>CM020216.1:104276982-104876982 GCA_009819775.1 Phoenicopterus ruber ruber
ACTTCAGGGCATTGCTATTTTTCATAATTTGCTACATGGCTTATAATTAATGCTAGGTTACTACTTTGTCATTAGATTACAGAAATAAAGGCACGTTTTTCTTCTTTTATAGTAACGACTGATGCTTTAATTAACTTTTGAAAAAATGGATGGTAAAAGAAGAACTGGATGGTGAGCTTGGAGAATACTAAACCACTGCCACGGACATACTCACTGCGCAGCTAAGACACAGATGAGTATCGTTTTAAGGCACAGTTAATATGGTACAGCTTTTACAAATATTTTCTGGGTGGTTGGAGAATTTAGTAGTATTCCACTGAATATTTGTGCTAAAATATTATGTTCTGCAGTAAAATAAACAAACAATATAGCACGTGCCTTGATAATTACATTCATTACATACATTAACTGTAGGAGCCCATGATACTTTAGATACAGTGTCGGACGAGTATCTTTTATATCACTGATTTTACAAATAAGCATTCTAAGTAAAAATATTAAAATATAAATATTTACTACCCTTTACTCTCTAGATAAATTAGTTTCTGGCTTCTTTTGCTAGGAAGAAGCCATCCCTTTTTGCACTTAGTGGGGATGTAGTTTGTTGTAGTGAATGAAAGGACCAGTGTGCACTGTTTTGTGCAAGGAGCTTTCGATAGTGCGTACCTAATATATTGTATTGAATGAAGGACTTCATAAATCAGTTATACAAGGGATCATACAATGCTTTTAGTGAATTGCCAAAGTTATAAAACCTATAAATCAATGTATTTTTGATTAATCAACTCACAATGTCAATGTTTTTAATTCATTGTATTTGCTTGTCCAAGATTATGGTAATGATGTGTTTTTAACGTTTCTTTGAAAACTTCAGCATTACCTCTCTGATGTGTATGATGGTGAAAGAGCACTATTAGTGATGCTGTGCGTCCACAATGTGCTGAGCTAGTTTGATTTAAAGCTGAAGTCTCTGGAACTGAATTGCGAGAGTAAGGGGAGATTAAGACACTGGAGTACACTGAAAGATGATTTCTACAGAGGAGATTATGCTGGGTAGACTTTTCAGATCATTACCAGCGACAATTCGAGGAATATCATTCTTAACTGTGGTAGGTTGACCCTGGCTGGAGGCCAGGTGCCCGCCAAGCCGGTCTATCACTCCCCTCCTCAGCAGGACAGGGGAGAGAAAATAAGACGGAAAAGAACTCGTGGGTCAAGATAAAAGCAGTTTAATAAAGCAAAAGCAAAGGCTGCAAGTGGAAGCAAAAGAAAATAAAAGATCTATTCTCTACCTCCCATCAGCAGGCGATGTCTAGCCACTTCCCGGGAGGTAGGGCTTCAGTCTATCCAAATACTGATTGATTACCGGTTATTTCAGCAGTGCAAACAACATACTTATAACTTAATAAGTGCCTATAAGTGAAAGGCATGTTTTAACACCGGTATTCTGAGCTAGTAATTCACATATACCACATGTGCTTTATTATCATAATCACTAGGAAAGATATTTTTCATGAAATCAAAACACCAAATCAACTTTATCTTAATAGTAAGTCCATGTTCTATTCACGGTATCTCAGATATTTTCATTTTTTTGTATTATTTTGCACTGAATAAAACAACTCTGTGTTAAATCTGTTTGTGCTGTGTTTCCAGATCCTAGGTGCTCATTCTCGACTGTTTGTTGGGTTTTTTTAAGAAAAATGGAGATAATTTGGTTATCAGGTCACAAAGCCCTTGGGCGCAGCTGTGCTCCCCTAGGTCGGTCCGATGCTGCCATCGCATGGTCCAGAGCAGCATGTGGGGAAGAGGAGGGTCCTGATCCGACACAGCAGCACTCCAACCACGTATTCGGTTGTACAGAGCCTTACTACAGGTGTAAATTCTTAACAGCTAGGTACTAATGATGCCTATCATAAATATAGTAAGATTTAATGTTTTCTTGTGGCGTTATCCAGATACATGGGAACCTCATCTTTCAGAGCTTAGAAATTTAGAACAATTTCTGTCTCTCATGATTGCTGAGAGGAGTCTGATAATATTAAAACACATGCACCACAACTGCAGAAACCAGAACACACATAAAATATTAAGGTTTGGAGGTTTTTTGGGGTGGTGTGTTTTTTTTTTTTTAGTGTTGTCATATTTTGAAGATAAATTCATGACGTTATAGTACAACTTGTATTCAGCAACTTCATGCAGAGAGTAAGGTAGGGTTAATAGAGTCAGAGGGTTATAGACATGATAACAGGCTCACCCCTCAATACCAAGTACCTGTAAGATCATATGTAACATGAACCTTATCGAACGTTATCGTGCCTACTTTAACAGACCACCTTTGCTTGATTTAATCTGGCTCAACATGATCACCCATGCCTTACTTTAAGTAGCATGTCGTATTTTCTTTATCTGTCACACAAATAACGGAGAGATTGAATCAAACTAAACAAACCTTTGTAAAACAACACTAAGTATTGTAAATGTTACTAATCCTGAATTCAGGGGAAGATTTCAGCCTTAAGAAAACTACAGGTGTATCTATTTGAGGTGATGATCACCAAATCCCTCTAAAATCATTGAAAAGACTGCAGGCAACTACATTAGGATAAGAGAAATTATGCAATAGAGCATATGTCCAGAAGAAAAAAAAAAAGAGGTCTAAAGAAAGTCTAGGAAATCAGCTCAGATATCATAAATGAATATTTGATCAAATGTGGATCCCATTCCCCCATTTTCAAAAACTAATTACAAAGCACATAAAGAGATGGTGAAATGTTCTTACTTGATACTTCGTGTCTGTTCCTTTCCTTTCCTTTCCTTTCCTTTCCTTTCCTTTCCTTTCCTTTCCTTTCCTTTCCTTTCCTTTCCTTTCCTTTTCCTTTCCTTTCCTTTCCTTTCCTTTCCTTTCCTTTCCTTTCCTTTCCTTTCCTTTCCTTTCCTTTCCTTTCCTTTCCTTTCCTTTCCTTTCCTTTCCTTTCCTTTCCTTTCCTTTCCTTTCCTTTCCTTTTATCTTTTCTTTTCCTTTCTGTTTCTTTCTTTTCCTTTCCTTTCCTTTCCTTTCTTTTCCTTTTCCTTTTCCTTTCTTTTTCCTTTCCTTTCCTTCCTTTCCTTTTCCTTTCCTTTCCTTTCCTTTTCCTTTCCTTTCCTTTTCCTTTCCTTTCCTTTCCTTTCCTTTCCTTTCCTTTCCTTTCCTTTCCTTTCCTTTCCTTTCCTTTCCTTTCCTTTCCTTTCCTTTCCTTTCCTTTCCTTTCCTTTCCTTTCCTTTCCTTTCCTTTCCTTTCCTTTCCTTTCCTTTCCTTTCCTTTCCTTTCCTTTCCTTCCTTCTACAGATAGAGTTACCACAGCAGACTCTTTGTGCCCTCGTAACACAAGCAAGGAATTAGTGATGCAAGTAAGAAAACTTTAAGTTATGTTCATTAAAGGATAGGTAAATTTGCTACATATATTTCTAAATGTACTTTACAGAGGATAGTTTCTCAGTTACTCAGGGAAAATTGTCTGATATAAGACAATATGGAAATGGAAAAGATAGTAAGATATTTCTATCATACCTTCTATGAACAAAATTCTTGAAACCTTCTTGTTTCTTGTGTAGTTTTGTGTCATAAAAATAACTTTTTATCTTTATGTATACATTGCAGAATTTTTTCTAATAGAAAGCTTTCATCAGTCTAACTATCTTTGCTCAATGCATCTACCAATTGTATTTTACCTCAAAGAGCCATTTTAGAGGGGTCAGGATATTTGTAGTTGAAGAGTAAGGAAAGAGCAGTATGTCCAAATTCCCTCGCTCGACTCAGCGCTGTAAGCAAGGGTGGCACCGCTTTCACTTTGGTACACCACGACATCCATCCTCAAAGGATTGCTTTAAATAAATCTCCAAAAAAAGTCAATCAGTTCTGACTTTCACTAAACCAGCTTGTAAGTCTCTGTGCACTGTCTCTGCTTTCACACAGCGCACTACGGCGAGCACGTAGGCCCCCTGCCTTCAACAGTTTGTAAGAAGCCTTTGCCATAGTGATTTATGGGAACCCACGAAGTCAGCCACCGCAGATTTGCCGAGGAAGTTGCGCACACCTCTGTGGCGCTCCGTATGAAACCACTGTCGCCTGTACAGAGCTAAAGCGTGCAGCTCCTCTTCCTGAAAATATTCTGGATGTTAGGAGCGCAATATATGAAAACCTGATAACACGTAACTTAACAGAAGCCTTGCCATTGGCGTAAATCTAGACAGGAATTCGACCCAGGAGATCATCCTTGTGGCCAAGCATTTGCAGGAACAGGACACTGGGTAAGAGCGGTGTTACTCTCTCTCACAGTACTGTGGAATGAATGCTTTTGTTCTCGGTCATAATCTTTAATGTAAGAAAGTCTCATAGGAATGTCATATACTTCCAGTCTTCCAGGCATTCCAAGTAAGTTTCAAGTATAGCTTTTCCGTTCTTGCTTTTCAGAACCTGCTCGATAGTTACCAGATGCTCAGACACTGGTAACATGGTCATGTTGAGTTTATAAGATATTTAGAAAAATGCTTGTAATTGTAGCAGTTTAAAAGCCTTGAGTGTTACTATGAGTACCACTCTCGGACTAAATCTGGTAACGCTTTTCCAAAATAAATATTTTGCGCAGGCCCTGTGGTGGAGTGCATCATTCTGATTAATTTATGCAGGAATGAGGCAGCCTTTTTAATTGATAGTGATTAGCGAACTTTCTAAATCTGTAAAACTTCAGCAGGCTTAAGCTTCCAATAAATAGCAGTGTCTATTTTTACAGCACAGCTTCCATTTAACAGAAAAAGAAACACCTCAGCCTGAAGCTGCTGATGCTGCAAACACCAAAAAAGGGGCTTTTACTTCACCTACAGTGCAGCAGGAGTGACTGCCCACATCAGTTTTTATCTGAGCTCCTCCAACCAGAAAGCAAAACCTAAGAATTTTTATCACAGCATTATCTGGAAATCAGCAATTTACCTGTTGCTACAATCTTGACCCAAACGTCTCTTGAGATCAGAGATGAACCAGACAAGAAGTGAGGGTGAGTAGAAGTAAGTTTAACTTTATCCTTTCATTTTCTACCATCTGATTATGATCACTGCTTGTTTTGTTCTTAAATTTGACTAAATGCTGCTTGTATAAGGTACAGCGACTTTACCAGTTTCCTAGCACAAGCTCTGGAAACTTGGAAATTAAATGCATCCAAATTATGTGACCCCACTACGGTCTCAGCTGGAGCTCCTCTTGGCGAGGCTTTGTGTAAATGCACTGGAACGCGCAGTGGGGAACTGGTATGACACCGGTGTAAAAGGTGGGGGAATTAGAGCTTTTTGGTTAAAGTACTTTCATACTCCGACTATAACCTTGTCTCCTCATACCTGCTCTGCATCACCTCTTTTTGAGCAACCTTGGGTCATCATCAGCCACAGGAGCAGGGCTCTCTTCAGAGCTGCATCAGAGCCTTCTCCAGCTGTTTTGGATAGGACTGAGCTTCCAGTCTCCCTGGGCAAATTGTTCCACTGTGTAACCACTCTTAACACAGAGAAATTCTACCTTAATCCATGTGGAACTTTCCTTGCTGCAGCTTGTGTCTGTTGTTTGTCCTATCACTGCACAGCTGGTTTTGGCAAGGGACTGAGTTGCTGGGATAAAAATAATCTCAGTAAAAGATCAAGATTAGCAGCTTCCAAAGGAAGAAATCTGATAAAATTAAAGTGCGACAGACACTTCAAACTGTGTGATCTGACCTAGTAAGTTATTAGCAGAGAATCATTAGTGGATTATAAAATATTTGTGCTACACAATATAAATGATACTACTTACTAAGTCGTCTTTGGAAAGATATGCTAAAACTGAATTGCATTAAGAAGAAAAGTGCCAACAGAAAATTAGGCATAATTAAAGGGAACACATAAATAAACCAGAGACAGAGGGAAAAGGACATTCTCTCCATTGATCATTTTGAGTATTAGTTGCTGATATGTTTTAAGGACATACCAACTATTACTGTTTTTATAAGGACCATTTCACAGAAGATGAAATCCGTGTAACTATGAATATGTATTGCAATTTATTGCCAGAAGATAATTATACTGTTTACATACCTCTAATTAGTCATTATAGTTTTGAAGACTAGAAAATAGAGCTTAAAATGTAATATACATCAAAGGTTTGTTAGAGTCTGCCAGTAAGATAGATACATACATATTTTTTAACTGATATTCAACTACTCTGTCTTCTCTGCATGTTTACAGTGCAATGGCCCAGGACAAGCCATGCTGAAGGTCAGGAGGGGAGCAACGTCACTGCTACTGTTTTCCAGGGGTTAGGGCCTTGGAGATGCAGAAAATTATTTTTCACGACTCATTCACATAATGGACAAAGTGAGTAGATTTGCACAGTGAACGAGAATGCTGGTCTTTTCCATTTCCCAACATATATAAGGTTTCCTTGGGTCTCACAGCGCTGCCTCCAGGGCGTGTAGCTACGTTCTGGTTTTCACAGACTGACAGAAACTTTCAAAGGCTTTCACTATTAATCAGGAATGTAAATATGAACCTTTATTGATGAATCTTTTAAACAATATGTTAGTAAATAAAAAAACGGTTTTATTCACAAAGTAAAGTCCTCTCTTCTGGGCAGAAGAAGAGAAAGAAGACCCATTCATTAGAAATATCCTTGTAAGAAGGATATCTTACAGTGGTCTTTTTAAACTGAATGCAAGGTACATCAGGGCTTCTCTATTTGGGTAGTTGTGGTTCTTTGATCTTTCAGTTATATTTAGCAAATTGAAAAGAGAGTAAAATAAAATTGAGAGATGACGCTGATGCACGGTATCAATTACTAAAAAAGCACAGTTCTAAAAAAAAAAAAGTCTGGAGTCTCCTCTCCTGACCTTAGGGAGCAGATTATTGTAACAGAGATTTTCTGCAGAACCTCAAGATTTCTCTCTTCCACAGGCTCCACTGTAATTAGAGAAAACCAAAGGGGAGTACTTTAAAGCTTGAAAGGAAAGCTGTCACCTGAAGTTTGCATGCCTGCATGAGAATAAATAATGGTCTGCATAGGAAGGAAATGTTTCATCATCAAGTTGGTTATATTAGGAGGTGAAAGATTCTTCTAAACCTCTTGGAGAATAACAAAGCCATATTCTCCAGTGCTGTATTTGGTGAGATGCAGAGTCTTTATGTGTTATCACTGGGTAAGCTAAACTTAAAACCTGTTTGCTAATCAATTGCTCAAAATTAGTTGGGGTTGTTGCAGTTGCTTTTCAGGTTTCTCATGGCAGCAAGGTGTAGGTGTGGCGCTAAGAGACATGATTTAGTGGTGGACTTGGTAGTGACAGGTTAACGGTTGGACTCAATGATCTTGGAGGTCTCTTCCAACCAAAACAATTCTATGATTCTATGATTCTAAGGCAGCCGCATGGAGCTGGACGGTGTCACACACCCCTCACAAGGCAGTTAGTGAAGAATAGTCCGAAAAACCTGTTCATGTCCCTAAAGGAGATTACTCTTGAGTTAATGACAACTTCACTTTCACCCACAACGTTGAACTCATAATCATCTATAAATGTAGTTCAGTGTGCCCAATATGTAGTATTTCTTTCTCTTTCCAGTTTGTGAGAAGATAGCAAGCTTGTGTCCCATACAAGACATCTGAAGTCCATCTAAGTCCATCTGCGAAAAAACTTTGTAGATACTACTTCAGCTCTGCCTTATTCCTATAGCTTGCAATACCCATAGCATAAAACCACATAAAAGAATACCACGTCCGAGTTATTTCTATGTCTTTTGCCCTCTAGTGGCTAGAATAAGAAAAAACATGAAGCTGGGAGATGCTTCATGAGCTCATTGCTTATATCTGAATCATTACTGTCCCCAGAATAGCTGCTTAAAAACCTATATTGCCGAATTGTGATTTGCACATGAATGTTACTATAATTAGAAGGGGAAGCTATTAATTGAAAAAAGAAGTGCAGAAGTAGTAAGCGATAAGGACAATGCTTCCATTTAACTTGGTTCAGTACAAAAGATGTGATATGACAACAACATTCAAATTCTATTTGTGTACATGACTCAATCAAGGGTAGTTTGTCTCTCACAGGTTAACTCCTTTAGTCTATTCTACATGGATCAGGACCTTGGGTTTGGACATGTTAGAAGAGTTTCCAAAAGTGTGAGTAGTTTCGAGTTTAAATCTTGAGTTGTCCCTGGTTTTATGATGGATTGACTGCTCCTTCAGATCCATTTTGGTTTAAATTTGTATGCATCAAACAGAGATGAGACATTTAATTTAAAAAGTGCCCACAAGAACTTTCAATTGCAGAGAAAACACATTTTAAAAGAAGCACAAGATACCTAGTCTGACAATATTTAGTAGATTGCGTCACTTCTCTAATTTGTAAAAGGCACTGTCCCTTACAACTCTTGCTCCAGACTGCTCAGTTTTGGTATACAGTTGCCCACTCTCTAAATAATGTTCTCTCCTCTCCCTACTCATTCAGAAATAATTGCCAACATTAAGAAACTGTGTTTTTTATCATACAGACTTTATAAACCCACCCCATTATCCTCCTATACTGTTCTACAACTCCCAAGTCCTCAACTGCATTAGTACACACTGATCATAAATCCTAGTGTCTGTCACAAGCAGCTCTGTTAAAGAGGAGACACAACAGTCTTCTTAAGAAAGACTTAAACGTGAAATATAGAGACAAAACCTCATGTTGTTGTAATGATCAAAAAATTATTATTTGATTTATATCTGGTGGCACCAACCACATATCTAGCAGGAAACTTGTAATTTCAAGTTCCACCAGTGAACAATGTTGATGATTTTAAACATGAGAAGTGCCCACTGGATATAAATCCCAGCAACTTCCTAAACCACAAGTCCTTTGCATGGGTTAAACCTGAGCGACTACTCCTTGCTCCAAAGTTTGTACTTCTTCTGGTTTTGCTACTCTGACTCCTTACGTGTCACAAGTGTTAATTTGGTTACTTACGGAAGTGTGTAACTTACATAAGAGGGTTTGGGGTTTTTTGTCTTTCCCTTCTTTGTCATGTTTATTAATATAGACCCCCATCTGTTCTTTGTGTGACAGTTTTGTAGAAACATTCGTTAGGATTTGTGAGATAATATTGAAACACCTGCCTACTTTGTATATGTGAAGTAAAGTTTCATGTTATTTCTGCTTTTAGATATAAGCCAGTTTTGCTTCTTCTTATCTTACTAGCTTAAAGTACCTGACAATCATTCTGCAACTTTTGTACATCTTACTCCTGTCAAGGGTTCTCGTCCTCATGAGGCCATCCTCATAACCCCAGGCTCAGCGGCATTCAGAACAAGGACAGCCCAAGAGCTTGAAGTGCTGTCTTCCAAAATAAATGGCGTAAGGAAGTGGGATTGCTCTAAAATATGTTGTCCTCCTAAACCACATGATGCATTCAGAGAATTAAATTTTCAACAAGTCATTTGCTGATAGCGCCCAGCTACTCCCCCAGCTTAAGCTTCTTGTGGTTCCACAGACATTTATAGGATGGGGCTTTGTTTTGGAAAGATGCTACACGGAAGCGCTTCTTTTTGGCTTTCTCCACCAATGTTTGTTCTCACTGAACAAGGTCAGAGTATAACATCAGGACACCAATATCTGGAAAAAATGCACTAACAAGACAAGCATGGACTTGGTGTCATTGAGTTCCTTTCCTGTTATCTCAAAAGGTCCTTTTTCATGGGTGAATACTACGCCAAGTGACTGTTACATCCTGAATTGCTGTCTTCTGAAGTGAAAATGGAGCAGGCTTTATGCAGTCCATTTTGTGAAGTGACTCCTGCTTATGCAAGGTCAGGTGCAAAAGGAGCTATTTGATCAAAGTGGTCCTGCTGTGTAAGATACCTGTCAGTGAACGGAGAGAAGACAGGATTGCCTTTTTACCAATTATTAAGCATTAATAGAAAGTCTACCTGATTAGAAGTGGAACTGCTTCATTATACATGACCATTGCAGTTTATAGGGGTTTTTTAGTTCCTTCCTTCAACTTGATACCTGTGACAACATAATGCAAATGAGTACTCTGATTGCTCCATGACAGTTACCTTCTTCCCCAGTCACTTCCCTTGTCTGACCTTGACTTATAGATAGGCTTCGGCATTTAATGGTAATGTGGCTTGTGGTAGCAGAAACCGCAAAACTGGGTCTTCCCAGTGGCCTCAAGCCAGAGTGTTACTTGTTAGCTAATGGTTAGAATGGGATGGTGATAATGATGGGTAAAAAAATCTGAGATTTTGCATTTCTGTTAGCTGGAAATAATAAGAAAAATCTGCACTAGAAGTATCTGTGATCTTGCAAAGTTTCTTTGATTCTGCAAAGCATGCCTTTGTGAAATTACAGTAAAAATTTATACAAATATTTTTGTCCACATATCTAACATCCATTAATGTCTCAGGTGTGTAAATATGGAAAACATTCTTTCTAGAAAAGAAACCCCAATCATAGGTTCATATTTTTCTTTTCCCCAACATCATTTTACTGAAAGAAATACTTTATGCAAAGCAGGGAGTCAAATTTTGCCATAGGTACAACCATCCACTGAAGTAGATAGAGTGATAGAAGGAAAAATTAAGGACAGACTTTGAACTGTCCGTACAACAGCTTTTCTTCTAGCAAGTCAATCAAGCAAAGTATGTAGTCAGTTATGATCAAAGTATACCCCTCACTCTGCATAATATCTTGCATAATTTCCCGGGAAGGAAAAGTCATAAGGCTCTGCTACACATTGTTTTGACCATGCAAACTTTAAATGTTGATATGTTGATGCAACTTGATACTTTCAGTAAGCTTTTGGTGCATGACTGTAGGAACCTCACTTTCCACATTGAAGTTTATGATCTGCTCATCATTTCCAAATCAAAAAATTCTCATCACATACATAGCTAGCATACAGCTGATTCCAGTCTTAGGCCTTAGTCATTTGAATGAGATCTATCACTGTTTTAATACACTGAAATAATTGCTGACAAAACCGGCATGATGAAACATGAGTCTGCCTGGAAGGGGTGGTGGACACCATCTTCCTGTTCTCAGCCAGTACGGCACTACTGCGTGGGTACCCTGGAGGCTTGAAGTCAGCAAAAAAATCTGACTTTGAAATGCATCTTAGAAATCAGAAGCTTGCCATTATTTAAGATGAGGCTTTACTTACCCATCAGAACGTCGTGCTTTCCACCTAAACATTTGCGTGAAACGTAAAGTACATTCTGGATCCCCACTGCACCAATACAGATTTGATTTATTATCTTTTACACTTGCAAGTCACTACCCGCTGGATGTCCCCTTTGTTAAATGAGTTCATATGTATGGTTCCCACATGTGAATTATATCTAAGAACAGATATTGTCCCTCTAAAGGGAATTCTAAAACAAGCAAACACCCCGCCTCATGCTTATCCAAAACCAGAGTATTTACCTGGAGGAGTTACACCAGCACCTGTATTCCAGTGCACACTCTTTGGCTACAAGATTATGTTGGTCACCTTCCCATTTAGGGAAGCTCTAGGTCATTTTTGACAGACTGGTACCTACCATGCATCCTTTAATTAGAGAAATACCTCTTTTGAATTCAGAGGGAATTCTCTTCTGAATAAAAGCATGAAGATCCCAGCATAGCACAGTATCCAGCATTAATCAGTACTGCCTGTGTAGTAGACCAAATAAAAAAATCAAAACAAAGAAGGGGGGAGTCAATTTACATCAATTATATCAGATAATATTTATCCTTTTGGAGCAAGAAAAGTCTGTCAGCCAATGTATGTTATTCAACCCAATATGAAAACTTTTGGTTGGTTTTGGCTTATTCCCTTCACTTATTTTAGCAACAAAGATATGCAATGTAATTTTTTTGAAGTTATATTTAGAGGTCAAACAGAATATTTGGACATTATTTTCTGCTTCAGCTGAAAGTATTTCCAGTTTGGTAAACATTTTTCAACAGTTTTCCATTTCCTCAAAATCCTTATTTCCCTTGGTAAATAAACTGGTTATCTACGTATTTCTGCCCAAATCCTAGTTGAGCCATCAACCCAAGTAACAAACGTGCAGGTAGTTTTATTCTTAGAACACTAATGAATTCAAATAAGAAACATGATCAGAATATAAAAGTCTTATTTGATGTAAAAAACAGTGCAGTGTTTCACTTAAAGGATTTTACAGTCAGAATGCTCTGCTTCCTTGCAAAGAAAATGTGCCTCGCCTTTCTAAATACGCTGTCACATGACAGCAGGACAAAACCAGTGAAACAAATCACACAACTACATCCATGATTTAGTGATGTGTTTCTCAGTGCTGCTGTGTTGCTTATTTTCAGTAAATTGGCTGTTGAGAACCCTTGCACTACAGACTCGATGTTTTGTAACACTGCTCCACGGTTCTCCTAAACAGGCACAAGTAGAAGCCAAGAAAATCACCTGGCCGGTTTAGAAGCCGTGGCTGAGATGGCGTAGTTGAAAGACTTTGGTGCTAGAAACAATTTCATTCTGATAACAAACTTTGATCTAAAACACAAAGAGCAGGCAGGTGGAAACCAAGTTCTTGTTTTCCCTCTTAGGGAGTGTTAAGAGCATTATAGAAATATTGAAGAAGCTGGCAGCTACGGGAAAAAGGAAAGAAACTAGGGTCCATGCTAAGACCATGGCTGCTGCGTGCTTAATTACTCATAAAGGCTGAAAAGACACAAGTGGATGAGGACTACAACAGATGAAGAAGTTAAAATACTCTTTTTATTATTGATTTTATTTCTCACTTTAATTACAAGGAATAAGGGAGTGATTAATGTTGCAAAGCAATGACTGAAGTTCAGTGCTGACAAAACATCAGCATGTGAATCCCTAAATATGTCAATGAAGGACATGATAAGATACAAGCTATTGAATTGACTGAAATCATAAAAATATAATAAAACTAAAAAATGTGATTCAAACCTAAAATTTGTGATAGTACACAGATTTATCACAATGTGCTTTTGAATAGACATTCTCATGGCTCATCTCTACTCCATAGCAGGTTTATTGGATTGGTTGGGGAGATCTTCATATACACTGCAGGATCTGTGTTTCATTGCATGGATTTCATAGGATATTGGCAAGTAACAATTCAGGAACTAATACTATATTTGGGGTAAGAAGACTCATTTTTATGGAGTTTGCTTAAGGTCAGACTTTATAGACTGTCTCTTAAAAGCCTATGCCCCAAAAGATGAATCACCAAGATTCTAATTTAACTAAAAGCTTTGTGGTTTTTCAAATTAATTTTATTTCTCATCCCCAAATTTACACAGATTTCTTCCCATTCTTTCCCTTTCCTTCCAGGATCAATTCCTGTTGCTTACCCACCTGGCCTTTCTACACGTTTGTCTTATAAAGGTTCTTGTGGGATACTTTCCTGGATGCTAATGAGCTTCTCTATTCCTTTTTATTCTTAGACCAGTAGAGAGATCCTTGAATAAAAGCCACCTTCAGGTTGTGCAATGCTATAACAGTTTATACTCTCTCAACACTGGTTGTTACTTTTTTCTGAAATTCCTGAATCACAGTTGAAGTTTTTATCTTGTTTCACTCATTTATGGACTCTAAGCTGTTCAATCTGTTCAGAGTAAGTCTCACCCTAAAATAAACCTGGATATTGCCTACATACCTGTTGCAGACAGTTATGAACTGTGAAGATGTATGTTAAGATGTTGAATTAAACTATACATAGTGATCTGAAAATCACAATCCAGAAATCCCTGTAAAATCTTGTGGTTTTTATTGGAAACTCAACAACATCAACAGCTTGCTGAAATTTTAAAAAGAGCCACTACAGCTAGATAATTATATGGTTCTTATTGCCATAAAAAATATCTCTACTGTATCTTCCTATAAGTAACACTCAAGAAGCCTGTAGCCTATTATAAACTGTGGCTAACTTTCTTCTTTCTTCCACCTTGACTTTCCTTGCTTCTCAGCCTGAGCTGTAAACTCCTGGGACACCCTGTTTACACGGTGCCCCAGCGCAGGGTCCCAGCCCTCAGAACCAGAAATAACAGCATTCCAGAAATAACAAAAAAACATTTAAAATGTTAGTCTTCCTCTGGCTTCATGGTACACTTCAACTTCTCAAGTTATACCTTTCAACTACGAGTACATACCACAATTATTACTTTGGACCTCTTTAGTACCACCAGCATTTAAAACCATCTTTGAGTAATACAGTGTGCAAGAAGCATGCATAATTTAAACGACTTGTGGCAAGTGAGTCAAGAACTGTTGCAGGTCCTGGGAAAACCCAAATGAATATTCATCCTCCCTTCCTCCTCACTGGCTTCCCTCAGGCATCACTCCCTTCCCCATCCTACGCCTTACCCCTTCCAGTTACCAGAGGTGCCTCCAGCCACCGGTGCCAACTGGGCTTGCTGGATTGCAGCAGGAAAGCTGTCCCAGCTACTGTGCCTGCAGTAGGCCCTATAGATTGCGATCATTAGCTAACTATGGATATTTATCCATTTCTAGCGGCGGGGATTCATATTCTATAGGAATATGGCTGTATTCAGACAGTACATTTGGGGAAATTTTAAATAAAACAAAAGCCTGTATTTCCTCAGCAAGAAAAAACAGAAGGGAAAGTGGCCATGTAACACAAAAATAAGGATTATCTTGAGAATTTATGCATCTGTGCACAGAAACTGCCATATAACCAGTGCATAGAGATAATAAAAAATATTACTCACAGTCAGTCTTGGATATCTGTATATTCCAGATTTTTATAAGTCACCAACGAGGGGATAGCTTCCCAGGAGCCCTGCTTCTGCAACACTTGCTGTGGCAGAATATTCCTCTGTATCCCTTAAGGGCCTAATCTGTGCGTAATAAAAAATATTTCATAAGTGCAGAGCTCTGACCTACCTTGAGGCTCTTTTACGGGCGCAGGTCGTTTGTGACTACACAAATCTGCACTGGCAATCATTTAGTGCTGTACGTGGTTGTAGGTCTTGTTAGAGAGAATATTATCAGTTTGCTAACTGAGAACGAGAAGAAATTTTGTGGGAGGAGGACATCTAGTGATCTGATACGTATTTACATGCTTCGCTGTTTCCTCGCGCAGCTGAGCCAGCCGTCCAGCAAGTTACAGGATTTTGTGAAGAGCAGCGAAGAGGGCAGGTATGCAGCTCGCTTTGCTATAAAGTAGGAGTCCTGGGGTTTTGATAAAACAGCATCCAAAACAACAGCAGCAATGTAACCACTTAATTCTCAAACCAAACTCCTTGAAATTAAATGTTGCAAAGGTTTAGTGATCATTGCTGCACTTCTCATCTACAGCTATGCCATCTCCCAATCTGTATTACGCTGGCATTAATGACCACCTACATACTTCTTGCAGAGTAGCCATTAAAATCCTGATACATTTAATCTCAAAAGCTTCCCATTGAACTACACAACTGCTCAGCATAGCAGCATCTCTGAAATACAGTGAGAGTTCATTTTAAATTGTTCTTAAAATACTCCTTTTTTAAAAAATTCTCCTGAAAGCATGATTTATTATATCTCAGACTGAAGAAAATTCAGCATTGTAACTCCCCTGAACTAGGTTTTATCAGAGAAACACTGGAAAGTTGTAACTATAAAAACCTCAGACAAATACAGTAACGATCCATGACACACAGTAGTCATTGTTCTTGAACTGCATGTCACTCAGAGACAAAAACGCCAAATTTCACTAATATAAAATAAATATCAGTAACAAAGATGTGAAACCATTAACATCTCCATTTTCAGAGACATCAAAATATCACATTCATATTTTTAAAAATAAAGTTATATAAAATAGATCTTAAAATGTTAAAATAATTGAGGAAAACAGCCAACCAGTTAACTACCGACAACAAAAAATACATTATAAATGATGTCGGTTTAAAAAGGACCTATATATTTTCATAGCCACACAGAAAGTCCAAGAAGGCATACATTTGCTTATATACACTTGTCTGTTGTTCTGTAATGCAGAGGCTAAACCCAGGTGCACTAGTAAATCTGTGGGTGCACCGTGAGCATACTTTTTTCCTGCTGCACTAGCAGTGTGATTAATGTGTCCCATAAAATCTTGCTCCACGATTGATCCAGAAGGATTATCTCAGAAGGGTATCATCAAAACCGCACTTGCGTTGTGGGGGAAAGAGGAGCTGATCAATGAGGTTGCTCCCTTCAGTGAGACGTGTAACAAGGAAAACCCCCGTGTGGATGTAGCTCCTGCTTTAGGCTTTTGGATGTGTGTGCGTGGGAGAATATCTCTGTAGTTCACATTAGTAGCCCCTGACAGACTGGGTTTCCCCTACACAGTTCCAGCTTGGGAAGAAACCTGCTAAGAACATCCAGCTTTTCGTGGCTGTGCTTGCACCGAACGGGCAACTGGCTGGGTTGAAGCTCCGTGCGTGCGTTACAGGCAAACACCGATATAAGCGGTTCTCAAAGTCACAGGGCACATCCAGAGGGGTTAAAAAATCTGTTCAAACTCAAAATGAACTTTTTAAAGAAGAGCTTGTATTGGTAAATCCAATGTAATACGGAAATTCTAAATCTGCTTTGACTTTGAGAGGGATCAGTCCTACCCTACATAATCCCGACCTTGCTATTCTGTATGATCCTGTTGGGTGGGGTCCTCTCACCTTCCTCACTAACACCAATATTCCTCAGAAGATCTGATCTTTCTGGGAAGGTAACAGCAGATGATAGCAGGCACAAGCACAAAGCACTACTCAGGGCAGTTCTCTTTTTATCTCACTGCCTCCCTCATTACTGAAGTACACGTAACTTCTGTAACCCCCTCCGTAAACCCGCTGCTCTCCCCGCTGAAAGGTGTTATTGAGGGGTAGAAGGAGCAGCAGAGATGCTCTTCTGCCCTCCTGCCCTCCTCTGCGAGAGCTCTGAGGCTCTGAAGGTGCTGACCCAGAGCCAGGCACAGAGGATTTGGGGGAAGGCGAGTCCCAGCAGGGCTGAGCTGGTAAGGCTGCACAGGAAAGGACGCAGCAGAGCACAAAACCGATGCCCTTATGACCCCATGGCAGCATTAACGACTGAATTTGTGAATCAGTTTGCATCACCTACATTTACCATGATGATAAAACAAATTAGTTTTTCAACGAGAACATATGGAAATGGCAAACTTTGCAGGGCTTGGGTAATAAAGTGAATGAATATGAAGTAGCTTGATTTTCAACATGTTCTTTATCTAATGCTTTTACTGCTTTTAATCCTGGTCTTCATATTCAGAAACCTTCTGTTTCCACTAATGGCAAAATTTTAACTGGAACAGAAATATTTCTTGTACTTTATTTGAAGTCATACACTGATAAAGAATTAGGAAGTATATGTTCAGTGGGAATAAAGTCGGATAAAAAGGAAACCCTTCCTTCATCTTATTGCAGAGCCCAAAGTAAGTATCTGAAGTCATTCTTAAGGAATTCAATTGAATTCTGTACTGTTACCTATTGTCACATTTCCTCAATTATTAATACTTTTATACAAAGCATATGACCATTTTATATAGAGAGAAATGACTTAATCTTCTTTCATTTTAGTCAACGTAGCCAACTGAAGGTGGCAGCAGCAAGAATACTGAGGAACTTCTTAAGGAAAAGTAATGCTGGGTGCCTTTCTGCCTTATTACCATAACTTTTTCTTAAACTCCATTGATTATTGAAATAAAAATTCAATTTCCCCTGCACACGAACAATTTATTTCAGGGAGAGGGCAAGTTTCTTTGTCGTGCAGAAAATTTTCATTCCGAAGTTTGCTAAACAAAATTGGCATTGACATTGCTGTGATTATTACAGTCAAGCTTCTGATTTTTAATATTTTCAACCTGACAGATTTATTTCTTCTCAAATAAAGAAAAAGCCTTCTCAAAATAAAAATATATAGCTTCCTTATATTTTCTGATTCTGAAAATTACCAGGTGCCAAGCTGTGAACATAAGGAAACTGAAGACCCTTGAGGGTGACCTGAAGAACCACAATGGTGAGGAATTGTGATATAGTGGTTTAGGCAATTTCATTGCAGCTACTTGGCACTAGAAAAATGAGAAATGGGTTTTCTGTTACTAAATATAATGAATGCCCTTCCTATCCTGCCTCAAATTGTCAAACTTCATTAACGAGAAGAAAGATGTGGTGCATACACTTATAAAGGGTAATATGAATATACATTTTTAAAACGGAGAAATTCTGCATATTGCCACAGGAGGATTTTTTCTCTGCATCAGATGTTGCATAATTCTTCTAAATAAGATATTTCAAAATTAGCAGATATAGTGATGCAACACGACTTCTATATCTTCAGAGCAATTTGCTATTATTGGCAAAAAACGGCTACATTTTCAAGTGCATAGATACAGCTCAGTGGCTTCATTTCGGGAGAAGATTTAAGCCACATTTACTTCAAATTTGTGGGTACGCAATAGAACAAGACAACCACCATTTTAGTTAGAATTAGGTTTTAATATCCTGCTGAATCAGAGCACAAAACACTTCATCATTTAACAGTAACATGACTTACACTTTTAATTCTCTTTGCAATTGTATTAAATTCAGCGTGGCTCAGTTCGATCTTGAGGACAGCAATGGCTCCCATTTATTGTTTTATGCAATATATGAATAAATGTACTGTCAGTAAGAGATGGTCAGATTTCTCTTGAAGATCACTGTAAAATACTCATAATTACCATTTCAATTGGAGTTATGACAATAATAAGACCGGAGGAACCCACCTCAGGCAAATTTCCATTTATCCCAGCCTTTAGGCGAGGCTTTTGCTAGTCAGACTGATCTGGGGATGCAGCAGACGTTGCTAGAATCACCCAGGACCCCACACCCGCATATTCCATAGAGCTCTTTTGACCCAGCAGACGTCCTGAAGGACATTACGAGTTTACACTCAGGATGAGTTCCCCTGTGATCCAAAAGCCTTTCTGGCGCAAAAGTCAATTTACATTTCCCAACTCTAGTGAGAACAAATTATACCTAAACTTTCCAGAATGTGTAAGTAGTATTTAGTAGTACATTTAGTAAAGGTAAGACTTCTGCAACTACAGAAATGAAGTATATGTCATGCACTTTTGCAGTCCTTGTTGGCAAGTGAAACGTGATGGATTTCTTCTGTACGAAAGTGAAGGGATGATAGAAGTCATCGAGCAACTTGAACACCTACTGTCATGGTAGAACAAATGCTTCATGGCAATTCAAAATATACTGGTTTGAAACCTGAAACTGCAAGCTCTGAAACAGAGGTAGCAGAGAAGTCTGACCAGCTGGAAAAGTTTCTCTTCATTCTTCCCTGGGTTAGAAGAACACAGCTCATTTACAGTGCTCAGAAACCCTTCAGCCCCAGGTATTGTGTCACTGTATGCTGGTCACGTTCTCTCTTCCAGCAGACCCTGCTCACAAAGTCCCAGCTCTTGAGGTTCAAGGAAAGCATCTACATGAAGACTTGTTTCTTTTTGAGCTGTTCTGCATTCACAAACTCCATGGGAGGTTGTGTCCCTGTACCTAACCTCTTCCCTCGCTACCCAAACCCTCCTCAACAGTAATGAGATTGATGCTTTATTAGAAACAATTTTTTTCTTCTCTTCTCTGCAGTTGCCTCAGAAACATCAAATGGTACATCAGAGCTGATCACTGGACATGCTCCAGCTCCACAGTCTCCCTCAGGGCTCCCAAGGTCCATCCGTCCTCAGCCTAGACATCCAGCCTTCCCTCCAGGGGAAAGCAAGGCAGCAGAGAGATGGCAGGGGGTAGCTCACATGCACCCAGGTTTTAGCCACATGCAAAGTCAGCGCAACAGTATCCTGGTTTAAACAGAGCCAAAGAGGTTTTTGCAAATGACTTATCCCTTAGAAAATTTGCTCAAGTACTTTTTCCTCTGGTCATGCTTAGAGCATTGCTTTGTCCCACTTATGTAAAACACTCTTGTTTCTGCCGCTTACTTAGCAGTCCTAAATTTGAGAGACAGACTAGAGAATTGGGTAAAATTTGAAGTTCTGGAAATTAAACCAGCAATGGAATATTTGCATGCAATAATAAATAGGAAATCTAAATTTCAGCTCTACAATAAAAAGCAATTCCATCTTCTTGGAGTTTGCAGGAGCTCATTGCTGTTCATGCCCATATTTGACCTTATAATGATGCTCTTTTAAGCAGACCTTAAGGCTTAGTTATCTAAACACCTGTGCATGAAGTCAGAGCGCGTATGTCAGGTATTTGTCACACATAGCTAGCCATATCAGAGACTTCACACAGACAAATGCAGTTGCACAGGTGTGAGAAAGGGAGGTCCCTCAGTAAATCCCATTCAAGTCGCCAGTAACTTCGCCAGGATGAACAGGATTAGAAAGCGGCGCAACCAGGGCCTGCTGAGGATGAAGGACGTGTGCTCGGAGTGAGCGGTTTCGCGGTGCTCCCCGCAGAGAGCTCTACTGGAGAAAGAGCGGCAGGGCTTCAGTTTCTTCGGAAACCACGAAATCAAATTTAATGTTTTTAACTGATCTGGTAGTCAATCAGTGCTCTAAACAGATCACTGCTTTTTTCATGCAATGTGTTCGAGAGAGCAGTGAAGGCGAAGACGGGGCAGACTGTGCTGATCGGGCACAGGGCACGGCCAGACAAACGTACTGACCAGTCAACTACTGACACATGACCGGCCCTTTTAATCCACTTACCCCCCTATTTTCCCCACACTTGTTCCTCCCCAAATCGCCTAGCTCCCTCCTTTCTCCCCCCTTTGGTTTCTCCCCTAAACATCCCGTAACAAGTCCTATGCTTGTGCTTTTCCAAAATGCTCTTCCCCCGCAGCCCATCAAGTGTCCCACACCCCCAGGCGGCAGCCCCCCTCAGTCCAGAAGGTGCTCCAGGTTTGCCTGAGGGTGGTGGGTGTCACACCTGGACCCTGGGACGGCCCTGCGGGTCCCCGGAGTCCTTGGTTTGGATTCCTGCGTGCCTTGTGCCCCTCTGCTCCTCTGGGCTTGTGGAGGTGGGGGGTGGCTCCTGCCACGGGCCTGGGAGCAGCCAGGGCAAGGTATTATTTGGGCTCCCCCAGCTGCCATCGTGTCTCCATGCTCCTTTGTGGGTGTGCACAGAGTACACTTATATTTTGATTATATTTAGAATGGCTTATAAATATGGTGGCTCATTCATGTTTTTTTCCAGAAGTATCAAAAAAGATGCTGTCAAAGTTTCCCTCACTTAAAAAAATTATTCTACATTAAAGTAAAATAAAAGTTTGTTTTGAATTTGTTAAAAATAAAAAAGAACTTTAGTTAAAGTATTCCACGTTTCCTAAATGGACTATTTTGCTTATTTCAAAATACCTTGTTCAAAACAAATACCTTGACTGGAAGCTTAGCAGATATGCAAGTCTGAAAAAACCCCATTATATCCATTCCCCACTCCCCTCAGTTTTCCTTGATTTTTTTTTCTTTCAAGCAAGTAAACCAAGTGTAGGAGTTGTTTGCGGAACACTGCCTTCAATATTGGGTGGGAGAAGGCCTTGCGGCGTTCCTGAGCACGACCCATCTCGGCTGCATGGCAGCCTCTAGCCACAATGAGGATCTCGGTTGGGAAACGTCCCGTAAGAGCAGCTCAGGCTCCGTCAGCGGTGCCGTCCCCGCCAGCACAGCTGCTTGCGTAGGGTGGCAGACAGCCAAAGCGGGGCACCCCCGAGGATTTGCTGCTTCTGGGCTACTCCTAGCTACTCAGCAAACTTTAATTAATCGGCTTGCCAGTTCCAGTACCCTTTTCCAGTTATAAAAAACTGAATAAAAGGAAGACCACACACATTTCTCTCTCTACTACTGCACTAAATGTGCATCTTTTAGCATTTTCAGAACACAGAAAGCTTTCTAGGAGCAGGCGTATTTTTATGCATACTTGTGCTATGCGCTATACTCCTACGAACAGCTCAAAGGTCGTATCTAAGCGATCTTATGGACTGTACGTCTTTCACTCGGAAACAGAAGCACAGTGAGAAATAACTTTGCCTTGCAAAGACAAGAGAAGGTGTTGGGACAGCCTGAAGCAATAAACTCCCCTCCTCCCTGTAAGTAACAACGGTGCCAAAATAGTAGTAGCTGTTCAAAATATTAATACTAGAATGTAGAGAACAGCTTTGCATAAGATTCAACGGTAACAAGTCAATAAATAATTTACGCTGTCACACTTATTTAAATTGTATTTCATGTTTCCTAGGGACACAACATAACTTGGATAACGGCTACTAACAGATGACAGATTGTCTTCATAGTGTTATGGAAACTATGCTCTGCAAAATACTGTTCACTACCAGCAAAATCAGTGCTTAGCATAAAAACTGATGGAAACTTTATTTTTTCTCTTTTTGTCAAGGTTCTTATGTTAAACCATCCCAGTACAACATAGAAAAAAATGGAGCAAGTAGTATAAATGCTGTATTATAAATAATAAACAAAATTTCTACTCGATCATGTGCCAAAAGGACAAGCATGGAACACAGATTTTGTTTTCTCTGTATTGTCATCGTAATAAACCTTTGAAGTCTTCTCATCAAGTGTGACGTAACCCTGGGATATCACAAAAATGAGTTTCCTATTATAGAAACTACATCATGTAACTAATAAGCTACCAGGTTGTATCTCATTTTAGTTGGCATGACAAAGCAAAGCAACGTACTGGGATTTTCAACAGAGTGGGATTTTAGTAACAGTTCAATGTTGCACAAATCTTGTCCCAGACTGTTTTTTGTTTTTTTTTAAAGAATTATTATTAGAGTGGTGTATTTCACTTCCCAATTATCATAAACTCACCCCCAGATTACCTTAAGGCTCTGTAGCATCTTTCCTCCCCTGTCTCACCGGAGCGTGGGGGACTTCTTCAAGACCTGGGGCTATTTCTGCTGAGCCAACAGGCTGACACTCTTAGGTGCGCCCAGAGTATAAAATTGTCTCTTATGAGTGAGAGGCAACGAGTGTGCAGAAGTAAAGCAGTTTCTTATAGGAACAGTCAGCCTCAGGAGGAACAAGATTGATGGCCAGTATTAACAGCACAGATAAACGCAAGGCAGGGCGCCAAGTAATATACTACTTGCATGACGTGTATTTGGTAGCCCTGTCCCAAAGGCCGCCTGAGATCTATATCTTGCTGGGCTGTGGGCAGACAGCTGCAGTTTTTCTCCCGCCACACGCCCCCAGTAGGCAGAGGTTTTGTGCAGGTAATATCTTGTCTTTGTTTGCTTGCATTGTCCTGCAAAAAAAAAAAAAGCCCAGGAGGAAATCGTAGTTTCTGGCTGGGAGACATCCAGCCTGAAGTGGAAACAGATTGGGGAGAAACTGGTAAAACAAATAAAGACATCCCAGGTTTAGTTATGCCACAGGCTAATATTTAAGAGAGCGGGCAGAAGTGTTATAGTCCTTCAATACCAGGTATACGCACTAAACAGCCTCATCTAGCAGGCGGCTGTTCAAGACCTTAAGGTTGGGCAGGAGTAGCTGTTTGTTTTGCAAAGGAGTGATACACCACTCAGGGACAACTAAGAGTCCTAACTGTGTTTATGAATATTTATTTATTTAAGAATAAAGGTATCCAACTCGCTCACTGCTTGTAGTGCTTCCCAAAGCAGAAAAGCCTGAAATACACAGTGAAGTTACTGCAAAATGCATCACACACATGTAGCTACTGAATTATATGTTTGTGTAACATATAACAGTACTTCAGTAAGCCCTAATCATGAACCACGAAAAGCCACTCCAATCAGTATGATAGAAGTGAAAAGAATTATACTGTTCCAGTGCAACCACTCTGAGAAACTTACCAGAAGTAGAATGCAACAAGTTCTTACAACTTCTTCCCCACAACTTAAAATTAAAGGAGTATAATTTTGCTGTGCTTATAAAATGATGTTCACCTAGTTTTTAGGAGTCAAGTATGTAAATGTTGAAGAACTGGAATATGATATGTACAAGAAACGATGGGCAAACGAGTCAGTTCTCAAGACTTTCTGCTTATTCTGTATCTCAAACCCTAAACCTCTTCTGTCCTTGCAGGGTGAAGTATTTCGTTTAGGATTGGCGTGCCTCTGTTTCGTGTCCCAGAAGATGGCAGTAGTCCCACAGTATTTCATGGATATATAGCGGCTGTTTCCTCTCCAGCCTGGCTGTGGGTTTTTTTACAGCTAACTTGCTGTACTTTACCACTTAAGGAGCAGATAGCCATTAGCATTACTTTGGTGCTAACATGCAGTTTGTACCTGAATTTTTTTTAGCACCTATTCACAGTTGTTTTTTTTTTTAATTCTAGATGAAACTAAAATGAAAATAAAAACATTTGTATTAAAATACCTTATTAAAGGCCATACAAAAAGACATGCAATGCTATGTGTTTACTACTTGACTGTAGGGAGATATTAAAATCTGTTCTGTCTCAGATAGGAGAGCAGAAATGTGTGCTGTCAGTTCAAGCTCGAGCTAAGGCATTTTTAAGACAATGATAGTTAAAGCCAGTTTAGTTGCAGCCCAGAGCAATGAGGAAACTTGACCGTTTGAGCAAATGTTATCTGTGTCTGCTCTTACATAAACTGAGACACTGAGGACAGCTTTTCTGTCTTCGTGATTGTGTTGCTAATTCTCCGTTTCATTAGAAATCTCGTATTTTTCATTTTCTTAGACCCCAGAAAGTGGAGTTGTAACACAGTAAAAGCGTTAGCTTCTCTTTTTAAAAAAAGCCTGTCATACTGTGGTTGCAGAGGAAATTGAAGACAGGAAGCGTCAGGACTTGACACCAGATGACAACTGCAAAGATGGTATCTGTGTATCTACGTAGGCAGCAGCATCGTATTTTGGAGATCACTGGCGTGCCTGGAGGGTTAGCGTGACTACAAATCCCATATGACAGAGCACAAGAACATGGATGGATTCTTTCCAACAGACACTGCCTGCCGCATTTATGGCCTCCTGCTTACTTAAGAAGTTTCTGAGTTGCATATGCATTCCCAAGTTCAAAATATTGTATATCTGGTGTGTCAAAACCTCAACGACACCTGCCTGCGTGTGTTTCACTGAGGCTATGCCCCGTCTCTTTGGGTGCAACTTCTCAGTACTTTACACAAGAAAGATTTGAGTTTGATTGGGACTTTTGGCTCCTACTTGGTTAAAAGTGATACATTACTTTTTTTATCTTAAGTATTTCTGAAGGTCAATTTCTCCCCAACTGTCTTTTTAATCTACGAGACAGCAATTCATTGCATTCTGTTTAATACATTTTTACGCTGCTCGCTGTATGAACTGTGAAGTACATGAGAGCTATTTTGAGGACAATAGATGAATTGTGAAGCAGCATTTGTGAAATTGCCATCGTAAAATCCTAGCAAGTTCTTCCTTGACTACTTCTCCTCCTGTTTTCTCTGTTCTCTGAACTCAGTCAAGTTCCCATCGTGATGACTTGAGACTACTTTAAGGATGGGTAAAGAACAATTTAAAAAAACAATAATCTCTCTTGACCTTGTTTCTGAGGGAAAAAGAAAAGTGTGTTGAGAGTAATTCCAAATCCTTCCCCTGTACTTCAGCTGCAAGGAGCTGAGTATATACTCATTATCTTTGGAAAAACGACTGAAAGGCCCAATTTCCCTCCCCAAATCCTCTTGAATATCTGCCACAGTACTGAAGTACAATGGGGAGGACACAGAGCATTAGACACTGGTGCAAAATCATGTGGAGCTCTTTGAGAGCTCAATTTCAAAAGTCTAAAAGCTTCAGGTCCTTAAACTATTACCAATGGGTGAGAATGGTCCAGCGGAAGATGAGTTGCGTCCTGCGCCTATGATGATCTATAATTGACTTCATTAACCACCATTTTTAAAGTAAGCCCAAACTTAAATGATTCAGGGTCAGAAGGTAACGGTGACTGGTTTAACTGGGAGTCGAAACCACCTGAAATACAACTGAACGTGGCCCCGTGGCTCTGGCATGAAGGGAGCTGCTGCCCGTGTGAGGCGGCAGTTTAGGCGACAGCAAGGGCTTTGCCTCCTATTACAAAAGGCAAGTTGGACCTAACCAACCTGACGACCTTCTGTGAAGATGTGACTGGTTCTGTTGACCAGAGGACAGGAATGGCTGTTTTCTCACCTTGCCTATACCAAGGCTTTTCACAAATTCACACAACCACCTTACAAACAAATTGCTGAAAGACGGTTTTGACAGGCGGATGGAAAATTGGCTGGCCTGCCGGGCTCCAAGGGCTGCAGCCAGCGGTACGAAGTCCCACCGGCAACCAGTCCCTCGCAGCATCCCTCAGGAGTTAATACTGGCACCAGTACTTTAAGCATCTTTATTAAGAACCCGGACGATGGGATGTAGCGCAACCTCAGCGTATCCACAGATACCAAACTGCGGGCAGCAGCTGATACGCAGGAGAGCAAGGCTGATGTATATGGAGAGAAATCTCATGAGGAATCTCCGCAGCTAATGCAAGGTCCTGCATCTGGCATCGACTAACCTCGTGCAACGGAACAGGCCAGGGGCAGCTGGCTGGAAAGCGATTTCACAGAAGAGGTCCTGGCTGACAGCAGGTTGAACATGAGCCAAGTGTGCCCTTGCAGCAATGAAAGCCAGCTGCATCCTGGGCTGTGGCAGCCAGAGCATAGCCCTTGCTGCTTGCTATCTTGCTGCTAGCTCTTCCCACCACTTCCCTGGAGGGGAAGCGATTCCTCCCCTCTACTAGGCATTTGAGGCCACCTCTGAAGTACCGCGTCCAGTTTAGGCTCCCCAGACCAAGAAAAACATTGCTATACTGGAGCAAATACAGTAGGTAGGTGCATTTGATATGTATTTCCTATGCAATTTCATTTTTATCTAAAATAAATGGATTACGTGGAAGGGCAGCAGAGGTCACTTTGAAACCCTGTGGGAATGAACAGCTAACACCTACCTTTGAATCTAGTTCTATAATAAGGAAAGAGTTATTGGTTATAGCTATTTTTAACCATCCTGTTACATGTAGAAACTCCAGCATTCTCTGTTAAACCTCTAGGTCGTATTCTTTTTATTGAAAATTCAAGTACAGCCAAAAACACACCAGCCTGGTCAGTATGGAAATACGGGGACTCTTAGTTCCCCCTCCAGAGCAGGAGTTTAGGGTTTGAAGGCGGAGACCCGCGCGGCGCTATGAGCACGGCACAAGGACGGAGGGGAAGAGAGGCACGCGACGACAGCGAGACGCGTCCAGCGGCAGCAAGCCGGAGGGCGCGCCGTGCCCGTTAGGCAGAGCCAAACACCGCCTCGCTGGCCGAGGAGTAACGCGACGGCACAGCCGTAAATAAAAGCAAAGCGTTGGCCGTACACGCCTGGGAAGAAATTGTAGATATTTACGGTGATGGCTATTATTAAATACTTTAGTATACATCAAATCGAATTCCTCAAGTGCGCCTGCAACGATCCAGCGTCGTGTTTTGTAAATGTGGCGGTTTGGTTAAACGGCTGCACTGGTCCTGCCTTGGCTCCTGAGGCCGGGGGAGGGCTGATACGGGCTTTGTGCAACTCCCATGGGCAAACGAATCTTCCTGCCCGCG
This sequence comes from Phoenicopterus ruber ruber, assembly GCA_009819775.1. Lineage (NCBI taxonomy): Eukaryota > Metazoa > Chordata > Aves > Phoenicopteriformes > Phoenicopteridae > Phoenicopterus > Phoenicopterus ruber. The sequence goes on from CM020216.1 coordinate 104,304,587, forward strand.
CATGCTGGTACCTTGCTGCTATTTGCTCGTCTTAAGCAATTTACATTCTGTTTCCCCAGCTATTCCACCGAGCCTTAACAGAATGCTAAGAGAACTATGAAAAAATAGAAATAAAGAAAACACTTTCCTAATAAAGAAACCGTTTTCTCGGATTTGCAGTGAGAGCGCATGTACTTTGCTTAAACAAAGCTCTCTTTTTTTTTTTTTTTTTCCCACTTTAAGGAGGAGTAGTTTAGATCAACACTCAACGTATATTAAAACAATTACAGTTTTCACATCATGAAAGCAGGAATAAAATGTTTGTGCCACGTGTAACCTGTAAGTAATTATGATGGTCTCAGCACTAGTTATATTGTGTCAGTGCTAAGTGGGACACACTGAACGCTATAGAAGAAAAGTGCAGTCTCATGACAGCCTGATGTCCTGCAATGCTTAGCTGGAAGGACAGACTGACAACAGAAACTGATGGAACCCAGGGTTGCATATGGATTTAGTGTTAGAGACTGGAACGGCAACTCCTCATTTCATATTCCTACATCAATTCTAAGGATCTCCTCTAAAAATCTGTTCCTTGGACTAACAAGGAGCCTTGAACCCACCGTGAAAGGCTCCGCACACGAACTCAGGACTGAGAGACCCCCCTAGCACGCTCTGCAGGTTACCTGTAAGAACTGAAGGAAACTACAAAAGTGAAGAAAAAGGTGGAAAGAGAAAACTTGTGTACCTGAAAACTCAGTCCTTACTCACAACCCATTCGGAAGAAGTCAGAGAGCAATGGTTGCCCTTTTTAGTGTGTAAAAATGGATTTGCATGACGTTTTCTTCGTACAGACCAAATATTTTAGAGCAATGCATTTTTGGTTATTTAAGGAAGGTTCTGGCCTTGGGAAGTGCAGAGAAGGGTTTGAAAAAGGTGTGCCAACGAAGGGTTTAAATAAAGCTAAAGGCAACCTCTGCTATGTTCTGGCATCTCAGCATTTTTAGGCAACTTGTGATGTTGGGGGTCTGACTAGCGATTTTGAAAGCTTGAACTCGGCAGCACTGAACGAAGCGATCTGAATTCCTGTTTGGGACTGAAACCAGAACTTTGGATTTTAATCTTATGGTGCTTATCTCATTTTTCTTCGACTCACCTTCATTTAGAGAACTTGGAGTGAGTAAGAAACAACCGATCATATTCTAACAGGTTTTAACATATGCTTTCAGCTTCTCCCTTAATTTCATAACTTCCCGTAATATCCTCTAGGGCTTTTTTTGAGAGCCCTGATTCCTGAAAACTATACTAGATGTGAGGAACACTAAATATTGATGTTATTTCCTTCTTAGCACTCTATTCTTTCCCTTAAATGAGCTGGCATCAATGGTAAGTGACAAAACATATTCCCTTAAAATACATTCAAAATAATGCTACACGAAGTCAGGAAAACTTTCACTTTTAGCAATCTGTAGTTAATTTAGAGGTGAAAAAGCCCAATTTAAATAATCATGTTTTCCCATCTTGCCTTGGATGCTTTCTTTGACCTCGCAGAGTAGCCTTCATAAACCAGTGAACTAAGATAATGAGGTGACAAGAGTTGAATTTACACTTATTTACTGGTTATAAGCACGTGCAGCTTTTTTACATTTCACACAGACTGGAGTTAACAATTACAATATTTTGCTTTCCATAAACAAGAACCTGCCAAGGGAATGCTTCTTTCTCATCCTTCCCTTCACTCTCCCAGATGAAATACATATTTATAGCAATGAAACAAAAATTATGTGGGAAGCCATGTCAGGAGTAGAAACCAGAGTGAGTTAGATCGGCCACAAAGCTGAAGGCATTGAAGGTTTCTGCCTAACAAACCAAGGTTTCTGCTCCAAACCAGCCATCTGCACACTGGCGCACGGGCGTTTACACCAGGAGAAGGTTTTTATTAAGGAAAGTACATGCAAGTGGGTCTGAAACTCATTCGCGTATGTCCTTCAAAACGATTTCCATTTTCCTTTTCTTAAAGCAATTTTCACAGTACATGCTAAATTGCTGCAGATAAATATTTCTCTCGAGCCACTTCATTTTTATCTTTGCTTTCACTCTGCTCAAGAAAATGATGTAAGGCTGACTCCTATCATCTATACTCTCCCAAGCAAAGAATTGGTTCCCCACATTTGCCTACCTAATTAAAGCAGCAAAGTACGTTTAGAGGTGAGGAAAAAGGGGCGATTACCTGGGATTTCAGAGAAGGCAAGTTATCAAAAAGCAGCTAGGACGTGGGAAAAGGATATTTAATGACTTTGAGGCAGCCTTTCCTTTCTTTGCTAGCTTAATGCCACCTGTGGCTTTCAATTTTCCTAGCATTGCGTCTGTGGTTCCAGGAAAACACAGCGTAGGACTAGATCTGGCATAGCAAACCTAGCAATACTTTTTTTCTGTGAGGTGACATCAAAGCAGACTGATGTTTTCAGAAACTCATGAGGTTATATCAGCTGTATGATATATGCTCAAAGCAAAACCATAAGTATTAATAGTCAACTGATACTTGGAATTCGTTAGACTGGGAAACAAAATGTCCCCTAACGAATACCTCATGAAGTGCCACGCAAGCCTGCTGCAGCACGGTGCAGTTGTGAAAGCAGTGCCAACACGTCAGGGCACAGGGCCCCAAACCTGAATTGTCATCTCCTCCTAATCCCGACCTGACAGCACGGCTCTTCATAAATCATTTCACCTCCATTTCTCCCGCTTTGTCTACATTACCTACAGAGGTTGTAAATTTTCTTTTAAGCAAAAGAGCTTATTAGAAGGAAGATGCGCATTTCTGTAAATTTTTATAGAAAGACAAGTAGCTGATGAAGCCGTCACCACCGATGGGAATTAACTGTTTTATGGTGACAAACAACAGAGATGGTGAAGTGAGAACAGAGCCAAGAGAAGAGACCTGAAAGGGGCGACGAGCATTTTATATTTGACATCACGCCTTTGATTTGATGAGGCTGCTTACAAGCTTCTGTTTCAAGGTGCACTTGCATGAATTATGGGAATGACTCTTCAGTTTCAGGTCGGATCGGTTACCGAGCCGTGTTGATCAAAACACAGGAAAATAGTGGGAGCTGGATACTCTAGGAGCCTGGAATCCATCAAGGGTAGCAGCAGTCCTTTTTGCTTATCGTCAGCTCTGCTCCTTCTGACTACCTTCTAGCTTGCCAGTTATACAAATGGGAATCCTGGACTTGTAACCAGAAGCCTCAGACACACTCATTTTTGGTATCTTTTATTTTTATTCTTTTATACCAATTGTTTTCTATTAAGCAACAAAGTCTTTCATGCCACCTGCGTTTACAACTATGGCAACAAATCTTTCAGTAATTTCTCTGGATTTGAGTGTTTCAACAAGGCGATGAATTTGGATGTTTCAACAATGCAATGCGAATATTCTCCCCTGAATCAATCGAAGTTAAGTCTTTAGAGAGACCACTTTTAAACTATATAAAATACAGCAAGCTCCCGGCACAACGGATTTCAAATAAGTCACACAAATAAACAGTTTTGTTGTTTAAATGAATGTACCGATATGAACACAGGTCCCTTGCTGAAGCTGGGACAAGGCAGGGTCTGCTGTCATAGACTCAGGCAGAAGTAAACCAAGGCGATCTCAGCCTGCAGAGAGCTGGTCAGCAGGCTGGCTCAACCCATAGGAGATATACAGCTTTTCCATGCCATTAATGCCACAGGTGCATGTTAAAGTAATCCTAACTTGCTTCTTCCTAGCAAGATGTAGGATGCTTTTACTTGTAAATAATCAGGCTTTCTTTCAAATAAGTTAAAAAGAGAAAGCCACCAAGTGGGTGGAATTGTCATGACAACCAAGGACCTGTTGGTACGCTAGGTACAACTCCAGCAATATTCTCAAGCTTCAAGGAGAACCTGTTCAATCCTGCTTTTAGTGCTCATTGGCTTTGAAGCTTGAGAATTTCTACAGCGGTACCTAACACTTCAAGTCTTGCTCACTCGTCACTAACTAACCTTAGGCACAACCATCACAACTCATTTACTACAGATAAAAAACCACGTCATTGAAAAAGTTGCTAAGTGTTGCGCCAATAAAAGTATATGTTTAAAGAAGTTTTGTAGTAAAAATAACTTCAGAGTTTATAATAAATACTTGATGGCTAGATCACACATCACATACAACTTCAGAATATTTTAGGATCCAGCAGCAGTTCTCCGCTCCCAAGTCAGAGTGAAAACACAGTCCACACCTTGACCGCCTTTATGCTGTCCTTAAAGACAAGTCCCAGATTTGGAAATAAGTCAGGGTATATCAGACCCTTACTCTAGGCAGCCTGTAATAGCTGTGTTATCTCTGCCTGGCTCTGCGTTGTGACAAGTAGGCTCTTTTATCAAGAATTATATCCAAATCTCTTAATGGATTTGTCTCCTGTGTGCTTCATTATGTGCCGTAGCACTTGGAGCCGTATTATCCCCCTCTAACAGGACCACCAACTTCGGAGCAACACTGCCTTGTGCTGGTTAAACCCGCCCCACATCCCCCGCCCCCGGTCACGTCCACTTTTCATTACAGAGAAAGTGAAGACTATTGCTGTAACCGCATGCCAGGCCAGATTACTGCTGTCAGGATTTCTTATGAGTTCTGTATTTCAAAAAAGAATTTTTTATATTCAGTTATTGCAATTCCTTCACCAAATGCAAATTCACAACCAATTACTGTTCCCAAATATGTATGCTGCACTCACTGAAACACAAGAGAGCAAATATACCGGAGAGTGCAACCAGACAGAAATACTTCATGAAATAGTAATTTTGCAGAACACATAGAAATTAAATAATCATCAGGTATAATTTAAATAATCCTCTGCCTTCTACCTGAAAGGAGGAGTACAGCTGTGGGACATGTTTCTGAGGGAAGAGTACCTGCACCCCACAGATGAAGGTCTTTGCTTTAAAACTCTTGTCTCCTTTGGTCTCGTGACTGCGCCACCATCATCCTGCTTCCCACGTGGCTGGGTACGGTGACAGCACGGTGGACTGGCAGAAAGGCAACTGTAAGTTTTGTGTCACCACTGAGGTGCAATTTGAAGTGCTTAAAAAAACTGTAGTTCTTTTCTAGACCTTCGGTGTGAATTTTTATACCAGTATCAATTACTTTCTTGCTTAAAATTGCATTGTTCCTCATCAAAAACAGAGAAACAGGTATCTCCTAGAGATACGTATATGGGTAGGCTAAACATAAGGATGATGTTTGCATGGTGTTCAGTGCACATTTACTGGCTCATTTCTGACATACTGTCAGATCTAAGGCACTTAAATACTTTTGGCATCACCATGAGTGTCATAGAGTGACACAATGATGATAGATTGTAAGTAGCAAAGATTGCTGGCTAGAAAGTGGCTCAAATGCCCGTGTTGCCTGGCTTGAGCTTAGGTAAAAGGAAAATGATACCTGAAGCTTATTATCAAATGGTAAAAACAGAAGATATTTAACTTAAGGTAATATTATAGTCCATTATCATAATTACTCTTGAATGTTAAAAGAACAAAATACAAAAAGCACAATTCTATTTCATTATAATCTGACAGATGCTTACATTTTTAGTTCTGAAGAGTGACTATAGCAAAATAAGTCAACTATATGAAAAAGTGACGAAAGCCTATGATATGGTTGCAAAATTTGAGTCATTTTGTGCGCACCCAGCAATTGCTATCTAATGTACTAAATGGTAGAGTCTGGCAAGGGGGAGAGGGTGTGAGTGTAAAGCTGGATGCTGCTCAGTTAAAGTTTAGGAGGTTGGATTTTTCTAACTTCCCCCACTCTGAAAGGATCCCTCGGATGTCTCAGCTGTGCCCGGGCACCGGGTACCGTCAGCATCTCTGCACGTCGGCTCCTGAGCTAGCCGAGGCTGAGCGAGGTGCGTGCTGCAGACCCAGTCCTTCCTCCACGTGATTCCCATCAAATTCATCCCAAACGCAGCAAAACTCGGTTAAAGCAGAGGACCAGCCGTCCTGGCCCTCCCCGAGTCTTGCTGTGGCCGATGCCCACCAGGCTGATGCCGCGCTCGTCCAGCAGCCCTCCAGGGAGTTTGAAGCTCGGTGGCGTGTACCCACAAAAGCTGGGTGATGATGGGGACCCTCGGCAGAGGCCGGCCACAGGCCAAGGCTTCGTTGGTCCTGAAGGACTTGACAAACCACCCAGCCTCAGCCCCTGTCTCAGAGGCTTGGGTTCCCCTCAAAAATAGGAGGCCAGGCTTAAGCTATGCCTTCAGTGAGCGATTATTTATTATTACTTACAAAAAGTTCCTACATCCTCAGGCTTACTTGAAGTTTGACATTGTAGCTCTGTAGATTTCAGTATACGATTGTCAGTGTTGGGGGGTGGTTCGTGCAAGAGAAGAGAAACGAGATTTATTTTGATTCAGGATACAAACTGAAGTTAAAATCCTCATTTAAAAGCGACCAAGTAGGACATGAATCAGCGGGTTTGTAGGGGGACGACACTAGTCAAACGATATCCACTGCACAGGCAGTTCTGCTTGTGGGAAGAGCTCTCTTGACAAAGAAAGAATTTTTCTTGACAATTAAGGGGCCAAGGAGAGGGAAGAGACATCTTAGCAATGTTTTATGCTTTGCTTTAAGTTTGGAAGTTATTTTTTTGAAGATTACTTTTTCTCAAACGCGAGGTTTCAGCCTAGCCTAGACAAATTCATGTACCATTACTTGAATACAGAGCTCTATCGGCTTTCATTATGTCGAAAAAGCATCTGTGTAATTTTTCTACTTCATGCATTTTTGTGTGCGCGCTGCTGCCTGGCCTCTTTTTTGTTTGATTTTCTAAGTGATAGTAACTCAAAAAAATTGGATAATAACCATATCACCATATCTATAGTCTTAAATTATGGCTAATAACATCTCTCTTGATTTTTCAGCCTTCTATTAAGAAAGGCATTTCCTCCCAAGAACTTGGGCATCACTGAACATCCAAATAAGGAGAGCAGCTTTTTGTTTACACACTTTAGTTCACGTTTTATAACTTACACCATTAACAGAATAAATATACATCCGTTTCCAAAAAACAGCAGTGACATCGTATGATATATATCTGTCAATTTACATCTGCTTCATAATAGGTAGTTCTCTCCATATGATGCACTTTTGCAAAACAGGTCAATACGTTATTTGGATATGAAATATTCACTATTAAAACCTGTTATCCAGTATAGCATTATAGATGTGAATGTGGCTACTTTAGAAAATGTTTGCAAGCTATTAAAGTAAGTCCTAGATAACTCACTAAGATACGAGAACCAAACACACTAGAAAGGTGAGCATGAAAGACAGTAAATTTGGATTAAATATTTCCCATTAATGATCTCAAAAAATGACAAATCCTTTTAACCACTGTTTTGCACTATATCTCTACGATGTAGGAAAAGCATTAAATTTCAAGGGGCCTTACGCAGAACAGACATGTTCTTAAATGGGCCTGCATTCAAGGTTGTGTCAAGCAAATGGTGGCCCCAGGCTTTTCTTCAAGAATGGGATGTGCTACAGGTACGCCAGGACCGCCTTCTCACACCTTAGAAACAGAGTAATAAAAAAATGATCACGGCAGTGCTCTCTAGAGCTGCCCTGAAGCCATAAACTGAACAGAAATCAGAGAATCACTTTTTGGAAGAGGCGAGGTATGAATTAGTGTTCTGTACGTGTTAACAAGAGAAGCATTCATTTTTAGTCTTGTTGGGAGAGTGAATATATTTCGTTTAGATGAAGTTTACAGGGTATTTTTTGGTATTGTACATTGCAAACAATTCAAAAGTTATTAGATCATATGGTTATCTTTTTAAACTTCTCTAATTTGATTTTAGAAACCTTAATGCTTCTGTTTAACTCAGTTAGGAATATTGGCCTTAATGTAATAGACTTCAGGCATTATGTGAGGATTAATATGGTATCAGATAGAAAGAGCTCCAACTAGTTGTATCAGTAAAGCCACATCTTAACGATGAAGGATGCAAATCCCTTAATGGAAAGATGTATGACATCATTGCTGCAGTGCATTGGAATGATGTAATATAGTCTAGATTGCTCTTGTCTTAGACATTCTGTGATCGATTATGGGTTTCATGAAATCTTTTCGTTAGGTGTTTCATCATAAGTTGTTTGCATTTGTTTTAAAGAAAGGTAAAGAATAAAATTAATATTAAAGCAAATGACTGGATTCATTAAGGAATAAATCAAGTTAATTTGATATCAGAAATGGAGTCTACCTATTATGATGGAAATAAAACTGAAATTGGATAAAATTCTGCCCTTATTTGAGACAATGGCAAAGTCGCCACTGTGTTTTACAATCAACAGACTGAATTCTACTTTCATTACCAGAGGGTGTAGAAAATGTGATTGCAGTAGAATTATTAGGGATTTACCGGTGTTAATCAGAGCAGAATTTGGCTTAACAGCTTCACGCTATGCTGGAGAATGCCTACATTTACCACTTTTGATATTTTCTTATTACATCTTCCTATACAGCTCCAGCAGTGACTTCAGAGTAGAATGAAAATTGTCAACAGGTTTCTAATGCATCATGAATAACAAAATGTAAACCTGAAATTTGGAAACAGAAACGTAATGAAATATATACTTGGATTCATTGTGCTCAGCCATGTTAATGAGTTAGGAAAAGCAGAACAGAAAGAAAATGGACGTAGTAAGTAGCAAAGAGGAGACGCAGTTTGGCTACATTTATGAAGTGCAGGAAAACTGGCACAGAAAAATAAAGGAGGCTCAAAAAGGGGTCACATAAAACAAAGGCAATGTGGTCTCCAGAAATCTCTTTGTAGCAATGCCTCTTTAGCACAATGCCTGTGCTAAAAACACAATTTCTGCTTCAAATATTGCGTAATATTTAGTTTCAATCAATAGATGTATGGTTGTAAATGTAATTTTGTAAAAGCCTCAGCTCCAAGCGGCAGGGTGAGTGACAGCGGGAGCGACAGCTCCTTTTGCGGGCATGTGAACACCAACATGCCTGCCTCTGTCTTCTTCTTCCTCCGCTTTGTAAAACATACATCTTCCTTGTAAAATGATCTTAAAGCTTTATTTTTTTCCCCTTCTTTTTTATATTTTTTTCTTGCAGGAGAGAGTTCAGTCTTCCATTTCTGAGTCACTCTGTATCCTTGCAACGCCTCCTGCCCAACAGGTGGAAACAGCCAACTGCTCCCAGTTATCACGTGCCTTTTACAAGGTAATAACCAGATCTTTAAACTCAGCGGGGAATGTGAGGTTGTAATGGCCTGGGCCACGTCTTAAAATTAAGCGCTATGGAAATGTAGGAAAGCAAGGGAGTGAGGACTCCTCGTTGCAAAACGTTTAACGCATGCAACACAGCCTGGATAATAAGCATGTTTTCTGCTAGACATGAGCAGGGTTTCAACTGCTGTCCTAGGACTGGCTTTCCTACGGCGTAGGTGAAGTCTACGGCCCCGGAGCCAGGGGAGGCTAACAGGCAAGAGAAAACAGAACTTAGGTAAACCTAGAAGCTCGTGCCTGAAACTCACAGAGATTCTGACAGAAAATCGTCATTTCTCCTGGGCCCACCTATAAATAAGATGTACGTTTGTGCAGGGAGGGTAAATGACTGTGGGGATATACTACGTTTTCCACTGCTTCCAGTTTTCGCATTAAGAAGAGAGATTTTAGATGAGCTATTCAGGTGGTCTCGAGAAGCCACGCAGCGAAGCTTGATGTCCTTGCACGTTCACCCTGTGCCTGATCTGTGCTTGCTTTTAATTACTTGGGCAGGAAAGGTTTGTAGCGATATCTTTAATAAATTACTCATACAGGTTGGAAGAAACAGATGAGCTTTCAGCATATCAGCCTTTCTCCCAGCCTGAAAAAGACATTTTCTGCTTTTGTTTTAGACCAGAGGAACAACTTGTGCACCCCTCTCCAGACCTCATCTGTGTTTTTTTCTCCAAGCTCCAGTAATTTAATTAAAAAATGCTTTCCCTATATCCTTAGGCTGTCATAGTAACCACAGCATTGCTACCAACACTGTTAAGAGCAGTAGAAGATTTTGAATCCAGAATAACTGCAGAGGGCAGCATTAACTCACCGCTTAAACCCCATCGTGCCAGGGAATATCGGTGCCCCTTGACAACCCAAAATTGTGTTTTATATGTAAATAACACAGGGCTTGATAAACAAGTTCAGCACATATTGCCAAGAGTAAATATGGGAGAATTTTGTGATACATGATTTGCTGAAAAGGTATATATCTATATTGCATTAAAATTTTCAGATTCTAAACAGATGGAATAGGATGTGTGTTCTGTAAGTACCTAGTTTGTCTACACTTTATTATGATATGTTACAATACGGTGGCATTCATCAACAGCTGAGAGGTTTTTACAATATGAACAAAACCACAACAGAAAGATTGGCAGGAAAACAAAATTTGACACTGTTCTTGTTTCTCCCTAGTGCATTTCAAGTTAATAAGACTTATCACAATTAATTCCCTTTAACATGATGTTTATGTACATGGATATCCAGTTTTTAGTAGTAGTGAAGTTACTGTTCTCTTTGTAATTCCTGGGACTATAAGACAATTTTTTAGGGAATAGGGCAAATGCGAATCTCTGGTCATGGATAGGTAGGTTTGTAAGCGCACTCTCCAAGAAAGAGAGTTCAAACTGTTTCCCCCTTGTGTACAAAATAAGATCCAGATTTTTTCTCATTTTCTCATGAGAACTGTTTTTCAGTGCTATGCCTATGTGAATTTGATCTTCCATTTCAGTAAAATTAATTGTTTCTGCTTATGTATGTACAGGTAGGTGTATGTGTATGTATATACACATCGTGGTCCAGCTGAAAAAGCTCTGAAGCTCACTCTTCTGGCTGCTCGTCTTGGCCGATTCAGAAGATTACAAGAATCCGATGGGAAACCACCTTTGCTTCCGAGGACACTTCACAACAGCTATTGCAGGAGCCATATCTGCTCCACTTTTAAGTTTTTCAGCAAGTAATTTAAATTTTAGTTTATGCTATCCATTTGAAAAAAAACAGAAAGCAGACACTGGATCTTGCCACTAAACTACTGTTTAAAAAACATAAACTGCACCAAGAAAGGTGAGTATTCCCACCATCAGAAAGGTGTCCAGTCTTCCCTGTTTCACTCGCAGCACAAACTGGGATGCCTTTAGCCTGTGACAATATTTACCGAAAATTTATGGCTCTCCCCCATCTGCTTTTTCTAGTTCATGGGGGGGGGGTGTGTGTGTGTATATATATGTATATTCTCCCTAGCGTTTATTTTAATAGAAAATTTCACTGTTTAAAACAGATGAGGGTTAATATGGAGGTGTGCTTAGAATTTGTTTTCTAAAGAGACCGCACAGATGCAACTGGAAGCTAACTGCCTGCTGCTATAAAAATTCATCCTCCATCCTGAATAATATGTTTAATCATGCCATAACAACAACAGCCAGCAGCATGTTGACTAACACTGCTTCAGCCTGCACGCTGGGTAGAGACTGGCTGTACCGGTCCATGAAGATAGGCATGAGAATGGATTTAAACGGCAGCCAGAAACTTTATTAACATACCCCTGGGAAAGAAGCTCTGGCTTTTCTGCTTTCTAAAGTTGTCACGTATAAGTTATTAAAGTGCGGACAACGTGGAAATTAAAATAATACAGATGGCAGTACTATGGTATTTGTTGCCATTTTCAAAGCCTTTTGTCACAATGGGTATGGAAATAGATTTTAGGATTTGAGAGGATTAGCTTGTTGGTTTCTAATAACAGATAGAAGAGTATTTGGAATCTTGGATGTAAGAATGAGGTAAGTCTTTATCAATATATTATGTATATAGATTATGTATACAAAAAGAAAGGTTGTATGATTCATGTTAATAGCATAACAACAGCATTAAACTGCTGGGTGAATGTTAGGTTTGAAATATATGCAAACCAGGTAATGAGTCTGTTTCAACACCAAGGGTCCTTATAGACATTTAAGGTGCCTTCACAGTTAGTATTTCATGACATTGTGATCCTGATGGCATTCTAAGGAAGATTTAAGTGCAATTTTTTTCAATAGAAAAAGGTATGTTCTATGTTTCATTAGGTAAAACCCAATAGTTTGTACATAGGTAAGTGAATTGGATGGGTTATGGATTAAAAAACTGCAAGTTTTTGATTCTGATGAAGGAATGGCTCTTTTGCTAAGAGCAGGTACCTGTTGTTCATTTGGTCCATTTTCCACAAAGCCAGATAGACTCTAAGCATGACAACTAACTGTTAGGATAATGTTATCACCATCATGTTCTAACAAACCAATAGCTGCAACGTTGCAAGAAGGAATATTAAAATGTATCTTGCTCTTTTTACTGTACAGTAATTCCTGAAATGATTTTGCTCAGTTTCATGTGACTGCTGCGAAAGATGAACCTAATTAAGGACTGGCCGATTAAAGAGCTGGCGTAACTTGTGGCTGGAAGGAGCATCCCTCTGCAGCTTCCCTGGCAATCGGCTCGTACTTCAGGAATTTCCCAGCACCTTCTCTGGGAGCTCCCTCTCGGCGCTACCTGCCCTGACCAGGCTGAGGCCGCTGGGGCTGTGGGAGCACCAGGGCGATATCTCCTCGGGCAAGACCTACCTGGGGGGGGACAGCATATGGAGCTATTTAGGATCTTATTCTCTGAGATGTGTTGTCACTGTCACTACAGTAATCCAGCTACAAGTGAAGGTGTAAAAGGCTCTGATGCATGGGCCAGGGTTTGCATCAAAAAGGAGGGAGTATTTTAAAGCAATTTTGTCGATAAATTAATCTGTAGCCATGGTGCTAATGGAGTGTGTGTCACGCCGATGAGAAGCAGTAGCGAAGCAGGAGCAGCGTGAGGGGCTCCTCTCTGGGCGAGGGTGGTCAGGGAGTCCTGGTCGGAGGCAGAGCCGCAGCGCTGCAGCTGGGTGGGCGTCTGACTTCTGCGTCGCTAGAAAACAGATACTGCATTCATATCAAACAGCAGCTACGCGCATTGCTCTGCTCCAAAACCTACTCTGTGAGATAACAGAGCGAAGTCTGTAAATCATTCCGCTTGTGGCATCGCTGGATGCCTCGCTATTACCATTGCAATGAGATATACCCTTTGTCGATGGGAGTACAGTCAGGCACTGAACATTTTACTGCCGTTCTATTCACCACCCACAACTCTATCGGCAAGAAAAACTCAGAGGCCTTCAGGAATGCTGGAAGGTCTACGTACCCCTTGGAGACGAAATAAAATACTGTGCTTTTTGTAGATATGATAGCAGACTATTAAATAAAGCATATGAATAAGAAATAGGCAAAGCATATGAAAAGAGTATTAGCCATATGTGGGTTGATCGAATAGCTCACGCCTGTGAACAGCCTGTAAGTAGCTCATATTTTTACAGCATGCTTTCTGAGCACGTTTCAGTATCACCTGTGTGAGACAGCCCTTTCAGAGTGCTCTTGCTGCACTTCACAGGCCATTATCACCCATCGGGTAGAGGAAAAAGCCTAAGCACCGCCAAGTTGTGCCCAGTCATGCCTCTGCTGCTTGCTTTATAACAAACCGGCAAATAGTTGCATCCTTCTTATTGCAGGCTTAAAGCAGAAATGCTATGTCGGGAAAAAGGGCAGCTTGCTTTAGGTCAGTGGTTAGTGGATGGATTTTCAGTGAAACATAAATGATTAAAAACATATGCAATGTATTTACTTCTGTTGACCTCCTTTCTCTCTTCTGGAAGTCTCTCCCCTTCCTCCTCTTGATTTCTTTAGACGAGAGGGAGCACTGCAAAACTGCAGGTATCTGTCATTCCTAAGCATTTTGCACGCCTCATTTACCTGCTATGAAGTGATGATTTTCGATGTGGTTTAGCCAATTTTTTCTGAGGTACAAACGATCCATCCCAAGATGCCAAACAAAGAGGTTGAACTGAGGCCATTTCAATCAGTATTTTACCTACCAAGCTATTCTTTTCTGGATAGCGCAGTTCCAGTTTTTTAAAGTGAGTGTCTATGACACCAGCAAGCATCAGGATGGCATTAACATGCAGAAGATGTTGGAAAAATTAATATATAATAGAAAGTCACTTAGTAACAAGTCATCAGCCATCTCGGAAATGGACCTTCACAATTTGCCATTCCATGCAGACACTAATTGTTCATTTTGAAACATAAAACAGGTAACTTTAAATCTGTTGTGTAACCTCAGAATTGCTATGCAGAAGGTAGAGAAATGAATATATATTATCTAATATTTCAATGGACAAGCATACCATGCCTATATTACTGCTGTTTAAATGCCGTTGATAAGTAGGGCTAGTTGAATAAATGATTGCAGGTATAATATTGTTAAAAAAAGATGGAATGGAAAGATTTCATCATTGGAAAGGTGAGGCAAGAATGCTGCCACCTAAGAGTGCCAGTGTCCCTATGGGCATTGTTTTAAATGTTGGAGCTGCATAAGAAAGGGAGATGGAACACCTGCCTTGACAGAAACGAATGCAAATTGAGCATCATTTGGAGAAGGGAGGAAACAATCACGATGACAACAAATTCAAATAAACATGCCCAGTAGGTAGAAACAACCCTAGTGCAAGCCCTTAATGTCTTCGGGTTGTTTTCCCGGAACGGCGTTGCACAGGCGGTCACTTCAGATACGACGCAGCACGCCGGAACGTGACGTAGCGTCGCAGACGCAACAAGCCACAGCAGACAGGGCGTAATAGCAATACCCGAACAGAAAAGTGCTCTCCAAAGTGTTCCTGAGTTTTGGGCGTTTGTCATTCCTTCCTTTGAGCTTGTAAGCCACGAGGGGAGGGAAAACAAAATATTTTAGCTGTAGTTCTCTTGTTAACACATAACCGGGTCTTTGCTACTACAGGAAGTAACTTCTGAAAGTCCAAGGGTTGAGCTCTGAGACCGCATAGCACCACGGATGGGAACACAACATCAGAGCGCGCTTTGCCGCTGTTTGGCTGTTTGGCTTTTTAGAGCAGAACACTGAAGATCCAAGACAAGTCAGGACCTCATCTGGACTTTTCTCTCCCAGTTCCAGGAAATTAACTTTGGAGTTCTATTGTAGACACTGAAGGAGACAGTTTACAAATTATAATATATATATATATATATAATTGGTAACAGGGGGGAATTTACAGATATTTTATAGCCCTTGAGCAGCATGATAGGGTATATTCAGGATCCTCACTGGTGGTTGACTAGTTTTATCTCTGTCATTCTCCAGCTATCTGACAAACAGGCAACATTTGCTTGATCAGCTGGTATGGCAACAAAACGTGGCATTTCAGTTTATGCTCATTTTCTGTAGCAGGTGCTGCTATGAAATACCCATATAACTGGAGCTGGCAGTGGTTGGTTGCTGTCATCCAGGAGTAAAAATGTCCAGGAACAGAAAGGTCAAGCCAAATATTTTCATCATTTTCATTGCTAAAACAAGCAGTAGGATCCAACGAATTAGTTGTAGTTATTGAAAGAAAAAACACCAAAAATGTAAAATAGGAGGAGAACTGACCCTATTTAGTGTGCCCACTATACCACAAATGTAGATTCTTGTTCTGGGTATTACCGATGATATTAAGACTTTAGGCACAGGCAAAGCACCACATGATAAATTTTTATATTCCCCATGATGCTGAAAATTGTCTTTATTAATGCATGCCTGATAACAAATATTTTAATTGAGCTGCAGGTGAATATAGGGACTAAGGACCACCCTTAGTTAGGACTGATGATTGAATTTGGCAGTAGAGGTAATCAGGGTAGGAGGAAGCACTGTAAGAGCAGAAGCAAGTCCAGCTGGCTATCCAAGAGAGACAGGCATGTGTGACATATGGCAATGCCTGAGAGCTTTGAAAACTCCAGAATAGATGTCACCCTCAGCAGGAATTTACAGCTCCTAAGCAGCCTAAAGTCAATATAATCTGTTAAGGAAAAAGACCATCATTCTACCCCTCAGCATGCAGCGTGTTGAGCATTTCTTGGGAAACAGGAACGTGCAGGTCACTAATCTGGTGTCCTGGTTTAGGCCAGGATGGAGCTAGGTTTTTTTTCAGCAGCTCCTGTGTTTTGGCTTTAGTGCGAGAAGAACGGTGATAGCACACTGATGTTGCTGGTTGCTGCTGAACGACCAAGGACATTTTGCTGTTTTCCAGGTTCTGCTAACGTGCAGATGCAAAACTTGGGAGGGGTAGAGACAGGATAGTTGATCCAAACTGGCCAAAGAGAGTATTCCATACCATAGACGTCATGCCCGATATAAGCGAGGGTCGGTCGGGGGGGCCACTAGATCTTTTTTGGTCTTTTGGGCTTTTGAGGCTTTTGAGACCTTTAACTTGCCCTAACCCTTAAGCTTCCCTTCAGGTTGCTTTTTGTTTCCCTATTTTTACCTTTTTGTTTTTCACTCGTTTAGCTGTTTGTTCCCTCGCCTGCTTTCCCTGGAACTTGCTGTTCTGGGATAGCTGGGGGGGGATACCCCTGCTCCCTGCCTGCTGCTCGGGACGGGCTGTATCGGTCGTCGGGTGGTGAGAAATTGTGTATCATTTGTTTCATATATTCTATTATCCTTATATATATTATCATTATTATCATTATTAATATATTTTCATATTTTTTACTTTGCTGTCCTGGTGAGCTGTTTTTATCTCAACCCACGAGTTTTCCTTTCTCTCCAATTCTCCTCCCCAACCCAGTGGGGAGGGGGGGAGTGAGCGAGCGGCTGCGTGGTATTGGGTTACAATTTGGGGTTAAACCACGACATCTGGTTACTCTGGGATCACGTCATCAGCGCAGCAGCGGCCAGTGCGGGAACGTGATTTTCACTCTTGTGCTTTACTAGCTGCGAATGAACGTGCGGGCACGAGAGGAAAGAAAAAGGAACTATAGCTCTAACCACGTACGCAAAAGCATATAATGGCTTGTTATGGTGATAGGAGCAGGTGCCACAAAGGCAGCAGCAGGTTGCCATTCATCCATCCGAACTCTTCAGATTACCGAGGTCCCTGTTAGTGCGGAGTATTCCCCGGGAAGGACGCCGTACGGGGCTAGCAGGGCAACCGTGCTGCTGCTGCCGCCTTCGTGGCTTTGCCTTGGCAGCTGCAGCAGCAGCCCAGGGAAGTACCCTGTTAGGTACCCCCCCGTTAGGGGGCTAACCTCGCCTTCCGATGCTCGCCACTTCGGCAGGTAAAGGTTTCTCTTGCATAATAATTTCACCTATAGCTGGTTGCCAGGTGCCTCACGATGACTAACTGCGGTAAGAGCACTTCTGCTAGCTGGATGCAGCCGGCACGGGACTAAAATCTCAAAATGCCTTCATGGTTCACTGCTGTTTTCAACACACTGCGGCACTCCAGCGAAACTTAACCTAGTTCTCGTGGCAGCTCCTGCTGCTGCTGATTCTCCCCCATCCTTGTTGCTGAGTGTGGTAAGAAACACAGGGGCTACATACGATGGTTGTTTGCCTTTCCTGGACCTCTCTTTGTAGATGATGTCAACAAGATTAAGCACCATCAGCCCAAGTTGCTTGGTGGTTACGATTTTTGAAGCAAATGAAAGAAAGGGGTGACTACGAATTGTCACAGACATCAAACTTGGATCTTCCTCTGCCAGTAAATGATGAAGGTGAGCCATAAAATTCCAGTTCCAGTATCTCTCCTAAAGTGGCGGATAATCCAGGTATGGATCAAAACACAGACGAGTCCATTTTACAACGCTGCCACTAGTAGGTATCTGAGCCAAGAAATTCACATCTCATATAAATGCCACAGGTGTTAGGTATGGTATTTACAAGGAGTTACACCTTCTTCAGCCATTTCCAGCTCACATCCTTTAACTCTGTTCATCATTTCAAACCTTTGAGTCCTCCGGCAGAAACAAGCTGACAATGATGGAGGCAGAAGCCAGGCTTTCTTTCCCAGGTTCCTGAGCCATAGCAACCCAAATGCAGCTCATGCTGAGGTTGGGATTAAAATAATCTCTAAACCCCAGGCCTCTGGAGACTTTATTCCTCCTCAGGTTATTTTACTCAAATTCAGATGCAGAAATAACAAGTGCAGAGTGGAGCTGGTGGGGGAGGTTAAACCTAAGACAAACTGATAGAAGAGAGGTCTCCTTTTTTTGGGAGTCAAACAAGAAATATCTAAATATCTGTTACCCTGTCACATTGCTGAAGTTGCTTTCGCTGTTCCAATTCTATGCTGAATATAAAAAGGACAATAAGATACCATATACGTAATTGCTGAATTGAATATTCATACTACTAGTTTTTAAAATACACAGAGGAGATAAGAAATTTGCCCTCATTCCTCTATTATCCCAGGGACCCAGATTTATTCACTTTGAAGACAGTCACAGAAACAAATAAGGAACAGCTATTTGCACAAAGTTTTGAATAAGTAAATAGAGTCAGTTAATTTATATGCCAGGGGCTTGGGTCTTACACTGCTGTCTAATCCTATTATCCCGTGGAAATAAAGATTTGCTGGTTGCCTCCCCCAGCAAAAAAGGCATTTTTCACTCCCAACCAGTTTCGCTTGTTCTGGCGTACCGGGTGAGGCGCTGGGCTCGGAGGCCCGTCCTCCCAGGCTGGGTGAGGAAAGCCGCGCTCCCAGGCTGCGGTTCAGAAGAAGGATGCACTAGTGGTCAGTGACCCAGCAGAGACATTGCCCGGCTGCAGATTACTCATGTGCTTTGGAAAACAGTGTTGTAATACTCCCTGTCAGATGAAAATCACCCTCCCTGTGAAATTTAAGTTTCTTTCTATGTCCTCAGTGTATCGCATTCTGGGTATGAGCACGAGACATATTTTTCAGCCAATCTAAGCTGGTCTAAAACCATATTGCTGCCAAAGATCTGACACTCCCCCGGCCGTGACTGTATATTCCCATATTATAGCATAATCTCATGAGTCTGAACAGTTTACTAATATGACTGAACACAAATTCTTTTTGGTTTTTTTGGATATAAAGTTTGCTTCCAGTCATTGCACAGCTACATCAAGTTCTTTAATTGATAGAAGAGTAAAGGAGGGCACACAGGACCGAAGCGCGAGTGGGGACACCAGCATCCCCTTTCCCCCTTTTGGTGGTACCATGCCCTTAGATTGGCTGGAAGGGAACAAACCTGCTACCTCCAGCTCTGGTTTGTTTAGTAAAAGTGTTACTATCTGATGGGTTTCAACTGCAGCTAGCATTTAAACTATGTAAAATGAGACTCGAAGTCTGGCATTTAGTTCAAACACTTCACTTTTACAGATTTGCTCTTCCTCCCAGCAGTTTGCTGCATCCTATTTAATTCCTTTTCTTCTTGCCGTGCGAAACTCTCTGTTCATCTCTTCCACCCCTCAAATTCCTTCCACCCTGGATTTCGTCAATGAAATCGCCTTAGGTTTACCCTGAAATAGTTCAGGGGTATTTAACAGACTGTGAATTGAAATTCAGGTCTCGTGTGGTTCTGATTTCGCAGTGCAAATTATCCTGAGAAACGCGGCAGAAGACTGCAGAAACTGAAAACCGAAGGCAGTTGTTAGAAGAATCTGTGCTCAGGAATATCACAATAATATACGGAGGAAATGTACAACCCAGCTGAAAATAAAGAACAAATCGGTCCCACGGGTCAATCATTCAGCTGCAGCGCCTGCGCCACACGTCAGGACAAATGTCTTTCATAAGAACATAATTTGACAGATCTTTGGAGGGCAAACCGTGTTACTGCTGCTGTAATGCCAGTAAATTCTCCCCCGGACTGTTCCTGACAAGCGTGTTGTTCATTCCCACCCACTCCAGCCGAGAAACAGAGAGCCTTCTGGAGAGGGTCACCACGTCCTTTCTGGGAACCAGAGGACCAACAGCTAAAAGCTCTGTGCGTGTCTGTCCTCAGACGCATTGAAGCCCTCAGGATGCTGGCTTAAAAGAGATTAAAAGAACTGGGAAAGGGACTTGCCTGGCTGCTGTCTTAAAGCAGATCAAAAAGAACTGGGAAAAGGCTGTGCCTGACAAAGTCAGTGGTGGACGCGGCAGGCGGTCGCTTCTGGATGAACACTGGCAAGATGCGAACGGTGTTACTGGGTAAAGGACTCGAGGGCAAGCAGAGAAGGTTGCCGCCGTTCACGTGCGGGAGGCCGGCTGGGACGAGTGGTGCGAGCCGTGAGCGCTGCAGCAGCAGGGCTCCTGGCTGACCTCACCAGCATTTCTTCTGGCCACGGCGGGAGCGTATGACTGGTGTTAAGGACTGAGCTGGCCCCATCCACGTCATTTTGCCTCTCATCTCTGCCAATAGATGTGAACAAAATCGGCAGCTGGTATTATTCTCTTGTATTGCCCCAGCACTCTCTAATGAAGCAGCCTGAGTGCAGCCCTTTCTTTCTGCTTCCCCGCCAGCTAATCCCTTGGCTAGGGTAATAGCCCTTGCCTTTCTCTTGGCCACATGCTGTAGCTCTCTATAATTCTGTTTTAAGATGTTTAGTGGCTGGAACTATTTAATTTGCTCTCTAACCTTTTTATTTTGAGTCCTGCTATGGGTTTTTTCTTCATGTGTCAAACTCCTGAGAGAAGACCATTCGAAATGTGAAACGTGAAAGCATTAGGAGAGCTGCAATGGCATAATGTGTTATTCTCCTGCATGTAATCTGAATAAATTGTTAGCAGCAAAGTCCAGGAGTGAGTTCCAAATTCGCCATTCTCCCTTCTTGCAGAAACCACCTTTTTCAAGTCAAGGTCAGTTACTGGTTCAACAGCATTAAAGGATGCTTTTGTAGCTAATAACTCAAGAGAAACTCCAGTTGTCTTTGGCTGCAGTTCAAATGACCAAATACCCCGTTACCACTCGGTTAGATGCAGGCAGCTTTGGGATCAAGTCTAAAAGTCCACTTGATTCATACAAACACATCGTAACTATGCAGTCATCACCAAGCTATGAAATATTTCAGTTTTGTATTATGCATGTTGATTTCTCCAGCCTGGTCTGTTATTGCCAGAAGTGGGAACTAGTGGGACAGTAGATATGTGACTACTGATGGGTGGAAAAACCAGCAGCATGTTTATTTTATGTCAATTTTGGCAAGTGTATCCCTGCTGTTATTTTTTATTTGCAGAGTTCAGAAATTATGTTGGGGAAGAAAAAAAAAAAAAAAAGACCTCTCTGACATAGCAGCATCCATAAGCATTGGTATGGTTAGCTTATAGGAAGAGTAGGCAATTGTACATTTACCTGTGAAGAATTACAGTCTCATTTGGGTAGCTATTTGTGGAACATTTGGAAATTGGCCATTCTTGCAATTGCATGCCAGATCGAGAAACAAAGACGGTAAATAGCATCGAGGAAGATTACCCCTGAATTTATGTTTATCCAAAGGCACTGGGTACAGAGTCAGGAGGGTCCTGCCTTCTGTGGAGCCATTTTAATATCTCTGAGGACATCTAGCTATAGTCTGTGCAAGTGCGCACACGGATAAAAGAAGCAATCAATGAAAGATCAGGTTCAGTATTTCCTCTTTCAGAGCTAATGTATAGCTAGTTCTGGAATTAAACCAGCTTTCTATTAGTTGTATTTTTGTTTGCTTAAGCACAATTGTAGGAGAAGGACACACGGATGTAACAAGTTACATTAGGAGTTAAGTTAGTATGGAATAAACAAATACTAGGTTAACACTGAGAACTTTTACTGTTCCAGTGACAAAAATAATCATAGATTCATACTTTGAGTAATTTGTCTATAATAATGCTGATTAATGCTTTCTATAAAAATTAATGCGATTTTGCACTCTTTTTTATATTAATAATAAAGTAATTTATACATGCTTGGGCTTGGAAATACTGTTTAATTACTTCTACTATAGTGACATATTAGTCATCACAAAGTGTTGTTATTTGAAATCAGTTTCTTAAGCTTTAGTTCCCTTTTTGTCACTGCAAAGGAGCAAGCTGGCTGTGCCAGGCATTTGTAATCCCAGTGGGGCGTGTTGACTGCTTGTATAACCGCCCTGTTCTTGCTTTCAATTCTTTGCTTTCATTTTTAATATCAGAAATTATAGACTTTATCTGGTACAGATTTACAGTCACGGACTTCTGCAAACATTCCTCTGAGAAAGAATAAGTATTTCTCCATTGTTTTATTCCTTTCTTTCAAATTAGCTCATTAAGCATCAAAGGATTATTCAGCCCAGATACAAAAGCATTGTGAGGAGAGGAGAGGAGAGGAGAGGAGAGGAGAGGAGAGGAGAGGAGAGGAGAGGAGAGGAGAGGAGAGGAGAGGAGAGGAGAAGAGAGGAGAGGAGAGGAGAGGAGAGGAGAGAGGAGAAAGCTGGAAGCTTGGACCAGCCCATCTCATGGTTGAGATGTGGTTGCACATTGCAGGACTCGAGCCTGTGAGCCTTCTGGTTAATATTTCCTACCTTTAAAAGGACTGTCCTACACCCTTCAGGATCAGTTCGGAGTAAAGAAAGATTTTCATTTGGCAATGTATTTGGCACAACGGAAATATAAAATGAAAGAAAAATAAACAACATATCAAAAGGTCCAATACCATGAGAATCTTGCCCTAGAAATCCATAATGATTCCTAAGCTCAGGCTTCCACCTGCACGCCTGTGATTCAGTAACAGCGTGACGATGCAAATATAAGTGTTGTTGTTTCTGTTTATGCTTCAGTTACAAAAACATGTTTGTAGTTGTAGTTACCGATTTAGGATGTTTTAAGTACCTTTAAGAGTCTGTAAGCCTGATCTTTCTAATATTGTTTCAAAAACTAGATGACAGAATATTTCTATTGTTGTTTCTTTGTGAATCCAAAGAAAAGTATATATAAGGAAGCAGGGAAAACTTATGTTCTGTGATACTGAAAATTGCTCTGAGGTAAGTCATTGCTCTGCTATGAAACTTCTAACTTTTTGAACATACCAAATACTAATTCTAGCAGTTCTCCTTTCTCTCCCCATTCACGGCTGAGTTACTAAGGCAAGTCCAAAGGACAAGTGGCAAGAATAAAAAAAGGAAATGATCATCTTCTATTCATTGCTGAGATGATAGGCTCAACTTTATTAATAAAAACTATTTATCTTTGAAGAAGATACATGCCATTTATCTTCAGTCTTTCTCATTCAGAAAGAGTAAATATTTTGCCATTTTATAAGCAGTCAGAAAAATTTCCTTGCCTCTTTGTGAAACCACCTAACATGAGATACATTTTCAACACAGAGAAATATCTGCCAGTTAGATCGTAGCAATCTTACGTATTTATCACTTAGAAATGTTGACATCCTGATACATTAAAGTTTTACTTCACTAATTGGTATAATTAAAATATCACAGTGAGGGAGCTTAATTTGAAATGTCTCTGTGAGCTAAATGAATTGTGTATTCTCAGACTGAAAGTCACATAAAAGGATTTATTCTGTACTGATCTAGTCTGAAATGAATTCTGTATTGAAAGTACCTTGCAAGTGATTTATCTAGGAGAGAGTAGGGTAATGTTCCTGCTTTGAAGCGCATAACGTTTCTACTTCAAAGCAGAAGGATATGATAAGAACGCAGATCATTTATAACAGCTAAAATATTAATTTTAACATGTAAAAGTCATTCTACTATTACTAAGCAGAGATGTCATGAAAGTTATGGACAAAATATCTTTAAAACTGTGAAAGCACATGGAGACTGTCCTTTTATCGTGCTTCCTTTGCCAGCAAAGTCAGCTTGTGAAGCTTCTGCTCCTCGGTCCTCTCCGCCCCATCCTTCCCGACTCCCGCAGAAGGCCTTTCCCCATCAGCCGTGCTGGTACACCCTTCTGTGGAACACTTTGTCATTGCCATGATCTCCATTAAAATCATCAGTCCTCAAAAGGAAAAGCGTTATTTTCACCTGGTCTTTCCACTAATCTTTAGTACAAAACCCAGTTGATCTGGTGCAAATGAGGGACAGCAAAAGACAGTATAGGAGCAGTACAACAGGAAAATTAGGAATCCCTAAAAATGGTTTTTCTGCAACAGAAAGCATGCCATGTAGCTCTAACTAATAGGTCATATTACCTGATCAATGAGGGACAGAATAACCTAGAACCACATTTCATGCAGCCCCTTTTCTCAGGGAATAGCTCCAACAAAGCCAACAAAGTTGAACTGGTGTGAAAATAGAACGATTTAAAAAATCAAGGGAGATTAGCTTCTAAATGGGATCATAGTCAAGCTCCTTTAGCTTAATTATCTCAGGCCATATGCTCAACGGTAGCCCTGTACAAGGGCAAAAACAGCCCCCCCGAGGAACGTAATGTAAGCACGTTGTGTCCTTTCATGCCTGTGACTCAATGTGACAGGTCTCTGCCCTCCGGCAACGCCGGTCAGCGGAGCTACGTGGCTGCGAACAGGGGAACAAATGCGGTGATGCCGCAGAAACTTCTGGGCACTGAAGACACCCCTTGAAACCTTGCTAGCACCCTCTAATAGACTGTGTCGGAGGGCACTGTGCCATACTTGCGCTCGCACGCCAGACTGAGCCCATGCTCTTGACTTCACTTTCAAGTGAGAGCTGGGTTAGTTCTACATGCATTTGTCACATGCATTTCTTCCCATGAGTAAATAAAACAGAATTATGATGTTATATGGTTTATATTGTGGATATGGTTTTGAGAAATCTTCTGGGAAGAGACAGTTTCACAGGAGCTGCTGCGGTTTTTGGTCACCATGGTCCTGCCCTCGCCAGAACCCCTTTTCTCTGCCGTGCTTTCACCCTGTCTTCTTCATGCTGTCTCCAGCACTCATCAGCCTGCAGTGAGCCATTTCAGATCATTAACCAAGCAGAAAACAATTCATTATTCTTTGTAGCTAGATTTACGCTGCTTAGAGATGGAAAAACAATTGAAATGAGCTTCAGCGCTTTAAGCACAATACCCACAGTTTCATCTCAACCATACCAGAAATCTAATTTTAAACCATCCTTTATAGATCTGCAGAGAGCAACCCACTGCTCCATCTGATTATTGCTGTTGATAGACTGCGTTCCGCAGCACTTGCAGAAACAGAGAGCTGTTATGAATACGTGTTCCCTTCATAACCAAACCCCCTCTAATTCACCACTTAATTTTCCAGCTTAACTGCAAACTTCATCACTGATAACTCGACTTTCTTTCAGAACACGGACAAAATCATTAAGCATCAGAGGCCGAAGAACTGATGTCTGCAGGGTATCACAAGAAACACAACACTCAGTAATGATTCCTTATTTATAATTGCTATTGGGACCTGTCATTTAATCTGTCCTAAATTCATTAGTGCCATGTCGATACTGTACCACACTGGAGAATTGATCAAGATGTCATGCAACACTAAATGCCTTACAGGACCAAGTCTGCTACATCAAAAATATTATCTCTATCAACCACACTTGCAATCTCATCAAGAAGGGACTCCGCTAGCAGCAGAGAAAAAAATGTCTTTAAAACTGCGAAAACACACAGAGGCTGTTCTTTTCTTTTATCATGTTTCCTTTGCCAGCAAAGTCAGCTTGTGAAATGTCTGCTCCTCGGTCCTCTCAGCCCCATCTTTCCTGACTCCTGCAGGGGTCATTCTATCACTTTGCCGAGGATCAATGCCACGACTGATGGACTAATCACCTTTTACGTTATCTTATTCGATTTTGTTGACTAGCGGTGCAATGCCAGTCTTCTGCCAGCTCAGCGAGCTTCTTGGCCAGCTGCGGGATGAAGCCCTCTGGAGCTGCTGGTTTAGAAACCTCTGTCTTTATTGATCACCTTGTTCTGAGTGACAGTTTAGTTAGCACATATTTATTCATCAGTCTTCTTCAACAGGAATTGTTTGTTTGCTTTTTCCCAAATGCAGAACATAAACTTCACTGAAAAATTTGAGCCTCTTTCAATTATTATTGAGATCTCCACAATACCTGCCTAATGACAGGCCGATGCTACCAGTCCATTATTTTTTTTCTTAACCATTGAAAGTTTCTTTGTACTGACCTTAATGCTTCTGATTATATTTTTTTTGCTTCATTTATCAATTTTCTTGATATCAGCTTTTGGTATCAGTGTACAAACTTTTCTATTTGAATAATGTTGGTGATCTTGTGGATGAGATTATGATAGCTGCTATTTAACATCAGCCTTACTTGAAGCTGAAAGCAGGCCAGCCAAAGCATTTTTAATTGGCATGGCAGGGGAAAAAGATTAAACACTAAACTGTGGTTTTAATGCATCTCATTTTTCTTGGAGAAGTATTGTTTGCATTTTAGTATGGGCTCTTATGAAAAAGAGGTTTATGTGATCATGATGACCATTTATTTGCATGCGTGTGCATCTAGCTTTCCTTCCTCCACACCCTCACTAATATTTGAACCTATAGTTTGGTTTCTCCTCAGTTTTGCCAGAGGTAAGATACCCCCAAATTGCCAAAACATTCATGAAAAATCAACAGCCAAGATACAGCAGACAAGCTAACTGCAGGGGTGACTGCCATCATAATCTCCTGCCCCAGAAGATCTATATGGCATTAGACTTGCCACAGCTGTGAGCAGCGCTGCAGCCAGCGTTTGCGCCTTGTCGGAGATCTGTGGGGAACTAGGCTGCCTTATTTCCTCTGGTCATGCGTGAAAACTACATAGTTTGTTCAAAAATTACTTCTCCTACTTGATTTGATCGTAATTGCTTTCAACATAGTGAATTGGCCATGAAAAGCACTGAGAATTTGTATGACCCCCTGCCACGTTTACTAGGAAGTTGCTTATTTAAACCCTAGCAGCTCAGTTATTAAGCTAAACCAACATATGCATGTAATAAACACTTCTGTAAAATAAGCCAGATGAATCACCCTCAAGAAGTGCCTTTCTCGCTGCTGAATACTAAGGAAGCTTAGGCAGCTAGCTTGGATCAGACATCTCATTTTCAGACTGCTCAAATTAGTGAGATGCATCTGGGCAAAAGGTCTGGACGGGGTGGCTGCCGTGTCCGTTGTACGTGTCTGCTTCTTTTAGCTTAATGGCAAAACCGCCAGAGTCCGAAGACGGACTGATGTGTTATCTACAGTCCTTTTCCCCCTCTTCTAACGTTAGGTTTACTGGCTTAATATTCATTAAACTTAGGCTTGAATCTAATAGCATGATTTATGAAGTCCATAAATCCTGGAATTCCCTCCGGGATTTATGAAGTCTTACAGCTCAGTCCATACCCTCAGCACCTCTCGGTATGCAGATAAGCTCCCTACAAAAACAGATAAAAACAGCCTAGCGTGCATGGTAGTGCCCCATTATAAACTATAATATACAATACACCTTCCTTTGACTATGGAATCCAGGCAGAAGTTAAGACCTGGACTGGAAACAAACACGATAGACACCAGAGAACAAAACCCAATGGAAACTGGTGTGGTTCCTGCCTCTTTACAGTGCCTTCCATAATGAAAAAGAAATCCATTATATGTGTTAAGGACATAGTTTGATCCAATCTGCTCTCAACCAGAAAAAATATATGGGTTGGACCACACAGACTGTGAGATTTTACCTATCTTTGACCATAGACAAGCACTATATATGTAGTATATAGTGTAGTAGTAGCATCCTTGTGTATATAAATATATACACACACATATGTATATAGGGGAGCAGTTATTCAGAACTGGGCACGTAGTGATAATGAGTCATCTGGATTATGTCCAAAAAAATCCATATTTCTTTCTGTAAACCCAGGAGGCCAAATATTATAGCTCCCAATTATATATAAAATGCGCGGGCTGCAGGATTTTTGTCTTCTAGGGCCACTTCTGGATTTCCTGTTGAAAAATGTAATGGCTTAGAGCACTAAAAAGATTTATGGATACATTTTAGTTGATTAGCTTGTATAGTACCAAGAATTCCTTGAAGGCCTAAGTATGTATTATTTCTACTGTTACACATTTTGCTGCGATTTGTTCATCTATACTACCCAGAGATTATTATTGTTTGAAATAGCACATCGATCAGCAAACAGTGTATTTTCTAATTACTTGTTTATGCAAATAATTAATACTGGAAAGTTTTAACTCTTATAAATTTAACTCATAAGTAAAATGCCTGATTAATATTTTTCCTAAGTGGGTTAACAATTTTTACAGGAAAGAGGAAACCAAAGTTTCAGAAAAAACAATTTGAAGCAACTTAATTCCTACTCAATATATGGCTTGATAAGAATCTGTCAACATGAGCAAGAGAGAACTCAGTGAAAGGCTTCCTGAAGTGGAAAAATGAGTTAGAAACCAGTAAGAGTTTATGTAAAAATGTAACAAAAAATAGAAATTAGAAGAAATACATAGCCTTCAAGACACAGCCAACAGTCAATTGTTCAAACCATTTGTTTTCAAGCCTCCTTAATTAGTGATTGGCTTATTCCATGAGGTCTGAAAGTTTATATTGCTTGTCCATTTAATGTGGTACTGACTTAGGGAGTCGGGATTGTTGGTTTTTCTTTCTCATGTACTTCACAGTTATCCACAATGAATTTTGAGCCATTTTATTGCCCTGTGATTTAGTCTTCTAAAGTCCATCTCAAATTCTTCATTGCCCTTATGATCCTGGATAACTGTGCATCATAATAAAGCTTTTTACTTCACTGCTCAACCCATTCCCCAGGTCTTTCACAGAGCTGTTAACCAGCAGATATCTCAGGGCAGATGTCTGTGACATTTCACTGAAAAGCTGTTGGGAACGCCGTCCCCTCCCTCTCACACTCTGTTTCATAGAATCATAGAATTGTTTTGGTTGGAAGAGACCTCCAAGATCATCGAGTCCAACCGTTAATAACTGTTAATAACCATTTCTTATCTTTTAGACTATTTATCCATGCAAGAGCTCTCCCTCTTCTGCTGTGGATACTCATTTTCCTTAAAGCTGTTGTGGCCAGTAGACTAGACTAGACTAGACTAGACTAGACTATTTCAGTTGGAAGGGACCTACAACGATCGTCTGGTCCAACTGCCTGACCACTTCAGGGCTGACCAAAAGTTAAAGCATATTAAGGCAACTGTCTGAATGCCCCTTAAACACTGACGGGCTTGGGGCATCGACCACCTCTCTAGGAAGCCTGTTCCAGTGTTTGATCACCGTCTCGGCAAAGAAATGCTTCCTAATGTCCAGTCTAAACCTCTTTGCCCAGAACTTTTTTGCAAACCTACCTCTACCAAACTCACTCTTACCCACACGCTTCTTTACTCTGAATTTCAAGTATATCCAACAGACTTACAGGACATCTTACAAAAAAAACCCCAAAACAAAACACCACACACATACACAAAAATCAACCAAAAAACCATGTTGACTCTTCCAGTGAACTGTGTTTATAAGGTATCTACTAATCTTATTTTTCACTATAGTTTCTCCTGATTTTCCCAGTACAGATGTCAGGCTTGTGGGATTGTAATTCCTTAGATGAGGACTGGAAACAGTTTTGGCAATGCACAAGGGTACACAGGCCACCCTTCAGGCTGCAGGTACCGAGGCAGCTCTAAGCAAGAGATAAGCCACCTGCATTTGCAGTTTAGGTGCTTCATCCTTGAGTTGTCTTCAGACTCCCAGGTAAGGTCGGTTTGGCCCAGGCAATTTGTCACCTCTGATTTTGTTAAATTGCTCCATAACCTCTTCTTAAGGCACTTTAAGTTCAGACAAATCCTCTGAAGACTGCCCTTCAAAGAAGGGCTCTGATGTGGAAATGTGTGTATTTCTCTGCACTGCCCTAATGACATTTCCATCTCAGATCTTTGCTCTCTCAAACCTGAGCCGTGACGATATTTAGAAATTTGGCTTTCCTACATCACTAATAATTTTATGATATCTTTCTGGAAGCAGGCAATGAGAATTAAGGACTCGATCCCTATGCCACTCTAATATTTTTGGTGCTTCTTTTATTCTTTTCTTAAAGAAATAGTTCTGCTTGCTTCATTCTTTTTTTTTTTTTTTTAATTGAGCTGTCAAAAGTAAATGCCATATTTGTTTTTGCTAATGGATATAGCCAGTTGAAAACTCATAAATATTTGAGTAGTTTATCTTATTTCTTTCCAATGGGATTTTAATCTTTCATGTGGCAAAATAAATTTAGTTCTGTATTATGCTTTCAAACAGTTCTTTCTTGCTTGCTTGATTCCTTGTTTTCTGTCTCTTTCTTTTTTTTTCAGGTTATCTGCAAATTTAGCAGTTCGCTTAAGCTGTCAGATGGACATTGTTTAACCATGTTGCTGTGATTTAAAACTGAAGGCATTTTTTGTTACAGAGTGATAAAAAATTGTTCCACAAACAACTGAGGAAATTAAAATCGTTCCTTTTAAATATTTTTTTTCTTATTTAATGGCATAGAATGTGTATATATTGACTCTGAGGTTGTAATCCTTTAAATAGGTTTTAAATTCATTATACCTATTTTAGCATCCATCAAGGAATGTAATGGTTATTTAAGTCAAGAGGAGTTATGCCTGCTCCAGTAAGGCAAGAGAACAATCCCAGTTCTCTCCTTTAACGACATGACCAACTACAAACTACCTGAAGTGAAGCCCAGGCCGGCAACACCGGGACCAGAAGTGGTTGTACTGCATCACCTTTCTCTGGTGAAATACTACAGGGAAATCTTACATGAGGGAATCGAAGGGCTGTTGATCCGTGTGAGCTTTCTCACACACCGCACAGTTACACTGATGACCATGGGAGCGCTTCTGACTTTACAGACTCAGGCAGTAACCCCTGTCACAGTCTCGTCAGCGTATTTAGGTGAAAAAAAAAAAAAAGACCTGGGATTTATGCCCCAGTCTAATCAATATCTTGGAGAAAGATTCAGCCACCCAGCAGCCCTCTGGCTGTTTGCTTTCCATGGTATGGAAACCTGAGCTTTCGGGCTGTATGTGAACCACAGGTCAGTCCAGCACGTAACTGGTATAGAATAAGGGGAAGAAAAAGCTGGATTTCAGCAGGTAAGTAAATATTGCATCGTCACCATTTAATCTTCTGCCTGTTTCTGAACAAACAGGATTTTCCTTGACTGACATGGAGATCCCCTTTCCAGGTAAAAATCTTTTAAATTTCAGTGTTTCTGAGATTTAAGCTTGATCACTGTTTTGCATGCTCTGAAGACCTTTGATTTTTCCAGCTCTATTTGTTGGTCTAATGGAAGATATTCTTTCTCCTCACAGCTCTGTCTTGATTTCAGAACATTTATGGTACTCTGACGAAAGCAAGCAAACATTTCTCTTAGAACTACATGGTCAGAATAAGACACCATTACCACTTGTGAATATAAACCCATTTTTTTCTGAAAAGTCAGAAAAAAGTGAAATCCACCTCCCTGAAATGAATGGCAATTTCATTTGACTGATTTTTCAATGTTTACTGCCTATTTTTCACATTTATAGTATCTTGTTGTTAGCATAGAGTCTCTTCTTAGGGAAGATCTGTTATTTCTTTTTCTTGGCCTACACAGTAATATATCCAGAAATTTTGTCTGAGTGTCACCAAATAAGTAGAGGCAAAAGTAGTTAAGAATATCATTTTTATTTCAAACACAACCTTGAAATGTAACATTAGTAGAATTTTGCAGAAGGCAACGGGTTACGTAAGCTGACTCAATAAGCTACTTGAGAAACACCACTTTAAAGCATTGACTACTGGAAGATGAAGAGAAATCAGGAGATCAACAAAATGACTCAATAAGTGAAAATTAAGTTACATATTTAATGTCAAGAGTAGCAAAATCTGTGTTGCTATCTCAAGGCTATTTTTTGTTTTAACTTCCATATGTTGACTAGAGCTATGCCCCTTGTTGCCACAGTACAAATACCTCTCTAGTAGTCTAAAAAAGGGATTTTTTTTCCCCTTTGTTTTTCTTTTATTCCTTTCCCAGTGTTTCACAGCAGGGCCACTTATTACATCCAGAGAAAAAGGAGCTCAGGAAATACCTGGCAAAGCTTTAAAAAGTTTTTGTCCTCCCAGCTGATTCATTCCACACACACGTCTCATGCAATAATGTGACAGAGGAAGAAAACGCATGGGAGGAAGTTCTCATACCACAAAGTACATTTTGGGACGCAACAAACATGTTTCTCATATCTTTTCTAATCCGGACGGCACGCCTGCAGGGCTCTGAACGCTCTGATTCCGGTCATGCACAGGGAACAAGAGGTTTGGATGTGTAGTCCCATGGTCGGCTCTGCACTGCTCTGCTTGCACTGACCTATACCCGCCGGTCTGCTGACGTACACCAGCCTCGGGTTCCTTTACAGCTATTTGCTTTACCTGTTATACAAAAATCAGAGGCAGGATAATTCACCTTTGTCGTGGTGCCCAGCGACAGGACAAGGGGCAACGGGCACAAACTGGAACACAGGAAGTTCCGCCTGAACATGAGGAAAAACGTCTTCACTGTGAGGGTGACAGAGCCCTGGCACAGGCTGCCCAGGGAGGGTGTGGACTCTCCTTCTCTGGAGATATTCAAAACCCGCCTGGACGCAGTCCTGTGCAGCCTGCTCTGGGTGACCCTGCTCTGGCAGGGGGGTTGGACTAGATGATCTCCAGAGGTCCCTTCCAACCCCTACCGTTCTGTGATTCTGTGATAAACCAGCATTTGAGGGGTAGTGTAATGAAAAAAAACCACGAAGGCTTGAGTGCTGACTGGCGTGCAATATGGAAGTATTCTAGACCTGACAGCAACCCCGAAACATCAGCAGGCATTTCTGTAACATTGCCACAAAACAGGCTCAACAAAAGAAAGTACAGATTCGCTTCTTGTAACTGAAAGTCCCCACTGGTCCGTTATGAGACAAACACAACCCGTTAAATGAAAGAATTGAGATGTTATACCTTGAATTCACCCTGTAGGCTCGGTCACTAATTTTTCTAATGTTCTCCCATGTATACAAAAGAGCAGAGGTAGAATAAATGACTCTGTTTCCAGGTGTTTTATGAGCCTGTTCCAAGACGTTCATGTTTTCTTTTGGCTTCAGGTCCGATTGCGTGTACACACATACACACACACACGCACACATGCACAGACCCATAGACATCACGCTGAATCAAATTTGAAGGTGATTTTTTAGTCTTAGAGTCTTCAGACTATCCCTGGACTCGCTGTATAGTAAGTCTTACTGGGTATGCTGCACTTATTAGCGAGGGCCAGGGAACAAACGTGAGGACTAGATCCTGGTTATTCACGCCACTTGCTCCCTGGCTCTGCTTTGTAATGCCCCTACAGCTTTTCTCTCTGGAAAAGCCTGAGAGCAGTTTTGGAGGTACAGTTTACTGCATCAAGCGCTTACCTAGAGCATGGTGGATGCGACTGCACCCTCCACTGCTACACCAGCAGCCTGTGCACCTCCAAGCACCCCCAGGTACCTTCTAGCCCCAACACACGCAGTGCCCAGCCCGCTATAAAAGTTTCAGCTAGTGAGATACAAGACAATCCGCTGACGCTCTGAAAATACTCTGAACTGAAGGAGAAAAAAGAAGAGAGAAAGTAAAAGCATAAGAAAGGTATTTAGCAATAACATACTGAAGGAGATGATGATGTATGAACTTCTAGTATATTGTAATATGCACTTTAGGTTTAAGTTGGGTGTATAAGAGTCTTCTTGCTTTCTAAATGGCAGGTTTAACTGAAGTGGCAGAACTGGTAAACAGAGGTGCATTGATGGTCAAAATCTCTAGATTTCTTTTAAATCAAATGGAAGTAGCATCACACCGGCTGTATTTTAAATTTTAACCAGTAACTACTACAGCCCTTAAGCATCAGGTTTCTTTGCTTGCATACACTAACGGTCAAGCTCCGTTTCAAGGCAACTGATTCTACTTTCTGCCACGTGCTTTTGGCTGGGGAGGCACTGCATTGCCAGTGATCTTGTCTTCACTGCCGTCGTGCAGGAGAGAAGTCTCTACCCAAATCAAACCAAAGACAAGTTAACGCGAGAGGGAGATAGCTGTCCTTGTAAGCCTCACTGGCAAGGGTTTAGACAGTGAAATCAGTACTGTGATTAACATAGAAATTTTCATCTGAAAGTATATTTTCTAATCTAACTCTAAGTCTAAAATATGCTCTAATATTTCATCCAAGAATGAGTTTCAGATAAGTGATAGTAAAACAACCACTTCAAAGTAGTGGTTTTAGGAACAGAAGAAAACAAGAGGAAATTAAAACCACAAGAGGAGCCCAGGCGGTTGGAATGTTTTTAATAATAACAAATATCAAGGAAAACCGGCCTCAAGTAACAGAAAATAGGCCTCAGTTTGACCTCTCTTTCTTTGGAAAGCGAGAGGTTGCACAGTTCAGGGCTCACAGCAACCTGCCAGGGCACCAGAAATGCTGAGAGGTCCCCGTGGCCTGGGCTTGCCTTGTGCTCTCCTCTGGAAGTCAGGAGGGCTCCTGGCACGTCCAAAGCAGGATTCAGGTCGGGCTCTGATCCCCAGAATAGCTCCACTAAGTCAAGGCTTATTTCTTTATAGTTTCTTCAGTCAGCAATGTAACAAAGGCAGAGTACTAGTACTGGCTCCATGTTATCAACCTTGAATGTTTATATTCCCTCACAGTCTTCTTGGAGTCATTCCAACACAGTTACGTATTAGTCGAAGACGCATTATTGTTTCCCTGTTGACATTCACAAGTCCGTCAAAGATCTGATGCATCATCTTCCCTGCCAAATTTTGTCATTTTAAATTTGCAGTCTTTCATGCTTAACTTTGGTCCTCATAATTATCCACTACATAGTAACCATTAAGAGCTAAGACCCTCAAAATTATTTAATGTAAATTCAGTATTTTACCATTGCACCTATTAAATATAAATTTATCTTAGAGTGTGTTTAGTGGAAAAAAATGTAAAAGTCTCTCATTCCTCTCTCAGACCTATCCCTTTTATGAAATGTTATATAGATATTAAAAAGTTCTTGGTTAAAATGTAATTTTCCTTATTTGCTGCCTTGTACCAGCATGGAAAGATACTCTTGCATAGCCTTTACAGTCTTCCTTGCAGGTTACCAAGGTCACATATCACTTCAAACAACATATTGTCTCATGACTCGTACAAAGCTGTAGACAAGGCTTATAGGAATTCATGTAGGTGAAAATGAATAATAGGATTCAACTTTTCCCTCTGTGTTTCCACTGACTTTTTCTGAGTGTTGTTACAGCAATGCATCACTCTGCATTCTCTGATACGGTTTCAAAAAAAGCAAGAGCACAATCTTACTGACATAAAATGAAAAACATTTTCCCTGTTATTTCCATTATTTTTAGCAATGAAATCTCTTCACAACAGATTTTATCAGAATAATAAACTATATGCCAATGCAGATATAGTTTGCAGATAGCAAAAAAGGATATGATCATAATAAGAGACTCACGTAAATACTAAAGTTTACTTCAAATTTTTGCTTCAGTGTAAGTATCTAGTAATTTGATTGTCCCCCATAGGTAGCACAAGTTTTTCTTTACTGCAAAACCATTTTAGGTTCTTCCCTTAAAGAAACTGGAATGTTTCATCTTTTTCCCTCAAAAGAGAATGTGAGTTGTCCATTTGTTCCATAAATTACCCAGTGGCAGCAAACCCAGCTTAGTTTTAACATCAAAGAAATTTTTTATGCACTTAAGTGAATGTGTTTGCCTGGCCATATGCTCAGCATCATGCAAGGACCGAAAAACACCATCCCTTGGTCAGGAAATGAATATCTGCAAACGCAGATGGGATAGGAGATGCTTAGGGTTAATGACTTGGAAGAATGTTGCTCCAAAAACACATCCATGTCTGTCTTCTCACTTCTGTGAAGCTCTTAAAACAACATTGCAGGCATTATTTTTCAGTCTTGAGTGAAAACTCAATCGTAAGATTGTATATATAACTATGAGAAGCTGCCGCAGAAATATGCTTATTTTTGTTCATCCAGAGTTAATTTCATATGGGAAGGTTTGCTGGAAGTAGAGACAAAGATGTCACTACTGGTTCTTTGTGGAAAGAAAAAGCTTATTTTCCTTTGAACACATCTTTCTTTGGGGAGCTGGCTCACTTCTGCAAAGCTTTCCAACTTCAATCCACCAACAACGGAGGGTTATTCAACCAAAAGCTCTGCGCAGTCTGTATGCAACGAATCTTCTTAGGAAATCCCAAGCCTATTGGACCTTGCTGCTGCGAGCACTTTGGGGTACCATCCTTCCTTTTGTGGTCTGTTCAGTCTTCAAAAAGTGGTTGAAAAATATGCAGTGCAATAGCCAGGAATGAAGCAGGTGTGATAACAGCATTTTCATCATGTTTCTAATTTGAGAGCCTATTATTCCCTCCCTTTGAGGTCCACTGGCATTTTGATTGATTTTTTTGGGCCCAGATCCTCATCCCTTCAAAACCAATGAGCCTTTCTCTGTATCATACTAAACACCACAGCAAAAAATCCTTCGCCTTTCATTATCCTTTAGCAGTATTTATGTCTGTCATGTTTCTAAGTGTAATGACCAGTTTTTTAGGAATAAAGACACCAAAAAAATTTCCTGTTATCTGTTTAATGCATGGCTTACTCCTAAAATTAGAGTTTTTGAAGAGCAAGAACCTGATGGGTATGTTAATTTTAATACCCTTTTCTCTTTCCAATTTTAAGATAAATTCTCATAACTAAACTCTGAAACTCTAGAGTCCTTTCGCTGTGTGTCATAAAACACATCAATTATAAAAGCACAGAGGGTTCAAAAATTGATGAAACACCTCTGAATTTTAGCGTATTTTAAAGATTTCAAAAGGTACAATACCATAAAGTGTACCAGATTATGAAAATCTGTATTACAAAAATTACCAAATTCATCATTAATAAAAGTCTTATTGTTGAATCTGTTAAGGAACATGGTTGAGAAAAGTTCATTCACATAAAATGTTATATAAAAAAGGTAAGTTATACAGGTTTTTTTTAATTAAAAAAAGTGAAGAGGAAGTCTTCTCCCTCGGGTTCTTAGGCCAGATCTGAAACCTTGTAACGTGAATAAGGACTGCAGTGAGCTTTGGATTGAATCTCTGGAGAGGAATTTTTACTTCAGTAATTGTGTAAAAATGCTGTCTTTTTCATGTGACTTACTTCTCTATGTAGTCACACACAGCTGACTGTAATAAAGAAAAGTTCCTTATTTTCCTTAAGGTTGAGCGACACTGCGCATGCATGTGCGCATCCATGTGTTTAACTGAGAGAATAATTGAGTTTCCAAAGCTCTAATACTGATAAATCAAAAAGAGAGGATTTAGAATTTATTGTTATAAAACATTGATACAAAATCTAAGTGAATTCATCTGACATGGAATTAATGGAAGACAACAGAGAGAGACAGCTCTAGTGTCTTTTCCCTGTATCAATTTTTTAGAAATGAACCTTATCTAAAACTGTATTTCACTTTCATAAAAAAGGGCCACAGTTTTTAACATTTTATTTTCTAAGCCAGAAGGCATAGTGGAAACTTTTCTGTTGCACCATTGGAAAAATAAAATATACTAGTACCTAGATAAATATTTCTCATCCTTCACTACCTGAAACTCCTACAGAAGAATAAAGCTGAGGAGTCCTCTGTATAAAATATGCTCTTGTGAAGCTGAGAGACACCTAAAGATGCACCTAAAGCGCTTATCTGAGGCACTCTGGCATCCAGGATTCAGCCTCTAAAGGAACTGAGATTAGTAGGATTTGTGTATCTATGCATAAACCTGGGCCCAGCCTGAGTTATCCAAGTCTACATCTTGCTAGGTTTTTCAAACAAGTTATTTGTTTCCCTCAATAAAATACGGATCTTCTTCTTCATTAAAAAAATAATGGACTTAAAGTTGGACGTTCTCTTAGCAAGGCACACTAGGATAAAGGTTGTTGGGGTTTTGTTTTCTTTCCTCAATTGTACTATATTCTTTCTTCCCTAGTACTTTCTCTGTGGCAAAATTGGATGATAAAAGACATGCTTATAAACCTACAGACATCACAAAAAAGTGACAGATTAGTATTTTGGAGGATAAGACTAGAGTTGGAACCACCTGAATATCATTTCAACTAAACAGGAACTAGCATGATTTCCACAAATACGTAGAAATATTCAGCAGCACAGGTATAAATTGGGGAATGATCGAGCAGACAGTATTTCTACAAAGACAAATCTGAAGAACATACTGTATCACAATCTGATGTAGTATGTTTTAATGATTAAAAAGGTTGAGTGCTATACCTGGAGGGTAGAATGCTACGAGAAATGATGGGTGTATTAGATGAAGTGGGGTAAAGTAGGTGATCTCTCAGGCTCCCTTTTCACTTTATTATCTATGCTTTCCACACAAGAATGTGACTATATCTCGTTTATGAATAATATGTTCCATTCCGTTCCCTGACCTGTCCAGTGAATCGTTTCTGCACTGTATGTCACGATTCTCTTCAGCTGTGACACCATGAGCTAAGGAAGCACCATCCTCCTGTTGCACTCCCCTGGAAAGCCAAAGCGCTGGAGTCACATGAGGTTTAACTGAACACTTAAATGGCTCTAGAGAATATTCAGGTTTATATTCCTTGCTTACTTAAAATATTTAAAAAAAAAAATAAAGATGAGAAAACATCTGAAATATTTGATAAGAACAAAATGGTAGCTCTTCTTGGCTGTAGGAAAACTTTGTAGGAACCCAAAATTATCTGAGCGATTTGTATGCCTGAACAACTTCCTCTAGCCAGGAAAAGTATTTACAAATTGAGTTTCATTCTCTCTCTGCAGATCTTGGAAGTACTTGTAAGATTATTTTTGAATGTGTATTATTTAGCTCTTGTCTTTGCTATTCTTCTTTTTCCATGTAGTTCTAAATTCTACCTTCTTCCTTTTACATTTCTGTAATTGGACATGTTGTTTGCAGCTTCTTATCATTGTTTATTCTGAAGTTTTTCCTACATTTGGAAAACCAGCCTTTTTTCCTTATACTATTTATTTATTCGTCTAGACTGTTTAGCAGTGGATAATTTTAATATAAGGACAAGCAGTAAGGCTGGTGGTTTCCTCCAGGAGTTCACGTTTTAGAAGCAAAGACTGGTGTATACTTGAATCAGAATACAATTTCGGCTTTAACAGGTTTTTTCCGTATATTGCAATCTGTGTTTTGACAGTATAGACACGAACACACAAAATTAAAATGCTGAGATGCTAAAAATCTTTGCAAGCAGAACACATGTATAACACTATAGTGAATAGAAGCACTATTGCATTGCTCATTTCACATCCTCTATAGTTAAGTAAAAAACGTTGTTCTCAGATTATTTTGTCGCAGTTTTCTACAGGTAGAAAAACGTAGACATTTGATTTTCAAATAAAAACTTCTTTGATTAAATTTTAATAATTAATAGGGAAAGTTATCACAAGTAGAATATATATTTTTAGAATTGCCTAACCTATCCCTGAATTAAAAAGAGTGTATTCAGACAGTGTTACAGAAAAGGTTGTTAGCACTGGGATAATAATAACTAATTAAGACATACAATACAGCTGGCAAAATAATTTTTGAAGAATGACAACTATGTATGATGTAAAAGAGCCATGAGAATAGTCAGTCACTCAACACAAAGTATTTCACTTTCATGTATTCCGGGGCATTTATTTTTTTCTCTTTTTTTAAAATTGCATTTTTTTAAGCTATGGTATATGTATCTCATGCTGCAAACCAAATTTGTGTCAGCACTATTACTTTGTAATAGGAAGTTTTGCATTTTATTCTTCTGCTGCTGACAAAGAGATTTCTGAAATCATGCAACCGCTTCTACTAACGTTCCCAAAATTTATATCATGGTTGTATATGAAAGCAAATAAATTGCCCCAAGATGTCACACAGAGTGCGGTAATTTTTGAATTGGTGTGAAACTCTTTTGAAAGTCTGTATTAGGGTCTGCCCCACGATGGTCTAAAAAATACTGTAAAGCATTTGATAAGTTACGTATTCTTCCCTCATGTTTTTGATATATTTCTACACAAACTGCAAATCAGCCATAGAATTTCAGTAGAATTCAAACAAACCAGGCTGAGAGAAGACTTGTATGCATTCACTAAGGCGGGCCTGATCCCCCTGTGCTACAAAGCAATTTTATTTTAATACAAGATGATTCAAATCATGCAGTTGGCCTCAACATAAGAAACAGACAAACAAACTAAATCTGCGAGTTGCTGGCCATATGCTTTTTATTGCTTTAGAACACCAAACAACTCCCACCACATCTAGGCTTAAAAATCCAATTCTTGCTTAAAACAATTTTTACTGTTAATTCTCTGGAGTTTTTTTATGGAGCTGTAACTGCATACGGTGTTGCTCACAGTGAAGACCTGAAATTTATCTGACTGATCACACAATCATCCGACTCAAGTCACTGTCATCTTCCGGCGTGGATTTTAAGTGCCTAGTCTGAAACAGTAAATAGGAGGAGAAGCCAGGTATAACTATATGGTCTAAACCACTGCCTACAGTTTGGATTGAATTCTACCAAGTGCAGCTGTGTTTTATACGAGACCAACACTACAGTCCCATGCTGTTTGCACAAAATGCCTTCTATGTAACACAGCACTTTGCAAAATGTTTCACAAAGTCCCTGAGTGATACTTGAAAAACAGCTGTCAGTAATGGAGCTGTTTATTTCAGCAATGCAGTTGTGTTTAAACATAAAAGGGATGGTACGTCTATAGCTTTTGAGAATGCAACAATTAAAACCGGCTCCCTTTGGCTGGCTCAGTGAAATCACAGCAGAGAAAAAAAGCTACTCATGAAAACCATTGCATGTACTAACAAAGAATTTAAAAGTGTTGATGCACAAGAACATTATGATTTAATTATCATAAGAAGTAATAAAAGGAGACGATAATGCCATCAGAAAAAACTGTTCTGGTTTGAAGATAGAGCCCTTTTTCTTTAAAGTCACAGCTAAGCTAATTTTAATCTATTCATTGCTATGCAAAACAATGCACGCAGATGTTATATTCACCGTATTCTGGCCTGAATCTGCACTGGCAGCAACAAAAATACTGTAAGAAACTGTTGCCCAGTATAAATATAGGAACTATGCTGTGGTG
Organism: Phoenicopterus ruber ruber; assembly: GCA_009819775.1. Classification (NCBI taxonomy): domain Eukaryota; kingdom Metazoa; phylum Chordata; class Aves; order Phoenicopteriformes; family Phoenicopteridae; genus Phoenicopterus; species Phoenicopterus ruber. The sequence continues at coordinate 104,345,654 of CM020216.1, forward strand.
GGAAGGAATTTTGTAAAAACATTAATAAACAAACATAAACATAAATAAAAATACACAACACATCATAATTTAGGCATATATATTATTTTAACGTACACATTGCAAATGTATATGTATTATATAGCACATAAATAAATGGTTTGAAATAAGCCTTCGTTGTTCTGAAAAATGTAGGTATAAATTACACTGCAGCTCAAAACCTTTGTGTATCTGAGGGCTACATTTGAAATCTGGATATACAAAGCTTCGCTCACAACCCAATCTCATTATGTTGCTTTGTGTGTAAATTTATTTATAATGATTCATAGAAGCCAACATAGAGAATTAATAAGAGATGTTATAAATATATTGATCTTATTTTCCAATACTCCTTGTGGAGTTTGCCGAATAATATTCTGATAGGTCTGAGTTCTGTGGCAGATAAAATAAAATTAATGGACGGTCCTACAATACGAAAAATTCAGAAAAGGATTTAAGTTCTTGCTTCAGCTCTAGTTATGGAACCAATCTTAGGACGCACTAGAGCAGTCTTAATGGAAGATAATGTCGAAGAAAGGAAACAAGATGAACACTAATATCATGCAAAAAGCAGGAAAGATAAGAAGTGAAGAAAGTATGATATTGATTATGAATTTACAGATGGGTCTGAGTTGTGAAGCAGGAATGTGACCTTTCCCCAAATTCACATCTCTTTGGAAGTGAGATTTTGGTTTCATTGTCCGCCTAAATCTAATAATAACAACAAAACCATGCAGAACACCCAAGAAAAAAGTGTAACTGGGAGGCAATAAGAAAATTTTGTCAGAGAGAAACTTGTCTTCCACAAAAGAGCTGAGTAAACAAAAAAGGACGGAAAGCATTAGAAGTACTTTGCTCCTACGTACTATTACATCATATAAAAAGCTATTATTTGCTCATTCTGCAACATATTATGGCCACTGCCGTACAGAATGGGTTTCCCACAACAGTAGCTTATCGGTTATAATGGTTGTGTGAGATCACGTCATGAAGTTCACAGGTCCCTGTGAACAGGCACTACATTAAGAGGCCGGTGAGCGTGAACTTGTCTGTGAACCAAGAGGGTTCTTGGCAGCTATATACCACCATGCTGCTTTCACACTCTACGCCATATTTTTGTAATTCAGGATGTTTTTACTGCATAAGTTTCAGTGTGAATTGCACTCATACTCTTCTGCAACTTTGTGGGTTTGGGGTTTTTTTGCTAATTAATTCGTTTAGTTTATTTTTCTTAAATGTGTGTTATTGGTTAGAATTATTAGCCGTCTGTTTTTCCTCTAATCTATTATATGAATAGTAGGTTTCATCAGTTCCACCATGTGGAGTAGCACTCAATCACTTTAGTAGTGATTGTAGTCTTTCTCATTTTGAGAATTTATTTGTTTAGTTTTCACATGATGGAATTTCAAAACTTCTTATTACCAAAAATGGCAGAGAAGAAAGCTTTTTTCTTAGCAACATTGTTGGTTAGCACTGCTACATAGCAATGCTTCTTGATGAGACAGCAATGGAAGATAGATAACAAAATTTTCATCCTGAGAAGATTTCTAATTGTCCAAGAATTACTGATTCTTGGCCTGTTCTTCTTCAACAAACTTGAGGAGTCACAATGTGTTCTCTCTGCATGTTAGGATAGGGAAAGAACCAAGGAAAGTCTTACTCTGTTGATTTTGTGAGAAGAAAATCTACGCAAAATGACCTGAGAAGTGACAGGCCATGAGAAATGACTGTGAAAACTGCAGCACTTCTTTCATTTCATTCTTCACTATAAGTAATAAATAGAGAATTAACGGAATTAAAACCACCAAAATTTGTTAGAGAAAGGGAAAAACGGTAAGAAGGTAAAGAATGAAGTTGATAAAGTTCATGCTAGTAAGCTTAAAGAATTAGCTGAAGTGATCTTAGAGAACTTGTGAAGCACAAAGTAGCAGAGGTGAAAATAATGGCTGTCTTTAAAATAAAGAAGATCCGGAAGATGCTATATATTATGCTACAATATCTGCAAAAATAATCCAATGAACTATTTGTAAAGATATGGAAGAAAAAATGAAGAACAATATAAAAAAGAATGTACTTGACAAAAGACTCTCCTAATAATGTCGAATCAATCAAATCTCCTCCTGTGACAGGGTAAAAGGCCTGAGGATGGATTAGAAGCTGTAGATACGCATATCCAAACTCTGAATCAGGCCTTTAACATTTAATCAGATCTTCTCTGAGAGTGTCTCATAAGCAAGCTTTTAGATATCAAAAAGGTAGGAACATAGGGTGGGTGCAAAACTCTGGACTGGGAGGTGCTGCAATTCCACTGATGAACAGGATCAGGTGGATTTTTATGAACTGAAGGAATTAGTTTCCAGTTAGGATGTGTACAGGCTTCTGCATTTAAGCAGGAACAATCACCTGCACAAAGACAGAGTCGGGAACAACTATTCTGTGGAAGAGGGGTTGGAGACTCTAGTGTCTTGCAAGCTGAACATAAGACAACACCATCATGCCCCTCCATGATCACGCTGCCAAGCGGAGGAAGCGGCAGAGCTTTAGGCCGTGCAACGGACTCCTTCTGCTCTAAAGCAGATAGCACCAAGAAGATGGTCTATTACATCCAGCTGTGAGTACCATATTTCGAGTAACTGGTCGTGAAGACATTTCAAAGTGACAGCAAAAAGAATAATTATACGTCCATAAGAAGGCTCCACAGAAGGCGGCTGAAACACAATTGAGACTCTAGCTTAGAGCTCAAAAACTGAAGGACGCTCCACGTTTGTTAAAGAAATCTCCCACGTGTCCACAGTGAAAAAGGAAGAAGCAATGGACTTAAACTTGGAGAAGGGATACTTAGGTTAGACACTAAGAAAAGTTTCATAATATTGAGATTTTTTAGCACCAGTGCTGCATAGACTGTGAGGTCAAGCAGTTTCTAATATCAAGTTAGACAAAAAGACCTGAAATGACTAGAGAATAACTTAATGTTATGCTGTAATAATATGATTTATTATTAACTTCAAATCCTCTACTTTGACATATAAATATATATATAAAGAAGGTGGATATTTTCAATAATTTAGGAAAAAAAGTAGTTCAACATCACAGACAGATTATTTTCACGAGCCTGTTTTCCTTCTCCGATGTGAAACCAATTTAGGCTACACGGTCTAAACTTGCAGATAATACGGTGCAATTCGTTAAATAGTCATGAGGTGATTTTGAAACAAAAGACACAACGTTCCTACCTTAGCCCTCCTCCTCTTCCCCAAAGCTATACATAATTTTGGAGCGGTGGGTACATGGCTCAGCTGTTTGACAACGCAGACTGGGCAGGCTAATGAGTTTTAGGTACGAAATTTTTCAGTCTAATTGCCTTGTTTGGAGAATTTAGGCAGAAGGACCTCATTAATCCATGTTTGTTTGAACCAAGCTCTTTATAACCTTCTAGAAACAGGGTTTTCAGGAGATTTCTCCCCTCACAGTAGAGAGAAAGATCACCAATGTTGATTTTCATAATGCCCTCCCAAAGCCAGAGGAAAGTTTTGCTTTTTTATCTTGTTGCTTTTTTGTCATTGTATTTTCCAAAGAGATAGAAAAGGGATGTTTAAACTAAAAGATGGTGCTAGCAGCAGAGCAATGGGCAGAAACTGGCTGTGCCTGAATTTAGGCTAGAGATAAAACACGCTTTCCAATCTTCACGCAGTGAGGTCCTAAAACAGTTTCCCAGTAGGAGGAGAGAAACACATTTCCTCCTTACTCTTAAAAAGGATTTCAATAAGTTTGTGAATCTTATTATATGAGGCAATTGCACTAACAGTAGGATTTTTTGTATCTTTGCTCTCACTCTGATTCTTCCAAAATGTGTGCCCAGGAGGGGTCAGAACACAGAGTTGAGCAAGGCGTGAGATACGTGGGAGCCTGCACACAGAAGTGTCCCTCTGTCACCACGGCACTCCGCCGCTGCTGCCCGGCGATTTTTAGGACACCACTCACAGGCAAGCGTCTTCCACAGAACTCCTGTGTGTGCCACAGGGAAGTGATGGACTTTGCTAATTAACAACTTTATTGTAGACTATGGTAACTCTCAGGTTTTTGAGATAAATTCATTTGAAAATCCCATGTGGCCTTCACTCTTGGTTTACTATCTACATAATGCCGTACCATTCCTTGTAAGCTATGAACACGAATTTCATAATTATTGGCCTGAACCAGCTAGATTTCAGAGTTTTAAAATATATTTGTACTGCCTAATAAAGTGAACACAGATATGCTAAGGCTGAATCACAGGATAAATATGAGTATGCTCCAGCAAGCCAATGGCTCTCCTCCAGATGTATTTAGAAATGCATTCTTTTAAACTCAATTATGTGATTTAATAGTAATAATGATACAGAGGAAAACTATTATCATTTTAATTTTTTAACCGGCTTAATACATTTCACACTCTTTCAAACTGTATTAGTGCTAATCTCTACAGCAAAAACCTCAGCCAATTTTATTATTTTTAAGAGCAATAATATTGTATACCTGAGTGCTTTAAATCAGCCATTTACTGAATTTGTATTACTGTTCCTTACTTCATTGGATTAATAAGATATAGCAAAATTTATGCATTTGAAGCCAACATCTATCTTAGGAAAAGAGAAACAAACTTTCTTCTTGATTCTTGGGGTTCTTCAAGTAGAGAATGCTTGGCAGGACTGGGCAATGTAACAGAGATCTTTTAAAACTCATCTCATTTTCAGAACCAAAATTAAGGATTTCAGTAGACAGTCAAAATTTTCCCTTAAATGAAAATGCTAGAAACACAGCACTGGCAGAATAAAGTAAGTAATTACAAAGACCACATACTTCATACTTCTTTAAAAAAATACAATATTTCACCATTTTCCAGTAAATACAGAAACAACTACCAGATAAAGAGTCTTATATAAAATATCAGAAAGTAAACTGTAATATTAATTGGGAAACAACTAAGTCTTAGCAAATATTCATTGAGAAAGTAAACTACAAGTCTAACAGAGTTCTGCCTCCTTAAGTCATAGAACCATAGAACCGTATAATAGTTTGGGTTGGAAGGGACCTTTAAAGGCCATCTAGTCCAACCCCCCTGCAATGAGCAGGGACATCCTCAACTAGATCAGGTTGCCCAGAGCCCCGTCCAGCCTGACCTGGAATGTTTCCAGGGATGGGGCTTCTACCACCTCTCTGGGCAACCTGTGCCAGTGCTTCACCACCCTCATTGTGAAAAACTTCTTCCTTATGTCTAGCCTATATCTCCCCTCCTTTAGTTTAAAACCATTACCCCTTGTTCTATCACAGCAGGCCCTGCTGAAAAGTTTTTCCCTGTCTTTCCTATAAGCCCCCTTTAATTACTGAAAGGCCGCAATAAGTCACTGGGTTATGCTATGCCAGCATAGCGTGGTGATGAGAGACATGTAAGCAATTCCAACTTATTTTAAAGCGAGTGATTCGGAGAGCATGTATACTAATCCTGCAGGTTGTTGCATTTGAAAACCCTTAGTTCCTCAGTGAAAAGGCAAGACATATGGATAGGGGCTGAAATTGATGTTCCTGAATAAATAATGCTTCAGAACACGAACCTGGTTTTCTACAAACCTATTATTCTCAGGTGGTAAGATGAGTTACCAAGAGAATTACAAGAAGTTCAATCATCAGATAAAGAGGAAGCAGAACAACTGAAATGAACCATATTGCCTTATGCACTCTGAAACTTTGATAGAGGTGAATAATAGAATGAATGACTTGCTATGAAAATTTCCATTTCTCAGTAACATCAAAGGTACCCTACCAGAACTGCCCAGAGTTTTAAATATCAGATCTGTCTTCAAAAAAGAAAAATAAGAACATTACTTATTAGCACCTCTATATCCAGGTACTGTGAACATTGCTTATATCACAATGAAATAGGGACGTATACATATTTATCTGTAACATATTTCTGACTGCTTTTTCCACTGACAATAACTGCTAGTAAGATCTTGCAAAGATAAATCAGGTGGGAACTGTATTTACCAACAGAACGCATTCCAGATATGTTTTCTAAAAGGTATCCCATCTATTTTATGTTCTGATTCTGGTTTGTATCTATTTCCAATCAGACCATGAATCCCATGAGACAGAGCCTAGATGCTGCACAAAGTAAGTCGAGAGTGATATACAGTAAAGCAACAAAACAGACTGGGCTAAAATTTGAAAAACTATGAAAGGACAATGCAGATACAGGTAAAGTCACACAGTCCCTGCAAATGCACAAAGAATTAACATAACAATGTTGATCATTTGCAACTTAAACATATTTTGTTGCAGGAAGTTTTGTCTGTAACATTTAATGTTTTGGGGTTTTGAGGAAGGAGGGGGGGTTGAAGGGCTTTCTAGGAATGTCATAGAGTTGGTTTATTGGAGGGGTTTTGGCTTTTTTTTTTAAGGAAACCCAAAAGCCAATGTATTTCAGATACTGTTACATCATGTGTCCATCATGCCTCACGTTTTGATGTTGCCTCTAGCATTTTCTTTCACAGGCTGCTGCGCCATTTTTCTCTTGGAACTCTGATCGTCTCTTCGTTTTTCAAGTAAGCGTTAGCTCATCAGAGCTATTTGTAGCCCCTTTTCTTCGCAAGAATAAACAGTTCCTCTGTTCTTTCTAATTTGGGGGCAGAAAAAAAGCACTTTGTAAAAAATGTATATTTGTACATTTGTAACATTGTGTCAGTTGCTATTACTTCACAATTTTGAAATCACAAGGTCTTTGCTCTGGAGTCATCCCCTGCAAATCCTTTATGTTATTTAACATTTTTTCGACCATGCTAAAATAATTACTAGAATTTTTTTTCCAGGGATTTCAGAACACTGAATACATGAAGAAACCAATCTTTATGCAATCAGATGGACTCATAAGCAGTTCTACTTCACCACAATGGTATTTAGAGGATATTAACTTGTTATGAACTATCCTACAGCAGTATTCACAATTAAAATGGAAATCCAGCTTTTAAAGATAATATTTGGAGTCTTCTCTGCCCCGCAAATTATATAGTATGTATGTATCAATTCCCCAAACTATACATTTCTACTCTTTGCACAACATGCAATACATAAAGAAGGGTTTCAAGAAGTAATTAATCTTTCCTTTGGCAATCTTGGTGCATTTTTTCCTGAAGTTCTCAATTTTGGGAAAATTTCCAATTTTAGAGGGTCCTGTTAGGTTTTACAGAATTAAATTGAACAAGGAATGTGGTTTTTGTGGTATTTTTAAATTAAATATGCACCTTTTAAATTGGATTTGGATGAAAATACATTCAAAAAGCCATGTTTCCCTACTAGTGTTTTTAAGACTAATGTTTCTTGAAACAGCTATCCACAAATTAAGAAAAAAAAATCAAAACCTTTTTTGGCAACTCAAGTGCTGAGAAACATTGTATTCCACATCACCACTGATACTGATCTTTCTTAGAAATGAATTACATTCTTTCCTAATAGATCTTTTGGTATGTAATTATGGAAAAAAAAAAAAAAAGCTATAGAGATAGTGCTGCTTGCCATTTTTAAAACAAGATAACATTAATTACTTGCTTCTGAATTTGTGTATATGCTCTTTTAATTTTCATGCTAAAGAAAAACACAGAAATAGGTCTTAAATATGAGGAATTTAAAATATCACTTCTTGGAAAAGAATCACTATAGAGGTGAAAGAATCTGTATAAATCAGAGACATAAATTTTTGTTTATAATTAAACCTGAATTAATTTGCCTGCTCAGTGACTTGTTAAGCACAGATGAGGGAGAACATACGAGAGGCAGAAAGATCATAAACTTGTATGAAAGATCATGGAATTCACAACTCTAGGATACAGTGAAATAATGATATTGATATCTGTTATTATCTATATTTATGCTAGCCTGTGGCACTTAGAGTTACGAGTATGCTGTGTTTTCTAAGTATTTATTTCATGCAAAAAAGAGTCATAATTTTATAAAAATGAAACATGCCTGTAAGACAGATCAGATACAGTGAGCAATAAATAAACTTCCCTGCCAAAATCAAGAAGGCCCAAGGGAATGGCTTTCTGGACTCAGCCCTAGCAAAGGAAAATGTTTCTCTAAGGGGAAAAAAACCAGTGCAAGATAAAAAAAAATCCTCGGAATTTGGTGTGAAGAAAGCCATCCCAGACAAGAAGATGAGATTGCCTCATGTTTTAACACAAAGTGAAGTTTCTGAAGTTTTGAGCAGAAGACAAATACTCCTTGATGAATTTTATCTCCTATTAGTCTTCCCAGAAATAAGTTCAAAAGGATCTTTCACCTAAGTGGATGTAGTTCCGTTCAAGCTGTAAGCCAATAATCAGTTTATTTAGTTAAGACAGTTAAGACTGTTAATACAGTATGGGAAACACATTAAAGCTGAAGATTTGTCATGTAATTGCAGTAAAGCTTTTTACACAAATATTTAAAAATATTTAACAAATAAATACTTGTTATAAAAGTGGAATGACCATTTTTGCACCTTCTTCACTCTCACATTCTCTTACACCTGAAAAAGACAAAGCTGATTTTCAAGCAGCTTGGACAAAGTAAAATCAGATGAGAATTGTCACATAAAAAGCCAGAGGTTTATTAAATGTACAAAGGACTGCATGTAGAATTCAAACTTACAAATAGCCAATCAATTAGAGGTGCAAAGCTGACATGCATTGAAGTATCATCTGTATACTTTTTGGCAGAATTATAATGGCTTTATTTCGCTTCAAGAGAAGGCATAGGGTTTTGGGTTTCGTTGTTCTGTTCCAGGACAATCCAACAGCATTTAGACTGTGCATAACATACACAGTCCTGCAGAGCTGTTGGAAGGAAGAATTCTGATTTAAAAACTCAACTAGACAAAATTTGTGAAAAAATGGCCAAATGGCCAGATGCTTTACCATTGGTCCTAATGTATATCAAGAACACTGTGAATAAAAAGTACAGACCATCCGCATATGAAATTCCAATGGATAGACCCATAAAGTTACTGAATATCCCACCAAAGCCTCTGCATCAATCCAATTTACATATAACTTACGATGACATGTTAAATGTTTGCAAAGCTGTAATAAAGTCTCTGAGGACTATTCACTCACAGGTAAAAGAAGCCTCTTCAGAACCTGCCTCTGAACTATGCTGCTCTTGGGAACCTGCAGACTGGGTCTACATCGACGTGCATCAACCAGGAAAAAAAAAAAAAAAAAAGAAAAAAAAGCACTCCAGCTTAGATGGAAAGGACCAAATGACCTTATCAAATCACTCTGACTACTCACACAGCTGTTAAATGTCAAGGCCTTTCAACTTGGGTACCTGCTTCTCATTGTCGAACTTTGCTGACTCCATTAAACTCCAACCCGCTGCTGTTTGCCCTGTCTGAAAACTCCAATCCAGAAAAAAAAATCAGCCAACTCTTCAAAACCAAGATTTGAGTCTGATAGAAGATTAAGCATCTACCAGTGAACAGAACAAAGAAAATCTGCCACAATAAAGTTGCTATACCCTCCAGAAAAGAAACTAACTCCTGGTTTCCAGGATGGGCATGGCTAGTCATCCTCTGGTTATTTTCAACGACACTAGTCTGGATCATTTTGTTCTGGCCAAGTAACGCACGGTTAACACAAGATCAGCAAAACAGAACACGTAAAGACATAGTGTCCTCCAAAAGCTGAAGGTCTTTGTATCATCACTTAAACCATAAAAATATCTTTCCTCAATTGGCCTACCATTATGTCAAAGACAAATGTTTCAAAATGTTGTGTGTCTTCCCATATACCTCCTCACTCCAGTGAAGGTGTCTCCATGCTTCCTATTCCATGTAATTAGTTGGTGAAAAGGCCAGTCTGGTATCCTCAGAGGGCAGACATTCAAGATTATCCCTGATAATCCCTGCGCGAAGCTCCAGCTCCGGCCCTCCGTCTGGGATTGGGGGCCCCTGGGAACACTTGTTACTTGACAGCGAATGGAACATACAACATGGGGCACAGTAACTGTATCAAAACTATTAATTGTCAGAGTAATACTAGGTGTTTTTTTGATAACTCACAAAATTGTGAGTTCACATCATCTTCTCCACGTACTTCCTTAGGACCCTATTTCATTTGTGGTACATTTGCACACCTGTGGCTCCCATGGGATTGGTTTGGGTCACGTATAACCCCAGATACCTGACATTTGTTGTCTCTTCCTGCCAAATATTATCGGAAAGGGCAAGCTATCCCAAAGCGTGAAAGATTTGGGGTTATGTTCCCCATGAAAGAAATTGGTTTATTAGCTATTGTTTTAGAGCAAATTAGTAATGACACTGCAGATCCTTTTGGCCAATTAACGACTGAAATGACCGCTATCCATACAGTCACCCCTCAAAAACAGTTAGCACTTGACTTTGTATTTGCTTATAAAAGCAGAGTTTGTGCCTTAATTGGAAAAGGATGTTGTACCTATATCCCAGACAATTCTGAAATTAATGATTGGAGTCAGCACATTAAAAAAGAGGCAGCCAAAGCAAATCAACTCAACAATTGGCATTTGTGGAGCTGGTTTGAAAACATAATTGAAAATTTAGGGTTGTTAGGTAAAAAGATATTGTATAATATAATATTTTATTCATATTATTGTTGTTAGTCGTACTGTATGTGCACTTGGGGCTTATTCCCAACATGTCATCTCCCAAGAGCCCACGGTTAACAGAGGTGCAGAAGAGCATTGCCAAAGGGGAGGCCTTTCTGAGCCCTGGCTATGGCAGTCCCCCGTTTCCTACATGACCCGCAGGACGCAGGGCTTGTTTCATTCTCCCTCTTACCAATCCCTTGCCAAGCCGTGACCATGAGTGGGATCCTCCAATGTAAAAGCCATCTGGCTGGGCCTGGACTGTGGGAAACAGGGCTCTGACAGAGGCGACCGACACCACCGGGAGGTACCTCTTCCTCCGCCGTGATGTTGCGGGGAGCACAGGCTGGTGACTTCTGTTGGCTGTGCACCCTTGGCAGCCAAAGCGATGCTGGTGTGATCGACAGGAGGATTGTCTGAAAGGGAAAGGTTGAAAATGTCCAGTCTCTCTCACTGTATTTCAATTTGCTGATCAGAGAGCAGGACCTCATGCGTGTGTGTGTGTATGTTTTTGTCCTCGTGGCTCCAGAATTACAACGGCTGGTGATCTGGGATTTTTTTTCTGGTTGCTTCTTTTTTTTTTCTCCTTGCCTGTTATCTCAGAGGTGCTGTATGCTCTTCCCATTGATTCAGTTTTGGCATGTAGTGGGTCCATTTTGTCCACTGCCAGGACCAGCTATGAGCAGCAAAGGGCAGTCCGTGTCTTCCTCTGGCACGGGCCACCCTGCAACCCACCCCAAATACCAAGGCCTTGCCACTTACACTCAATTCACTAGCCCTGCATGGAGCACTCCCGGCCACACGAATAATACTGACAGTTTGTTCTTAAGGCAAAACAGCTTTATTGAAACTCAGGCATCCCCTGAAGAAATATTTGCCTCCCTCCCACCTCCTGGGCCCTGTGTCCTACAGATGAGCAATGCTGGTGCCTTCTCCTCCTCATGGTGCTCTGATATACTCTCAAGTTTCTTAAAACCAGGCTCTGCTACCTAGTACAAAATGGATTATTGTAGAGAGACAAGCACATTATAGAAGATCTAATGATCAACTGTGGATAAGACGGAAAAGAGACCGCAGCCGTGCTCTGTAGCTCCCTTGTGGGAGTGACCTGCTGAAAGTGTAATTGTCTTCGTCATTAGCGAAACCTGAAACAACGGAGTTGTTTCTCTCTATTGAGTTGCAAGGCTCTTGGGGAGAATTGCAGTAGCTTGTTACTTGAAAGACCATTGTTTGTTTTTAAATAAAAAGTCAATATTATAACAGGAGTGAATTAACATGCTGTAAGACTAAGCTGCGTGTGTAGGCTGTTGAGCTGAAGCATAGGAGGTAAGATCATGGTACTTCTGAAGAAGAACATGTGTTGACTATTCTAATTCGACACCCCTAGTAATTCATCTCAGCTTTTTACTGATGGACACTACATACAGGGGACCCTCTGAACTGAGAAACCTTGAGAATTACAAAGGTGACTGAAAAAAGGTGCTGAAGCCATGAAAAAAGGTTTCAACTATTTTTTTGCCTGGTGTGCTTCCTACGAGAGTAGGACAGCGTTGTTCCCTTCCCAACAATCACTTAACATCAAGGGTATTAAAAAGCATTGCAAGTGGACAATAAGCTACTTCAGTAATTTGAGTGCTTACAGGATAGGAGCCCCAGTAAATCATAAAAGAAAATAAATATTTTTCCATGGAATTATCAGGCAGAGCAATAAAAATTCCACAGTTTGGTCTAATTTCTCACAAGCACAGCTCATGTTTCTCTCCTAGTTAAAGTTCCCAGTACAATCAGTTATAAGATTAGGTTCTGATTGCAAGATTAAGATTTTTGAACCACAGAAGAAAAAGAGCTGGAAGCAGAGAAAAGACAAGCAGCCCCAAGGGAAAACAGAGATCAATGGGGTTACGAGACTGACTTTCAGTAGAATTGGCAGGGTTGGACAGTTTTAGATAGTAGATTATGGGCTGAAAATGAAAATAGAAACAAAAACCCATGTGGCGGTACAAGACCCAACCGTCATAACAGGAAACTAGAACAAGGTCAGAATGGGTCTGTGCAACTCTACCACGTGCAAATACTAAATACTGAGAAACTTGAGGTCTTCTCAACTAGCTCTTCATTAGATCATATCTGCTTATCTCTTCCCAAGCATTTTGCAGAAGTGGGTTTTTTTTGTTTTTGGTTTTGTTGTTTTTTGGTTTGTTTTTGTTTGTTGTTTTTGTTTTGGTTTTTTTTTTTAAACAAAAGAAACCAGAGAAATTAGGGCTGGAACAGGCTGAAGATTTTCAGCCCATGCCAGCAAAGCAGGATTGCTGTATCTGAACTGCCCCTGCCAGACGCGGTACACACTGTTCTTAAAAACTTCCAATGATGGGTGCTCCACAGGCTACCTATGCAAGATTTTGGGGGTTTTGATACTATGGGATAAGATGTCCATGAGTAAGATGTCACTAGACATCTGATAAAAAGCAGAAGAATGCTTATGGAGAAGTTAATAATTCTCCCTTTAGAGTAAGGCTTGAATAAGCTGCGAAAAAAGAACTTGTTAAAAACAATGAAAAATAAGACATAGGATATTATGATCTATTCCATATGTTGAATAAGGCAGCAATTCTTAGGAAAAATTACTAAATAATAACATAATTAAAGACTTGTATGTTGGCTTGCATACAAGCACTGAGATGGGATTGGTACCGTTAAACCTAGTTGCAGTTTTAATATTCTTTGGGTTTGTTGCATTTATATGATATCTATCGTAAAAAAATACATCATACTAAACCGAAGGCAAAAGATAACACACACATGAAACATATATCTCCATTTTACTGATATGAAAATATATTTTGGGCATCAATGTTTTCAGTTTAGAACAACATGTGCTGTCATTGCTGCTCTAATTGCTCGGACACCCGAAGTGTATTAACTCAGAGAACACAAAATGCTTCCTTTTGTAAAACTCCATTCTATTCAACCCTTATTAAATTAGTTATGTTGTATGTAGTTTTCAAAACGGTGTGTAATTAACTTCATGTCTAACCGTTACAAACTGTGTAGTTGTACCCAGTTTCTTCTCCTAGACCTCTCTTGCAGACAACTTTCAAGCAGTTTTCTTAAATGTTGCCAAGATGCCAGACCACTGAATAGGATTTCTTTCCTGAAAAGATATTTCCGCCATTTTGGTTTCCCTTTCCTTAGGTTCCCTTGTTCTCTTCTTCTGTTATTTTACTTACTATATGATATTATCTTATTCCCTGCCACAACTGGAATGGAGCTTGGCATAACCATTCTTCTTTTACCCTAGTCAAGAGAATTTCTTAACTGAATAGACTCTAATCTGTTAATTAACCAACTTGTTTACACTGGAAAGGTTTATTATATACTGAAAATTGAAAATGTAATACCAAGACACAAAATGAAGGGTTTTAACCCTAGCAAGAGAAACCAGAAACCATTTTGCCCTGAAATGAAAAGGTGAATTCAAGCACCAATAAAATAATTTCTGTTTAAAATATGCTATTGTCTTATGAGTCATCAAGCAAATGAAAAGCATTTCACCTGAATTTTCTGACATAGTCTTTATCCTTCTATAAGGAATATTTTTCTACTATGAAAACACTGAAATGCTGGCAAGTCTTGTAAAGTGTTGTACAACTGTGGCTATTTAGGCTATTTAGTAAATTGCCTATCGAATTGCTGTCTGATGGTTAAAAAGACTTTGTAATTCCTCCTCAATAGCCTTATTTCTCATAGGTGGCCTTTGTAATCTCGGTGAATTTCAAGTAACTTGAAGCCTTGCTGTCATTTGTTTTTAAGCCGTCAGCGACTGCTGTTACTGCAGAGTACTTCTACTTAGGACAAACTACGTTCTCTGTTACACCCATTTATTTCCCATCAATTTTAATGAATACAAAGCGTGATCAAAAACCAGTCTTCCAAATGATGACTCCTGTGGTTTCAATCCACCAGAGCAATAGTTCTGTACGGTGATCAGCTTCTGTGAGTCTAAGCTTTAGTATAAAGGAAACCTTTCTAACTCTTCTTGTAGGAGATGGACATGCCGTTTCTCCTATCATCTGTGCTGATACAGCCTGCAAGTGTAGCTAAACAATGAAGGACATGAAATGAAGTTACAGTATTCCTTACTAAAAGGTATCTATAGCCTTTGATAACTTCACTGAGCACCAGTTATGAAAAATCGTGGGATTTGGAGAATGCTTTAACTACAGTGAGAATCTGATGAAGGGGAAAAATTTTGCAAACCTTTCTCCTATTAGTGTCCTTAAAATAAACATTTCAAATATTTTGTTTGTACCTGAGAAAACATGCATAGTGCATTGCTAATTCTCAAATGGTTTCCCTCATGGAAATGTGTGTCCTAATACAGTTGGTGATGCATCAGGTCAGTTTTGCCATTCATCTAAAAGTTATGTATTTCACTTCGCAGACATAAAATTGCATTTAATTATTGAAGAGTAGTTTAAATTAGCACCATTACTAATGCTTTTTGCATCATTTAACAAAACAGTACTTAAACAACTTTGCTAGCAAAGTACGTGGCAACCAGCTGAAGAACTGTTTGTATGTTATTTTCTGAATAATTAAAAAAAATTAAAAGCCACTTAAATTTCTAAAACACCACCAAAAAAAAGACATAATTTTTCCTCCTATTGCATCATGCTTCCAGAAGCAAGTGAAGAGGAAGGCGCAAAACGTTTCAGAACGTGAGGTCTTGTACTAATGGTATGCAAACACTTGCTCTCTGCCACCCAAAATATACATTGCTTCCTGCTGGCTGGCTTACGCAAATCACAGGGGACATTACAGCCAGTTTATCCAGTTTGCTTTCAATGGCATCTTATGGAAGCAAGAGCAAAAGCAAAGGCAAAAAGTTTGTTTCGGGACGACCAAAATATTTCATACAGCAATCTTCAGATTAAATTGCTATTTTGTCATGAGAGAGATTCAAGAACCTTTGGGTGATAAACCTTTAAAAACTTAATTTCCTCTCACAGCAAATATAAACACTATGAAGTTATCACTTTAGAATCACTTTTGAATAATCACCTCAGTATGTGAGTAAATACTATGTTACAAAAATTAATCATAAAAATTCTTCATGAATCACAAATCCAGAAGAGCTTTAATCCCCTGAAGAAACATACTTCCAGAATAAAATAAAAAAAAAAATTCATCAATGCTGTCATTTATATAGCTGTTATTAGGTAAGTCAATAATAAGATAGAAAATCATAACAGTAGGTAAGTTTGGGAAATCTCTAAATGCACTCATCATTGCAGTTGTGCTGGGACGATTTTACTCAGTGTTAGTTCTCCTTCACGATAAATCCCCAGTGGGATGGGGGAGAGAGAATCAAAAGAGTAAAAGTGAGACAACTCATGGGTTGAGATAAAGACAGCTTAATAGGTAAAGCGAAAGCCGCGCGTGCAAATAAATATTGCCTTTTGCCTGTAAGAAACAGACTAGCAAGGTGCTTTGCTCATTCAGTGCAAGAGAAATCCGTTTGGGATGTTACTACACAATAAGAACACATTAATAGAAATAGCCTGAAGAAACTGTGGAAAAAATTCAAATCCTTGATAACAATCAGTTCTGAAGGGAAAATTAGTTGGTCTGTCTTCTTCGGGTATAAAACATGTTAAATGTTCCAAATAATAATTGCCCTGGTGCCTAAAAAATCATTACCTACAAAGCTTTGAAACAATGCTTTTGGATGTGATTTTCTGGGTAAGTTTTGTTCCTGATAAGAAAGTAAATCCAGCAAATCTTATATAAAGAAACAAACACAATTTTCCCTTCTTAAGTAATATGAAAGCTTATTATATTACAGCCCTTATAAAAGTGTTTTCAAACTTCTTCCAACATGATTGATCAGACTGGCTTGGAAAATGCACAACAGGCAACAGCTAGATACTCCTACATGTCATATGTTATTCCAAAATCTTTAAAATTTATGCTCATTTATTTTCCCGTAATTACAACCAGAGTAATCAAATGTTATTTTGTGAAAAAAATAGATCAAAATCAAACCAGTGCTGAGGCCCTTTAAAAGACAGAATTGCTCTGCATGAAACCAGTGGTAACTTCTTTCCACAGAGTGACATCCACTGAAAGGACCAGGAGAGACATGCATTTCATTTGACAGGATTATGGAACTTCTGACATTAGCCATATGCTCTCTTCCACTGAAATGAGGAGCCTAGTAGTCTGGGATAAGAGGGGCTGAACAGTCATACGTGCTAATGATTTACCGGCGTGCTTACAGACCTAGAAACTTCAATGTTCTCCTTGATGAAAATCACCGAGAGATTCAGCAGGATATCTCCACAGTGGATTAACTTTAATAAATTAGAGACAATGCATTGTGGATTTGTAATATCTCCAGACTGTCCTTATGTTACATTAAGTTAGCTTCAGAGCAAGTAACAGAATAATGATGTGAAATCTCCTGGGGCACTGAGAAAGATCATGGAATACACTCGGATTCAATCTAGACTGTGGTCAAGGAAGACCAAGTCAACTTTTTTCTGTAACTGATTGCCTGACTTTTGTAAAATGTCCCTCAAAAAAAAGGTTATAACATCTTAAAAAATGATGCGCAGTCGTAATTCCAGAGGAAGATATATGTCGGAATAAAAGACCTTAATTTGCCCCTGGGAAGATTCATTCAGAAGATCAGACAATGATAGGGTAAAACTATATTCATTCTAAATTAATATATTTTTTTAAAAGGGAATGTTTTCATTGAAGAAGTTATCTGTTAAAAAAAAGTTTTGATAACTATCTAAAGGTATTTGTCATTACATTAAGCACTTTTTTCCTACTTGCACAATCTGTCTTTAATTACATATTTTAGTAAACAAGCAGGTTTTGGGGGCATTAAGATTTTAATTTCTTTTCAGGATCTTATTTAGAAGTCCTGCTTTCATTGCTGTCTTGGTTTAACCCCGGTGGGCAGCTCAGCCCCACACAGCTGCTTGCTCGCTCTCCCCCGCCCCGGTGGGATGGGGGAGAGAGAATCGGCAGAGTAAAAATGAGAAAACTCATGGGTTGAGATAAAAACAGTTTAATAGGGAAAGCAAAAGCCACGCATGCAAGCAAAGCAGAACAAGGAATTCATTCACTGCTTCCCATGGGCAGGCAGGTGTTCAGCCATCTCCAGGAGAGCAGGGCTCCATCACACGTAACGGTTACTTGGGAAGACAAACGCCATCGCTCCAAACGTCTCCCCCTTCCTTCTTCTTCCCCCAGCTTTATATGCTGAGCATGACGTCATATGGTGTGGAATATCCCTTTGGTCAGTTGGGGTCAGCTGTCCCAGCTGTGTCCCCTCCCAACTCCTTGTGCACCCCCAGCCCACTCGCTGGTGGGGTGGAGTGAGGAGCAGAAAAGGCCTTGAGGCTGTGTGAGCACTGCTCAGCAGTAATGGAAACCTCCCTGTGTTATCAGCACTGTTTTCAGCACAGGCCCAAACCATAGCCCCGTAGTAGCTACTGTGAAGAAAACTAACTCTACCCCAGCCAAAACCAGCACAATTGCTCACAGGACCATACAATCCAAAAGCTGCCTGCATGTTTGTGAACTTAACGAGACTGTCGTTTCATGACGAGCCGAGCCCGCGCTGAGGTCTGCTTGGACTCCTTTTCTTTCTGGGTTGTCCCGTGAAGTCCTTTACACGAGCACTAGGTCAGATCAGCTTGCCGAGACCTGGCTCTCTGAAGATGTGCCTGTTTTGGGCGGGGGGGAGCGGGCAGTCTCCTCAGTTAGTTCTCAGTTACAAGCGTCTCAAGGACTGAGAGGGATGAAAATAAAAGATCCGAGTATGTGACAGAAGGATGGGGTTTGCCCTTTTCAGCAACAGCTGATCGTGAAACTGCGCCCTCTTTCCCGGGAATTTTGCTCCCCCTTTATGGGGACCAGGACTTTATATGGGAAGTCTGTCTTCGAATAATGTTCATTGTTTTGAATCTTTCCTGATCTCAGAACAGAAGGTTTATAATTTACACCAGCAAATTAAAGGAGAAACCAAATAAAGCAAAAATACTTAGGAAGTGGTAACTGAGAGTGAATTTAGAATGTAGAGGGGAAAAAAAATCAAAGGGGCAAAAATAATATCCCAACTAGATGAAACATATAATACAATACAAAGGTTATTTTTTTATATATAACCCGAAATAAATTATTTTACTTTTCCATAACGGTAAAACATTTTCTATGTGATAAGGATAAATGCAGTAAATTCTACTGCGTAACAGGTTATCAGAAGAATGAGTTACTTTTACACGCCTACACATCATTTACTTTCAAATAATTCCCAGAATTTAATTTGCCTCCACTTACAGTGTGTGGCACGTTTTTTTCAGTGTTCTAGCGTGCTCATGGTTCATGACTCACACAGACTAAAACATGATAAGAAGCAGGTCTAAAAGATTAAATTTGCGTAATTAAATTAATGCAGTGTAATTACAACTCTGACCTTAAAAATCTAGCAAATTATTCATACTCTTCAATTTTTATGTTGAAGACAGTGTCCTAATATCAAAGTCCACCATATGTTAACTTTCATTATAAGCATAACTAATGACAGTCATGTTGCTGAAGATCGAGTTGACAGGAAATTGCTGCATTGGCTGAGCAGGAATTGCCTTTGAAGATATGACCAGCTTAGCCACGCTTTTCTTCTAACGATATTTTTCATCATTCTTATTATCATTGCTTTAAGCAGAGACTGGAATCTTCTTCATGTTAGCACAAGAATGAGCAATGAAGGAAAAGAGGAAAAAGAGACAGAGAAGTTAGGCGACATCTGATGACACCAAAAAGGCATCGCATCTTCCTGAGAAGCTCTGCAATGACATCCCCAGCCTCTCCGGCTGC
Organism: Phoenicopterus ruber ruber; assembly: GCA_009819775.1. Taxonomy (NCBI): domain Eukaryota; kingdom Metazoa; phylum Chordata; class Aves; order Phoenicopteriformes; family Phoenicopteridae; genus Phoenicopterus; species Phoenicopterus ruber. The sequence goes on from CM020216.1 coordinate 104,365,199, forward strand.
AGCCCTGAGATACGCTCTGGATGCCCCAGCCAGGAACACACACCCCTGTCTCCAGACAGCACCACCCAGGGCCTGGGTGGATGGTTCGGGCTGACCACCATCCGAACGGTCCCACTCATGCCGCTGCCCAGGAGCCTTGTTCCACAGCCTCCCAGCATTCACTTTTTGCCACCCTCCTCTTTAAGCAACCAAACGGCTCAACATGTATTATTTGTTGCAGTTTCTCGGCTTTAGCTGTGACCTACGTTCGGAGGTGAGGACTACAATTAGTGAGATGCCCAAGCTCTACCTACTTCCTCCATGAGATGATTAGGCCAACTAGACCGTGCGTTTCTTTGATCCCTACTGCAGTCCCGTAATGCAAGGCGTTTTAGCTAGCTTGTCTGAGAGGCTGGATATTTATGATGGAGTAGAACAGCCTGTAGCAATGATATTTCTTTCTATAATCTGTAATTAAACGGCCAGATTTTGTGCTTGAGAAATAGGAAGAATTTGCATACAGCCAAAATTAAAAAAAAAAACGCAAATAAAAAAACCCAAACAACCCGACTCATGTATAAATGCAGATTCCCCTTATGCTTCAGAAAGTCCCAGAGAAATAGGGATTTATCTCATTCCTAGTCATACTTTACTGGCCAGCTTTTGATATCAGACCCAGGTCAGTCCCTCTGCTGTTTGTTCTCAAATGCAGCTCTTATTTTATGATAGCCACCTCAACAGCTGGTCTGCATGGCTCTGGCTGGGAACGGTGTCTCCTGCCAGGTGTCTGTCAAAGCGCAATTTCTTCAAGAGGCAGGCAGGCTGCGCGGCGAGGAGGTCGCGCCTGCCGTGCTCAGGCTGTGCCGGCCCCGGCTGGGGTACGCTCTGCTGTCCTGCTGAGTTTCCCGCCTGGCATATCTGTGCCTACGCAGCACATCTGACCCTGTCGGTGTCCAGGATGAGATTCCCGTGTCTCTCTGGGAGAGGGACAGAGCAGGAGGAGGGAAGAAGAGTGTACCCAGGACTTCCCACACACCCCTACTCTTCCCCGTGTGCCCCTCAAGCAGAGCTTGTGTGCTCCCGGCCCCTAAACCTTGACTCCCAGGTTCCCAACAGATTTCTGCTCCTGCAGTTGCTGGTGTTTGAGCAGACATGAAAGGTCCCTCCAATGGATCCTGAGACACTGGCAGCTGTACAACAGCATAGGGTGGGCCTTTCATGTTACCAGTGGTGTGACCTGTGAGAAAAGTCCTTCCCTTATTTCCTCAGCTTCCCCCGGCCGAGGCTGCGGATAATGAGGCTTAACATAACAATGTCAAAGGGTGAGGACAGACTACTAATTCTGACGAGAAACTGTCATGGATTACCAGAACATAGGTGACAGCCTCTATAAATCTCGCTGCAATCTTTACATTAGCAAAGCATTTTACAATTCCAGTGGGCCACCATCGAGTTTTTCAACTATAACTTGAACTTCTTGCCAAGATCAGTGAAGCCATCTCTGGTGAGATAAGCATGCATTACCACAAAAGTACCCCTAAATTACCCTTTAAATATACTGATAAGGTTTCCTTAGCAAAGGCCCAGCCGGACCTCCAGCACCCGGAGCTGTAGAGGATTTACAGAAATAACGGGTGGGCTCCTTTGACGCCTTTACATAGGGGATGGCAAAGCAGGGATTGCTTGGGTTTTGGGTCCAGGGGAAGCTACAAAAGTCCAGGGTTGATGGGACACCTTCAGAGGGCTATGAGGGAGGCTGGTGTAGATGAGCATCCATCAGACGGCAGAATACAACTTCTCGGCAGCCTTTTCTCTGCATTTGAGTTTCCCCACGCGGAGAGCCGGAGTGCAGCTCAGCGCTGCCACTCTGAGCGGCTGGGGAGCTACGCACAGGATTAGTTGCAGCCACGGTTTTAAAGTTGCTTTCTCATAGCTTTCACTGGCGTAGGCACCATTTATAGAATGTAATTGTCACTGTAGTTATGTCACAGTATAGAAATAAGTGAGGTCTATATACGAACATACAATTATTTGAGTTAAAAACTGACCTTGTTTTAAGATACATTGTCAGTTTGAATCTAATAAATCATGAGTTTCACTTAGTGAAGAGATTTATATAGCAGTGAGCTACAGTACCTTTCATTCATATTTCACTTCTCTAAAATGCATTTTATAAATGATGTTAAGTTTCCCTTGCAGTAGAACTGCTTAACTTCTACAGATAAAAAGCATTATTTTTCCCCATTACTTATCCCTGTTACGTGAGATTGCCTGATAACTTCTCTGGCAATAACAAAATAATTAGCTATTACTAATAGCTATTTACTGGTACATATAATATCATTATGCCATTATTAAATAATTATGCTGTTATTATTTACTGTTTCATGTGAAGCCACTCTGTTTGGACAGGAAGAATAGTAGACCACAGTACAGTTCTTATTTTCTAAGGAGTTAAACACACCTCAATCATAAAAGGATCTACTTTGTTGCATTTTTAAAATTATTTTTAAAGTTTAAAAACAATTTTAAAAAAACTTAAAAAACCCCCGTGATTATTTTTAAACTTTAAAAATAATTTTTCATTTGCTGACACGGAGTTCTGAAAGAAGATTAGAAAAATGGGATTCTGAAAAGATTAGAATACTGGCAAGAAAGTTTGTAAGAAATCGTGAATCTCCTTTCCCAGTGATATTAAGACTTTGCATACCAAATAAAATAGTCTGGGGAAAAGTAGATATTGAAGAAAATCTCTTTAATCTTGAAAGTAAGCCTATTTAAATATAATGCTTGCATTTAGTATCACTTGTTGAATAATGCTATAAACATCTGGAGGCTTATATTCTACTATGAATTTAAATTTTAAAAAAATCTGGAGTTTCAAAATATTCTAATGAGACAACAATAATTCCTCAGCCTTCCACTTCATGTATAAACATATAGCTTAAGATTCACCAGATCTATGTATGCCTCAGGAAAGAAAAAAGAAAAACTCCTCAGCTTTGCCATATAAGAGAGGACTTTTGGCTAAGTTTCAAAATCTATTCTACTTACATTTCTGTGTAAATTTTAAAATCACTATCACAGATGAAAGCATTAATAAGTGTAAGATATGAGGTGTCAACAGGTGCAGTAGTCTATCCTGCTTGTCATTTTTACTTTTTGTAAAAGGAATGTGAATCCAGAGACAGGAGAGATTTTTTTTGCATAGCCACCCATACCTACCTTCATACCTCTGACTAGTTTGAGTATGTTATATATTTCAACATTTCCTCATGTATTTCTCATGTTAAATATGGCCCTTTCTTTTCAGGCTCTGAGGATCAAAAGGCTTATGAAACACATCATATTTGCGTTAGCTATTAGGAGACATCCACTTGATTCTGACTACCAAGCCGGTCGTTAGCTATTCCTTACTAAGAGTGACTGCTACGAGGAGTGAACTTTGGTTCTCGACTTGACCCCAACTCATGCTTATGTCTTCATTTAACACAATAATTTTATTTATACATACATACATACACACACACACACACACACACATATATATAAATATATATACTTTGATGGGGAAATTAAATGCAATATTTTCAAGGAAAATATGTGGCAGAATTATTTAGTCAGACTACAGGATATATACAGCCATTTGTAGCCATCGCATTGATGATAGCACTTTTTCAGTAATGAGCACTTCAGAATGATGAATCTGTTATGGCCCTGATTAGTCAACCGATGCAAGTCTTGGTTCCGCAAAACATCTTCTGTTTTTTTTAGAACATGAATATTTTTCTCAAACTAGACTCACACAGAAACACCACTGCTATTTTCAAGTGCAGCAAAGGTAAAAGGTAAAATCTAAAGGCTGGCTTGCAGCCACGGTAGCAGCCGCAAGACTTTGGTCAGTAGGATGAAGTCTTGAAGAAAGGGGATAAACATTAGAAAAAGATACACAGACATTAAAGATCAAATACCCAAAGGCTTTCGGTTCAAAATAAAACTATGTTTCCTTCTGGAATTGTAAATTCTTCTCAGAAAGTTTGGACTTTAAATCCCGTTGAGGGCAAAATCTGCTGCCTAAATCCCACTGAATGTAACCTGTTTAGCGACTTTAAAAAACACCTATTATGTGATTGGCATACTTAAATTTCAGGAACGCTTATGGAAATCTGGACCTCAAAAGATTGCAGGAATTATTGTGCGTTCACGGTTGACTAGAGAAGGAAAGAAAGATTTGACATACTTAAGGTCACAAAACCCAAATTAGCACACTGTAAGAAAAAGTCACTATTCCCACATCTTCTAGTGCCTGAAGGAATACATTTGGGAGTGGGGCAGCAGGGCCACTCTTCAATGCAGCTGATGATTTCCCTCAAACAGTCAGGCTTGCTCTCACTGCCGAAGAAATAAAAACAGGCTGCGCAGCATCAGAAGGCAAGTTGAGGATTTTTTTAAAGGCAAGAAACTCTGATATTCAAGAGCTTATCGAAAATCTGCAGCACTAAAGAGAGAATTTCATGTGAGAGGTACTGGACTACATTCATCTCTGTCATAACTCCATTTCAATCAGTAAGTTACCCTAGGATGAGTTTAGGTTGCCCATAAAGAAAGATACAAACCACCAGACAGGGTCAGAGTTAATTGAGTCAATCTTACTTAAAAATTAAAAAAAAAAAAAAAAAAAAAAAAAAAAAGACCAAAATAGACTATTTCCTTTAATAAACTGAGATTTTGTAATAGCTATGGTTCCAGTTAGATTAAAAAGTAAAATCGGAATAGGGGTTTTCTTTTTCTTTATTTTCAAAATTAGAATCTGTTACCATCAGTGCCCAGTTTACAGCCACAAGTGAAAATAAGAAATCCCTAAAAAATTGAATTACTTATTGAATTACTTACCCTCTATTTATATTAATTAGCAGAAAACACTTTAAAGGCATTACACTTCAGTCAATAAAATAGTTCCAAATGTAATTGGAAACAGGACAAATGAAAACATTGAATTAAGAGAAATCTGAACTGCTTACAGCCACCCAAAGGCTGGTCCTATAAAAGCAAGTGAACCATGCTGTGGTTATAAGAAAAACAAAAAGTGTGACTGTCCATAAAATAATAATAATTAAACCATGAGAAAACAGATGTTACTAGATAACCTATTGCTGAAAAACATTGACAAGTTTGTGATATCAAAGATGAAACCATTCAAGGAAAGAGATATTTTTAACCTGCCAGCTGTCAGTTTCCTTAAGCATAAGGCAAAGGCAGTAAGGGGCTTTTGCGTCCGTCTATATTCATATCCAAAGAAATACTGGCTTACTCGGCAGACAAAGCCCAGTCTTTCAACATTTGGGCAGACAGTCAAGAGCAAACACATCTGGAGACAGAGTCATGAAGCTCTGACGTGGAGTTCTCATTCAGTAAGGGCAGAGCAAACGTGCACCACACGGTTGGCTGGTTGCCTTACGGTGGTGAGGTAAGAGGGTGAAGAAAGCGAAGAGAAACGGGTTCTTAAGCCAAAGAGGCTGAAAGCGGTTACCGCCTCCCTCATCGCTGTCAGTGCTACCGGAGTAGCTCCTGCCTGGGAAAGCGAGACCGGGCCTCCAGAAAGGCTAACGAAGGCAAAGCAGGTTCATTCTTGAGACTATCTGTCGCTCTCTCTCAATCTTTTCAGCTCTGACAGCAGTTACCACGGAATTTTCTTTTTTCTGCTTTGTAACTTTTCGCCTACGGTGCAGTTGGAAAAAGATGATTTTCCTGAGTGGAAAGTAGCAGAAGCCCTTTCCTGTTACTGCTTTTTTTCTGCTTCTTCATATAACGTCACATTATTGAGGCAGTTCTAAGAGTCCTGGGAGGTACCAGATCTAGTTCCCTAAAGAATAAAGGAAATTTTTCACTTTTCCAAAGAATGCAAACCAAAACGGAAGCCCAACCAGCCTGCTAATTCGTCAGGCTGACTCAGTGCTGGAAATATCCCATATACTCTCTTTTGAATTTTAGAACTCCGGGAAGCAGTCACACCTGACTGTGCAGAGGTGGGAACTTGTCCCTGAAAAATGTTCCCTGCCACGGTGCTTCCTACATGCTTGTTATTACCAGCAGCACTGATGCCTTCTGTGGGGTACTTTTCTGCAGGAAAATAATTACAGGATTTTAGTTGGACCGAATCTGGCCCTCAAGAGAGACTGATGGTGTTGCACGTGCAATTCTAGACAGAATTTCCTCACTCTGTTTTCCCGCTGTAGTAGTTTACAGAGTATCTGCTAGTTTAGGAACAAATAGCATTGAAAGTCACTCTCCAGCTTTAATGGTCTCATATTGTATACCCACAGTGCATTTACAAGTGCATGGGAAGATATTTAAATATTTAGATTGATATGCGTATGACTATATTTTCTAATCTAATCTAAGTATTTTTAACCACAGAAAATAATACAAAATGCATACAGAGTTAACCAATTTCCAGTGTTTCTCTTGTAACTCTTCTAACTCAAGTCATGGTTTTATTATTCAAGGGAAGTAGCACTTTGGCTTTCTTGGGATCTGAACATAAAGACGAAATACAGAGAAAGAGTACAGACTGCAGACACATACACGCAGACATTTACACTTCTAGCTTTTCTTGAAAGTAAGCTGAAAGCCCCAGCTTTGTCTAAGTCCATCCTTGATGCCCAGGATGATACATTTCTAAGAAAGGAGCTTTTTTCTGGAGTAAGTGTGTGAGAGAGACAGATAAATAGACAGACATGGACACTTCTTCAAGAAAAACTAATAATGAGATAATTTGTTTCATGAGGATAAATCCTATTCCATGAGCACCACTTAGCCCATGAAGTGGATCCCAGTAGAAAAATAGTTTTACAGTGAAAAGTCTATTGAGCAATTTCTTTTGAAGGCTTTCAAGAAAAAGGAGGTTGCGTTATTTACGCATACAAGATTTGATTGCATTCACTTTTTCAGCTGCTATGCAAAAAAAAATGTGTTTTAATAGTTAATCACCTGCAACGGGCAAGAAAGATTTTATGTGCATAACAACGTTGAAGTAAAATATATCATTGGACTAATACAGACATGTTGCGATTATTTCTGCTCATCAAATCTCTTATAGGAAAGGATGTCCATTTGCCTTTCCTTTCCAGTGATGATATTCACTTTAGCTGAGCTGTTTAATCAGTCAGTAGAAAGGAAAGGAGGACAGAAAATCTGATTTACATTCATTTTACATTTGTAAACATTTACAAATAATTAAAGATAACATTCTAGAATGGTACTGCTCCAATAACGTTTTATATAATAATAGACATATTTTCCCCTGTCCCAGCAGAATCTTTTTTTTAACTTTTTTTTTTTTTCATAAAAATTGATCTATCTTGGTATTTTTCAGTGGGAAGTACTGTTCACAATCAGGCAAAAATGGGTTTTATTTATCTGACCAGCTGTCATTATCTATAGGTATGATCACCTACTTCTCAACTACCTACTTTATGCTTCTTCTATAGGAGAGGACAGAAAAAGGAACATTAGGACACAATTTATCTAATCTTAAGGTTAATGTTTAGAATTAATCAGATGATCGCCGTAGAACGGTCCATTTTTCCTCCTCTGGGTACGAAGGGAGCCCAGCACACCTAAGTATGTGTTGTGGTTTCTGAACTTAACATGGTGAATACCACAGCAGGTGTCCCCAATTGGATTAATATTCCCCCAGCGTCCCAGTCAGGATCTAATCCTTAGGGTGTTTTGTATTGCCACTCCAAACTAATTTAAGGGTTTTTTTGACTTTGACAGAAAGTCTCTTATAGTTCCACGGAGATACAGAGTGGTATTTAATAAATAAGAATATACTGTCAAAAAGGTGGCTAGTGATCGTCTAGCAGCACGAAGGAAAGATGTTCTTCATTTCTATTTGAATACTCACTTGAATGCTTAATAGAATATATGGATCCCATTATATACATCTCTGTATCCCGATCAAACGTCATTCACAGTGAAAGCTTCATGGACAGTGTCTAGTGAAACAATTCCGGTGAACTGCCTAAGCTCACATATTTCTTTGAAAAGCCCATAACTAAGGAATCCTCCTAAAAGATGTTATCGATCAGACATTTTATGCATATTAGTATTGTCCTTTACTGTCAAGACATAAAATCTATTTTACAGTATACAGAATACGTTTGACATTTAAAGGTTCTAACTGTTGGCTTTGGCAGAAATATAAAATATGGATTAGTTGCAGAATGAGATAACAACCTTGGAAGCTAATGAGTAAAGAATCATTTTCAACAGAAGATTATACAATTTACTGCTCCTGTTCAAACCTTATCAGCTCATTTTCAATTTATCATGGGTTGTACAAGATGGACATAATGACTTGACAATTATGCAATTTTATGTCATGACACTGCACGTATTTTGCTTTTGACTATATGAAATGACCTAATACAACCAATTTGATAAACCCCCCCACAGGGGGAGTAACAAGCAGCAACGTTCCAAGAATATTTTGGCACCTGTTGAAAGCCCTCCAGATATACCAGGCTACCGTGAAGTTAGGCGAAACTTAGGGCATGTCAGTACCTCATCCTACGGTGAGTAAACCAGCTGGCAGGCTGCAAAGGTTCCCCCGCCTTCGGAAGCAGCACACCCAGTTCTTGCATCCCTTCCGTAGATACTGAAGCACCCTGACAGCTCGGCTATAGCTGAGTTGGTGCGACAGTCATCAATGTTTTTAACCATCCTTCACAGTGCAAACATACTACAGATATTTGCACTTGTGGACTTTCTGTAAACAAAAGAAAACAATACATTAAGTTGGGGAAAAGATGTTAGACGGTGGTAGCTTGAGTTAGATAGTTACAGAGTGCGGGAATGGCAAGCTTACTCTTGCTTGCAAAGAAAAAATACAGTAATGGTGAGCTCTGTTTTTTCTGTGAAAGAGTTTTCTGAGATGTTATAAATTTTCTATGAAACAAGGTTAAAATGCAGGGAGCCATCCCGTAGTGGGAGTACAGCTTGATTACGCTGTGTGGTGCTCTATTGGTCTCAGGCAGGTCGTCTCTTGCCAGAGTATGTGATTTGAATCACAATGTTTATCCTGCTTCCCAGCTGTACCTCATTTTGTCCAAGAAGTAATTTGAGCATCAAAACTTTCAGATGCATGTGTCTGGAACACTACAATACATCACTTTAAAAATGGAAAGAATTCACTTTTTAGCAGGAGTTTGATAACTATCAAACGAGTGAGCAATGAACAGCATAAGAGGCACTAGGGGGTTTAGTAATACTGACTTTAAAGACATCGGTTCATTCTTGCTGGAGAGAAATCCCACTATATGAGGAATTTTGCAAGGAAAAACAACTTCAAATTAACATGAAAGGATACAGACTTTCTCTGATTAAATTATCTCTCTTTTTCTTTTTTTCCTTTTTTTTCCTTTTTTTTTTCTTTTTTTTTCTTTTTTTTTCTTTTTTTAATGAGTAGCAAGGGAATACATGTCCATGTATTTCGACAACTAAAACTTTTTAACACAGATCTCTAGACTCTGGCACATGCAGAAAAGTATGTAGTCTTTCCTTTCATTTCTCCACTGCCTCAAATCAATTCAAAAGCACTATCTTATCCTGTTGAAATGTCTGCTAGCTATTAAAATTAGAACACCTTTATGATACTATGATGAAAATCCTCAAAAGATGAGAGATACGTGCACTTGGCATTAACCTGGAAGATAAATTCAGGCTCTTACTTCACTACAGCTCCCACATACTGCGGTGAACAAGTCAAAAGCTGTATCTAAAAGATACACAGGCACACTGCTTAGTCTTGGGAATGCTTAAGCTTCATGGTGGTAACATTAGCAGCAAATTGGCATCTGCCAAAATAATTTCTGACCCATTACTTAGCTCATAATGTGGTCAGAGCCCAAACTATGTCAAAGCTAAAATAACCCAAAGAGAGATTTTGAGACTAAAGCGTAAACATCGGTCCCACAGTAAGGCACAGCGCACACCAAATCTATGCACTTTATATGCTCTTGCTAAAGACAAACTATTACAATCTGCAGAAGCAATTTCATTAAAAGAAGATTTGAAGGCATAGAGAAATCTGGACAAGCATCGAACAGATACTGAGTCTGAGACAAGAGACAGCTTTCCAGCGGCTACAGGGATGAGTAAGCAATCTGGCAAGACTGGTTCAGGGATCCTCAGAAAAAGTACTGCTTTTTTGGTTTTTCTTCCTTGTTTTCTCCCCCCCCCCAAGGAAAGGCTCCGAGCGGCTCCTAAGACACCCAAGAGGGACCCGACCACAGGATGGTGGCATCGCCACAGCTGCACTTAGAAGCCGCCAGCTGAAGACCGAGCCCCGCTCCACTCCTGCCTCTGTCAGCTGCCCAGTTGCTCCAAGACACGACAGCAAAGCCAGGTCCTGTCCCTTGGCATCTTTTCTTTTTTTCCCAAGTCATTTCAAAAAACTATCCTCAGACTTACAAATTACTTACTGATGCCTCCATTATCCTGTCATTGTGAATATGTCGCTTACCTTTGGAACAGCTCTTTAAATGTGTGAGAAAACGTACGTTGCTGTCCTGACACCCCATCTATGCAGATGAATCTGTTGTTTGGCATGTAGTTGAATGATTGTTTTTCACAAAATGTTGTCTGTGTGAATTCCACGTATTGATTATAGATGGTAAGAGAAATAGCGTATGACATAAAATTATATTGCACCACTGTTAGAGTCTCTTTTGTCATAGTCTCTCTTTTTTGCACCAGCCCTTATACTGAATGGTGTCCAGTATCCCTCCCAATTTGTAAAGCCTACGGACAGAAGCAAGTCTGTTCATCAAATTATTTTTTCTAAGGAGCTTTGTTGAAGAAGTCGTAATATTTTTTCAAGCATTTTTTGTGTTATTAGTATGAAAGCTGCCATTACCAAACTTATTAATAGAAAAAGCTTGCTGAAAGCTGATTTACCAGGATCTCTATTTAATTGCAATATCTTATTATATGTAGATGGCATCATCCTTTCTCCAGAGAGAAAGCTATGAGGCTAACTCTGGAGAAGGTCACGCTTAACGAGCCTGGGCTTTTGTCACTTTGCTGTGTACGGTTTCTCCATTAAATAATGCAATAACATAAATATGTATTCCTCTTAAGAGCAGGGGAAATGAGTTACCGCAGTAGTTATGGCTGGCTTCACTTACTTGTTTCTTCGCTCTTGACTCAACAGGACTTTGAACTTCCTCTCACAGACATTTACAGGAGAAAGAGAAACCTCCAGATGGGCTACAATTACTAGAAATGAGCAGATGATTTTGTAACAGAAGCAGAACTGGTTGGATTTACCTCTGCAGTTTCAGGAGCACTCTGATAAATATGCTGATTTAACCTAGAGCATTTCCTAAAGACTGAGACTGACAGGAAGGTACCTGACAGTTTCAGAAAAAGGCTTTTGATTCAACTGAGTGTCGATTGCATGGAGCAGTCGGTATGCGTGGGAAACGACACGGCATTTGCATAGAAGGCAGTCTGGAAGTAGGCACCTGAACAGCTATGTCTGGTGGTTATCCAGCACTTCGTGCTGTAGCCTCCTTGCCTCTGAACTTTGTTCATCATCAGACCAGGGAGGGGGCAAAAGCTGGTTTTTTTGTTAGCTGTGCGCTTTGCAAGCTTTGTTAACTTTGTTAGCTCCAGCCCTGGCTGTTATCAGAGGAACTAGGGGAACCTCAGTCTGTTCTAATTCATGTTCATTTGCAGCATCCCCCTTGTGAACATTTCCCTGATGGAGAATAACTGGAAACCAGCAGGACTGGGCTGTACTCCAGCCTTTTCCCAGCATTCACCCCAAGCTGGGGACCGTGTTTGCAGCCACCCTGCCAGGTCTATGCCCAGCGAGGAATTCACAAAACTAGAGTCTGTCTTCAGCTCAGGGGTGCTGTCATCAGCACAATTAGGGACACAGAAATTGCCATATCAACTCAGAATAATGGACTCTCTGGTACAATATCCTGAGGCCAGTAACAGACGCTTTTGAGAAAAATGTTTAAAAAGAATCAGTGGTATGTAAATGTGGAATAATCTGCTGTGAGAGAAGGTTTTTCTAAATTTTGTAGAAAATTAGATATTAGACATTAATTTGCATGATATGCACATCTGCTTACCTGGGATATTAATCTTGCCTTACTCATGTTAAGCTGAGGGAGACTAATAAGGAAAACCAGATGAGTAACAGAATAATGGCAAAGGGGAAAGGCTGGCATAGGGAATACCAAGGGTTCTTAATGAAGCTGCCACTGAGAAACAAACCCTAGTCTGGAGCACACTCGGATCGCAATGCTGACTCTTTCTTGCCCAAACTTAGGATCAAATTATATATCAGACTTGAAAAATAATGATTTCAAAGGATGGGAAGAGAACTTGATTGAGAGGCTTGTCAGTAACACAAGTTTAACATGGAGCAAAGCACCCCTGAGAACATGGTGCAAAAATTAAGACATTTCTCTAGGATTTATGGGAGCACCTGACTGTGGAGAGGTTTGCAGTCTCCACTGTTTGGGGTGGGCTGCAGAAACTTTTAGGTGTATCAATATTGCAAAATGTTCACACATTAGATTCAGCTCTAGTTTACAGTGTGCCTCTGCTTCTCATGTTTATCTTGCAGAGTAATTCATCACTGGTGACAGAACCACTGTGGATGCAGCAGTGCAATATAGCAAGCTTCAAATCCAATTCAAATAAAGCAGAAAGGCTTTAATTCACGGTATGGTGACATCTGGAAACACAGACACATTTTCCTGGTTACTAACTGCCATGCACAAGATATTCCAATTTTCCTATGTACAAACTAATCCCATATACAGGCTACTTCTGATTTTGTGAATAAAAGCCTAAGGAAGAATAGGATTGGTCACAAATCTGGAAGCAAGACCCCATTTCTGGCCTTAGAAAGCAATAACAAAGTGCTCCATCTGCTTTCCTGTCAACGTAGTATCATCGTTCACTATGTATCGTCACAACCGACCCACAGAAAATACAGTCTCAAGGCAAAAACATTTGCCTTTTGCAGAAATGGATTTTTCCACACCTTTTGGCTTCCCGTAAGCAAGCCCCAATCCTGTAGTAGCCTTGCCTGCTGGGTTCCCGTGGGGCATGGCAGAGAGGCCCTGTGGGACGTTGCCTTCACCATGCCACGCCACCCAGCACGTCACCTCCTCTGGGCACTGCTGGCTGGTCTCTGTAATTGAGGACCTTCCAGTTGCATTTGTATCAGAGCCTGGGCTATTAGCTGAATCCAGTTTGCATATGATTGCTGCAGACGCAGGCATATTACCTATCCCCTCCCCAGCTCTCCTCTGGCCAGCCTGGGTAGCCATGTGAAGAAGACCCAGATGGATGGGATTTCAGCACAGAATACAAATCTTCTGAGGATCCAGCTGCACGCTTGATGATAACCTATGCTGAAATATGGGCTACTGCTTCTATGTCCATCTTGTCACTGCCTCTACCTACAAGGGTGGGATAAAGCAGCTAGTTCCTACTCAGACTCTTTCTTGCTCACTTAGGGAAGTGTCTTTACCTATACTCGTAAAGAAGAGTTATGTGGAGCAAACAGACACCAAACATTTATTTTTTGTCATTAGTGTTAACGGTTTGTCCTGGTTTGGGCCAGGACGGAGCTAGTTTTGTCTCCAGCAGCTCCTGTGTTTTGGCTTTAGTGTGAGAAGAACAGTGATAGCACACTGATGTTGCTGGTTGCTGCTGAACGACCGAGGACATTTTGCAGTTTCCCAGGTTTTGCTAACATGCAGGTGCAAAAACTTGGGAGGGGTAGAGACAGGATAGTTGATCCAAACTGGCCAAAGAGAGTATTCCATACCATAGACGTCATGCCCAATGTAAGTGAGGGTCGGTCGGTGGGCCACTAGGCTTTTGAGACCCTTAACTTGCCTTAATCCTTAAGCTTCCCTTCGGGTTGCTTTTTGTTTCCCTATTTTTCCTTTTTGGTTTTCGTTTTTTTGGCTGTTTGTTCCCTCGCCTGCTCTCTCTGGAACTTGCTGTTCTGGGATAGCTGGGGGGGATACCCCTGCTCCCTGCCTGCTGCTCGGGACGGGCTGTATCGGTCGTCGGGTGGTGAGGAATTGTGTATCGTTTGTTTTATATATTCTATTATCCTTATATATATTATCATTATTATAATTATTAATATATTTTTATATTTTTCCTTTGCTGTCCTGGTGAGCTGTTTTTATCTCAACCCGCGAGTTTTCCTTTCTCTCCGATTCTCCTCCCCACCCCAGCGGGGAGGGGGGAGTGAGGGAGTGGCTGCGTGGTATTAGGTTACAATTTGGGGTTAAACCACGACACAGTTGTGACTCTGGATGTGTAGAATCACTTTTCAAGGGGCTGTTACGTGCAATCCTGGCATGTTTGCTTACTATTTCACTGTTACACTCTAATTTAAAATTCTGGAATGGTTAGTTCTTTCAGCGTCAGCTGCAAATTAAACAATTGTCCCCTACAAATGCCCCAATAATCACACAACACAATACCCTGGAGAAAAAGAAGCTTTCATTATTGACGGACGCGAAAAAAACATAATTGGCACTAAATGGTGTCCTGTAAGCCATGTCTCAGCCCAGAGCAAATTTGAATGGCTAATTTTATGTCACGACAACAACAACAAAAAAACAAACTGATGCAAATTAACTACAAGGATGCGAACTGTACCCACAGTAATAGTATTAAAAATTACATCCTCAATTAGCTAATCTTAGTTTGTTACCATATAGGGAACTGGGTTTAATTGTATTTTTCTTGGCTTTTTTGCTACACTTTATTTATTTATTTGAACAGAAACTTTCTGTTCTCAGAGTTCAATATTGTTTCTGTTCTCAGAGTAGGTTGGAGTGGGATGCACTGTAAGAGAACTCACATTTACTGTGTGTCTTTTGAATATAAAAATATTTTTATACTACTAAAAATACAGAAAATGACAACAAATAAAAAGTTTTCCTTTAGAGATATCAACATGACTCCACATCATGGATAGATTGTATCATAATAAGCAAAAAAAAGTGTGTTTTTAAGTATACGAGCTCTATCCAGTTATGTCAACACACCCAAAAGCCTCGCTGAGAAGAAAATTGTCTACTCTAGCTACAGAGTATGTTTCACATAAGATTTCTCTGCCTCCTCCCCCCAAGAAAAACCCAACTGAGATGGATGAAAAACCTCTTTATCTTGTATGCGTATAAATTTTCTTGAGGCTACAAAAGCTGCCTTCTTTACATAGCGTTAGAACCCTGTCTGTGTTAAGGTGCATCTGATAAATTTATCTGTGTGACAGATAAATATTTTATTAATTTCTCCTTTGCTAAATTCTCTCCCACAGGCTACGTTGACAGATACATGTAAGTTACCATCTGGTTACGTACTTTGTTCTAAAGAACTGTGGCTGGTACTTGATATGTATGCCTTGTCAACCAAAAAAAACCCCCAAAAAACAAACAAGCCTTTGAAGTCTTTTTCAAGATAGTAGACCTAAAAAAAATTGGTTGATGCTGTACGGAGCTGTCATATGCGCTTCACTGTTCCCATAGCAACCTGTTAGAGGATCAAGCAAAGGCTGTCAGGGAGGAAACTCTGTGCGTGGGCCCGGATGCTGCAAAATGCTGCTGAACGTGCTCAAAGGGCTCAGAGGGACAGAGCAGGCGGAAGGACGTTCTCCTGGATTGAAGAGCACTGTGGAAAATGTGATGTACTTCACAGGAAAGCCTTCACAAAAATATCAGAAGAACGTCAGTGCTGCTGGGCAAATAGCAGGAGCGGCAATAATTTCGTGGGCATCTTTCCGAGGCCTGCAGAAGACTAAGGTTCAGTCCTGTATAGATGTTGCGGGGAGGTGAATGCCAGAGCTTGGATGTTGAAAGGCACCCATTTAAGACCAAAAAGTTCATGGAACTCAGAATACCAGAGCATTTGACCATCAAAAGCTAGTCACCAGGACTGACCAGTAGCTGCCTACCTACAGATTTTCAAAGGTAAAGAGTACCTGCAGAAAGAATTGTAGTTTATTCAGCGTGCTTACCATTTAACAGCGTAAACGTGCAGTGAAGTACCAACTCCAAGCAGCAAGGTTGGAGAATTCCACCTGTATGTTTAAAACAGCTAATTGTTAAGCTGGAGTTTCAGTGCAGCAGACACTTCTATAGTCAGTTTTGCCGCAAGCAGCAACTCAAGCTGCCTGATGGGCGAGGCCACACGCTGGGTGGCTTTGGGGTTTTTTTTCCCCTTTTTAAACTGATCATTTAAATAGAATAAATATAGCTGATTAAAAGATATAAAGAAACAGTTGTTTATGAGGAAAAATGGACTATCTTGCAGAATCATAGACACATCTGCATTCTTTCTCTCTCATCCTCTCTGGAATACGCTTCATTATTCCTGAAGATCTTTCACTTGATATTGTTTTACTCCATCTAATACAAAAACGTAGTTGAAGGCACCGTTCGTAAACAGGCGTCTGAGCCCTTGTTGCAAACAGGATGCAACGACTAGCAGCAGGAAAGCAGTAGGTGCTGGTGGACCACGCTGAGACGGTTATAAAATTGATATCCATTTCCACTAAAAAATGCAGTGTTGGTGAGAGATTTTGGTTCACTCTTATTGCATTAGTATGAGAAGTAATAATGCATTAGCTAAGTGGTAAGACAAATATAGATGGCTATAAAAATGGAAGATAAGTAAACAAAGATAAACATGAAAAATACAGAGTACATTAAAAGAGAGACAAAGGGCAGAGCTTGACATGAAAAAGAGAAGAGACTAAACATGAAAAAAAGTGTTGAGATCACACATAAATTTCACAGAAAAGATGTATAGCTCTTCATATTTATAGAAGTTCTATATTTTGGAATTTGCGTTGAAGTATTTTGCCTGTGAAGACAGTGAAGACTGTAACATTTCACAGCACAGAGTCTTTATGGAAGATTAATGAAAATAAAATTGACTCTCATAATCTTTATTCATGTGAACTTCTAAGTTTGTCTTACACTAACTTCCCACCTTAGCGGCTTAATAGCCTCGTTCAGCCCCCAAACTGCAGTGCTAATTAGCCTGCACTCGGAAACTCCTAAATGTAACTGAAGTTCTGGAGGATAACAATACAAAATAATTTCTAGTACAGCAAAGTTTCAGAACTGGATTTACTTTCTTGCTTACTATGTATGTTTAATGTAGATATTTTGATACAGACTTTCAGAACAAATAACTATTCATGTCTAACCTATATGACACTGTATATAAATATGGCAAAACATTCAGGCCTCTTTGAATGGTTTTGCTCCAACACTTTAAATTTTAGTCAACAATCAAATACAGCTATCATGTCCCTGCACACTACGTGACTACAGATTCACTTCTACTTAAACTATGTTCCTTCATGATATGCCCAATGTTGTGACTACTAACAATCCCTAATGCTGACAATCTATACTTGAACTTTCTGCTCTAATAATAAAAATATGATATAAAACATATTTTTTACCTTGGTGAAGTGATGGAGTGAAAAAAGTGTAATATCCCGTAGGACTGTTGTGGCTGGTTCATGGAAAACCTGACTGAAGACAACGTAACAGTTTGTGTCTTGAGAAACATTTTTGTGCCTGAAATAGGAATAGGTTTGCTGGGACCTTATTGTCACTGGAAATCCAACATGAATTTCTGGAAAAAACAGAGAAGCTCTTTTTTTTTTTTAATGTTATTGAATTCCCATGTGGGGAAAGACTCTGTGGCATAATTTAAGAATCCTCACTGAAGATATTCGTGGTGACAGGTTGTTGCACTGATTTTTTCTGGTTTAATTTATAGCTGATTTGGGCAAACAAGCTATGATACATATATCTCATCATATATGATATATATCAATCATTATATTATATGTAATTAATGTAACTTCAAGGTTGCCAAACTAGATTCCACTTTGCACTCCCTTCACACGTATAAGAGAAATTACACCAGATGAAAAAGAAAAAACATTTTATGTGGTGAACCTGAAGGGAAGGGGAACAAAAGTAGCTACATTCAGCAAGTATGTTCTATTTCCCTGGTTCAACTATTGCTGGTTCAGCTGGTAGCACTTATGATGTGAAAGATACTGAGCTTTGGCTCCAGCATTTAAAGTAGTCACAGAATCAGCACCACCGCGCCCCCTCCCCCCCCCCCAAAAAAAAACAGGAAAGAACTTTTAATTTCACTAATAAGAGCAGGAGCTGGGAGTTAAAAGTCTGAAAGATTTCATTCTGTAAAATGTGTTACTTTCCCCTCCCCTTGGGTACGTGTCTGGGTGATACTGTTCAGACTATAAGGGCTTCCTGACATTTTCAGTGTGGAGTCAAACTGCCCACTTCAGATCACAGCTTGGACTTGAGCAAAAAGAAAATCCAATATGAGTTTTGTTTTGTTTTAACGGTACTAACAATCCAGGTAAGGGGAAAAGCTCTATGACTACCTTTTAATAACACTCCTTATAGATATCAATAAAATACATTGATTGTTTTTAGGCCGACAGTCTTGGAGGAATGTGCGAGGTGAGAGTTAAGTGATAAACCACAAGCGGTTTATCATCGGCTGCATTCTGCGGGAAAGGGTATAACAGCACTCCTGCTGTTAGTTACTGCCGGAGAAGCTGCTGCCTTTCTGCTGTTAGGAACTGCCTTTCATTTAAAATATGGTTCAACTTAAAATATACTTGAGGCATCTGAGACCTCCTCACACGTCAAGTGCAAATTTGGCATCAGAGCAGACTGTACAGGTTGTGAAGGTGAAGAACAAAACCACTTCTGTAGAAATACCTTCCCCCTCTCCCCATCTCATTTAGAATCCTCATCTGCACTGCCACTGTTTTGGCTCTTCACTGCCTCACCTCGGCTTTGCTTTCAGAGGGGTGCGCACTGCTCATCATCCTGCCCTGTTCTCCCCCTTTTATCCATAGCTGCCTTTATGTTTAGGTCCTTCCTTCTTTCTCTGAGGCAAGCAACCTCCTCTCTGTTTTCCTCTCTTCTCCAGCTTCACTTCTGGATAGGTTTCAACTGTCCACCTTCAATATCATTTTCTCCTCCTCGTTTCCTGTCTCGTCATAAGCAGCTGCGCTAAAGCAAAACACAAGATACATTCACAACAGAAAAGCTACGCTTACGGGTGCTCTGTGCTGCATTGTATTAATTTAACTTGGAGAAGTGTGTTTTTAAAGGCACATAGGTGATAGCTGGCCAGTCCTCTGTGACCTTCTTTGCTAGTGGGGTGTTTTTGAAAATTGTCATCCACTTATTGCTATGGCAATGAATATTCCTCTTTCAAAAGTGGCATGTTATTAATAGCAGATAATAATACACACAAGTAGCTGCTTCCCTGCCGCCTCGAAGTGCTCTCTAAAACATCACTCATGACTTGCTAAAAATGTCACTGTTACTGCAATACTGAATGGCAGTGTGATATTTTTTGGCACCTGTACAACAAGACTTGAATGGAAATGTTCATGAGTAAATTGAGGAAATCATGGACCTTTCTTTGATGTTTTGATTTAATTCTGCTGGTTATATCTGTTGCATGAAAATTCAGTACATGTTACAAAAAATTATCACCATGCAAACGTCTTTGCAGACATATTGCAGCCCCTCTTACTGTTTATATATTATCCCAGTAAATATGGGCTATAGACCTATGGTAGTATTCAATTTAAAAATTACTTTTAAATGAAAACAATACCGAAACAGTGGGATGCTCACGCTACCAACGTCTCACTGTAATGTTAACACAAGTCCTGTGCCTGTTTACAAACAGCCCTGCACACCGCTGCATTGCCCCAGCCCTGCTTCTGCCTCCACACCTCTCTTCCCAAAGCAGGGTCTACCAGTAACACTACCTGTATAGCTGGTATTCTCCACAGCGACAAGATGAGTTGAAAGTGAGCCACGATCCCTCCCGTCTCTGAAAGCAGGACTCCTCCTTTCCAGGTGCGGGGGGAAAAGAGGGGTGCAGCCAGGCATGAGTGGTGAGGGATGGGGTTATCCCTACACCTCCCAAAGGCCGGGTGTAGGAAGTCCTGTACTGTGGAGGACTAAGAGAGGAGAAGGTCACCACCTTGTACAGCAGTTTCTGCTGCACTGAGGTTCTCCAGATCAGATTTCAGCTGACCCCAGGAAATCAGATGCCTGGATGGAAGAATGAAGGATGACCACGCTCAATTACTGTCTAATAATTACTGCCATCAGTTCAGGGAGATAACATGCAGTTACCTCAATGTCTCAGTATCCCTTTATCTTCAAGGTTTCTCACTGGCACGTTTCCCAAAAATTATACCTACAGGTATTTTAAACACACAACAAGGCAGATGAAAGGGAATAGCAATACTAAAAGTTACAACAAACCCACTGAATTTGCTATAATATTTAGCTTTTGGGGATTGTAAGGCTTGCACTCCAGGATTGTAATTACAGTCAGCAGTGACCCTCCCTCCTTGACATTTTATTCTATTTCATTGAGTTCTGCCATCAAAATACCCATGCAGACCTAGCAAAGAATTGCATCAGTGTTAGCAGACAGTCTTGCTGTCAAACGGTTTTATTCGAAAGCAGTCAAATTGCACCATGTTCATAATGTATTAATGAAAAAAATGCTATGATGTTATTAATGCTCTAAACTCTGTTTCTGCATAAAGATGATCCAATAATATAAAGTATCATATCATAGAATCATAGAATAGTTTGGGTTGGAAGGGACCTTTAAAGGCCATCTAGCCCAAGCCCCCTGCCATGAGCAGGGACATCTTTCACTAGATCAGGTTGCTCAGAGCCCCGTCCAGCCTGACCTTGAATCTTTCCAGGGATGGGGCATCTACCACCTCTCTGGGTAACTTCTTTCAGTGCTTCACCACCCTCATTGTAAAATATTTTGTCCTTATGTCTAGCCTATATCTCCCCTCTTTTAATTTAAAACCATTACCCCTCGTCCTATCACAGCAGGCCCTGCTAAAAAGTTTTTCCCCATATTTCTTATAGGTCCCCTTTAAGTATTGAAAGGCCACAATAAGATCTCCCCGGAGCCTCCTCTTCTCCAGGTTGAACAACCCCAACTCTCTCAGCCTGTCTTCATAAGAGTGCTGTATCGTAAATGATGAAATGTTCTTTTTTGTACGCACCATCAATCTCTCAGAAATAATTATAGTTCTGAAAATGATAGGGTAGCACTTGTTCCAGGCTCTCCTCAGGATTTTCCTTAGGCAGTTTTTCTCTCTATTGTCAGCTCTGTAGTTGATTTCCTATGTTTTTCCTTCACATTCAAGTTCAGTTTAGATTCAGAACAACCCCACTGATTTGCACAGGGATAAGATTACAAAGGCTTGCACAGGACCCTTGATTTTTTTTTTGCCTGCTGCGTATAAATGCTGCAGGGATTTATGGCTTTAAGCTTTTAACACATTTTGATAGAGGCTATCACATAAAAAAAAAGTTTCAAATAACAATACTACTACTAGCATCTTTTTGCTTGTTTATTTAGTTTGTCTTTCAAGGGATATGTGAAATTGTTTCAACCAATTCATATCTACTACTGAGCTGAGAAGTAAGTTTTGAAAGATATTATGGAGCCAAAATGGAAGATGCCTATGGAGATGCCCAAGATGTAACAGTATATGCTTATTTTACATAAAGGTGTTTAGACAGTTTTAGTAACAGATATCATTTCGTTTTTCCCAGAGCACTAGCGTATGGCGATCTGAAACTAGTGACTGATGAGAAAATAGAAGAGAAACTAAAGAGATGATAACCCAAAATGACGTGTAGTAGGCACTATTAAGTAAGAACCAAAAGGCTAACTGAATCATCGTAATACAGCTGAGCTACTCCAAGCCTTGGGAAAAAAATAAGTAACCGGCTTTTACCACAATTTGGATGGAGATAGAACATGATGCTCTAGCACTGCTTTCTATCTAGGCCTACCACCTAGGCCTGTCTTCTGTAATCTAGATGAAAGAGCAAGAAATCTAAGTAAATAAAATAAAAGGTCAACAGGTATTTGTTTTCAGGTCAGGGAACATAAGATAACTTTATTCTAAATACACCGTAAATCAGACTACTCTGATTATGTTGATTATGTCTAAACTCATCCAGATTTCTTTGACTGTAGGAAACCTTGCCAACTATAGTTTGTTACAGCTTATAATGAAGTACTAGACAATACTAAATCATTGTGTCCAAATCATATCAAAATGCGGTGCCTGCAAGCAGCCAGCTCTGAACGAGTTCTGGCATAGCAGCTCAGCCTGCAAGAGGGCTGAGCCAGAGGAGGACTGGGCTGGCGACACGTCCCAGCGAACAGAGAATTACTGATGGCTACAGACAGGACGCAGGAACAGCCTGGGCAGAAATCTTATGTTCCTTCAGGTTTTTGAGAATTAGGTCATGGAAAGATCCTTATTTTCAGACCTCCTTTAGCCGTGCCTAAAATTTCTGTGTCGTGATGTTTAGAATTGCAGCACATACTTCTTTTGTCTAAACAGGCCCTTGTTAAGTAAAGTTGTGAGACGTGGCTCAGTGCTTTTGGCAATCAAGCATTATGTCAGATTAACTCTTACACAAACTTTTTTTATGTTTGTCTGTACATTAACTATAGTGATGAATGGCCTGAAGCCACTAATGGGAAAGAGTATGTTCACATCATTAGAGAGAACACATGAAAGGGCTGTTTGATAAGTGGTTCAGAACTCATTAACAGTGCATTGATCAGAGCTGTAGACTGCACTTACTTAAGAACATCCCGTAAAATAGGGCATTATTTAGGATTCCAAGAAAGCAGAGAGGTCCTTAAAGGGATCCTTTTAGGCCACAAAGGAGATCCAGAGCCCAATCTTGCAGTCACTGTTGTGCTAACTCAAAAATACTACCATTGGTATAAGTCTTTGCTGCCTACAGAAGCAAATAACCACATTTGAACTGTTTGTGGCTTACCAGAGCAACTCAACCTGTGGCCTGCACCTTTCCCTCAAGGGCTCCTCAGGTCTCAGCAGGACTTTGGGTGGGATGGATTGCTTTGGAGGCATATACTCTTGGGCCAGGAATTTCTTTGGTTTCTGGGAAACGAGAGAGATACTACTACACGTGTGTAGATCAAGAGTGCTGAATACAGGTGATAATTCTTGTCACCTGCCAAGGAAGGAATTGCAGAAAGTGGAGCCTGAAGAAAGAGGCTCTGTCTCTGTTTCCCTGCAGCAAATTTCTTAGATGAGAATGGAAAACTTCACTAGTTCATGAGGAGAGAGAAGGTAGAGCAAAAACTGGGCTTCAGTCCAAGCCCTAATTTAATACAGCTGAGCTTTGGAAAGCTTTGATCTGAACACTCTCTCATAGCATCTTCCTCACAACCATCTTCCTCGTTTTGTTTTCATTATATTTTGTTCTAGAAGACAATATAACTGGCATGTGACAATGCAGTATTTTCAAACTGAAGAATACAATTGATAGAAGAAACATCTGCTCTAAAATCTGTGATGAGAATACTACGTGCCAACAAACCCGATGAAAAGCACAAGGCAATTCCTAAGCCTAATAACGTTTTACCTGAATGGCCGATCTTTGCGTAAACGCCCACCCATGCCAGCAGAACATCACAGCTGGCCCAAACCCTTCTAACGGACCTGTGAAAGGAGCAATGAAGGGAGTAGCGCAAGCGGTTGCCTATCCAGACCGAGCAGCTATCAGCCAATCAACAGCTCAACGTTCAGTCTTGGAGAAGTAATGAACACTGTCTATATGTAAAAATGAGATTGCAAGATCTACAAAGTGACACATTTTTTCTTTATATCTGTGAATCACCTAACGTAGTCTTGCAAGTTGAAAAACCTTAAAGAAATAGGAATAATTACAGCAAAATCAATTCAGATAAACAATCAGCACCAAAAGCCTCCATCCCAATCTTAAGTTCTTGAGTTCTTTTTCTTAATTTTCCATAAGATTGTTAGCACTTTATTGTTTTTTATTCCTCCAGAGGCATCCCTCACTTCTTGGTTTTGACTCAGACAGAAGCCTCAAAATGTCATCTGGAAGCAACCAACCCCCCAGATTCAAGGTCTTCCCACTCTACACTGGTTTTAATCAGAAGTGCAATGGGGAGAATCAAATTTGTAGACACAAATACACACAAAGAAAGGGATTTGGACCTGTTCTTCACAGAACTTCTATTAAACTGTGACAAAACTATTTCCTCCTGTGCAATGTCCGGCCTTTGGGAAAATTAATAGTAGGGAGAATTATAAATGCTGTAAGAAGTCTTATTGTAAAAATTACATATTAAAGAATCATATAATACAGTTGTAGAAATATTCTGAAGACAGTTTATCAGCAAACCTATCCCATTCAGCAGAACAATCCACTGTGTGTATCTGTGTGTATTTATACACATATATATACATATATATACACATATCGTGTGTGTCTGTTTAGTGTAGAGTGTTACATTAGGCTACATTAACAGAATATCCAGCGCTCCTGTTCTTTTCATCTTATCCTTAGCATTTAGAAGTTTCACCAGCTTTCTGGTTTTCTTTAGTTCCAAAGTTGCTAAACCCTTCAGTGCTCCTGATTCTTAAATTTGTGTTCCACACCTTCCTTTCTGCCTTGATAGGATTAATGAAGAGTCTGTAAATCACAGTCTGTACTGGAGACTGATTACAATTGAAGTTCTGAAATCAAGATCATGACTTTACAGTACGATATTGATAATGGTCTATAGCTGCTTTATAGTTCATTATTATAAATCAATCAATCAATCAATCCACATACTTTTAAGACATCAGTTGTTTTGTAATTTCTTTGGCAGGATTTGACTGGCTATTCCTTCTTATTTTAATAAATGCTACTTAGAACAATAAAATGCTTAAAGCATAATCATTTTTTTTTCTGCATTTCCATTTAGTTAGCTAAATAAAGTCAGTGATGACATGGTAGTCTGAAGAGTATAAACTGAATTCTCTATGTGCTTGGTAACATCAAAGTAGTATCGTGTGTGTTGTATATTAAATTGTATGAGAACACACTACGTTGCATGTTAAAAGGCCGGCTTGGAGTTGATTGGTATCTGTTTCATGACTCCATTTGGTTCAGTCAGTTTCAGAAGTGGATGATCAGTTAACACTGGTAGCATTAAAAAAAATTATCAATCATCTACTTTATTCTCATAAGGCATGACCAAATACATATAAAGTCCAATAAATTGCCTGCCTGATAAACTGAAGATTCGTGTTTATGTTCCTAAAGAATTCAGAACTGATGTGGGATGGATATAGCTCATCTGATCAGAAATCCCTAATCTATGTTTCACTATCTTTACTAATTCCCCAAATAATTCTGAATTACATGCAACGTTTCATTCTTAATCTCCAATATCTTCACAGAATTTTCCCACATTACTTCTATGAACTGTTTTCTCTTCCCATCATAGTTACATCCCACTGGACGAGTCAACCCGTTACTCTCTAAAGTGGATCTCAGGACAAAGATAATTTTGTTCATAACCAATGTAGAAATTTTCATCTTGTTTCCAGGTGATTACCCCTTCTTTTCAATTACAGTGACTTCAATACAAATTGAAGACCTAGCTAGACCTTGCCTTCCTATCAAGAATCACACAAATCAGAAAGGCCAGTTACTGCAGGTCAAAAAAAAAAAAGATAAATACATCCTAAAATGACCATTACAGAATGATTCTCAGATATCTTGGTATTAGAAAAACTGCAACTATTGTGAAAAGATGGATAGGCGTATAAGATGATTGATATAATGCAGTACTCTAACGTCACCAGATTTCTTCCTGCTTTATTTATACCTGAGTTACTCAAAGACATATACAAATTTCTTACCATTCAATTGCTTACTGCAATAATTTCAAATAATATTTAAGATTACCCCTTTTGTAAAGTCAAGTAGCTGTTTAAAAACAGGCTAAAATGTCCTCACAATCTTTACAATCTTTTGAATGAAATCAAACCTATCGTTGTCCTTATGATGTTTGTTTCTGTTTCAGAGAACTCTTCTTAATGTTAAAATATATCATAGGTGAAAAAATTAGATGTTATGTTTAGTGCCGCAAGTTGTAGGCTACTGTGTTGCCTATGAATGGCAATGTTCATTTTACAACATCCATAATTGTCATATCTTTTATAAATGAATTCTTTAATATTACAGACTTTGCTCATTTCTGCTTCTAATATTTGTTTTCCTTATGCTTCTCTGGCGTATCAGTTCTGGGGAAAATAATAACGATTGACATAATAACAATTTATTAACATATTGTATAGTACATGCCATTGTAAAAATCAATATCTGACTTCAAAGAAAATTATGACCTCAGTTTACCATAACAGATTATGTTTTAAAAAAAATCAATAAGGCTTAATTAGTTATTAGGCTTAAAAATGCACATGGCTACATTGCTGAATTAAAATCTAACTTTGTTACATTATTTATTTTATCTCTTTGTGAAAACAAAAAGTGTCATAAGGCAAATACTGGATCTCAATGCATACATTTTTACTGATGTCAGAATGGGGAAAGACAGAAACAATAAAGTATAATAGAACAACTTAGAGAAGACTGATATGAATTAAATTTGTCTCAGCCTCCTTTAGTTACTGCTTTTCATGTGCTTTATTCTGTGGAGTAGTGCTTCATAGTAAGCCTCGTCCACTCAAGTTAACAGAAACCAAACGAATGCAGTAACCCCATCTTCCTTTTTTTTTTTTTTTTGTTGGCACTCGGGTTTCAGACGCAGCATAAAGAGCAATTTGAACTTCTTCCAGTTGTCATCTTGCTTCCTGGAGAAATTAACGTCTAGGGAAATTTAAGCTTCATTCTTCTAATCAGTGCTGGGGTTTTGTTTCTCTCTTTTTATTTCCGGTAGGATGCTGCGGTTGGTGACCCATCGGAGTTCGCAGTCTTTGCCAAGCGGGATTAAAGCTAGGCAGCGTGTTTGTCTGCGCAGCTGCCACCCGGCTCTCCTCCTTAATCTCGTTACGCGAGCAGTTCAAAGCAGGGCCGTGTCCCGTGAGCTCATGGGAGCGTGCCTCCAAGGGGGGGACTTTGCGTCATACGATGTCATCGTGGTCGCAGGGAAATACTGCGGCTTTATTGACGCTACGGCTATGTTCTCTCCCAAGTCTTGAAAGGGTCTCTGCCAAGCACCGACTGATTGCAGCTCCCCGTTGAGGTCAGCTATGACAGCGTATCAGCCGCTTCATTCTGCTATACAACTTAATGCAGAACAGACTACAAACTGAGATTACAGACCAGTTTAGATAGATGACAGCTCTCTGTTAAAAGGCAGCAATATTGGGAAATGTTTCTACCTCTCATCTGGTTTAGGCAATATTTTATTACATGATAAATGGGTTTACAGGGCCAGATTTATTATTCTATTTAATGGTTAAGGATGCAGACAGATTTACAGCAGAGTTTTCTCCACTGCTTTAATAGATTGCACTGCTTCTATCACACAGAAAACCTACCAGCATTTTTGGAAACACCAGTAAGGGGTTTGCCTGCTTTTAGGTACATAAAACACCCCAGGCACAAGGGGTATTGTGGGGAAGTGGGAAATACCTATGAAAGCATGACAGATACACAAACAACTCCTTGAGTGGACAAAAAAGAGTGATAAAAGAGGATCCTTGCTTATTTGGCATCAATTCATAGTTCGGCAGTGTCAGATCTGATAATCTTCTGTCGATATTCTCCATATATTTTTTTCTTCTCCAATTTGAATAGCAATATTGAAAGGAGTTAATGTACATTGAATTTTCTGGTAAATTGCTAGTTTATTTTTTTGTTATGTGCCCATAAAAATTCTGATTAAAATCCATACAGTTGTTCATGGTCCACGGCATACATATCATAGTTCTCATAAACACAGTCACTCATTTACAGTTTCATATACCTAACAATGAATGTACAAGAAAAGAAACCTGATGTAGAACACATAGCACCAGAAAGCAGAAAGTATAATGATTTCATTTTAACAATTTACATTCTTACAAGATTTAATAAGGAAATTACAATTGCCATCTTGCATTCAGCACAACATTCTCCCACTTTTAAAGTTATGACTTTGCAGGGAATATTACTTCTGTGCACAATCAATATCTTTGCTTTAGAAGAAGTCAATTTATTTTTCATTTACTGTAATATAGAAAATAGTAAAAGACATGTCAGTTTCAAAACATTACAGAAAAAACTCCATGGGCAGCAAACAGTTACTGGCTCCAAAAACAAGGGCTGGCATGGAAATTCACTTTCTTCTTCCTGAGTCTTTCTTTTTCAACTATAAGGAAAAGAAATCATTATGTTCACATTTTAATTGCTTCTCTTTTTAAAACATTTTCAAGAAATGTGAACAAACAATTACACTAAAAAAATCTTCAGTCTGCTGTCTGCATTTACACATAACACCACCAGCTATATAAATGATTACAGTACTAGTCTGGCACTTACAGCATGTCTCATGGTATATATGGCTACATGTAATAGGATACTTTCCAAGTATTCTGTAAGAAGACTGTGAGAGAGAGAGAGAGAAAAAGCTTCTCATTTGCAATGGTAGAACATGCATCCTCATCAAGTTCATTTTGTGAGCTGGAAGTTCATTATTCCTTTTTACTACTTAAGGCCACTGAAAAGAATTCATTTATATACATAGATTTAAATAGATTGGTTTCATTCTGTTTAAAAATTGATGACTAAACGTTCTGAAATTTTCCATTTATGCAGATTGTAAGATTTCCCCACACTATGCATCTGGAAAAAAGAAAAGCAATGGACTAAGTGTTGAAAGCTAAGAGTGAATTTCACAATGAGGTAAAGGAGTAAAGAAATGGTTAAAGAGTTAAAGAAAAAGAGGAGGAGAAGGGAAGGAAAAAATATACTTATGAATACTGAATTCCTTTTATCTAGATTAATATACCTTACTTTAGAATACCCTTTACAGAGTAAAGAAAAGTACTTTAGACTCCAAACTGTCTATGGGGTAAGGCTGGTACACACTGGTTGAGAGAAGAGCTAAATCCCGCTGGAAGTCTGACCAGCTCCCTTTTCCATGGATGTGGCACCACTACCAATACCAGCCAGTTCCAAAGCAAAAGGAAAAAACCCCACTTAATATTTTTTTCATCACTGACTAAGCTCCTAGTGACTTGACATGTTATAAGTAAAACATGATCTGTCTCTATTTAACCCTCAGTTATGAATTAAAATGATCACGTTTTTGCTGCTACGATGATAAAAAAATTAGTCATACTCCACAGATTCTGATATAAGTGACTGTCACTTAGATAATTCTGCAAGAAACAATTTTCTATTGTATTTCACTGAAAGAGTTCAAAAATTTTCTCTTGCTAAATTAATGTTACTCACGATTCCAGACCAAAGAGCATGCCCAGACAAAATGGGCTCAATCATATTGTTAGGAAGGAAAAACTTAGATGCCAAATTAGCATATGCACAATGCTTGGCTCAGAACCTGCTGTAACAAAATCCTCTACCATCTGAGCTAATGAATTAGCTTCTATAGCAAAGAGCTTGGCTTACACTTCGTGCAAGGCATAAAGAACAATATAAGGTGCCTACTAAAGAGTAATTTGCATCCTTTGAAAAGAAGAACCCCACTCTGACACTCTCGTATCGTAAGTTTGAAACAGGTTGAATTTGAAGGAAAATCTTCTTTATACTAATTCCTTAAAGTTTAACTAAGGATCTTTAAAATAAAGTGTAGGAATCTCTACAATTGGACTCAAAGACACCGATTGTGTCGAAAGAGATGTCTGAGGCCAGATGTCAAGTGGGTTACACATACATATCCACACAAATGTAAGTACTACTGAGGATTTTTAAAAGCTAAAAAGAGATAGCTTTTAAAGATTTTGTACAAATTGTTATAATCAGATGCTTAGCTCTGCTTACAGTATTTAATGTTGCTTAAGTGTTTTCACTGTCATGTTAAGAATTTTCTCATGCTTCATCCCCTAGCCTTTGAAGACAGAAGGATGGGACACCAACCCTGGTATCTGCGCTCAGAAAAGATCTCTGGCAAATTTTAACACAGTCATTTCAGGCATTTTAGTGAGAGGGGACCTAGCAACAAAATAGTATTGTCATTATACAAAATTACAGCAATTATTGAAGTGCTCAAATATCTTGAAGGGAATTTAAATCTGAGAGAGAAATAGCCCTCTGCGAGGGAAAACGCCATTCAATATTCCATGAAGCAGTGAGTTGTGAGAAGCCCTCTGAAAATCCTCCTTTCTGCATGCAACACAAATGGTATGGTTGCCAAGAGAATTTTAAAACATTGTTTTAAAGGTGGAGGAGAAAAACATCCCAGTCGGAATACCGTACCACGAGAATAACAGAGATTAAGTGCAGTACTGCTGGAACAAGCCCATATTCTGTGTAAGCTGTTAGGATCCATGCACAGCAAATGGATCATCTGCTTTTGAAATGTTATCTGTCTCTGTTAGACCTTTGGCACAAGGTACTGGAGACTCAAACACTTCTGGACACTGTCAGGTGGAGAAGGAACAGTAAGGAAGAAGGGCGATGCTCCAACAAATAAAATCACATACAGAGCAAGTCTTTTAAGAGAACGTGAAAAATGTAAACCGAAGCATTTTCTTTCCCATCAACAGGACAAGGCAGCAGATTTGACATAATATTTTTTTAACTCCACTGATTCATATTGTGGTTCGTACTTCCAAATATTTCAGTTACAAGTCAGATACTGGTTGTTACTGTGAGCGGTAGGTACCTCCCTCAAAAAAATCTTTGGTTTAATCTAAGCTGATTAATTTATTTGCTGTGGAAGCCAGAAGTTTATTTAAGTTTTACATGTTAGGCCTTTCCTGTACAATTTAAATTCACTTCCGGATTTAATTTTTGGGCAATAAATGTAAATCTTTCAAAATAATAGTTATTCTGTAAAATAGCACAAAAGTGTAGAGATGTGATCTTCCATATTTATATGTGAAAATAAAGAAAAGCATGGCCAAAATAGATAAAAGATGGTACTTAGATGCCTCTTCAGCTATTGCAATTGGTTTGGTTTAAAGGAAAGACTTCCATACATTGAAGCTTACTTTTACACACCCTTTTTAGTAGGGTTTCCTTTGCACAGATTTTGGCTGTTCTCGTTAAAACAATTTTACGTCATATTTTCTAAATGTTAATATTAGATATAATGTTTGGAAATTTTATGCTTCAGTAGGGTACTCACATAGTTACAATCAGAATGTGCAGTCCTGTGACCACCGTTTGTTCTGCAAGTTATTGACAAATACTATTTGCCATTATCTAAAAATATGTAACCCAGATACCAAGCCGATTATTTCCATTGTTTGCCTTCTGGAAATCATTGGTTTGCTCCCTTCTTCTTGTTCCTGACTGAAAGCACAGTATTTGTTTTAGATCCTGGGCTGCATCCGCAGGGCATTACTAGCAGAGATAAAGATGCGATCATCCCACTCTACTTAGCGCTTCTCAGGCCACACCTGGAGTACTGTGTCCAGTTCTGGTCCTCACAATTCAAAAAAGACATGGACTGATGGGAGAGGGTCCAAAGGAGGGCCATGAAGATGATCAGAAGGCTGGAGAACCTGCCCGATGAGGGAAGACTGGAGGAGTTAGGTCTTTTCATCTGAGAAAAGAAGGCTGAGGGGGGATCTCATCACAGTATTCCAGTACCTAAAGGGTGGCTACAAAGAGGATGGACACTGTCTCTTCATAAGGAGCCACACAGAGAAGACAAGGGGCAACAGGTACAACTTGCACCAGGAGAGGTTTTATCTTGATGTAGGAAAGAAATCTTTTTGCGGTGAGTACAACCATTCCTTGGAACAACCTCTCCAGGGACGTGGTAGAGTCCTCATTGCTGGAGGTTTTCTAGATGCGATTGGACAGGGTGCTAGATGATCTCCTCTAGGCTCCCTTTCCCTTCACAGGTTGGGCCAGATGATCTTTCGAGGTCACTTCCAACCTGGGCTGTCCTATGATTGTATGATTATAATTTACATAGGTTCACCTGATGTGACTCGTACAGGCTATGTTAGGAACCTTTCTGACATATCAAATCAAAAGAAAAGTCATAGTAAACAAGTTTTAGATATCTTCTGTAGGTAATGGAAAATAGGATAGCCGGAGACTGCCTGGAGTAAATGGGGTTTACAGGTGCACTGCCAGAATTGCAAACCCACCAGAGAGCAAAAACAGGGTAAGACCCTTTAATTTTGCAAACCTCTCTCAAAACAAATAGCTTAGGGACTTAAATTACCCATCAGCAAAAAAACCCTGGCTCATTTTGCTTTAGGTAAAACTTTCATCCCATTTAATATGCCACTCGGTTTTGATATAATATAGAGTACTGCACATGGAAACAAGTGCTCCAGAGGGGATCTTTGGAGGTCTGAGGCGTGTAATCCACCAGGCTGGTGGTTAAACTGGGAAATCACCAATGCTCAGAAAAAAATTAGTGCTGGCCTACAGACACAGTACAAAAAATGAACTCAGCACATGAAAATTGGGAAAACAGACAAAACAGATGTACTGGATGCAGGTGCCCAGGCGCTGGCAGCGGGGACCTGCAGAGGCGGCCTGTGTGAGGAGAGGCCGGGGGTGGCCCCGAGCCGGCTCCAGCCGGTTCCAGCCGGCTCCAACGGACCCGCCACAGGGCACGGCCGAGGGGAGCCGGTGGTGTCTCTGAAGAGGATTTCCCCAAGTACTTAAATATTTGTCTTCCTTGTTTCTCAATACTCAAAGCAGTAATTAAATTTATTGGCAAGGAATTAAGTCAAATTCCCCAAGTTGAGTCTGTTTTGCCCATGACGATAGATAGAGCATAATTTTGTTTAAAGATCAGTTATTTGAATTATGCTGGCCTGAAAAATAGAGTAGAACTGAATTTCATTTTTGCCTCTAATGGGAATTTGTCCTTAAATATAAGCAGCCTAGAATCATCAAGTTTGTTATTAATATCTTACATTTTTATAGAGGTTTTCATACTGAAATATCCCAAAATATTTTATAAATTATAGCCTACTGGTCATTCAGTTTCCTGCCATTTACAGCATCTCCAGCAATAAAGAGTAAGGAATAATTTTGGCAATGGAAATGACAGGTATATTTCATTTAACATCATTTTTTCAACCGCTTTTGGAAAAAAAACCCACACTGACTGCCTTCCAGGAACAAGAGTTCATTACTGGAAAATTACCCCTAATATCTTCTCAAAAAGAACATTTTGTGGAGTCAGTACATCTAGAAATGGTGACGGGAGCTATTTAGGCTGTGCTTCATGTGTCTTTGCCATGAAGAGAGCTGGAGCTCCCTCTGAGAGGAAGGAGCTTGTGCGGTGGCTGGGACTCGGACGCTGGATAAAGGCAATCTCTGCCAGACACCATGATGCTGAGAAATGACCGAGGAAAAAGAGCAAGATTTGCCAGTTCTGGCAGAAATGTAGTTCAGGCTATCATATTTAGGATTAGGTCTATCTCTCTGAGAAGGTATCAATATTTCCATCTTTGGTCTATATTTAGAAGTGTATGATACAGCTTCGAATCACGCATGATCATGCAAGGCAGAGATTTTCCTGGTACCTGGTTAAAATAAATAAACATATAAACTTGATTTTCTTTCACCGAAACTGCATACGATGGTAGAAATTGTTTTGAACTC
This sequence comes from Phoenicopterus ruber ruber, assembly GCA_009819775.1. NCBI lineage: Eukaryota > Metazoa > Chordata > Aves > Phoenicopteriformes > Phoenicopteridae > Phoenicopterus > Phoenicopterus ruber. The sequence continues at coordinate 104,398,927 of CM020216.1, forward strand.
TGCACTGTTTCCTTCAGCATCTTGGGGGTGGTCATTACTCCTACATACTTGCTAGAAGAAAAAAAGCATATTCTTTAACAAATTTTTAATATGTCAGAATGAAGGTTTACCAGTTTGTGACTAGGGACTTAAGAAACATTTCAGTACAGAAATTCCATTTTCAGTTTGGTTTTAAAAAGATCTAGTTTACTATGTTGTTTAGTGTATGTCAAATGAAACAATATATTCTGTTTCTTCTTCAGGTTCTCAACAAGTGAGGACCTCAGAGTAAAATTTTCAGGCAATGGTACATGCACATTTCAACCGTTGCCTATAGAAAAATAAAAAAATAGAGGATTTTAGAGATAACATCTTCTTTCTCCTTTTGGCACTCTTTGTCTATTTAAAAGTAGCAAAAAATACAAAGCCACTGAATGAATACTTCATATTGAAGTCATCCTGGGCCAGATTTACAAAAGCAGTCTTCTTGTTATCTTCATGCTCTAAATGCAAACATAAATGCCCTTATGTGGAATATGTGTCTGTACATTTGTTCCACATTCAGTGGTTTCCAGAATATTCCCTGGCTGTGCTACTTAAAATTGTACAACCTAATGATTAAAAACACAAGGAGTGATACGCAGTTCTATGTAAAAGATCATTATTTTCTGGTCCTTTCACCCTGTGTTCATTAGATATGGGATATTGCTACTTTTACTTTAGCATTGCTCTCACCCTGCTAAACAGTTTCTTGTCCTCAGCAGTTCTGTTAAAGTGTGACTGACAAAGGATGCTCAGGGTGATGAAGAGTTTGTGACTCATTAAGGAGATTTCTGGGAAAAACAGGAAAAAAATGTACTATTCTCTGCTTTAAATGCGTAAATGCAGTGAGATGTCTCAATCAAACCAGATTTATTTATTATATAACTGTTTCTCCTCTACAATAGTTTATATTTGGTTTTCAGGACTTTTCTAAAAAGTTTATTAGTAAGCTTATTACCATAAGGTGGGAAGTTGCAGGAAAGGAGTGTTTTTGTTTCCCCAAAGCATTTGCTCCTGATGACTGATGGATATAGGTTACTGATTTACAGAATCACAGAATCACAGAATGGTGGGGGTTGGAAGGGACCTCTGGAGATCATCTAGTCCAACCCCCCTGCCAGAGCAGGGTCACCTAGAGCAGGCTGCACAGGACCGCGTCCAGGCGGGTTTTGAATATCTCCAGAGAAGGAGACTCCACACCCTCCCTGGGCAGCCTGTGCCAGGGCTCTGTCACCCTCACAGTGAAGAAGTTTTTCCTCATGTTCAGACGGAACTTCCCGTGTTCCAGTTTGTGCCTGTTGCCTCTTGTCCTGTCACTGGGCACCACTGAAAAGAGTCTGGCCCCATCCTCTTGACACCCGCCCTTGAGATATTTATAAGCATTGGTGAGGTCCCCTCTCAGTCTTCTCTTCCTCAGGCTGAACAGCCCCAGCTCCCTCAGCCTTTCCACATAAGAGAGATGCTCCAGTCCCCTCATCATCTTAGTAGCCGCCGCTGGACTCTCTCCAGTAGTTCCTCGTCTTTCTTGAACTGGGGAGCCCAGAACTGGATGCAGTACTCCAGATGGAGCCTCACTAGGGCAGAGTAGAGGGGGAGGAGGATAACCTCCCTCGACCTGCTGGCCACACTCTTCTTAATGCACCCCAGGATGCCATTGGCCTTCCTGGCCGCAAGGGCACATTGCTGGCTCATGGTTAATTTGTCATCTACCAGGACTCCCAGGTCCTTCTCTGCAGAGCTGCTTTCCAGGAGGTCAACCCCTAACCTGTACCGGTGCATGGGGTTATTCCTCCCCAGGTGCAGGACCCTGCACTTGCCCTTGTGGAACCTCATGAGGTTCTTCTCCACCCAACGCTCCAGCCTGTCCGGGTCTCGCGGAATGGCAGCACAGCCTTCTGGTGTTATCAGCCACTCCTCCCAGTCTCGTGTCATCAGCAAACTTGCTGAGGGTACACTCTATCCCTTCATCCAGGCCATTGATGAATAAATTGAACAAGACTGGACCCAGTACTGACCCCTGGGGATCACCACTCGCTACAGCCTTCAACTAGACTCTGTGCCGCTAATCACAACCCTCTGGGCTCAGCCATTCAGCCAATTCTCAATCCACCTCACTGTCCACTCATCTAGCCCACACTTCCTGAGCTTACCTATGAGGATGTTATGGGAGACAGTGTCAAAAGCCTTGCTGAAGTCAAGGTAGACCACATCCATTGCTCTCCCCTCATCCACCCAGCCAGTCACACCGTCATAGAAGGCTACCAGATTGGTCAACCATGATTTCCCCTTGGTGAATCCATGCTGACTACTCCTGATCACATTCTTTTCCTCCACATGCTTAGAGATGACATCCAGAATGAGCTGCTCCATCACCTTTCCAGGGATGGAGGTGAGGCTGACTGGCCTGTAGCTTCCTGGGTCCTCCTTCTTGCCCTTCTTGAAGACTGGAGTGACATTGGCTTTCTTCCAGTCCTCAGGTACTCCTCCTGTGCTCCATGACCTTTCAAAGATGATGGAGGGTGGCTTGGCAATGACCTCTGCCAGCTCCCTCAGTACTTGTGGGTGTATCCCATCAGGGCCCATGGATTTGTGAGTGTCCAGTTTGCCTAGATGATCTCTAACCCAATCCTCCTCAACCAAAGGAAGGCCATCCTTTCTCCAGACTTTCTCTCTTTACCTCCAGGGTCCGGGACTCCTGAGTGCCAGCCTTAGTAGTAAAGACTGAAGCAAAGAAGGCATTCAGTAACCCTGCCTTCTCTGTATCTTTTGTCACCAGGTCACCCACCTCATTCAGCAGTGGGCCCACATTTTCCCTAGTCTTCTGTTTGCTACTGATACACTTGAAGAAGCCCTTCTTATTGTCCTTGACATCCTTTACCAGATTTAATTCCACATGGACCTTAGCCTTCCCCGTTGCATCTCTGCATACCCTGACAAAGTTCCTATATTCGTCCCAAGTGGCCTGTCCCTTTTTCCACATTCTGTAAACTTCCTTCTTCCATTTGAGTTTTGCCAGAAGCTCCTTGCTCTTCCACGCAGGTCTCCTGCCTCCTATACTTGATTTCTTACTCGTGGGGATGCACCGATCTTGAGCTTGGAGGAAGTGATGCTTGAATATTGACCAGCTCTCTTGGACCTCCCTGCCTTCTAGAGCCCTAACCCATGGGATTCCTCCAAGCAGGTCCTTGAAGAGGGCAAAGTATAGCTCTCCTGCAGTCCAGGGTTGTAATCCTACTTACTGCCCTGCTTCCTCCATGCAGGATCCTGAACTCCACCATCTCATGGTCACTGCAGCCAAGGCTGCCCCCAGACTTCACATCCTCAACCAGACCTTCTTTGTTTGTTGGTACAAGGTCCAGCAGCACACGTCTCCTCGTCGGTTCCTCCACCACCTGTGTCAGAAAGTTATCATCAATGTTCTGCAGGAACCTCCTGGACTGCGTGTGCCTAGCTGTGTTGTCCCTCCAACAAATATCAGGTCGTTTAGGCTATGTTATTTTCCTCATATCTGATCCTGACCCGATCCTGATTTTCAAAAACATTATTAGCTTGTACATAGTAATCTAATAATTTAGGCAAGTTAATGCATTCCATCTACTGTTTTCAAATTATTTGGTTTAATTATCTGTTGATAGCCAATTGTGGGAGGGAGGGAGGGTCTTTGTCAAATACAACACCCAATATTTTCTTCTTTGATGATTTAACAGAATGGTGGAATAATGAATTACTTTCAGTGAAGGAATAGTGAATAACATTCTTCCAACCCCTTTGGCGTCCATATTAAAACCCCTTGGATTTAGCATTGCAGATATTTTCAGCGGTGTTTCAGAGTATTCTGCTTGATTCATCATAATTATGACCACGCAAACACAGCAAACCACAGCTCTCTTACTCCTGTGCACCTTTCTAACCAGTCGGCTGGCTTTCCCTGCTCACTATACCAAAGCATGACTGTTCCGTAGGAGCTGGTCTTACTTCAGCTACTGTTAATTTTTAATGGTTACACAGTGCCAGTATTTTTACAGTCTCATTGCGGACACAGATGGATTCAGAAACCCTTTACGTAGGTATCATACAGGTACAGGAATGGCCAACAGTAATGGTCCAGTATTCATTTACCCCAGGTTTCCCAGCCTTTCTCACAGTCACTTTTTTCTCTGTCTTGAATTTGTCAGTGCCCTACTCCAGAATGAGACCACGGGACACAAATAAAGCAAACACATCCTCAAATAAGGTATTTGATGTGGAACAGCCTGCACAGTTCAGAGATGCCGCTGGAAAGACAATGAAAAAGTCCATGAAAGTACACAGAATTAACTCACCAGAGAAGGTGGCTGCTAAACACTAAGTCATTAACATTTTTTCCAAAGATTTACAGCTATCAGTATTTGGGAGGGGTTAATTGGAGCAGCTAAAGGCAGAGGTTAGTCAGATTGATCTTCCAAATTTCATTTAAAACAAGAGAAGACCAGAGGGTCTTAGGAACCCATTAACCCTTAGTTGACTCATTTAAAAATATTTTTTACAAAGTAATTTAGCTCCGAAAGAGCTCAGAAAAGAGCAGCTCAAATGTTCAAAGTCTGCCAAAATCACAAATTCTTACAGGGGAGAGTGATTGCCAGCTTTAGAAATAAGTGTTTCCATCTACCTGGAATGATACAAAAGCTACAGAAGGGAAAAATGTCCATAAATCCATAGCTGCTCCTGCAATGTATTCAGAAAGTCCTTTTAGATTCTTTGAAACTAAAATCTAGCCGTTGTTTTAGATTTTTACTTTTCAGTCTTACCGAAAGATACTACTTAGCTTTTCTAGTATTTTTATATACTTCAAGGTCCCTTTAGTGCCGTGGAGTACTAAATTAGAAAATCTCTCAAATCATCACTAATGAAATAGCAGTTGAATGTTTCACAGAATAACCTTTGGTGCAATTTATCGTATACCTAAATTAGAGGAGGCTCCAAGAAAGGACAGGTGATGTATTTTACGTTTTCCTCAAGTTACAAGGTCACATCGAAACTCTTACGGCAGAGCAGCTGTTTACAGGGGTAAACAGCTTTTCTAATAGTAGTTTGTTTATGTGCCATACTCTTACTCGCATCAGTCTCAGTGGATATCGCCTAAATAGCTTAGCAGCTCAGGTTTCAATCTTTTGCAATGTGGTAATTCTATTAGGTCTTCATCCTTGTATTATTTCCTCCGTTCCTTTCACTACTGACATATTTTGTTTTTCTAACCCATCAATTCCATTTTCAAGAGCCATCCTTCCATATGGCTAAGCTTTTCCAGTTGTCAAATGTCATTGTAAGCTCCTAGATTTCTTTTCTTAGACTGTGCTACAAAACTCACCTTCATCCTAAGAATAATTAAACTGTTCGTTGTCTCCCATGAATCATAACTTAGACAATCTATATTTCTCTCTTATCTTTCACTCTTCAGAAATTTCTTTCGACTTGCTAGTGACCTTCACTGCTGCTCTCTGAAATGTCTCCCATTTCATTAAACCTCCTTTTTAGCAGTTAATTTGACTTTAGATACCTCAGTATTTGACTTTTTTGTTGTAAAAGTCCCCATCTGTAATTATCTTTCTATTCTTTGCCTTAAAGCAGCTATGTTTGTACCCTAAATCTCTACTGGTGACTTTTCCGGCAGTAAGCTTGATGACATCATGTATAATTGACATTTATTCCAACACCTTCTCCTTTCCTTGCAATTAGCTTCCGGCGTTCCCTCAGTGAATATCTGCCATTGGTATTCTTTTCATTTCTCTGATTTAAAAATAAAAGTTCATCAGATCCCCTCTCCGGGCTGCTTCCCAACGTCCCAGGTGAGCCTGTGTCAGTAAGTTGGGATGAATATGCCTTACTCTTCCCGTTGGGATGCAGTGGCTCTGGCCGCCATGAGGCAAAGGCAGTTTTCTTTATAGAAACCTTTGGTTGCAAGTTTTATTATCTCACTGCAGTAACCCCAATCCCCTCTGCTTTGCCCCTGACATGTTCTCTCACCAGTGTCAGCAGTAAGGACTCCAGACCCATACAAAGATGCAGCATGAGAATTTCAGGTGAAGAAACAAAGGATTGAGCCTCCCACACACCAAGTCTTAGATCTCTCCTCCAAAAAATGTTTCTCCTCAAACAATGGGGTTTTGTTCCCATTTTACTTCGTTTTTACAGGGTACTTTTATCTGGTCTGCTTTAATGAGACTTCACTGACTGGTTTCCCATAGCAGCTCCCTGAGTACAGCTGAAGTTTTCTACTCATTAGGTTATTTAATACTTTTATCATACCAAAATTCATTTTATGCCTGAGGTAGAGGATAAATACAGTTTACTTTCCAAGGCACAGATAAAAAATTGTAAGTCTTTGCACAGGCTTTGCTTGGCTAATACAAGGTAACATGGATTTAATGAGCCATAAATAAAATTTGTTTAATATTTGATGTGGTTCTTTCAAGATCTATTAAAGCATTTTCATATGACATGAGACAAAGCAGGAGAGGTTGGTATTTGCAGCTTCTCTTCTTTGATGTGATTCCCAGGTACAACAGTAACCAGAGTACAAAGAAGTAGGTTAATACTGCAAAAGGTAAAAAATTGCTAATATTACTGAGAACAACCCTACTTGGTTCAGCCTTGTCAGTAGATACTCAGAAAGAAAACTGCATTCGCTTTTCTAAAAGATTGCCTGTTTTCACAGATGATTTACTGTTGATAGTGCATTAAATTACACCCTGGCGTTGTCCTTCCCCATCTGTGTACAGAACCTCCCCAGGTAGACGAGCAGCGTGCCCGGACTCCAGACAGAGGAAAATACGAGAACTGGGTGAGTTATGTAGGATTACAGAGACGCAGAGTGTCCCACTGCCCAACAAAGGAAAAGTATTTTCTCCAGTGCGTGCTGTAGGAAGACTTTAACAAAACCAGACCCATTTACAGAGTCTCCCTTAGCAGTCTGAAGGAGGATTTATTAAGCCCGAGACAGTTCTCAGCTGCGTGATCTATTGGGATGGTGCTGCTGCAGAGCAATGGAAAAGGGCTGCTGGCAACAGCGGGCAGGCGAGACCGGAGGGGTTGGGGGATACTCAGGTTTCAGACTCTCCTCCCCCATTTCTCAGGCAAAACTCTGGATCTGAGCTGCTGGCTCAAAACAGCAACAGATACCATTTTTCGTTACGAAAGTACTTCACATTATTTGATTACTCTTGGTCCTTCAGGAACTTTCTTCTTCAATGACATAAGAGGGAATAGTTTATTTCAAAGAGAATAAATAGTTTATTTAGAAGCCAGATCAAGGCCAGATCAAAATTCAGTAATTCTCTGAATTCTTTACTAAGGAGTTTCACAGTAACATTATGCTACTCAGAATAAAAAGAAAGGAAGGGTGGTTTTTTGGTTATTTGAATATGCAGCCACGAAGTTCTAATGTTAAATGTCGGTATTGTGAGTAGTTTTACTTACAACTGGAGTACTCTACTTTCAGTTCCAGCTGCTCAATATGATGACCAAATATTGACATCACAAAACAGTAAGGATAATTCAGCTCACCATATTACTCAAAGGAAGTATCTCTGGCTAGCAATGAACAGTATGAAAAATCCCCCAAACTAATGTTAATAAAAATTCTGTTAAATTTGTTTATTACAGAGAAGAGAGATCTCATTTTGATTTGTCATATGCTTTCTGTGGAGCTCTTTGCTTCATGCTTTGTGGCAATAAGAGATCACTTGTTCCAAATGATTGACATCAAGATAGTACCTCCACATATTAAATATACAGTGTGTCCTATGGCATGTAGGTAGGTCAGATTATCCAGTTACCCATAAACATTGTTTTGGTTTCCATGGTTACTCAGAGGATGCTAGCATTTTTCCTCCACACCATTGGTTGCCAAGGCTACAACAAGTTGTTACAAAAGGTAGCAGTTACAAGCCCAGGTTGCAGAGGTGTAGTCCTTCTGCATTCGGCGATCACTGGTAGCAAACCTCGCTCGATGCAGCTTTTGAATGCTGAAGGCATTCTCCGCAGCGTTCTTCTTTGGGTTAACCCAGTTACTAAGTTTGATATAAAAGGAGAAAATGCTCACCGAAGCTATCAATCAAACATACAAAGCATACGAGACTGGCATAGCTACATTGCCTGAAATAAAGCGCTTGGATACCTCTGGCGAAAGTTGGGAACGTGCTGATCCTAATTACGTTATTCTCAAATAGAATCCCAACCCGAATCAATGGAAATTGAATCAGAGCAGAATGTCTTCTACATTTAGGGCCAACATTACCTTACCAACAGGAATAATGATGTCATGCGCTGCACAACAGCTACTTGTTAAAAAGAATTACAAATATTTGCAAATGTCCGCTGCGTTATGTAAACTGACAAAATGAGACAAAACGGCCTATAAACACAAAAAGGGATAAAAGAGGTTGTGCACTCAGCTAGTTTATGTTTTCCACCCACAAAACTCTAAAGACAATTTTATGTGGATGTTTATATGTCTAAGTGTCTGAACTGCAGGCAGAATACACAGTTGAAGTAACTGAACTGTGTTCGGAAGCTGAACCCTTAACGATCTACATCAGATTGCACGTCAAAATAGATGCTAACTGTTTGTAATTTTCCACTTCAATATATTAAAAAATAAAATCCAGTATTTTCATTGGAAGAAGCGTTGTGTAAGACCTAAGCTTTTCACATATTTCCAATTGAAAGAAGAAAAGAATATCTGTACTTTTCAGATATATGTAACCCCATAAAAACAAACAACTTGCTGAAAGTAAATCAATTTGTATTGTGGAAAAATGAAAAAATTTCTGCGATGTGCTATAACACATGATATGGCCCTAGTACCTATAATATTTATTTTTAAGAAGACAAAGCAAAATATAATTAAAAACTACTTTCTGAATGGGCAGGGACATAATATACTGTTGTATGATGACAGATCACATTTCTCAGGCATAATATGACTTTGGATAATCAAAAATAACTTACCTCCCATGAAAGAAAAGGTTTTATTTCTTTAATGAATCTTCAGGTTTTGCCTTTACAAAAAGTTCTAGAAATGATGAATATCAAGTATGTGAAATAAAATCCTGAGGTGTTTTTGTTCTGTCTTGAGATTTTTTTGAACTGTTCTTGTCAATGGACATCTCTTTACCTCCTTTATAAGATACTTTATTTAAATTTGATCACAGTCTTTTTTTTTTTCCCAAACCCAGGCAGGAAATTTTCAGTCATTTCTTCATTTTATTAACAACATATTATTGATAATAACTTTTTTAAATGTGCAAAATGTACAGAATAATTAGAAAAAATAGAGATAGCTTTCTTCATTTCTGAAACACACACTATCCTCCTAAATTCAGATACAGCTAATGCAGTCTTACAATTGTGTAGGAGCTTAATATGAGAATAATTTCCAGAGACCAAGAATTTGCCTTTTAAAATACTACATTGCAATTTTAAATGCTTGACCATTCTCATGCTAAGAGATTACAGAACCTGTGACAGGAGTCTCATTATCTGCAGACCAAGAAAGGTTTTTTAAATATGATTATGTATTTATTTTTCTTCTGTCCAATTGCCTACTTTCCTTTTTTTAAACTGATTTCATTGACCCACCACAGAATTTGCGTTTTCAGTTCAGTGGTTGATTAAAAATGCCAGTAGCCAGCTGGTTAAACAACTGCATGAAGGGATTTGCAAATTTATAATCATAACACTTTACTTAGGACCAAATTCAATTTCAATTGAAATTTAACCAATAGTTATATTCTATTAACTGTAGCTGGGGACTGACTTCTTAATCTACCGGTGTAGCCTGTAAACCTAAGGCATTAAAATAACCTCTGGAATTCGTTAGGAAGTTACAAGCTTTATGCGGGAGCTGGTCCCCAACAGACCTTGAGCCAAGCAGAAAACGTTCCGGTAACACTGTCAAACGTGTTAACATAAAGTATAGAGCTAAATCTTTGCTACCTCTAGGATTGTCCAGAACATGAAAATCAAATCTGGGTGTTTAGCCGTGTTAGGACTATGTTAGGATGCTTTTAAGTCCAGGATTTGGTTGTGAGACATTATTCAAGGGCTGTCTGAAACCAGCTTTAGGGAAGAGTTGCACTCCAATCCATGAAACGCGTTTCAGTGCGCCAGAAAACAGCTGCACAGACAATATGGTAGATATTGCAACAGAGACAATATACCGCAAAAATCCAGCAACACTGTAGAAAATGGTGTAACGCAGGAATATGCTGCACAGCGGAGGTGTTTAGGAACTCAGGCTTTTCTGACGCCTTTTTTGATTCAGTTCTTTGAAAACGCAACCTTCCGATGCTTTCTATCAGCTACCAAGTTGTGTGAGTTTGCAGCTATCAAGCTTTGTACCTTCTTACCGATGGATGGTATGGAAACTAAGAGCTAACACAGGGTCAAAAGGAACCTGTGTATTCACAGTCTATAAATACAGAGGCACCACAATCAGCTCGTGAAGCCTGGGCCAAATATGGCTGGATGCCAGGCGAATGTTAAGGCTGTCATGTATACTTTTCTATAGCTATCTGCTTCTGGCAACTATATGGGGCAGGATACTGCACTAGATGAACTTTTGGTTTGAAGAAATACTTGAAATTTAATTTTAATAAGGAGCTCCCCAACATGAAAAAGGGTAAGAATGAGTTTTATACGAAAGATTCTGCTCAAGCTAATTGCAAATAGCTTGGGTTTTCTGTTCTGGGCTTTCCATCACTCCCTGTAACTATAAACAATACAGTGACATGGTTATAAAAATGGATCCTGGTGACATTGTTTCCTCTTTCATAAGCCTCTATCTGCTTTAATGTCCTTATCCCAGTCGTCTATTACTTTTTGCAAGGGTAGCCTAGCAGGGCCATTTCTGGTAGAGTATCTCTGTCTGCCTCCTTTAAGCCTGGACTGGAGCTCACGGAGCCAGTTGAGAAACCAGAAAGGCAGAGGGGCCTGTCATCTCACTATAATTAAATATGTGTAAGCTATGACAATGTGTTTAATTCCTCTGTTTCCAGAGCTGACTTGTTTTTAAGGACTTTAATACTATGGGAATGAACTATTGCAGGCAACAGAGATGAACTCCCACCACACAAGGGAAAGACTGCTGCAGGGGTGAGAAGGGGAAGGAGCCCCCGCCGCAGCCCGGCCAGCGCCGCCCGCTCCCCCTGCCCCCGGCTGCCTTGTGGCCTGAGGGGCCGCCTCGGAGGGCACTAGCGCCCTGTCCTGCCCCCGCAGCGGCCCGCGCGTGGGGCGACGCAGGTTCCCACCACTTCCCCTGCCCTCGCCGGCACCGGGCATCGTGGCCGGGCTGGTGCCACCGTGCTCGGGGGGTCGTGCCGCTGGCGAGACAAGGGGTGCACGAGCCTCCTCCGCGGCCTTTCAGCAGGCTTGGCCCCTGGGTGCCTGGGCCTTGCTGAGCAATGCGTTGTGCCCCCCGGGGCTTGGGCAGTCAGGGGCAGGCCATCGCGCTCTGGTAGTAGGTTGCCCGTGCCCTCCGGCCGTGGGGCCGCACACCTCTCGCGACGCTGGTTGTGACGTGCAAGTGAACGTATGAGATCACTGACAACATCCAGATTTAGGAGAGGATTAGTCAGTGTGAAGCAACTCTTGCTCTTAGATCAGGAGCCCCGCTTCCCTCCTGGCCTCAACCAGCTACTCGGGCGTAAAGAAAAGCCACATTTAAACACAGCTCTTCATTATTTTTGGCTTTTGTAGGGCCACCATGATATGACAGCATCTTAAAATATTGCCATAATATTTTAAAGGAACTATTCCCAGCATGCCCAAAAAGCTTCTCAGCAGTAAAACTTACCACTTGATTTATTCAGTCATGTTCCCAAATAACTGACCGCTCGTAAAATCCTAAGATACTTATTGCTTTTTATGGAAAACTCTCAAAGATACCAGGAGGAGAGAGAGTATTTGGGATGGGTGGGGTTGGTTTTTTTGATTTTGAAATGTTTTTATGTTTGCTAAGACTCGTAAGGGAAATGATGATGATGATAGAGAAAAGTGGGGTTTAACCTCTCTCGTGGTTTCCCACTTTGCCATACTGGGTCTTTTTTTTTTTTTTTTTTTTTTTAACATGCTGGTATGTTATACAGTGGAACACACAGAGTATTAGCAAGAAGTGCTCCTGTGATCTATGCATGTTTTTACAAGGAGTGAATCTCATGTTAAATTCAATTATTCCCCTCATTTTAAGTGACTGGGAACTTTTCAGTGTTAAATTGATTGGACTGAACTCTGTGGAAGGAAAACAGTTTTTTTTCAGCAGCTAACAAATACTAACTCTGTGAAAAGCTTCTTAAAAATAAATTAGATATGCCAGTACTGATCCTGTGTCTCCAAGTTTGGGAGTGTTGAGATTCAGAAACTTACTTGTAAAATTAAGTAGCAACACTTCTGAATTTGCAAATTCACACTTGCATCAACAGAATTCAGGTAAGAGTACAAGTTTCCTTTCTCTCTTTCTTCCCAAAGTGCAGAAATTTCAAAAGATGAGAAGAGTTGGTTTGGTTTTATCTGCGTGAAGTATATGAAGTAGTAGTGTGCAGACTCCTATTTCATTTGAAGTCATGACAAGGAATTGAGTTTATATCTCAATCTAAATATAACAGAATTAGCAATTTTTGCTTAAAACAACAGATTTTTTTTTAAGTTTTCCCCTTTCCTCCAAATAAAATTACGCTGTAAGCACCTGATTTTTTCCGCTATTATAAGCTCTGTACACTTCCAATGACTAACTATTTAAGCAAATGTTTGTAACGTCTCAATCCAGTAATGTTTGCCAAGAGCTGCTTCTAGGATAGATGGACAAATAATGATTTAATTGTAAAAATTACCACATCATTGACATGTCAAACATGTAGTTAATGAAAACCAAACAACTGGAACACCATCTTGTTTGTTGAGTCCCTTACCATCTTAATCCAGCAGAAGAAAAATGGGTATCGTTACAGCAGTGAAACCACAAGGGTCTGACCGACGCAGCAGCCTTGACTTAGCATCGGGCAGCAGAAGAGTGCCCTTGCGCAGCCAGCGCGGGGCCCCCAGCACGCCTCCCGGGTCTAGACCTCTCCGAGCGTTTCTGCAGCACTTTCCCCCACCTGATAAAGATGCAAACTTTGTGTCCCACGCTTCTGAAAGCTGCAAGCGTTCGGGATAAGGGTGTTTGATTCCTGGATTATCAGTTCTAGAATATTTCACAGTTTTTTTAAAGATTTAATGCCTTTTTCCTCTTTTTCTTTCCACATATATTTATAACTTTGAAATAAATCTTTTAATGTTTGTTTAAGGCCTTCTGTTGCCTTATTTCAAAAGGCTGGGCCTTGAGTTGTGATTCTCTCAGGGAGATGGGATTTCTTATAGTCGTATCAGAGGAATAATGAATTTTGCTGGGCACTGCTTAATGGGTTTGTCTCTTCAAGGGACAAGCTTCTGAATAGCCAAAACCCTCCTACTTTTGTCTTTGGGTTCCACAAACATAAAAGTTTCACTTTTTTTGACACACATGAGCACTACATGAGGTAAAAAAAAATGTTATTGTCTTTATCCAAGCTTAAAATTATTTTTCCATCGGTGTGGGACACACTATAAGTAGGTTGCAACTTGGAATTACTGTGAGTATATAGAATAACAATTACGAGGGATCTTGAGATTTTAGATGGCTTTGCAGACATATGGAACCAATTCATTATTGACTGTTTATGTGCTACTTTCATTGTAAAATATGCAAAAAAAATTTCCAATTATAAATAGGTCATTTGAAAAGTTATTTCCAAATTCTGTAGAAAAGATTGTATTTCTGCTTTGTTAAGCAAACCTGCATTCCTGGATGCTTTCTGTGCCTTTTCCTGATATTTATAACAAGACAAGGTGGCTGGGAATAGATTCTTTCACTGAGAGTATTATACAGTGTTGAACAGAAGAAATGGAGAACACATTTACACATCAAAATACTTTTGTACTTTGCAAATTAATTATTTTGCAGGCATACTTTCTTTCATAGCCTACTATGAAATAAATCCCTTTCTTCATAGCTACTTGCTTATTATGTATGTTTCCTAAATTAATTATTTACTCCCAGAACAGTTTCAAGTCTGGTTTTGTATAGCACAATAAACCTACAAGAAAAAAAGGAAATTACATTATCTTGAATTTTTATTATAGCCCATTATCTCTGCATATATCAGTATGTGCATATTTGTGTATATGGTTAGAAAATATTGATCAATTCAAAATATCTTAATGAATCTGTAGCTGCATTTTCTTTTCAGATTTAATCAATAAAAATCATCATAGTAATGTACAGTACCGATGGCTGGATCTGACACAGTCATTTGTCAGTAATTTACCAGTGGCCACTAATGACTGAAAAGTCATCATTTTGTTGTCTCAGACACAACGACAGGCAAACACTGATCTGTTTTGACATGCCATTAGTGGCTAGTTTTTGTAGTTACGTGCAGCTTGAATACTTCTTTGCCTATGAGTCTGGCCACGGTCAGAGACACTATGGCAATTTTCTGTCCTCCAAGCTGCTATATAGTCACTGGTATATAATATAACTACCCGCCTGGGGGCTAAACTAGACTATGCCTTTCTCATTCCTAATTTCTAAGTAAGGATGCAATATGTCCGCTTGACAAGAAGCCCTAATCTGCCCTTCTTTAAGTGGTCATATTCATTTGAATGGGAGTAAGACTGGATGGTGAACTTTTTTAAATTTATTTTTGTGTTGGTGGCAAATACAGTAAATTAACCATATGTCCTGTATTTACCTGTAAAAATGATTAATATTCAGTATGTCGAAAAGGACATCCGCTGAATTATTTCTGCCTGTATACATTGATTGCCCTGTAAGAAAAGGCAAGAACTTTCCGGTACACATTAATCTAACATTTGCAGTCTCATCCTATTAACACAAATTAATTACATACAGTTGTCCGGGAAGGCACAGTGAGAGAGTGCTGAATCTAATAAAGCTTTCCCATGCTTTGCTGCTGTGTACTGTGTTGCATTTTTGCATGAATGTGTCTGGTGTGAAAGAAACCCAGTAGTGCAAATACCATTTTAGAAACAGTTCCCTTAAGGTTCGAGGCTCTTATACAATCAGGTACCTATTTAGTGGACAAAGAATTTGAGATTCAATGTGGATCCCTTCTTTTTTCTCTTTATCTCCTACCTCCATTTACACATATTTCTGTGATCTGCCTCATCCTCAATATTGCCTTTCTAAATATTTGCGGTTAGATACAGTATTTGTTTGCAACAACAGCTAAGCAGCTTAGGTATTTACATGTATTTAAGAAATACTGTACAGAGAATTTTCCAATATATAACTGGAAGGAGCACCATGGGTGATTCAAAAGTGCCTATTGCAACATATTTCTTCTTACTCTTTGGCTGAAATTCAGTTGCCTCAAATCTTACACAGTGCCTTTAAAACAGTAATCTTGAAAGTGAAAAAATTCTAATACATTACCTGGGTAGAAGGGAAAGTGAGAAGGGAATTGGTTGGGTAGACTGAAAAAGGCCATAAAAAAATTAACTGTATTGAAACCCACACGCACGGAGGTTGTTTCTGGATGAACTAGGGAATGTTAAAGTCTTGCAAGCGCCATGTCAGAGTTTGCTTCGCGCCTTTTCTCTAAAGATAGAAGCTGTGAAACTGAATCTCATCGATACAGTTCTGTGACAAAGAACGAAAAGATGAGGTGTAAGGTCACCTCCTGAGATATTTCAAACCTTTGGGTCCTTTGGGGTTTTTTTCAGGACAGCTTTCAATTTTGCAACTGAGTCTTACCTCAAGAAAAAATAGCCAAAAGGGAAAAAAAAAGTGTGAAAGAGTGATGAGAAGTTTTTAAGGGTTTATGGGCATCAACACAAAGAAATAGAGGAATTTCAGAAACATTAGGAAGTATTTAATCCTGAAGCCATAGGTCATCCTATGCACAGGAAAGACATGGATCTGTTGGAGCGGGTCCAGAGGAGGCCACAAAAATGATCAGAGGGCTGGAGCACCTCTCCTACGAAGACAGGCTGAGAGAGTTGGGCTTGTTCAGCCTGGAGAAGACAAGGCTCTGGGGAGACCTTATTGCAGCCTTTCAGTACTTGAAGGGGGCTTATAGGAAAGATGGGGACAAACTTTTTAGCAGGGCCTGCTGTGACAGGACAAGGGGTAATGGTTTTAAACTAAAGGAGGGGAGATATAGGCTAGACATAAGGAAGAAGCTTTTCACAACGAGGATGGTGAAGCACTGGCACAGGTTGCCCAGAGAGGTGGTAGAAGCCCCATCCCTGGAAACATTCCAGGTCAGGCTGGATGGGGCTCTGAGCAACCTGATCTAGTTGGGGATGTCCCTGCCCATTGCAGGGGGGTTGGACTAGATGACCTTTAAAGGTCCCTTCCAACCCAAACTATTCTATGGTTCTATGATCCTAGACATGTTATTTAATTCGTTTTATCTTGCCTCTGTAGCAGTATTGGCTTATTCAGGTTTTGTGAGATCTCAGTAAAATGGGATTTTCATGTCTATCATCAGACTTGCCCGTAGCATGCTCTGTAGTGAGAGAGAGACTAGTAACAGTAAAATTGGTGTAGGGCCTCCCTCAGTGTTGGTAGCTTTATGTTTGCTCTTGAATTCAAACCCATTACAGTGATGTTCTAGGTCTAAGACATTCAGTCCCTAATCATGTTCCATTTATCAATACTACCTTCTTAGTCAAGAAAATTTTAATTTACTCAAGTTTTCCATATGCATGACTCATAAAATAGACTACATCGCCAAGCATTAGAATGCCAGATCTTTCTCCACTTGTAATCCAACAGATGATTAACTGATTCCGGAGAGACAAAGATTCAAGAGAATAACTAAAACCAAAGGTTTTTTTAGAGGTTCTGCTTCTGCTGTTATCTATACTCAGTGCACACTGTAACTGCAAAAATAAACATTTCTTCATCTGTCAGATCCAGACAACAGTATTAGAATCATTACTGGTCATTTGCTGAACTCGGACAGGAGAAACAAATTTCATGAATCCATTTTATGAGCCACTGGCCAGAGAGCTTAAAGGTCAATGGATGGAAAATGAATGTTACTTTTTAAAAGACCTTTTCAGGGGAAAATCCATAATGATCTAATAAAGGAAGTATTCAGCAAGGCTAATAATCTGGAACATGTTTTCAGTAGCTACAGGAGAAATTTAGAATCTCCCCATATTTAGTTGAGTGGTAGAGAGAAAAAGCTTCAGCAGAAAGACCTTTCCATAATTAGCTCCATAAGAATAGCATGTGTATTATAGTCAGACTTCATTTTAAGTGAGTTTTCATAGAATCATAGAATCATAGAATCGTTTGGGTTGGAAGGGACCTTTAAAGGCCATCTAGTCCAACCCCCCCTGCCATGAGCAGGGACAACCTCACTAGATCAGGTTGCTCAGAGCCCCGTCCAGCTTGACCTTGAATGCTTCCAGGGATGGGGCTTCTACTACCTCTCTGGGCAACCTGTTCCAGTGCTTCACCACCCGCATTGTGAAAAACTTCTTTCTGATTTCCAGCCTATATCTCCCCTCCTTTAGTTTAAAACCATTACCCCTTGTCCTGTCACAACAGGCCCTGCTAAAGAGGTTCTCCCCATTTTTCCTATAGGCCCCCTTCAAGTACTGAAAGGCTGCAATAAGGTCTCCCCGGAGCCTTGTCTTCTCCAGGCTGAACAGGCCCAACTCTCTCAGCCTGTCTTCGTAGGAGAGGTGCTCCAGCCCTCTGATCATCCTTGTGGCCCTCCTCTGGACCCGCTCCAGCAGGTCCACGTCCTTCTTATGTTGAGGGGCCCAGAGCTGGACGCAGGACTCCAGGTGGGGCCTCACCAGGGCAGAGTAGAGGGGTAGAATCACCTCTCTCGACCTGCTGAATTTTATTTCCTTCTGTTGGAAATCTCTTAAAAAATGTGATGGCAAAACAGGTGCCACACAAAAATTGAGAAGACAAAACAAAGTGAAGGACAATTTCTGGTAAACTAATTACACCTTGTCTAAGCCTGCTTTTAAAATACTACTCCTGGGACAAATGTTAAATCTGCTGGTGGTGTATTACCAGCCATTTATGCCTCCTCAGGTAGGAACCACTTTAAATTACATTAAATCCTGTACTAAGTCTTGCATGATAATTATTAACTTCACTGTTTGTTTACCATATATGTAAAACTCGTGGACTTTGTCTTTCATGCCCTTTTGCTGGTAAACGGTAACCAAATTGTGAGTTAGCAACCTCATCCGTTTTCATGTGGCTTGTGAAGCAAACAGTCACCTTAAAATCTTACGTTTTATCTTGCTTTTCAGGCATTTTTAGATTTTGCGGTGAATTTTAATAGTCCGTTTCATAGTCTTGTTTCTGGAAACAGAGAAGGCAGGTTTCACTGGGCTATTTTAATATGCTCTCCCAGAAAGAGTCCAGGACTTTGCTGGCATATCGTTACCGACCCTGGTAGAATTAGATGCGGTAGTACAAAGTACACAAAACTACGAGCGTACTTCCAATAATGTGGAAGATAAACATGATTTGGGAAGCCAACTACTTAGGTAATCCTGGGGCATCGATTTCTCTCTGTTGTGGTCTTTGATATTTACAGTAGTAAAATTAAACTTAGGACTCCAAAAAGGTAGCAACAGGTATTTTCACAGTAATTTTGCACAAGTAAGTCTATCACATTGTCACTCAGTTACTCCCCAAATGAACTTTGTTGCTGGAAAGGTACTGCAAATACTCCCTCAAATTGGCACAAAGGAGCAAAAATGTTTCAGTGACACATGTTTAGGCAATGCTGAGTTGCGGTACTGAGTGCAACATTTCATTGAAATGTCTCAGTTCGAGCATACAAAAATGGAGGCATCAAAATCACGGTCATTTAACAAAATTTAGACTACATATAAGGCTGTGTAGACAAAGTCATCAAGCTTTTACGGGGATTTTATTCTGTTTCTACTCAAGCAGAAGTAACATTGTAGTGGGAAAGATTATTCCATTTATATTCAAAAGAAAACTCCCTTTGAAGCCAATGAATTCAAGATCATCGATACAGCCTCTGGTCTTTAGGTTCGAGACTTTTAATCTGTTCATAACTTATAGTTTCTTTAAGAAAATTATTGTGTAGGCTATTTAAAACTGATTGAAAAAAAAAATCTGTGATTGAATGTGAGACATTCTTTTACTAACTAGTCAAACAAGGTATGAAAGATACATCAACAGCACAATGCCAATATTATAAGCAAGTATGAGCCAGGATTTTTCTTCAGGTTATATTGTATTTTATCAGTCAATTTGTCAACAGATATAGCTTCAGCAAAATATTTAAAGCAGAACTGTTTATAGCAGTTTGTGCTGTAATGATAAGACGACACCTGAAATACATAAATTCCTTACATTTTGCAAATATTTAAGCAGTTTTGCTCTTTTTCAAACGTGTTCCTATCATGGACTATTACATTTCTACTAGATCTATTGAAATGTGTTATGGTGGGCTAGGAAAAAAATACAAAATTTCTTAGAAAACCCTGGGAGAGTCTACCACTATTTGTCATTCTAATTTCCTGGGGGAAAATATGAATGGTGGTCATGTGGCAATTATAGCAAAGAAAGCAGAATATATTTGCGCAGGACTGGTACTTGCAATTACTCTAGGTTTCTCTGTAATTTGGGGGAAGGAAAATTTAAGTCACATCTTAAATTGTTTTTCAGAAAAAACTAATTGACTTTTTCAGCCTGAAGAAATTATTTTTAGTAAATACTTTATAGCATTGTCTTGAAAAGCTATGAACTAAACAAACTTAAAATTAATAAACTTAAAAATTGAGTTCACACTCAATTAGTGTGAACTATTTTTTTTGTGAAATCAAACCATGAGTAGTCTCTTTCTTAACCACACCCATTATTCTGAAAATAATTTGCATTATTTCATGTTTGAAAATTTTCATCTCATTGATTCAATTAATATTTAACAATTTTAACACCAGTGACATTAAAACTTTTCAGTTCCTGGAGGTAAAAAGGAAGAGAGATTTGGGATAGATTCTTCTTGTCTCTATTTTTCCCCATGTCCAATGAAAGACAAAATATCTGGGAAAATATCTTAGTTCTAGTTGAATACAATTCCCATCAGTGGCTTGAAATTTCACTATAGAATGAAATCATACAGAGGGGATAGTAATTAATAAATTTTGTACTGCTGCTTTATATGTTATATCGACACTGTCTTATGAATAATGAAGACTTCAGCTAAGAAGAATTTGTCTACAGCTAAAACTTTTTAAATTACAAAGGTGATTACTGTTAAGAAAAACATACTTAGAACGTTAGATTGAAAAGGCATATGCCAGGGCTAGTCCTCAGGACACTATGGATAAAATAATAAGGAATTTGTTCAAGATAATAAGGAATTTGTCCTGTCAAGTGCTGTCCTATCAAAGTTTGGAATAGATCAGAGGTATAGTGGTGTAGTTCATATTCTGAGGAAGTTCTTGTGGTGCCGGGTATACGTCTTACTGCGTGGATGAGATTGATTACACCAAGGCAAACTTATTTCCGCTTGATGTGATTTTGGAGATAGCTTTGAATAAAATGTCGCTTATGATCATCTGAACATTCAGATGGAAGATAATGAAGCCATTCAATAAAAATCTGCCTAAATCTTGAAATCCTGAAAATTTAGATGAGCTTAATATTTTTCTGTACAAAGTGTCTGTAAAAAAAAATTAATAGAAATGTATAATTCTTTGAAGTTTTATAAAAAGCTCAGAAATACTTTAATTGAAAAAGGAATCAAATGCTTCTTTGATGGAGGAAATCTTTTCTACAGTTGCAGTAGGTACTTGTGGCCAGATTCTGCTTCCAGTTTCCTGAATGACTACTATAAATCTTAAGTAAGTGGGAACAAAAGGGTAGTTCATGAATTGTAGTGTCTTCTTTCACACAGGATTCTTGTATTTGGGAACCCATGAAAGGATATAATGCTTTAAAAAGATGTGAAGCACAGTTCTATCTAATGCTTTAAAAAGAAGATGATGTGAAGAACAATTCTATATCTCAGTGGTTTGAAGGTTTTTGGTTTTGCACCAAGCATGTTGAACCCAAGTAGGAAGTGAGGTGAAAAAGTGAATAGAAAATGATATTTAATTAATTTTAACAAAAGGCGAAAAAGCGAACTAATGTGAAGACATAAGACTGAAACAGAATAATAGAAAAAGCGGGATAGGATAATCAGGTAATAAAGTAAAATGTTTTAATGCATTTTCATATTGAAAAGGTTCCATTCAATTTAGTTTCTTAAAATACTTGGCAAGAGAACATGCATTGGCCAATAGGATATTGACGTTGTACAATAAAGATAATACATCTTATTAATAACTTAGACTTTTAATACTGTGAAATTAGAATTTTCAAATACTTGCATATTTATGATGTCAGAGGTTAATTATAGGGGATCTTTGATCTATATTACAGTATACATGAAAGCTCTGTGCTTGCTGTCAAGAATGTCCTTTTTTTTCAGTACAGAGGAGAATGTCTTTATAACAAGTAATGCCAATAATCCAACTTTTAACATTGTTCATAAAAATCAGAACACTAATGTATCTTAATTGTGCCAACAGTTCAATTTAGTTAAGACAAAGGTTAGCCAAATAGTTCATTAGAACAATGTTTTACAGATTTAAAAAGGTATTTATATTGATGGCTGCAAAAGTTATGTGCTTATGAAATAGAATTTAAGGCAGCCACTAGTACTCCAGGTACTGGTACTAGTAATAACGTTCATCTAAACCAGGATATAATTCAGTGTATTCCAGTGTTCAAAATTTGTAACAGCATACAGGGGTCTGTAATTATACTGATATTCCTTTGCCTTTGTTGCAGTTTTAAGTTATCAAGTCATATACCGTTGTTTCCAGCAGGGCGATGTTATACATTTCAAATATGGTATTTCCCCTGCAGTCAATCATCTCATTTAGTCTTCTGAAGATTCTTTCTCGAAAGTCGCCATCCTGTTTTTGAAACATGAAATTCTTTGGGGATTTCGTTTCTGAAGGAGTAACACTGGTAATCTGCATAATCTTTCCTATTATTTAACCTTCATCTGCTGCTATTTGCTGGTTCACAGCTCCTTCAATACTATTGTAGGGCTTAGAGGCTTCAGGTGAAACCAGAACTTTATTACAGCAGCTGCTATATATACATGGAGGGGGAGACAGCTCCAGCCCTACATAACCTGCATTTCTCGATTAAGACAAACAAAGGATGTAAAAAGCATTTCCACGTAACAAGGCAAAAAGTCATCCGCCTTTACAATAAAAGTCTGTTTTTCAGCCAACAACTGAACCTAGTTTCTTGTCCTTTACCTGAACACAGGTACAGAAACAAGTTATGTCTTAAATTAGACTGAATTAAAATTATTTTTATTTGCAAAATGTAAGATCAAGCAAAGGAATAACTAAAGAGATCTCCAAGAAACCCAAGAGCCGAATAAAGTAATTTTTGCTGTTCAAAACAATGCTGTTTGCTGAGTCATCCCTCTATTAGACATCTAACATGTTGCTAGCCAACAATTTGGGGGAAATAACATTATTTGGATGAGACGAAGAAATAAAGGTCCGTTTTTTTCCCCTCTTAAAAAGTCAACAGCCTAAAGTAAGTTTTTTAATGATTTTTTATGTTTCTGAATGCTGACCTGATTTCGAAAAGTGCAGACTATCCACATTTCAGTGAAAGCATACTGCTCTGCGGTGATTTTGAGGTGGAAAATAATAACTTTTAATGAGCTAGCACAAAAGAAAACTCTCAGAAAGTTAAAAGTACAATGTGCTAAAGAATAACCCCCAGAGAATTTGCCCAGTTTTCTAATTAATTTAAAACAATTGGGATTGCAAGAAATATATAATGAACTATCTACTCAATGTTCAAATAATCAATATTTCTACTAAAGAAGTTTGGCCTTACTAGTCGCTTCTAATTTGCTGTTAGCCTTTTTCTTTTTTTTTTTTAGGAAAGCAGACTCCCTTTTCACTTTATTTTCATACCTGCTAATATTTTTAATACTTGTCAGAACTTTGAATTTACAGTTAGATTATTAATTTTCCTTATGGCATTATCTAAGGTACATTTTCAAAATTTTTCAGAAAAAGCAACAATCAAATGTAGAATATTAAACATAATTGATTAGTTACGTAAAACATAATTTATTACATTACAAAGTTACATTAAACATAATTTATTAGTTAACCCATTGCACTATCACAAGTTAGTTAGCGCACGTCTTTTACAGAGTGAAGCCTTCCTGACTTCATCTGTAAAGATGTTATTTAACTACCTGCCTAATACAGAAGCCCTTCGGGCCTTCACTAACCTTAGTGCTAAAATTGAGGTTTCTGTTAAAATTCTCACACCTTGTCTAGCTCCAGCAGCACTTGTTATTTTGCATATCAGAAACTGACAAAAAAAGAGAGATAAAATGCTGACCGATATAACTAATGGCTCACACAACTAGCCTATAGATGCAGATCAGGTCAGCTTAGCAACAGCAACAGTCAAGGGTATACACTGCCAGCACGTTTTATAGCATCCTGACCCAATTTTTCAAGGATACCAATCATCTGTCACATAACCATTAAATGCTGCGCCATCACTATTAATCGGGTGCATCAAGGATTTCCCGAGCACTGTTCCTAAGATAGAGTTTGTTAGATCCCCAAGACCAACCCTTCGGTGTCCATTCCCACCTGGAGACGTGAAATGCTGGCTGCGCGTTTGCCTTGGGAGTCACCAGTCAGGGTCATAAGAGCAACCCTGAGCTGCTCTGGGGAATGAATGAGCTTTCCACAGAGTTATACTGATTTAACTGAAACGGTACAACTTTGTGAATCAAAAATTCAATATTGTTTAAAACTTAACATGTGAGCAAAATCAAAAATATCAGCATAAAAACTGTTCAAGTCCAAAATGTCAGTGTTTACAGATGTCAGTCATTGCACAGATAGAAGAAAAACTTTTCACCAGCGCTTAGTAAGATAAAGAAACACTTTGATAAATCCATTACTAAGACAAGCCCGCGTAGTCAGACATGTAGAAGGAGACTTCAAGGTCTCTAGGGTGAGAAAAAAAGGCAAGATACAGTTCATATCATTCTTTTCACAATAAGAGTAGTTTCCAAGTGTTGATTTGTTTGTTCTTTTATTTGCTTCCAGAGATGGTAGAAGTTAAGATATTGAGTAAAGTAAAAAAAAAAAAAAAGAAGTGTCAGCTTGGCTGTGAAGAAAAACAAAATGTTACAAGCTCAGTTTTCCAGCTTGTGCAGGCATACCAGTCTCATGGGCTACCTTTCATTAGAAACTCCATTTGCCTACCTGCAGCAAACTCAAATAAGTGCACAAGTTCAAACAGAAATGTAAAGGAAACCTAACATAAAACCAAACTTTAAAGCATAATCCCATAAAAACTCCACTGGCTGGATAAACGGAAACAAAAGTAAATGTCATGTTTCCAATGAGGTTCTTGTGTTCTTGTCATTTAAATAATATTGCAAAGGTCACTTTATTGAAATTTCATGCCTGAAAAATCTATATGCATTTTTTTCTTGCTAGGTTTTAGAAATGGCCTTTGTGGTGGGTTGACCCTGCTGGAGGCCAGGTGCCCACCAAGGCCACTCTGTCACTCCCCTCCTCAGCTGGACAGGGGAGAGAAAATATCACGAAAGGTTCGTGGGTCGAGATAAGGACAGGGAGATCACTCAGCAGTTACCGTCACGGGCAAAACAGACTGGACTTGGGGAAAATTAATTTAATTTATTACCAATCAAATCAGAGTAGGATAATGAGAAATAAAACCAAATCTTAAAAACACCTTCCCCCCACCCCTCCCTTCTTCCCAGGCTCAACTTCACTCCGGATTTTCTCTCCCTCCCCCCAAGTGGCACAGGGGGACAGGGAATGGGGGTTGCGGTCAGTTCATCACACGTTGTCTCTGCCGCTCCTTCCTCTGCAGGGGGAGGACTCCTCACACTCTTCCCCTGCTCCAGCGTGGGGTCCCTCCCACAGGAGACAGTCCTCCATGGACTTCTCCAATGTGAGTCCTTCCCATGGGCTGCAGTTCTTCACGAACTGCTCCAGCGTGGGTCCCTTCCATGGGGTGCAGTCCTTCAGGAACAGACTCCTCCAGCGTGGGTCCCCCACAGGGTCATGAGTCCTGCGAGCAAACCTGCTCCAGAGTGGGCTCCTCTGTCTCCACGGGGTCACAGGTTCTGCCAGCAAACCTGCTCCAGCACGGGCTTCCCATGGGGTCACAGCCTCCTTTGGGCATCCACCTGCTCTGGTGTCGGGTCCTCCAAGGGCTGCAGGTGGGTATCATCTGCTCCACCATGGACCTCCATGGGCTGCAGGGACACAGCCTGCCTCACCATGGTCTTCACCACGGGCTGCAGGGGAACCTCTGCTCTGGTGCCTGGAGGACCTCCTCCCCCTCCTTCTCCACTGACCTTGATGCCTGCAGAGTTGTTACTCTCCCATCTCACTCCTCTCTCTGCTGCTGTTTTTCTGCAGCAGTTTTTTCTTCCCCTTCTTAACTACGTTATCCCAGAGGTTCTACCACCATCACTGATGGGCTTGGCCTTGGCCAGTGGCGGGTCTATCTTGGAGCTGGTTGGCATTGGCTCTGTCGGACATAGGGGAAGCTTCTAGCAGCTTCCCATAGAAGCCACCCCCCTACACCCCTTGCTACCAAAACCTTGCCACACAAACCCACTATAGCCTTCCAGTCACCAAAATCAAGTTATCTTAAGATACCATGCTATCTAAGCAGTATAACAAATCAAACTAAATGGAAATATGTTTTGTACTATTATAAAATACAACAAATATACAATAAATACTTACAGTTATTACCAAATTCAAGCCTTTTGAGGGAATATACCCAAAGGGATCGGTACTTATGGATAGAACAAATTATTCACATCAAATGCATTCTCTTTCTGAAGAGAAATATATCAACAAATAAGTAGGAGACTATAAAGTCTGAAAATCCACAGACTTGAATTCAATGGGGGGGTCATGATCTTACTTCTGTTCCTTCTTCAGGGTGAGAGTTAGCAACCTTGCTTCCTCTAGGCCTACTTTAACTGTACAGTAGAAAAGAGGGAACATCATGCATCCCAGGCAGTAAAATGCTCTTAGTGATAAAAATACAGTTTTCATCTTTTCTAGTGATGCAGCTCTGACAAAAACTAAATGGCAAAGCTAAAAGATTTTGAATAAGTCTTTAGTTTGATGAACAGTATCTTTCACTCTGAGAGTAAAAATTAGATAAATGCAACATGCTACTCATCCAGGATCAACAGAAGAGTAAATGCACCAAGATTTTAATTGAGTATTTTCTCACTTGTGTGATGTTGTAGCCTAGACATTGAACTGGAGAACTGTGTGTTGAAACGTGGTACCTGCTGCAAGATGTTTGCGCACAGTAGGGCTTTCATAAGCCTTATAAGCCTTGCAGTTTTAAACAGATGCCATGCACAGTCTTTGAGGAGCACTGAAGAATGGGTGACTACCTAACGAACATGCTCCCAAAGAGGCTGACTAAATAACTTTAACGGAGGCTGAATGCTTACTGACTGCAACAGCAGTGTTAATGGAGGAGAGGAAATTGCCTCAAATATTCTCATCGCTTACCTTACTTAGGAGCAAAGGGCCATTTGTGTCACTTCTGATGATAGATATCTCCCTTCTGAAGGAGTCATTTTGACGAGACTCTGAAGAGAGCCACAGTTATTCATATTCAGCAAAGCCATCTGTCTGGATTTTGTATTTTTTTGCCCCCCAAAACATCCATGGTCTAGAAAGAGAGGTAAGGGAGAACACTTCAGTGTTGCCATGATTTTTAAAAATAAGTGATGGACCCAAACCTTTTTGTGTTGCTAAATAAACCATACAGATTAGTCTTCTGAGGAAGCCCGAGTATGTCTAAAACAGGTATCTGAAATCAAGTTTAGCTTGAAAGTTAAATATGTTTAGAGAGTACACCGTCCTTGGCAGAGAAAGTCTCCTAGTCAGTGTTTTATGCCTGTCACAACGTGGTTTCAGTACCTTTTGGGATTCTCTGGTGCTTGGGATCCTCATCTACTTGTATGACTAGAAGAAAAGAGGTTGAAATTATTTCTGCATAGCTACACGTGCCTTTGATTCACGGGGTATTTTTACATTACTGCTGGAGCAAGAAAGGGCTTCCTAAAATGAATGTTGAAATATATAGCAAGAAAGAAAGAATAGAGTTTTAATGAAAGGATGTGGATCCCAAAGTTTGGGCTTTTCATTGCTACCACGAAGTATAACCCAGTGTTCGACTATACAGATCAAATATTGCTATATCAAGTATTTAGAGATAAATCAAGTCTATAGGTAGCTACAGTTACTATACAGATCTAAAAATCTAGATTATAAAGGTTATATAGATAATATTCCCAGGAAGGGTGAGGAAGAAATTATCGACAAAACATAAAAAATATCTAGAGGTTTATAACTAAGATTGGTCTTGATCAATTTCTGAAAAATAAACCAATAAAAAAAAGATGTGTATCAACTCCTAGTAAGTCAGAAGCATTAGACAGATGGAATTTTTCCTAAAAACAGAGGTCTCTGGTGGAAGCGTTTCTGTAGATTATTGATAGTGGAATTTTTTTTCTTGTGCACTGCAGGGTATCATGCCTAGTTTTACAGAGCAGAAGGGAACTGTTTAACGTGTACTGCAGATTCTCCACCAGTATTGACGAGCATGCTGAGCTGGAAATGTGACAAATTATTCCCTTTGGAACTAATCGAAGCAACTTCCTCTCCCCCACCTTTTTCCTTCTCTCCTCATTCTCTTTTTTCCTTTGAGACTTGCAGTTCATCTCTGTAAGAAGTGACTGAAAGAATCCATTACCAGCTATTTCAGAAGAAATTGTGATATTATGCCCAAAAAATAGCTTTTTAGATGAAAATGTAGGAATCAGAAATTAATTGTGCCAATATAAGCAAAACTGAATACTTCTGGTGTGGTCAAAATGTGCTGTCTCAGGAACAACATCAGAAAGCAACAACCATAACACATCACTGTGAGCTCTTTGGTAAGAACCTCCTAGCTTCTCCCCACTGATCTGCTATGGCAAATTATCATAAATATCATCATCATAATAATAATATTATAATTTTATCATTGATTTTTAGCTGGTTCTCATCCAAATGGAAGAGTACATGTGCAGGCCTAAACATTGGATAAGCTCCATAATATCTAAACGCAGAAATAAACTGGGAAAAAAAGCTCTTGAAAAGGGGTAAGCTTTATTGTAATAGACACCTAGAGCTAAAATAGGTAGTGGCAATGAATAGAAGGTATCAGACATAATGTAACTGTTCAGTAGTAATCTGTACATTAACAGCCTCCTCAAATAATCACATAAATTAGTACACAGTGAAATCCATTCTAATATGCAACGCTTCCAACCAGGGTTAATTTCTGAACTGAAAGCCACTGAGAAAAAAACCCACAACCTGCCATTGACATCCTCTGAGCAGAAAAAGAATTTGAATTGTTTCATTCACTTAGTTTTGAATATAGTTCTGTGTTTTATTAAAAGAAAACCCTCAAAAACCAAAAATAGAATAGAATAGAATAGATAAGATAAAGGAAACTACCACAAGAGCAGGTCTGAAATTCAGTGACAATGCTTTTGAAGCTTCAAACAATCTTCAGGTTATGGAGATGCCAGATAGAAGTGTCTTACAATTTTTGATTTTTTATCTTCCTATTAAAGATTAACTGCAAGACCAGGAAAAAAAAAAAATCGAAACAGAGTGCAAATTAAAAAATAACACCCTGGGTGAAGCAAACTAGTTACTTCTTTCTTCTCAGGCTTTATATAACCAGCCTAAGAAATAAAATGTGATGTCAGAATGTATAGCAATATAGAAACAGACAAGAAGTCTGTTTCCCTGATAAAATACCTTATTGTCTAATTTATAAGGAAATATATTTACAGCTGAGGAAATATATCCATAAACACCCAAGGTAATAGTATCCTTTGGTCATTTGCTGTGGCAAAGATCAGTTTCAGAAAAGCAAACATTCCATTAAATTGAGAGCTGTGTTTTCCTTTTCAAAATCTAATTAGAAAAAGAAGCAGAAATAAAACTGTGGTTACCCATCCTTTAAAATACTTCTTTTAAATAGATCCTGAAAAATGCTCCTGTTTCTGAGTGAAAAACAAATGCCGGTAAATCTGACTTTCTCCACAGTGAAATTTCCCAAAGAGATAGAGATAGACACATTGCTGAGACAAACAGTGGGACTATTCCCATAGGCAGAAGATAGAGACTGATGTGCGCCTGACAGCCTGCAGTGGGGAGAAAACATGACTGGGAAGGCTCTGGTTTGGAATACTTTTGATTTTACCATAAGCCCCACTACATACAGCAGTACACATCTCTGTTTTCAGTGCCCGCTAAGTGTTTCTGTGTTGGTCAGATACAAGGATTCTATCCAGGGTCCTCTTGAAACCAGCAGTACAAAGGGGTTGGGAAAAGGGAGGCTGCCTCACTGTTGCTGTGAAAAAAACCCACGTCTTTGTCTCCAGACAGCTACTATCCGGTTGTCTCATGGCTGCCCCAAAGCGATGACCCCATCCTCTTCGTGTACTGAGAAGGATGAATACATGCAAAGTTTGACAGACTGACAGCTAATCGATTTATCACTTACCACAAGGGTTTCTTCTTTTATTTCCATTTCCAGCTTCATCATGATCACTCACCAAGGCAAACTAGTTAGGCCACCAGCTCCTCAAAATAACTTCCATTACTTTTCCATGCACCAGACTCAAATAAAACCTCACTATTGTGGTAATACGTATCATCTAAATTATCTATCTCAGAGTCTGAACAAGTTTTTATTGTACTGATCATATACTACCTAAATCTGTGAAGCAGATTCACTGCTGAATGTATATTCTGTAGCATTTAATAACTGAATGCTAAAAAATTATTACAAAGAATTCCATCTAGCAACTTTTTTCCTATCAAAAACTTCACATTTCAGCAGTCAATAGAATACTTTGGCTACACATGGCAGTGCAGATAGACAGTAAGGTGGGGGAGCTACGCAGTCTATGTGAAACACACAGTAGCTTTTTCTGTACCTTGGCAGGAGATGTAAAATAATTCATATCTAATAGAGCTGTCTTGATCCATCTGGCACAGGCACCTATGTACTCAGCAAAGCTTCAGGGAGACCCTTTCTAATGAATAACATAAATGATTACTTTCCAGCACTTCTATCATCATTCGTAACCAAGTACTTGCTTCCAGGTCACACAGACAGGCAGCTTGTTCAATGGAAAAAAAAACTCGTACAGAGAAATTACCAACCTATCTTCAGCTCTGCATCTTCCTGTCATTCATACAGTCAAAATTTCTCTTAGCCCACTTCTGTGGAATGAAGAAGAGCAACAGACTACTAGACCCCATCTGGCAATCCTACTAGCCGTGTATTTGCCATTTCCTGATTACAAAGGAGCTGATATCACAAAAGGATTCTGCATAAAACCCGCTTGCGATCTCTATGGTCTCTCGGCACAAAGTCGGCCTGTCAAAACAAGAGAGAAAAAGCCTGAAGTCTTTGGTGTCATGGAAACCGAACAATTAACAAATGTACTTTTTCTTACTTCAGCTGGAACTGAAGTCTTTTAGCAGAAAACTGTTAAAAACCTCCCTGTGACTTACGTAGTGGTGGGGTGCAGTGAACGGAAAATACAGAAGAGTTATTTGGAAAGCACAGAGCAGCAGTCAGAAGAAGCAGAGCAAATGACTCAGGAAAGGAGGGGGGTCCGGGGGGAATTTCAAGACTAGAAAGATCAGCAAGCTGACACGTCGGGGTTTTACATAACAGCAATGTTTGTTATGATTCAGGAGCGTATAGAAAAGGCAGGGACGCAGGGGAAGATGCTGGGGACTGTAAACAGCCTTTTCTGTAAAGTGTTTTCAGCAAAGGTCACTGTCTTTTCCTTTGGCAGAGTACAATGCTTTCAAGCAGGTCCCGTTCCGCAGACCTCTGAAATAACAAGAACAGGACAGCTTCTTCCCACTGACACTCCTCAGCTCAGGACTGGCTGACAGCAGCTTCTGGGGTTGCCTCTTTAAAGTAAACCAAACCAAGGGCTTTCTGCTTCATTTGTCAGCCCCGGTCACGCACCCTATTACTTGAAGATGAAGAAAGCCTGCAGCAGTGCGCAGCTCCATGGCACAGGACCACTCTTGCAGCTTTTGAGTGCCTCTTGAACTTTATCGACAAGTCTGCACTGCCATGGCGCATGTTGAGGTTTGTGCTTTCCTTAGTGTCTTGGAGAATAAGAGAGCAATGCATCTCTGTTTTACTGTCCCTATTTCTGGTAATCCACAATTTAGGGATCTCCAGAAGGCCAAAGATCGAATTGAAGATCCAGTAGCCTTTGCTGCAGTCAGTCAAATACACTGAAGAAAAAATAATTGTGCATTACAAAGTACATGGAAACCACAGCCAACCCTTCAAGTCCCTGAGCTGAAAATAGGGGGAGGATGCAAGACTACCAGAAGGAATTACCATAAATCTGTCTTGATTCTTATATTATTTATTAAGCATTCACTTTTGGCCACTGTCAAAAATGGCATACTAGGCTAAGTGGCCTTTTGGTCTCACCAAGAACAGTCAGTCTTCCAGCCTCACCTTAGCCGCTGGTGCTGCTGGGGCATTTGTTTGCTAGGCCAACCCACAGAGGCAAATAGCTCTCCAAACCCAGTGCATTTGCATTGATCAAGATATTACTAGGGAAATATTTCATCTGTTCAGGCAGGCAACAGTTTGACAATTGCTCTGGCTAATTAAAAAGCTTATGGATGGTCAGGGAGGCCTCAGAAAATTTTGTAAGCTTCTCCCCAGCTCTCACAGTTGCTGTTAATTCAGGCTGCTTTCCACTGTATACCACAGGGAAAAATTCTACAATCAAGAATTTAATTAAATGTTAGTTTTTAAAATCTCACATACTTCACATATAAAATCGATCATTGCCTAGATCTTTTGCTTTATTTAATCACTAGCCAAAATCTAAGCACTTGCATTTCTAAAAAGTAGGTTTTTTCCTTAGCTGTGAAATATGAAAGAACTGACAGCATATATTTTTCTTCCTTCTTGTATTTTCTAGGTTTTCATTATCATGGATGTCAGGCAAGCTGATAAACTCACTACCTTTTCTGCCCCCTCAGCTGTCATAAAGGCAACATTTATCTCTGTGGACAAGATCCTCTTCAAATCCATTTTATATCACTATTTTATAGGAAGGCAGGAGATTGACAGATTCCAATTTATCTCTGCACAATAGTACCCCTTATTGCTATTCAGATACTCTAAATCTTTAAATCTACTTGCTGGCTCAAACTAATAGGCAATACATACTACTACAGAAATATCTTTCCCATTTTCAGGAAGCATTATGCTTGCAAACACCTATTACTATGTCTTCACTCTTCTGTTCAGCCCTACTGAATTAATGGAATCATCTATTACTACTAGAGAGTCCAGTGCTCACTGTGTTAACAATAAAAAGCAGTGGTTCATATTTGTACTAAACAATAAAGCATTATTTTAGATTCCCAGCTTAGCTAAAACAATTATATGCCTACAGAGCACAGTATAGCCCTCAGCCTTGGCCAAGCCATATAAACGGCCCATATGGCTATGCTGCCTCCATTTTGTAGGACTATCTCATTTGAAACTCATTCTGATGTTATTCCAGAGCTTTGCAATTTATAGTGTAGACATGTGCTGCGTATATTTCAATATAGCTCTGTCACCATGCAACAAACTATTTAAACACACACTTAATTCCTAATAAATGTTTTATGAGCAGGCACTTAATGTCAATAAATTTACAGGATTAAACTTCAGATTTATTTTTGATTGCATTCCATATGAGCAAGTTAAAACCGCTGCCTTTACATATATAATTACTACTGGAACAAGGCAAAATTATGTTATCCTCTTGGCTGTCTGATAAGAAGTGCAGTTACTTGCGAGTTAATGACATTTTATTGTCTCATACTAGTAAAATGGCAAAGACATCTATATTTTTCACAGCCAAGCTTAATCATAAGTACAGCTGTCAAGATCTCAAAACACACTGAAGATCTCTTCTGCATCGTGTGACTTTTCGCAGTTCCTCCTTCCCATTCTGCCCCTCCCCAAGTGACATTTAAAGATTCATTTTCCTCCCCTCAGATCTATGTCTGAAAAGCAATCGACTGGTCTTCCAGGCATCAGACGCATGCTTTTTTCTACTAGCTGTTAATTTTAAAGATGCTGTGGTTTACAATTGCTTTGACATTTACTCTAGAGGATTTGTGCTCCTGAATACATTTACGTAATTTATTTATCCGCATTTGTTTTTGAAACCCAGATAAAGGCAGAGCTTGATCATTACAAGGTATTGGCCTTGAGTGTTTGCTAACTGCTTTGGGTATCCCTGTGCTTCTTGCACCACTTCTGCAACTACTATGGCACTTCAGTCATCCCTGAATGCTTAATATGTCTTCAATGAATTTGAATAAATAGATAGATAGATTAAAAAATATATCATCTATATGTATAAAATACATCAAGAATATACACGTCTATTTATTTAGTACGTCTCTAATATGCTCCAAGATGCTTGCAGTGTAATCAAGTTAAACATGAGCATTTAAAAGAAACGAAAAATACAACTACCCAAACACAGTATCAGCCACAGGAAGATCTTTCAGGCACAAACATCCCAGTGAATGAGAAAAAAAACCCTTTCAGATTATGCAAACAAAAAAAGAGCGTGAGAGTGAGCTGGGGGAAGGGAGAGAGACTGTGAGTGAGCGAGCGAAAAATCAGAACTAAGGAAAAAGATTTCAAGTTAAAAGCCTGTAGGCTAGAAGCAGGCAAGAAGGCACTGCACATCTCCTTTTCTAGCAGAAAATAGGCACACTCAAGCTACCTATAACAGTGTGATGATATTAACCCATTTCCTCTCTGAAAACCAGGAAAGCACAGCAACCTCAGAAACATCCAGCAATGGCACAATAATACCTTAGCTGCTGGCAACACAGGATGGAAAACAAATTAAGCACACAAAATATGCACTTAAGGGTAGATTAATTTAGATGAATATTTAAATCTATAAACAGAAGAACAATTTAAATAATTATTCTTTTGGGATCTTATATTTCTACATGAAAATCCCTAAAAAGTACAGTGTTGAGTAATACAGAACCATAGAAAGGTTTGGGTTGGAAAGGACCTTTAAAGACCATCTAGTCCAACCCTCCTGCCATGGGCAGGGACATCTTCCACTAGACCAGGTTGCTCAGAGCCCCATCCAACCTGACCTTGAACACTTCCGATCATGGGGCATCCACAACTTCTCTGGGCAACCTATTCCACTGTCTCACCACCCTCATTGTAAAAAATTTCTTCCTTATGTCTAATCTAAATCTACCCTGGTTTAGTTTAAAACCATTACCCCTTGTTCTGTCACTGCACGTCCTGGTAAAAAGTGTCTCTCCATCTTTCTTCCAAGCCCCTTTTAGGTATTGAAAGGCCGCAATAAGGTCTCCCCAGAGCTGTCTCTTCTCCAGGCTGAGCAACACCAGCTGTCTTCATAGGAGAGGTGCTCCATCCCTCTGACCATTTTTGTGGCCCTCCTCTGGACCCGCGCCAGCAGGTCCATGTCTTGTGCTGAGGGCTCCAGAGCTGGACGCAGGACTCCAGGTGGGGTCTCACCAGAGTGGAGTAGAGGGGCAGAATCACCTCCCTCGATCTGCTGGCCACGCTGCTTTTGATGCGGCCCAGGATACGGCTGGCCTTCTGGGCTGCGAGCGCACATTGCCAGCTCATGTCCTGGTGGTGTTTCTTTGGAAATATAGACAAGTAAAATCACTGTATTTGGGTGAGGTTTTTTTGTAATATGCCATATAGCTGACAGCTCTGGAAGGCATCTGAAATTATGAAACTACTTAGTACCTACATTGTACCTCCATTTCTGTTTGGTTTTATCATCTGGATTGTGACAAGATCCGAGCTGGATTTGGGAGTAACAGAAAATTATTTTCGTGAACTTTCCCCGGTGAGCAAAAAGGTGGTTAAATGCTCCCAGTGCACTCTAAGACAAGACTTTGCAGAAGGCAAACTGCATTCTCACCGAGCACCAACCAGCTATCCCCAGAGAGTCTCTTCAACAAATCCAGCCTCAAAGCGTACTCCATCTTTACACTTGCCCACATTTTCAGTATATGTTTTTGATGTTTCAGACTTGTTCCTTTGAAGACAACAGTAAAAACATTCTGTACCATGGTTTTGTCCATGTTTGTCAAAGTTAGCACTTCCACTAGTCAAATAACTCAATAGCTAGGTTACTTTGTTGTTCAAAGCCTATTTGGGTTTGAACAGCAGGCAGAAAGGAGAGGGAAATAAGGCCTTTTCCAACAGAATAAGAAATAATAGAGAAATACAACATCCTCGTTATCGGAAAACATACCTGCATGAAGCATTTCCTATCAGCTGTGATTAACTTCAAATATCCATATAAGCAGCATACTAGTTACTGCATTCGCAGTACACTTGATGCCAGTACTTTTTTCTCATCTGATCCAGGAGCGAGATACGAGTATTTACAGTCTGTCAGAGTAACCTGACAAGCCAAACTATGGACTATGATCATCGGTATGCTGACAGCTTGCCCCCGGGTAAGACGAAAGGTTGTGTTAGACCTTTACATCCTTTTGCAGACACAGATACATGTGAAAACAGGCTGGAGATGCTCTTGCTGAATGCTAAGGAACCCTTGGTCTGAATATAGCAAAAGGCACTGAATTGCCTAGATGGAAATGGATTGGAAATGGATGGAAATTGCTCTTTCTGCAGCACACAAGACAGGGCAGTGAGGTAACCTAGAACTGATTGTTGCCAGAGTTAAATGGGAATGAGATGGGCTATTTTCTTTTAAAAGTTTTAAGGGTTTGAGGATAGAAGCAAAGCAGTCCCTTGGGATGAATGCGGGATGAATAAGGGATAGATATATTTTGTATCTAATGCAGACAAGAAAGGTAAGAAAAAAAATTGTCATGAGCTAGGAAGATTTAATGTTAATCATTGCCCTTGCTAGTGGACATTTCTAAGACATCTCTGAAATCTAATGAAAAGCTGTAATTTCACAACCACTTTACAATGACATAAAGCAGGCACTGCTGCCAAAAGAAACCGTCTGTATCTCCTGCCTGCAAGTGCTCTCTCTCTGTCTAGTATCCC
The DNA here is from genome assembly GCA_009819775.1 of Phoenicopterus ruber ruber. Classification (NCBI taxonomy): domain Eukaryota; kingdom Metazoa; phylum Chordata; class Aves; order Phoenicopteriformes; family Phoenicopteridae; genus Phoenicopterus; species Phoenicopterus ruber. The sequence goes on from CM020216.1 coordinate 104,435,336, forward strand.
CCCATATTTCTACTGGCACAAGTAGCAGTCAGGTAGCTATATGCTAAAGCTCATGAAGAATCTTATTAAGGGTATGCCAGCTTAAGGTGGCCATGAAACTCCCATTACAGTTTTGACCAAGTGAGAGAGAATCTGGCCAGCAAATACTAAAATGAAATGTATCTGCATTTATAACAAGTTGTGAAAAGTAAATCCTCTTGCTTTATCACATATTAGTGATCATAAAAAAATGCATACCTACCATTTTTTTTGGTGTGTTTGTAAATCCATCTGTTCCTCTCTGAAAGGCTCATTTTTTATTCTCTTGTGCAGTTGGCATATCTATGTATTCACTTATCACACACTTTTCTGTAATTGCCAACACTCGTCATTCTAAAAAGGAACAAAAGATCTGAGAAGGGCTTTTTCAAAAAAAGGTTTGAATTTTATAGGAAGTACAAGATATTTTCTCTGCTGTACATCCTCTTTCTCTACCTTGCATTTTTTCCTAGTAAAGGCTACTTACATTTTTTTTTCTTTCCTGTTTTCTCATTGTCTTTGTTCAAACAAATAATCCCTAAAGAAGATTTACAAGAGGCATAAACTGGGGAGGTGCTATCAACATCATTGGTAACAGTCAGATTTACAGCAGCTGTGAGCCTATTTCATTATCACTACATATATTTGAAGTTGAATCTGATATGGAAAATGCTTCTATTTTAAATTTTCTAAAACAATGAATTTGCTAAACTGCAACAGTTACTTTTTTACGTACAATCTGTCTGACATTTTGAGATCACTCAATCACAGTTGACAGTAACCTCATGCTTTGCTTCAGAGCGAGAATCACTGGTATTTTCATAGAGGTTCTTCAACTGGGAGAGAAAGGCAAAAAGGAGACAAAAGTAGAAGCAGCAACCAAACACATTTAAACTAGAAATACACAAACTACAAAGGAGGAGGTGGATGGTACATCTTTTGATTTCTTCAGACAAAGGTTGGTCTTTTGATTTGATTTCTTCAGATCAGGGTTGGATGCCCTTTCTCAAAGATTGATTTTACTCAGATACAAAGTTATTGACCTCAACAGAAGAACATGTGGATGCAATCCCAGTTTAAACCAGCAGCATACAGCTGCAACCACCTCACATCAGCTGGGAGCATAACTACACCCACAACTGCTAATGTGCAAACTCGCTGCTCTTAACGTGCAAACTTGTTGCTCTTCTCCCGTTTGTGCCCTTTCCTTGAGAAACCTGTAGCTGAGGTGGATGAAATTCTATGACTGGTGCCATAAAGGAGATCTGGCAAAAAAAAATGATAGTTCCCCTCTGATCTTAAAACGTGTTCATCTATAATTAGCATTCGCTTTTCTAACTGTACACAGTAACAAATATTATATTCAACCAACACAATATTACATAATGTATCTAATATCAAATGCACATAGTCATTATTAGAATGCTAGTACTGTCCTTCTACCTATTAATAACTGTAAATTGATATTAACAGTCTAGTAGTAAACAAAGCCGCTCATTTCTTTGCAAGGACCTCTCACTCTCACATAATAGAATAATAAAGAATTTTTGGTTCTAATGGCATCCTGGCCATTAGACAGGGAGCTTGTCAAAACAAACACAGTTTCAAGTATCAAAACTTGAGCATCAACAGCTTGGGAATGAACCACATACTCAGACTTTTGAGTAAATAGATTTAAAAACCTGATTTGTCTAGTTAGAATTTACTGTTATTTATTTTAAAAATTAGTTTTGTAGTAGTGTTTTTTTTTCTTTTTGTCCTGGTTTCAGCTGGGATAGACTTAATTTTCTTCCTAGTAGCTGGTATAGTGCTGTGGTTTGGATTTAGTATGAGGATAATGTTGATAACACACTGATGGTTTAGTTGTTGCTAAGCAGTGCTTATACTAAGTCAAGGACTTTTCAGCTTCCCATGCTCTGTCATCAAGGAGGTGCACAAGGAGCTGGGAGGGGGCAGAGCCAGGACAGCTGACCCAGACTGGCCAAAGGGATATTCCATGCCATATGGCATCGTGCTCAGTATATAAACTGAGGGGAGTTGGCCAGGGGGGATCGCTGGTTAGGGACGGGCTGGGCATCGGTCAGCAGGTGGTGAGCAATTGCATTGTGCATCACTTGTTTTGTACAACTTTTATTACTTCCTATGGTCCTGCTAGGAACAAACAAAAACACTGCAAAGATGATTAGGCAAATACTTCCCTCAGAAACATGCCCTTAGGCTGATCTAATGGATAGTGATGTAGTCTGGTACATTTTGCAAAAACAGACATCATTTTACAGTATCCTTATATTTATGGACTACTCGGGAAATACTTACTACCTTGTACAATATATCATATTTTATTTGTCTATTACACGCTACAGTTGTGAAAATACAGTCTTGTCTTACATATTCAACTCCCCAAAAATTATTTCTCAGCTTCTAATAGACAATGAATATTTGGAAATTGCATATGGAATAAATATATGTAATATCTAACTCTCCAGATACACCAGACTTACCTGGTCTGTCACCATTGCACAGGGTTTATACGACGTTCCTCTGAAGTTGTCCAGTTAGCTCCGTATCATTAGTACAAGTTAATTACTGGCTCCATCTTATGGTTAAAGTGTTGATGAGTTTGTAAATAAAAATGCCAATTATTCAGCTCAGGGCCCCAAGAGCATCCACAGCCCCGCCTGCCCCTGTCCACCCCCCGGGCTCCCCCCACCCTGCCCCCGGCCCAGGACCCCATCTCAGCCCCCTGGGGCTGTCAGCCCCTTCCCCAGCAATGCCGCAGCAGGGCCGGTCTCAGCTTCCCACAGCCCTGCCCTGCCCGGCCACGGGCCGCCCAGCCAGGCCCACCCAGAGGCCCATGGCCCGGCCCGGCCTCGGTCTGGCCGCGTCCCCACAGCCCGGCCCGGCCACGACTGAGCACTGAAGCTGCCGCAGTTGCAGGAGGGGTCTGTGCCCAGCAGCCGGCGTGAAGCAGATTTCCCTGAGGCCTCCCGCGCTGCCGTGCTGTTACTAACAGTCTCTCGGCCGAGGACCTTGGAGAAGCAGCTCTTTCCCCCGTGGGAGGAAGACGGTGCCTTTGCACGTGCCCCAGGGCACAGCTTCAGCGGCAGCCCGGCCGTAGGAAAACACCTTCAGCTGCACCCACGTGTATTTGAGTCCGTCCGGCGTGACCGACCCGAGGCAAACTCACAGCTGAAGAAGAAACCCTCCACACTAACGCAGACACATCTGCACCGAAGCATATGGTGCACCCAAACGCGTCAAGGAGGAGCGGTAAGGAATAGCTGCTCTCTGCCATTCCCACCGCCCACGGGGCAATCTCAGCCTTAACCCTGTGCTTCGTGTCTTTACTCACGGATTCGCTTCAGAAGATGGCTTAGTCTCGGGTCAAAACCTACCCCACATTGAACCAAACGGAGAAGCCCAAACCTGTCCAGACTAAGGTCTGGTAGGAGGAGCGTGAGCAGAAATTTCTACTGAATCCTTTAAGGTTGTGACTTTGGCATGTTAATTAAAATGATGGGCTCACTGATACTCGCCTGATGAATGCTTTAGGTCAATTGTTCACAGCGGTAGCACAAGACGTGGCACAACTTTCTCTTAGAGCCCTTTTTTAGACTTTTCTGTGTGACAATTTACTCTCCAGCCAACAAAAAACTAAGTATTCATGATCATAACATGGCACTCTTTCATCTTTTAGGTTATTAGTTGTACTGCAGTGCTAGTGAGAGAACTAGCAGCTCTCTCGTGTCCGCCTGAAGGAAAAGGTCCAATTTAAATTAAAATGTGAACAAAATGACATTTTGAAATACATCTGACCCCAGTATTGTTTAGTACTGCTCTAATATTTATTTTCCTTGATTACCAGCTTATCGTTTTAATTGTCGTCTCTGATTTTAGAGCTATTACAATTAGGGTCATAGGAACCTTTGAACATTTGTATTTGGCAGAGGAAAGGAGGAGTGAGTTAAGATTAAATACGCAGTCTTTGGGAAAACAAAAGATATGCGTCAATTAGATTTAAGAAGGAAAGGGTCTGTTTAATTTAACTGTTCAAGGGTTTCACACAAAATCTCAGGAAATACACTTTCAGGCCACAGAATTCTTAGAAAGCCATGGACATTTTTTCTACACTGAGCAGATATTTTCACCACAGAGATACTTCATTCTTCAAGCACTCTCCTTTCTACCCTAACCTAGTCAATCCAGAGCTGAGGATGCAGATATTAATTTGAACAGGTCTCGAATAAGTACATGCCTGTAAGAACACACAGTTCCAATCATCTACTCGCTGAAGAAGAAGAGAACTATAATAATCGAAACGGGAATCCTCTGGATCATGGAGAACCTACCTTATTAAAATTAATTTATGCAGATGGAGAAAATGGGCAACATACCCCTCCAAGTCATTATTTCAGTCTTCAGCTGAATGTGGAATATTTTGAATACTCCCTGGCTATGCAGCCCTCAGGGAGGACATTAAACCAGTAAATCTTTCAGCTGAAATTCCTTTGAGTAATGGCTCAAAGGAATGTAATGACTTTCAAAAAGAGTAATCTTGAGCTGTTGCCCATAAGGCCAAATTTGGCATTACATACCAGCTAATTAGGGGTAACAGCCCTCCAAAATATATCATTCTAGATGAAACAACCAGCAAAGTTTCTATGGATCAACTACCAAGGCTTATTCCTTCTAAATAAAACTACAGTTCTGTAGAGTATTTCATCAGATTAAAAGGTAAATACTGAGATAACAAATAAAAGGTCCAATTAATAATCTTGTTTCCACTTTTCACTTCTGTCTTTGTACAGAATGGAGGCAGAGGTGCTTTGTACGCAGCAAATGAAAGTGGGCAGCTGGACTTGGTGGGAAAACAGAAACGGAGGGAGAAAAACTCAGGCATATAGTTCTTCCAGAGTGTAGTCACTGATGGGGGTCAGGAAAGGGAGAAGCAGTGTTGAGTGGAGGGGAAATGGGAAAAGAACAGAATAAAAAATATTTTTTGCCTACAGTTTGATTACTGGAAACAAGACACGCTAGTAAACGATGACTACTTGATCCTCCCATCTACAGCACAGGTAAATCATCATCTGCCATTACTTCTAAGCTACCACCGAAGTGTCCCACTGTCTCCAGCGTCCTCTGTTTATCTGAGAAAGAGATTAATTTGCCACCTTTATAAATTGTTTGGCATGTATGTGCATTCACCAAGACTACACCTCTTAACCCACAACCCTCACATTAAAAAAACATGTATTGTTTTTAAAAAAAATACCATGGCATGTTGAAATAACCTGTATATTTAGTAAGAGAACTCTGTGAAAAGAACATAACTTTTTTTGCTCTATCACACATTTATTTAAATGTCAGAAATCTGACCTCTATCCTCATTCTTATCTCATTTTGAGTTTTCTCTTTAGCAGTCCTCAAAGCATTTGCTTCCAAAACATATTTTTAGTTGTCTTCTCTGACTCTGTCGCTTAGCTGCTGAGCTCATAAATGTAAAAAGTTAGCCTAGCAAACCTATAAAGAACTTTGCATTTGCCAAAAACATAAAATGAGTTGCTGAAGTACGAAATAACAGTTGTACTGCTAATCCTTTCGATTATTTCTTACCCCAACTTTCTCAGCTTTGCTGTCATTGATTTAGGAAGAGTTTGGGAGAAGATGGATTTTTTCCTCTGAAAGGACAGCATTAAGAACTGTGGAAGCCTGCTTCTGGATTTCAGGAGCACTACTCCAATAAAAATAACAAAATGTATTAGATACAGTGTTTAGGATGTGCTATGAGCATATTTCTTGTACAGAAAAAACGTTCGAGGCCCCTAAAAATTTTTGAGGCATGCCAAAAATAATGGGAGTGAGGAAGTACTGTCCTGCACCAGGTAACTGTGAGAGATCAGTCGCTAACAGAAGTCCCCCCCAGCTGCTGTGTTAGACGAGGCCATTCCAGCACCTGCTGCATGAGATTGCCCAGGACTTCACTAACAATCTGTACTGCCAGAGCTCTGTCACCGGGAGCCTGGGAAGAAGGCAGTGAGACACATGTCAGGGGTCTCTCAGGGGACAGCAACACTGTGTCTCTGAGGGATGATGTCAGGGGACACGTCATGTCCAAGGACATCCAGGTCCTGGGCCAGTGGTCCTGGTCCATTGCATTAGTTACACCACCGTTTTCTTGCCATTTTTCTCCTACTGAGAGCAATAGGAATCATAGAATCATAGAATGGTTGGGTTGGAAGGGACCTTTGAAGGTCATCTAGTCCAACCCCCCTGCAATGAGCAGGGACATCCTCAACTAGATCAGGTTGCCCAGAGCTCGTCCAACCTGACCGTGAATGTTTCCAGGGATGGGGCATCTACAGCTACAAATAATACTATTTTTATCATCAATGAAAGCAGATTTTGACAAACAATAAGCGGTGAAGATACAAAACAATAACAAAAGAAGAAACACTGAAGAAAGCTATACCAAAATAACCTTTCAGAATGCAGCAAGTACCTGCTTTCAGTGATTTAACCAAAGCAGTCTTGCAACTGCAGTCACAGATCTTTTAGAGGCAAAACCTTGTAACACAATTAACTTCACTAAAAACCTCGTTAGAAGCAGTGAGGATTAAGCATGACCAAGTACAGTAAACAGACGCGCAGAGCTACATCATGTTTTAGACACCTACTCCAGCCCGCCTGTTCCTGGTTTAATGGAACAGAATGTCTCAGAGCTCCGAATGAGATGATAATGCTTGCAAAATGAGATGTTCTGGTGATATCTGTTTGATGTCTCTGTGGAAACTTTATTTGACTTAGGCCGGTCACTTACATTTGGATAAACTGATGGTTTCTCTTGCTTGCATAGTCTTAGAGCTGGTAACCACTTCAGTAGGATTTAGGGATAGATGCAACCAAACGTGTCTGATTTACTACTAATACTACCTGTAAAAGTGTACTTCTAATACAGTATAAATATATCAGACATGTAAATGACTAGTTCTGTAGAACTGTGATTTGGATTTTTTTTAATAAAGCTATGACTCATACAAGGAAAGGAAAGGAAGCAGAAAGTACCAAGTAAAACCTGAAGCAATACTAAGATAAATTACAGAAAACAGAGAAGAGAGAAAAAATGTCCTCCACTTTCTGCAACTAGACCAAAAAGTCTGATTAACATGTGTTGACTGCCACTCTAAAAGGCTATTTTCTACTTCCTTAACTGAATTACCGATGGTAACATGCAAGGGGCTTTTTTGAACAATCACTTTACCTGTTTTTTAGAATTTACTATGCTATATTCAGCGTGTATTAAACAATGTCATGGTATGTTTATGCATCATCTAGATACTTCTGGATGTATCGTTATTGCACAAAACCATGGACTATAACAAATGAGATCATCCTTTTCCTGTTTCTTTTTTCAGCGATAGGAATTCAAGGGAGTTTCAGGGATGGATTTAAGCCCTCAATTTTGTATTGTTCAAGAGATAGCAAATGGGGTCAGGTCTCATACTGATAGACATTGCAGCTTTCCTGATATAAAGGTCAGATTTTGTGACATCAAAAGCTTATCAGGAGATTTTCCTCTTCCTTAGAGCATACTTCATTTTCTGTCTTCACAAGAACGCTGTTCTGTAGCATGCAGGGAGACTGCAGAAGCAGCAATTTGAACACTGTTTTGCAGTGGGAGAGGGAGTCAGATCCGATTTCCACTGAAATAATTGGAACGACTCACAGATTTCCCGAGAAGCTAGATCAGATTTAAAAAAAAAAAAAAAGGCAAAGTAAGTGGCAGATCATAACAGAACTATGGCTGGTAGGAAAGTTTACTGACCTGCTAAATCATATAGTGATCCATCCCAAAAAAACTGCATGCTGGAGAACTTTCCAACTGCCAGTTGGAATAAGTATCCCACTTATTTCTTTCAATACCTTTTACTGTTACATATTCATGATTTTATCTTTTGCTTTCCTTCAGTAAAGTCCAGATGACTAATTTAACAATAACTTCGGTTTTGCTCAGGTGAAGTACATTAGAAATTACAATACAACTGGAATGGTAATAGAATAGAATTTGGTCGACAGGAACAGTTTTTATTGTTTCTTCGAATGAAAGCAAGGGATGCACTTGACTTAGTCATCTACACAAATATGCAGCAGTAATAGATCAGTTTCACCCTTATTTGCACTTTGCTAATTTACCCTCTTGCCTCTTAGAATGATGTGTAATACAGTTCTTGGCTTTAGAAATATAGTCTTAAAAATATTCTCCCTCTTCTTTCTCTCTCATGTGCACTGATTGTTGGAAGGATAAAAGTAATTTAAAAGTAGCATATTTTTCAGTATCAGTGGGGTTTTTTTTTACAGATTAGAAAAGCAGGACATGAACAGGCATCCAGTGCTATGAGCTTTAATTTTATTAATACACACTCTTTTAGAAATCTGAGTCACCAAGCAAATAATACATTCCATTTGCATCTTTTTAGCCAGGCAGAATTAAATACAACAAATTTCATACATAAGAAGAAAAGGATTACAATTATAAGTTTTAAGTCAAATTTTAAAAACAAAATAATATGCACAGCATAGTTCCTCCTATAATAATTTCCCTTTTATCAGCCGTGAAGCAACCATTTTATTACCATGTTCTTTTTCACTGATGGAAGTGATTTCACTTCAAATCACATGAAAATCAGTATTTCACAATGGAAAGTGGGAAAGGTCTCTGAATCGTATATTTAAGAGTGGGTAAATACTGTAAGATTTGGATTAGAAGTAGGAAAGTCCATTTACTTCCATTTGTACTCAACTAATCCATTGATAATATTGCTGTCTTATAAAAACAGGAACAAACTCTTGCCTTTATATATTAATGGAAACTATTGAATAAATAATTTAAATACAAGATTCTATTTCATTTGGCATTATAGAAAGCTTCTAGATGTGGCAAAATTAGCAAATCACAAAAAATATTTTAGTGAGGGTTCTGTAATTACAGAGCATCCCAAACATCCTCGTATTATTTCATCCATAACAAAATGGTCTTGAGCCCTTTATCTGGACAGTGTTTTCTGTCCATATTCATGGTATAGTTCTGCATTACTTTTAGCCTAAGAATTTTTCCAGCATGGGTTTATAGTATAAGTATTCTTTCCAAACAAGTTTCACATATGAACGTCAGCTGTAATACTGCAGGTGAAAATTAAGTCCATATTTGAACCTACTTGCTGCATCACGTTTTCCCCCAAGAAACATTTCAAGTTTTACTGGGTTATTTCCCGGTATGTTTAGTAATGATTTATACATAAATGGTGCCTTGCAGTCAGGTGTCTGCAGAACTGGAGGTGAAATAAACCTTTTTTTCTTAAGATTACCACAAGAGTTAAAAAGTATATTTAAATCTTCATCCATATGAATGCAAGAACAGTTCAAAACACATCTCAGGACAACTCCGTAGAGTAACAAGGGACGATGTAATAGAAATATAATTCTACAAGGTTTATTACAGACATGGAGAGATAAATAAATGTAAAAAATAATGACCCAAGTCCAGAAGATTCCGCTCTTTCCTTATACTGACAAATTGCCTACAAACTACTAAGTATTGCCTAGGTAGAGGTTGAAAGTTGGAGCCCTAAATATATTCCATTCACAGACACTGATGGTCTTCAACTTTTACTCCCTCTCCTCCTACCCTTCCTTCTCCTCCTCTGATGTTAATAATTAGGTACTACTTTTCATCTAGTGCATCAGGCCATATTATGAGAATACCCTTGAATCTACAGCAACACATTTTGTCTTTACAGACATAAAACTGTAGGGTTAATTTACTCGAACAGCTACAGCACGACGAATTTCACCTAAGGTGGCAGATGGCAGAAGATGGGGAGGAAGAGAAAAGGCATTCCCTGTGGCTGCTGTGATATTGCAAGATCACAGATTTCGGGGTTGAAGGTACGGAAGTGGTTTCCTTGCTAGTCAAGATCCCAGTTAGGCTGCTTACTTTTGAAGGACAAAACAGTCTCTTTGCTCCTCTCTCTGAGGAGAGCTCCTCTCTCCTCTCTCACTGAGGGTGAGGGGAAAACAAAAAACACCCCCCCCTGCTCTGTATTCATTTTAGCAGGGAGTACCCAGAAGTCTTGAAAGCAGCAGAGCCCACTTTCACATCAGCGTTTCCACCTTACACCCCCGCGTGAAGCCTTGCGCGGCAGGTAAGCCAGCTGGGAAGCAGCGTATCAGCGGGATGAGATGCTGGCCTGACCACGTGCCACGCTCAGCAAAGCCTAACTGCTGACAGCAGGGTAAGGGAACACCCCTCCGGAGTGACAAGACGCCAAGATGAGAGCACCGTACAACTCTTGCAAGCGAGCAGAATTCAGGACAGGGGCAATTCTGAAGCTGTTTTTTCTTAAAACTCACACAGGACACTCAGAATTAGTCAGGTTTATCTACCACCCAACCCGTATAAACCTCCCCAAAATGTTGACTGCTCTGTCAGAAACGCCATGGCAGATCATGTGTGTTCAGCATAGCATTACTTTTTACAAGGTTTCCTTTAAGCCGAGCTGAAATGAAAACATTATTGTGAGAGCCTCTAGCTTGTAAAGATTTCCAATACAGTTTCACAACAGGTTGGTAAAAAGCTTCGACGTTGACTGACAGGGTGAAACGCAATTACCACCAGGTGTTTCAAATGTGCCGGCAACCGTCAGCTCATAGTTCTCACGAAAACGATAAATTGCTATGCGAAAGTAATGCGGAGTGATTACGTTTAGAGTAATTATGGCAAAAAGTAATTAAGTGAAATGAGGAGAGCACACAGCATCGTTTTACTTCTTTCTCTAACAATGGCAATCCATACGCCAGAGATTTCAAGTGAATTTCTTAATCATGGTAAGATCTTTTCAGGATGTATCCCACTTGTGGAGTTATTCTAGATACATCTTCAGATGATCACTTAAGGACTGAATAATAGCTCAGTTTTGTGATGTTTTTTCTTCATATCTGCATAGCTCTCATACTATTAATTACCAAAATAAGACTAAGAATGCTAATAGACTAAGGCCAGAAGGGACCACTGTGATCGGCAGGTCTAAATACTATGTAACATAAGATATATTTTTTTTCTCATAGCAGTGCCACCATCTAGTCCATATTTTGAGATTTAAATACATAAAATCTTTTGAGAAATACCCAAATGTGATTTGAAGCAAGACGAATATATCACATTTGTTCATTAAGCATTCTGGGGTTATTTATACCCATGGCTTAATGGTATCATTTACAGATTTAACTGTTAAAGCTTTAATTTCACTGTACTGGATCTTGCTAACTCATCCATGCATTTAAGAGTGGCATAGCATCGGGTATTTCTCTCTCTGTATGGCTACAGAGCTATGTTGTAATTAAGCCACTTCTTAGCTATATCCCTCTAAGCTGAATTTTTGGGTGGTTTGGGATTTTTCGTGCAAAAGCCTCGCTGTTTGCAGCAGTGCTTCCAGTGACACAACCCCAGGTACCGCCACGTCCTGCATTCACAGTTCCAGGGGTTATGCAAGTCCTTTCAGTTACACAGAGTTGGAGGTTATGTTTAATCTGACAATTTCAGAATCATCATTTTCCAGTATAATAATCAGTTCTTAAAGTTTCCCTCATGTTCTTAATTCCTAAATGTATGACTTAGAAATGTCACATCTACAAGCCATCGGCAAGAATTGTGTGTTTTCTTTCAGAATCTTAATGTTAGACTTAACAAGTTGATAAATTCTCTGCAGGTATGGCTAGAAACATCTACGTAGCTCAGATGATTTATTACCAAAGGACAAATTTTATTTTGTCAGCAAATTTTAAATATGGTTACATGTTTATGAGGGAATGGAATAACCATGCAATGGAAATGGTACAAAGTTTTCCAAGGGGAGAATGCTGCACTTAAGGAAATATTTCTATAAAATGAGACCTCAGTCTGCATCCAGTAAATGTATATCTGGCCAAGGTGCAGCAATGTATCTACAAATGCCAAGTACCTATGCATATACAAATGGTTGTTTAAGAACTGTGCAGTAAAATTGGTAGATTAAAGTGCACATCATTTTAAATCCATGCTGTAGCATTTACTTTTGTTTTTAAAAGTACATTTCATTAGGTGTAGAACTCATTCCGGTTTCATGCTCATCTAGCTATTTTTACTGTATTGAAATAGCCATTGCTCAATGTTAATGCAAAGCTACACACCAATAAGCACCGATTTGACTGCCTCCTTCCAAAAGTGGAGCCACATAACAGGCTTTCATGTAATAAAATAGGTTTGGATTTCACATCATTGGAGAGGTTTGTTTCCTTTCATAATCAAATATATGGATCTGGCTCTGTTTGTATGTCTCTTAAGCAACACATAAATTACAGAGATTTAAATTGCATTTGAATAAAAAAATATCAATGAATTCCATCAAATCCAATTGACTTTTACCAACCAGCGTGAATGAAAAAAGGACCATGCCTCCTGCACTTGAGTACTTGAAAATGAGAATGTTTTTTTATATCAGTTAAATTTTCAAAAACGTATTTTCAACCCATAATGACACCTAGCCATGAAATTCTATTGAGTTTTGTGTACACTGTTTTTTCTGGAAGTAGTCCTGAGGGCACTGCTTGTTTTTAAGTATTACGTAAACATTTTGTAAGAAAAGCAGTTTGTATTTCATGTTATATAGACAAGCAAAGATCGTACACACCTATTGAAAAAATCACTTGAAAATTCATGCAAAGTACAGTGTATCTTAAAACAACTGCATGTTACTTTACATTCATTATACATTGAAACAAACACAGAATTTTAATGTTTTGGTCTTCAACATTTGTACATGTACTGAATACATAACACTAACACAAGCTCTGTAAACTAGAAGCTGTTCTTTCCTCTGCTTTTATCCTTTCCCAAAATACCACAAATATCATTAGGTTCAATGTGACACATTGTACTGTGAAGCAACCATGAAGAAAACAATGTCTAAACCAATGCGTTCGCAACATTATTTTATAAAAAGATCTCTCCCTTTCCCTATAACGTGGGATTTAAAGTAAAATTTACTTCACTGCAATATTAAATATACAAAGCTTAATGTTTATCTCTTGGAAATAGTGACATTATTTTTTAAAAATGAAGATATGGTAGATTATGGAAATAATAAAGTTAAGGTTTTAAGAAAGAGGTGCATATATACAAAGTGAAAGTGAATACAAAGCTCAAAGAACCATAACTTAAAACATGTCATTAAAATGTCTTATCTTGCCAAAAATTAAATGGTTTTGAAAATATGTTTTTTTAAATGTTTAAATTTAGAAAAAGACTTCATAAGAATTTGTAAATAATCAAAGATCCAATTAATTTCATCATACAAAATACTGAAAGAATGTTAAGATTGCAGATGGGAACACTCAACTACAAAATTAAAGTTTGCTCCTTATACAGACATAATCATTTTTTACATATCATTTCAGCCAGTTTGGTCGTATCTTTGTAACATACTATAGCATGTGATTTTGTTACCTACCTTAGATATATGAAAAATATTAGGAAATTCTACATTTTTGATACAAGGTAGAAATTTTAGGCAATTCTGAATGTTTACATTATTACATACCATAAATGTTTAGCGCATACTTCTGACTGAAAACTGTGTGTAGTTTAATGACTCAGAAGCGGCCATTCAGCGTTAGCTTCACTTCCAACTACAATTATTAGCTTCCTCAAAATTAGTTAAATGGGTAATACAATTACCTGTGAAGGTAGCAGAGCTGAACATACAGGCAACCAAGTCCCATCATTTTTCAGCGTGTTTCACGTGACGAACAGTATGTTGGTTAAGTGCCATTTAATTTTTTTTTTCCATTTTGGATACGGAGCCTAACTCTGATTTATGTAGAGTAGCGCACAGTGTGCATCTGGATCCACACGTATCTTGGAGGATGCAAAATGTATTTTAGGCTTTATCAGTTGAAGAAGAGCACTGCTGGAATCTTTTGTGTCACACCCCTACCCACAGAAAGGCAGGGCTAACACTGCACAGAGAACCTTGACGGAATAATTTCTTGACCTCTTTAAACATTAGTTTTTACAATTTCGGAGTTCCATTGGTGCAGTGTTTTCAGGAGATTTCTGCATCTTTTTAAGGCAAAAGGTAAAAACCAGAAGATCCAAAACATAAAATGCAGAATTGGCTGGAAACCTGCTGCAATGTCCTAGTAGAACCTCAGAAAAGGGACAGAACCGAGCTCCTTTCCACAGCCTGCAAGAAAGGCGGCCCTCTCACGTTAGCATGAGCTGCTGCGCAGATGCTGCTTCTCCACGGGTTTTTCATCCGCTCTGCAGAGAAAACTATGGCAAGGAAAGACTTCTACGTTTCTCCACTAAAATACAGTTTTAAGACGGACTGAACAACTCCTGCCACCTGATACGACGGGATCCACTACTTCTATCATCAATGCTGAAAGTGCATTGTACGTTTTAAACTTCAGGAGACGCTCGTGGAGCAGCACGAGGAGGCAGCATTTGGGCAGTATACATACAACAAAATTTTAGGGAGTTTATACAAAAAATGCGTGAGTGGCAGTTTCTGTTGGGATTCTCCAATTCGCTCAATCTATGAGAAACATAATCTAAGAGAAATTTAAGTATTTGCTTAATTGCACACAGATATCTTGCTTTAGTTCAAGAGGAATTTGAATAATCATTCCTGTTGCCTATTTTGTTTTGTACAGAATAATATTTTCAAATTCACACAACAGGGTGGAATTCAGTGGGATTATTTCTCTTTCTATGAGTGGAAAATTCAGCCCTAGCCAGAGAAATCTTTTTTTTTTTTTTTTTTTTTAAACTTCAGTTAAAAAAATTAACACTGAAATTAACCTTTCTGGTTAAAAAGATGTAGAAAACCACATTAGGCAAGTAAGTGAGGTGAAACTTCTGCTTCACCCTCCACCAGAAACAACGATCCCTGCCAACAAATTCAGAACTTGAAAGCAGACATTCAGTTGTAAGGGATCGCCAGTGCCCATTCCCTGATTTTCTGCCCAAAATCGCCATTTTTGTGGCACGACAACTTCCTGCCCAACTGTCCGGCCGCTCAGGGCTTGGACACCGTTCACCGCATACGTTAACACTGGTTTTACATTCACAACCTCCGTGTCAGAGCTGAGTATGTCAGAGTCACGCTAGAGACACCGATCCACAAAAGCGTGTTTTAGGGAGGAAACCGAGCCTTGGCCCGTCAGCTGCTGCTTCAGGTTTCTCTGAAAAGCGAGGGGAAGTTTTACTCATACGCACCAGGAATCCGATGGGGCCTTACTCACTAATTGTTACTGCAGCCCCCTCCCACCCCCTCATCCTTAAAATTTCTAACAGATGTAGCTCCATTACTACCAAGCACCTGGGTTTAAAATTATGTACAACTAAGAAAAAAAAAGCCTTTTCCAGATGAAACAATAAACCCAGCGTGTTAACTTTATACAATTACATATTTACATTGTAATTTTTTATTCAAAGTAATAAAATCACAAGCAATTTTTTAAAAGGAAAAACATGTCATTTCCAAAGCTGTAGAATCTCCTAATATGTTATAAATTCAGCTGAAGTCTGATAGTGCTTTAACGATTTGAGTGATTAGTGGGTGATGAGGATCTGAAAACTCAAAGGAACTTCAACACTGTTCTAGGCTGTGTTTCCTAACCTCAATCCTAACCCAGAAAATGGTTTCCTGCACAGATAAACCCTTCTTCTCCAGTCGAGGGTTTTTTCCCATATATTTTGTGTTCCTAGCAATATCACCGAACTGTCTCTTCATATGAAAGAACGGACACAAACACCACGCATGCAATAGCGTGTCTTCAATATTATTTTACCGATTCCAAGCAGACAGTACTGACACGTAAACATGTGAACTAACCCTCCATAGTTGACATGGTTCCACCACTCTGAACATTTTTTTTTTTTTTAAGCAAGTTTGTGGAGAAAAAGGAATCTGACAGAGCATCTGGCTAACACTACTTAGCACTTTCAAAGACCCTGCCAAGGGTGCAGGACTCTCTCGGCAAGCTTGCACGTGATAGCAAACCCGGAGGAGCGGTAGATATGCTGGAGAGCAGGGCTACTTTTCAGAGGGCCCTTGGTAAGCGGGAAGAATGGAAGTAACAGCTATCAAATGCACAAAGTTCAACAAAGCCAAAAGCGAAGTCCTCGACTGGGTCCCAAACTTGGACTGGGACTAAGTGCAATTCTGCAGAAAAGGACACGAGAGCGCTTGTAAAGCAGAAATTGAACATGAGTGTACCCTTGGAGCAATAAACTACTGTCAAGGGAAGCGATTAGTCTACTCAGCGCTCGTGAGGCCACACCTGGAACCCACTCTTCAGTTTTGGACACCGCAGTACACGAGAGGGATGGGTAAGCTGGAGGAAGGCCAGTGGAAGGCCGCTGATCCGGCCGGAGAGCTGGAGCACAACAGGTGAGGAGAGACTGAGCGCGACGCATTGTTTCAGAAGAGATGGCCGGGGGGAAATTTAATTGCCATCTTAAATTGCGTCTTAGTTAGAGAGAAGACTCAAGTGCACAGCGAAAGGACAGAAGGCAACAGTCATGAGCTACATCAAGGGAAACCCCAACTGGGGATAAGAAAAAATACTTTAGTGAGGGTGATTAGGCACTGGCAAAAGTTGCCCAAAAAAGTGCTGAATTGCCATCCTTGGAAATTTTCAAAACTTGCCTGGACAAGGAAGCCATCCAACTCTGAGGGCAGCCCTGCCTTGAGAGGATGTCCGGAGGTTCCTTCAACTTAATTTACTCTATGAGTCTATGGGTCATTAATAAATAAGGTAAAAGCGTATCTTACTCCAGCTAACAATAATGTTCTCAAAGGACTGAGTGCCCTTCCGCTATTTCTTTAGTGGTTTACCACTTGAAGACATATTAAGTACTTTATAAAACTGCTGAAACTACTCATGTTATTTAGGCATTTTCAGAATTGGACCATTTACCTTATATACTTTATAATATAAATGCATCCTTCTGAATTCTTCCAATTTGGAGATACATGATACCAAGCCCCTCCTACAACTTTTAAGGGAATGCTATTTTTAAACACTTAAGCATTGCCCAGAGTTGCTTTACAGAACATAATATTTTAAAACATATGTATATATTGCACATTTAAAACTGTATCTCCATCTCAAAGTCTATAAAGTTAACAAAACACACACAGACACATATGCAACACATGAAGAAAAGCTGCCCTCAGACTGACACAAATCCTCATTTTGGTACAACTACATACAGGCCGTAAACAAAACCTTATATAGCGTACACAAAAGTTCTGTGTATACAGTAAGGTGGGCATATGAAATGGAAAAAAGTCCATCATTACTCTATATGTTACATTTAAAAGACATCTAAACAGATAAATTAGCATTTCCTCTCTAAAGCAATTGCCTCGAGTTGTACACAGGTTATTCCAACTCTGAATCAGTGCCCATCTGTACTTTAAAAAGAGAAAAAGCATTGTCAAAACAATCTGAAGAGAGAACAGAAGTTTTCCTCCCTGAAATCAGAGTGCTACAGCATTTTATTATCTGTAAGACAAAAACTTAGCCATCTCTTCACTTCTGTGGAGTAAGGTGTCAGAAAGTTACTTGTCCATATCAATATTTCCTTCCTGTGTATTTGAATGTTTACACGCCGTATGTTTAGTAAGTAAGAATACAGACACATCTTCTCCAACATTTTTTTCTCAAGTAGCTTTTAAAGGTCCAAGAGCTTCATTTGACAAAGCTCGCTAAGACGCAAAGGATCAGCCCGGTTTTCTTTCACACCAGTTCCAAAAACTTTTGCTACAAACGCAACTTCAGTACATTACAGACCAATTAGCTTTATCAAGATAAACCCAGGATAAAGCCCATTGTGCTTTGTTTTCTAGGTGTGCAGTTCACACAAACCAAGAGCCAACATACGGGACTTTTCGGAGTTCACACGTGCGTACAGTTGGTAGATGGTGGTGTATCTATCCGACTTTTGTTTTCCTTAGCGTCATTCAGAGGTGACTCGTTACCTATCTGGCATTTGAAGACTTGCTTGTAGGCCTTCCTAAAATTTTCAGAGAGAAACGCGTATATAATCGGGTTCACAGAAGAATTGCTGTAAGCCAGGCAGTGCGCGGTTACTCTGAAGAGAAAGGAGGCTTGAGTCAGTGGGAAAACTCCAAATTCAGCCCAGAGATGAATCACGTGATGCGGCAGCCAGGAGATGCCAAAAACCACCACCACCACCAACACAGTCTGTGCTGTCTGAGACAGGGAGAGGAAAACACAGATGTCTGATGAGCACTTGAAGAATCAGCTCTAAACCTGCTTCAAAACCATTATTCGGGGGGAAAAATGGTATACTGAGAGAGAACACACTTTGGAAGGCTTATTGCTGATTTTACTCCATTACCTACATGTGCTTTATTTTGCGTAGCGAACTACTGCAAGGAGAACCTTAGCCTTGAAAATGCCATAGTAAAAGGCAAATGTGTAACTTCGCTCAAAGGTGAAGAATGATGTTCCCGATTCCCTACACAAAAGCCTAGCCTTTTCTGAGGTGGACACAAGCTCGATGTAAAATAATGATAACGTGGGTCTTTGGGAAATCTCATCCAGATCTAATGACCTCTATTTTAGTACGGTGCACAAGAATTTCTGACCAAAATTGCAAGAGAGATCTATTATACATGAAGGCAGCTAGTGGACGAGTTTAGAGCAGTCAGACGAACACTTTGCTCAAGTCTACAAAAGGACCAGGGGCTTTTTTGAAAGTCTCTCCTTCAAACATAAAATTCCCACAGGGGGGAGTCACACAACAACATTCTGGGACACAACTAGGGAAAAAAAGAGAAAAGTAAGGAGCTTGAAATTTCTGATGATTGCACATTGTCAAAACCAGTCTGGAAATTAAAGCTCACCACCAAACACTGAATTCAGAAAAATGGAACACAAAATATCCTCAGTGCTGCCTCCCGTCTCCACTTTCATTATTTGTGAGAGAGAGGGCCACGAAGTTCCTTAGATCCATCCAGACAGCTACGGTATCAGTCAGTACAGGCCTTTACTCTGCCAGGGCACAGTGGAGTCTACCTCAACATTTTCTTTAGCTTCCACTTACTTCAGAAACAGCAGTTAGTGCCTTGCAGTTGCTCAACTAATTAGTATCTACAAGTACCTCTTGCGACTAAATCACTTTCCCAATAAAAGCCTAATACTAATTCCAAAGCATATTATGTTATGGACCATTATAATTACTATATTAATACTTTAGAACATAATTTTTCATTAGGCTCTTCTTCACAGCCAAAACTAACCCAGTGGCCACAGAGCGATAAATACCGCAGCACAGGGAGTATCTAGACTTTTTGCTAGTTTATTGAACGTGGTCTATACTTCTTGAATTGATTAATGCTTGGCAATAATTCAGACTGACCTACCTAATCACAACATGACTTAACTTATAGAAACTTACAGAAAAAAAAAAGTTTAATTTCTGTGTCAACAGGCCAAAATAACTTATGACAGATACTGTTGCTGGTTAGCAAAATCTCACAACAGAAACCAAAGGATGTTATATCTGTAGTAAATATAATTTATTTAGTCTCAAGGATTCATCTGTTTTCCCAAGCTGTTCCTCTACTAAGCCCTATGGAGTTTAAGTCAGTTGCCACTAACAAACAGCCACACAAATATTTTCTCTTTCAGGTCCCATCAGAAGAATACGTGCTAACAAGGAAGCAGAAATTAAGAGCAGTTCATTCTCTGATCCCTTCAACGTGTTAATATTCCAACTGAAAACAGATTGTCTGGATACCACATGCACAATTTCTTCAAAAGAAGCATATTACTTCAGTTTGTTCAAAATTCTCAAAATAATTACACCAGGAAAATCACTGACTTTCAATAGACTGTATAGATGCACCTGAAAGCAGAGGTTGATCGTGTGTCTCTGGTAACTGTTTTACTTAAGGTATTTCACATCTGCAGAATAAGTAATTTTGCATTAGGAAACCTCACAACATCTGTTTTGTCCCATTATTCCTCCTGAGCCTAACCTCAGAGCTTACCTGTCCAAAGTCACCACTGTGCCTTGCAACCAAGGTAACACTAAAGGGCAGCTCTTGTTTACCTAACGGGAGCATGCTTAGGGCTCCGCATTAGCAAACAAAACCCACTTGAAATACACGATGTTAATATCGATGCTTTGTGACCAAACCCCACAAAAAACAGCATTTAGGCACATTAATATTTTTCATTCACTTTTTTTCCATACATATAGCAAATTAATTTTAAGATTCTACTACTGAAATTTTCATAAACGTTTGAACAAAGCTAGAAGGGTATAATTAAGCCTGAAATGCATTCTTAGCAAAACAGTAGAAGGAAAAGAAGAAAGATACAGTACTCTAGTGAAAACAGAGCTGCTTTGAAAAACAGGAGTTAGGCCTTAGGATCAGAAACTTATTTTCTAAGGCAAAAAAAGTTTGGGGCTTTTTTTTGCCCTTTCGTTACTGAACCCTGATACCTCTGAGCAGTCTTGGGCATATCTGTAATGCTTTTCCCTGAAGCTATGAAAGCCAGTTCGTAGCTAGATCTGATTTTTACTTGCAATTGTTAAGAGTCAGTGTTTAGAGGAAATGCACAGATATTTCCAGTTTAAGAATAATTTAGATGAGAGATGACAATGTACAGAACGCCTTTGAAAACTACACCTTTGGCCTTGATGACATTAAGTGCAAAAGTATATACGTTAAGTATTTTACGGAATCAGAGCCAAAATGCTTTTAATTCTAGGAGTGAAAATCTATTGACTAGGATATTTTTCAAAAAAATAGAGAATGCATAAATAATAGATTACTTATTCCCTGTTGAGCCCATGTATATCTCATTTACATTGCAGGCAGTCTGCATGCCCATATGGTAATAGCGATCAGATCAAATGAAGAGCTATAGCCTAAGGGCTTGTTCTGACTCCAAATTCATAAACTGAGAAGTTAGTCAAATGATTACTGTGGTCAAATCTGCTCAAAAATCAGAACCATATTATATTAACTGACAAGTTCAATATATAAACACATCTTTCAAATATTGTTCTAAATCGCAAAGCTAATATTCTGCTTTAAAGACCTTTCACGATTCTATGTGTAGCCAGTATATAACTTAAATCTTGAACATAAGAGAAAAAAAGGTTTTGTGGAAAATCAATTGAGGAATTGCAGAATCGTTAAAGTCTCTTGTTAGACTCCTATCAGGAAGTACGATGAACCTCATTTGGAAGTCTCATCATATAACCTAGGAATTCTTCATTAAAAAATCAGCTAGTTAAAAGAAAAAAAGAAAAAAAAGATCTGCAAATTAGGGAAAAATGCTGGTGAGACAAAAAAACCCCATTTATTATTAGAGACAGGTAGTCTCCACATGTCTGAATTTCATATGCTCCGAAGTTCAAAATACGGGGATCTCAGGTAATGGCTTGATCCATTGCGATGGAAAACTCGGATCAGAAAAGATTCCAATCCTGCTAAGTTCAGAGAGACACGGAATATGTCATTAGATACTTCATTTCAATTCCATCTCCCCATTACATCTTTAGCAACAAGCAATATAATACCAAATTAGCTTAGCCATAAAACGAAAACATAAACAAATAGATATTGGTAATGAAAGCAATCTACCTTTTTCTTGGACGCTTCTGACTTCTTTGACATGTTTCTCAACTTTTTATGCAGATGATTAAGAACCTGAAAAGATTAATTTGCATCTTGTATTTCACCATTTTCTAAAATTCAAACCCATATATTTCAGAGTACGCTCTCCAGTACTGCGTGAGTCACTTACAAACATCGCTGATCCAATTTACACATTTCAAAAGTGCACAGTATAAAATCCAAAGGAATTACATATCTGCATCTGTGTGAATCAACAAACATGAAGCACACCACAATTGAATCCTTACATAAAAATTCAGATGTATTACACAACAAACACATACTACAATTGAACAAGGCAACAAATGGAAACCTATCATGCACCTAGAATTAGCAATCACTCTTCTTCCATAAAAATGTCAATGCTTGTTAATTTAGAATGACCTTTACCGCATGTAACATAAAAAGTGTATGTTTTGAGTCAGAGCTTCTCTGAGTCACCTGCATAATTTGCTTTCTTCAGATGGATGCCTGGTTAATATAATCAGGATGTTAGCGCTATTCGATCTTCGAAAGAAGCCCAGGCTTCCAAAAATAATTTATACTAAAATGTATCTCACATGAGGCATGACCTTTATCAACAATTTGATGATACTTGGCATGTACCTTTCACAAGTAACGTTTTAAAATGGGTCTCAAAAAGACTCATCATCCAAGAGCAGGGTCCAAGTATTAACATAATGATTTACACATAAAATTTTGGATAGCGGGTGCGTAGAGGTGCATGCCCTGCTTTAACTGCAGTCATTAGTAGCTGAATCTAATATATTCGCATGGCATGATTTGTGGGCACAGGGGGCAGGGAATACGCTCCTCAGCTGAATGGCTTTAACAAGTTGTAAACAGAATTAAAAAACGGAGATGCTTAATTAAACTTGAGGGTTTAATTAAAATACGGTAAGAGGAGTTTCTTAGAGAGAGTGTCAGAGTGTGGAGCTCAGTTAGACAACGATGATGATGATGATGATGATGATGATGATGTTAGGTTGCACTTCACATACCTCTCAGATGAACTGAGAACAATTTAATAGGTAAGATCATCCAGAACTAAATAGACAAGATCATTCAGCATTAAAAGGATTTTTTTTTAAGGAATATAACACTAAATTTTAGGGATTATAAGGACACGTCCTGAGGCGGGGAAAAGGGTATAAATTCAGACTCTCTTGTATCATCTGGGGACGTTTTCTCTGTTTTCTTCGGGCTGCACGGCTAACCGCTACCAGGACAGACACCAGACGAGATGACCTATAGACTCGATCCCACTCTGGCATTTGGGTCTTAGAAACATACGTAATGAATTAAAAGAAACAAGATGGCATTTGTGAATAGCCATGGCTCACCAGCGGGTTCCACTTTTTAAGAACCTGCTCTTAGCTACCAGTGAACCACAAACAACGATAAAAATAAAAGCAACTTGTAACCACTTAACATTGGAAGCGCAGTTCGTTTGTGCTGCTCTGTGCACTAACGCGTTTGTGCGTGCCAGACTCGGCGCTGCATGCTCTCCCTATTCTGAAACGCTACCAGGCTGCTACCTGGCTAAACCCAGCTCAGGAAAGGCAGGAGAAAAATAAATGGGTTTTCTCTGAGAAGGTCTGGTTTTGGCTGGGTCCCAGCCCTTCTTCCTTCTCCTGGATGAAGCAGACCAGAAGGAAAGGACGGAAGAGCCCCTGAGGTTCAGCAGAGGAACGGGGAGATGATCCTCCGGCTCACACACTCTTTATTCACCGGCCGTCACCGTGTACAAAACAGCAGAATTGCTTACTCTGTGGGTGAAAAACGTAAAACCAAAAAAGAGCACGGGAGAAGTACAGGGAAGTTCACTTCCCATCACTGCTGCTTCACCTGTCGTACCCCCTTCACACAACTCACAGTGATGGGCCGTTTCTACCGGACCTTTGCAAATCCCATCACCTGCCACTCAGAGACTGTACCGTGCTGTGATTTAACCTCACAGCCCAAAACTGAAGTCAGATAAACTCTTCCCAGAAATCGGAACTGCAAAATCTTCTTTTAAAGTTACAAGCATTTTCTTCTTTTGTTCTGAAAGTTTTTGTTGAAGATTTAGATGATAACCTTCCAGTGAATCCTTCTCAACTTCCCCTCTTTCAGATTATGTACGTATTTGATAAAATAAGTCTCTGCAGTGAAAAGGTGCTGGCTCTACGAGGTAGGGTACCAGACGGCATGCAAACCAGCAGCAAGAGAAATAGGCAGAATTTAATTACGTACCAACAGCAGCGGAACAGCACTCAGAGACCTACACAGAATGCCATGGAGCGATATGAAGAGCCATATTTACGCACAAACACTACAAGGCAAATCAGGCGTCTCTCCTTACTGCCCTGTTCAAATTATCTCTTCTCTGGGCCAATGAATAATCAATTGTTCCTCTAACAGCCGCTGTCAGTTCACCTGAATGAATAACGATTCTACATGTGCCTCTTCATTTGTCTCAGGTTATTTCTCTAAAGAAAGTCTTTCAAAACATCCACTAATACAATTGCACGTGCATTTTTAACTCATGGAATGAAATACCCACCTTGCTAAAAAACAGGTCGCAACCTGTTCTCATAAGGTGCTACATTTTTTAAAAAATTCAGCTCCGTGGAAAAATTAACTCTTTACATGAAACTTTTCTCACTCCAGCTTTCATGTACCTGTTGATCAGAGATCTTATTTGGCTCTCGGGGAAGGAATAGCTTTCCTGTTTTCTGGAGATGAGGGTGGGGTGCTGCGGGAAGAACGTCATGCTGTTGTGGAAGAGGGTGTAAGGAGACTTGTAGGACCATAGAAGTGTACGAAGTTCCAGTCCGTACTACCGCAGCTACCACTGATGGCATTTGGGAGGCCCTAGAGTTTGCCTACAGACTATCCATTTCTTTTTTTTCCTTTCTTTTTTCCCAGTTGTTTCAGGGACTACATTCGAGATGGTTTGAGAGCCCAGGCTGAGGGACTATGACCAAATCAAGTTGAAAAAAGGATTTTTCCAATAAAGGAGAGAAAAAAAAAATAGCTTAAACTATCTGCGCCTATTCACATAAGTCTACCAAACATTGTAAAAGTTTGAAGTCTACACTGCTGCAAAGCGTATTTCCTGCCTGGCTGTATATATATAATCATTCCATTGACTACACCTTCATTACCAGCCATTGAAAATCCTGCAGCAGGAAAGCCTGACCAAGGTCATTACCTAATAAGAATGAACTGCTCGTTTAACAGAGCCATAATGTGAGCATTACATTCTGAACCATATTTTATAGTATGAACCTGATTTAAATTCAAGTGCCATTGCCTCCAATCCATTTTTTAAAGTAATGCTGCTACTTCTATTGTCACAACAGATCCTTCACCCTCTTTCATTTAATAGTGTGCCACTAATGGGTTATACCCTTTTTTTTTTCAGTGTAGTTTAGTGAAGTTTTCCCTCACTGCTCAGCAAAATTTAAGATATAATATCTTAAGCCAAGAACCATATAAGCTTGTATTTTATGTTGAGGCTCCTACTTTTTATGGCTTACTTTTAACCAAGTCTATAAATCGTACCTGACTTCCATGAACTCAGAATGTTCAGAATGATAGATAATAATGGAAAAATCCTTAAGGCAAGAAATATTTTTTTAAAAAAGCTTTTAGCATTCTACCGCTATAAAAGGAAAAGTTTGCTAACGACTTTAGCTGTCCCACCTAAAGGTTTGATTGAAGGAGGCCTGACTTTCAAGGACTGAATCCTCATAACTGGGTATTCAAAAGCAAAGGCACCCAAAATCAGTTGTCACATTGCACTACCCTGGCAGATGTCAATTGTTAGAAGCTCGCTGGGAATCGCTTATCACTTTGCCCTTTAAGAACACATTAGTGGGAAAACGTTGTAGCAGTGTTACAAAACACACACAAAAAGTCAGTATTAAAAAAATATGGCACGTCATATGATAAGCAATAAAAAAATAAGAATACAGGCTGCCTACAAGTATGCAGTGCTGTAACTCAACTGGTAACTATATAATCCCTGCTCCTCTGGCTGGAGTAGTAAGCTCCTTTTCAGAGCAGTTCTGTGAGCAAACAGAAGCCGGTTTCCTAGGGATTTGTGATTTCTTGACTGTGTGTTCCCAAAAGGATGTGTCTCCTCCATGAGCAGATGCTACAGGAGACCTCTTCCCCCTATGGCTTGCCTGATGTTTAACAGCTGAGTGCAAATGGACTCTCCTTAAAGGAGAGAGGGTGACGGAGCTTCTCCACCTTCTTCGTTGACTCCTGTTTTCACAAAACCAGGGAAGTGTCATTCCTTCTGATATTTTCACTCCTCTATCAAATCTGGTTGAAGCTGAACCAAAGTTATTTGTGGGAGAGAGGAAATGGGCAGCTGTACACACCGGGCACAGAGCACGATCTCATAAATCTCTGCCTGAAGAGCACATCACGTGAGATTTCCAGTTCTGGTTTTGTGGGAGGATGCTGCTTCCAAATACCTAGCGCTACTGCAGCACTTCCCTACGTTGTAACAGTATTGCTATCCACTGGGGAAATACAAATCTCTCCTAACATAATTTAAGAGAGAGTGAGAAAGAACTCGGCTCCCTATTGGAGTGCCTAAAAAATGAGACTTTCAAAACTGAAAGTTCAATTGCAGTTTGCTTACAAAAGAAACAGAACTGCCTTAAAGGAGTCTGGAAAAGGCAATATATTCAAATAGAGAAATTAGTCTCATTTGGCTTAATCTACTGTATCAGAAGATTGTGTTATTTAGCTGATCCACAGTTCATAAGAACCAGTGAAGCCCATAGGAAACTAATGCATTTATTTTTATAATACTTTTGAGGCGATTACACAGCAGCGATCCTCTAACCCTGCGTGCATTCAGAAGCCAAAATACTCGTACTTCGTAGTACTTCAGTGACATCAATAAAAGCTCGCAGTGACCACTTTGCTTCAGACCTGTGAGAGCAGCAGATCTAGAACTTCAGCTCTGATTTTCAACTACTATCGTCTTTAATTTCTCCCTCACTTTGCCCCACGTGCCAAAATATTGCAGTTGGAGATTGGCCAGCGGCTCCTAATGAGGGCAGGAATGAGCCTTTACGCTGCAGGGTGCAAATACCTCCAAATGCCGTACAAGTCACGGCATTTTTCAGCTTGATTGACGCTGATGGGAATACCAGGTATCTCCTAAAACTCACCCCTTCAGGTTGGATCTTCCAGCCTGACACCATGGCAAGCAGGATCATACACACAGGCTCAAAACACATCACCCAGCAAGGGTGAGATCCTAGCCTGGCAATAATTTAAGCACAAGACTTTAGTTCTAAGGTCCAGTGGCCTTGATTTTATGAACTTGTTCTGGGCATGTATTTAACATAGCGTTGCTTTGTTGGTTTGGGGTTTTTGTGTTGGTTTTTTTTTAAACTACATATTCATACTAATATTGAGAGATCTACTTCTGTAGTGGTGCTTTGTAACAACATGGTGTGTTATATTTACTGTGCTTATATCTTGTTTAAACGTATTTCCTCCCCCCCACACACACACTATGCAGGACTGTCATAACTTTGAAAGACTTGTTTTCAATCTTCTGTCATACCATTAGACTTTGAAGGCTGGTACTTTATGCTGAAACTGAAGATGCTTTGGCTTTGAAAATATAAGAATTCTTCATAGCTGAAAAGCTCCCTCTGCACACATTCCGTAACATTCTCCCTGACATACATAATATTTTCTTAAAACTCTGATGATCTATGGCTACAGCAAGTTTCATCCCTCTCACAGCTCAATCATATTCACCACTGTAGATGAAATACCAGTGTATTCACCCAGGGAAACCAGAAGTCAGTTTATGTATGAAAACATGTATTTCTTCTCCATTCCAGGTCGGACTTGTTTCACTACAAACAGTAATTTAGAATTGTTGTCCTTTGAGTTCTGCATAACTTGGGTCTAGCAGAGTTGGATGCCATTCTAGCCTTAACTGGCACATCACAATTAAGCTGATGTAATGCATACAAAACTGAACAGAACATAAAATTATTTGTTCAAATTAAATACTTTAATTGCATCTATTGAACTTGCCAATTAAAGAACCGACTTCTCAACACTTAAGCAGTCCTTATTTGCAAGAGCAGACCTATGCTCTCGAATGTAAATTACTGCCTGAGGAGAAATCCTGCCGCTGCAGGTTGCTGGCACGGAAACGGGAGGATCTCTGCCTAGCTCAGCAGGTAGCAGCCGGCGCTCCAGATCCTGTCCAGCAGCAAGCAGTGGACCCTGCGCTGAAGGCTGCAATTAATATTCACAGAAAAACGTCACAGTTTGCCTGAGCAGAAAAGTCCTTAACCACTCTTATTCAGGCACCCTTACTTACTGCTTTTTCCTGGCCGGGTCCTCACGCGCTGCTCCCTAGCACCACCTGCCCTGGCTGAAGTCTGAGGCAAATCTCCCAGCCACTTCAACTGGGGCAAGACAGGGCTCGCAGGGACCACGCAGCGTGATGCACCTTTTGCTCTTAACATGTTAACCGGATCAGACCAAACGGGTGGATTTGTGTCATTTTTAAGTGCACTGCGTTTTAAAGAACCGCAGTGCTTCGTCTGAAGCCTGAACAACTTGTTGCTTTGTTGTACTTTGAGTTAAACTCCTCATACAGCACTGCAAGAAAATAGGAGAGTTGCGTTGACAGAGAAAGCAGCTGAGCACTGGGGCTACTTAGCACTTTCGAACAAGGAAATTTGGCAGGGGGATCCCTGTAATTGCCAGACACCCCCCCCCCCCCACCGGCAATCCCTGTCCTGACCTGTCTGTGCCACACACGCACACATCCCCCCCAGTCATCCCTTGGCTATAAAACCTGCCCTCTCCCTTTGCGCCACAAACTCACCCCTGCCCCGTTGCCTCCCGACAGTGCCATGTCCCTCCACGTGCCCAGAGATGGCCCCAGAGCTCACGGACACCCGCCACCATTGTCCCCCCTCATCCCTTTTACATACCCTTCACCACTACCCGCTTTGCCCCACCTTGGCATAGCAGAAGGAGATGAGCAGCAGCGGGAGCAGATACCCAAAGACGAACGTGCAAACCACGTAGACCTTCTTGTGGCGTGGGTTGGGCCAGTGCTCCCAGCAAAAGGTCTGGTTGCTGGCCTCGCGGTGGAAGAGGCGCTGGTGGTGAGCCACAGGCGAGGCCATGGCGAAGGAGAGCGCCCAGATGAGCCCCACACCCAGCAGCGCGTTGCGGGAAACGCGCAAGGCCGAGGAGCGTCGGGAGTGCACGATGGCCACGTAGCGGTCCACGGACATGGCCGAGAGCGTGAAGATGCTCACCAGCATGGAGACAGTGAAGAAGTAGTGGATGAACTTGCAGATGAAGGCGCCCAGCACCCAGGTGGGGAGCACGTAGACCGTGGACTGGAAGGGGATGCAGAAGAGCAGGTAGGCCAGGTCGGCGATGCTCAGGTTGAGGATAAAGATGTTGGTGGTGCTGCGGCGCTTGCCTGGCTTGCTCCTCGCCAGCACCGTGATCACCAGCGAGTTGCCCAGCACCCCCAGGGTGAAGATCAAGCTGAAGACGATCAAGGTGATGAAGTTCTCGATGCCGATGCCGAAGAGGGGCTTCCCCTCTGCCTCCGGCAGCCCAGAGAAGTTGAACTCCCCGCGGGGCGGCTCTGCCCCAGCTCGGGACCGGTTGAGGGGGGCCGCCGCGGGCTCCCCCGGCTCCATCCTCCCCCTTGCGCGCCGGCCAAAGTTTCCGCGGGCGGAAAGCGGAGCCGCCGCTCCCCGGCACCGGGGACCGCGCCGAGCCAGGGCGGCGGCGGAGAAGGAAGGAGGGAGGGAGGGAGGGGAGGGAGGAGGGTGCCGCCGCGTAGGGTGCCCCGCTGCTGGCAGGGGCGCAGCCTGCGCGGCCGGGCGCGGAGGCGGCGCGGCAGCCCCGGCCGCCCCCTGGCAGGCGGCGCGCTCCGCCCGGCTGCCCGCGGGGCCCGGCGCCCCCGCCGCCGCCTCCGCCGGGGGAGGCGCTCGGCCGCGCCCGCGCACCCCCGCGCTGCGCCCGGGCCCGCCCGCCGAGCGGCGGAGCCTCCGCCGCCTGCCCGCGCTGGCGGCCGCCTGCTGCTCCGGGAGACTGAGCTTCCCGGGGATGTCTCCTTGGGGAAGGGAGGGCTGGGGGATTACCCCCCCTTCCTTTCCCCCCTTCGTGTCGTGTGTGTGTGTGTGTGTGTGTGTGTGTGTGTCCCCGCTTTAGCTCGCAATCGCTTCCGCGGGGATGCCCGGGGCGGCAGCCGGAGCGCGGGGCGGTCCGCGGGCGGGGAGCGGAGCGGAGCCGACCGGCCCCGGCCCCGCTCCCCACCTCAGGAAAGTTCTGTCTGCTTTTTGCCTCCGCTGCGCGGGGGGGTCCGACGTCGCGTCTCGCAGCACGGCTGGAGCGGCGCCGGGCAGGTCCGGCTTGGCTTACATGAACTCTTGGCAAGACGGGAACAATTAAGCGCCTGCGTAAACCCACTCCAACAGGTAGCCGGCAGCAAGAGTTAGCCCGGACTAAGCACCGCCTGTGCTCGCTGCTTTCACCTCCTTCGCAGGTGTTCATTAATCATTCCGCAATACGCAGCAGCTCACGGGACGAGAGGTGGCAGACGTCGTTACTCCCCCTCCCCCCCCCGGGAAATAAAGGCAGAGCCAGCCCGGCCGCTGCTGGCGCTCAGAGCCCGGAGCCCGCGGCCGCAGCCCCGCCGCCGCCCGGCCACCCCGCTGCCGGGCCGCCCCTAAGGGTGCCGGAACGAGAGGTGCTGGAAAGCCCGCCTTTTCCCGGCGGGACGAAACAGACACCTCCCTCCGGAGCACGGGCGCGAGTTCCTGTAAATGTTCCCGTACGCCTGGTGAATGAAACAGGTTTGCCTGAGGGCTCTCAAGCATTTGTTTCCCGGTTGCCGGAGAGCGAGTGCTACCGCTGGTTACGCTGTGGTTTCTCGCCCTTCTCCGGGGGTGATGACGGCCAGACGTCCCCGCACGGCTGCAGGTGCGGGCTGGGAGAGCGGCCGCTGCCGCCAGCAGCTCGCTCTGCCCGCCGGCGCTCGGCGCTGCCCGGCCGCGCTTGCCCCGCGGGAGCGTGGGGACGCGCGGCCGCTCGGATGCGCTGCTGAAGGCAAGCAGCTGCTCCGGCGGTCCACAGTTCGGCGGGTTTCTTCTGCCGTTCCTGTTGCTTCTTATATTGAGGCGTCTCAGCAGCTGCACATCAGCTGACCGCAGAGATATTGACCTCCCCAGATCTAGATTTTAATTAAACTTATGTACGGGCTGGTCCGTTACGTCCAAAGGAACGCGTAACGGGAGAGCACGATTCCATTTCTATAGACCTGAGAAACTTTTATTTGGACTGAACTTTTTTCTGTGTCCTTTGTAACTCAGCTTAGAAGTTACACGCGTATTGAGCAAAAATAAACTAGTACAGATTCCTAAAAGACTCGTGGCAGGTTTTTTCTTATGTGCATACCTCATCATTTTGTTCGTGTGTTTGATTACCTTGCACACCTACTAGTCTCTGCTTCTGTAAGGGATTTGAGAATGGACATTGTTAAACATTTCTAGAATATATCCGATATTGCGGACTTTTTAGAAGTGCTCCGAGTATATCGTGAAGAGGAATAGAAGTCTGTATAGACACCCTCAGTGTTGCTGATGCTGGTGTTTGCCACCATGAATTCCTTCACGTGGTGAGATACAAGAAATATTTTTGAATGCCACCGATGTTTTGCTTCTGAATCACGTCTCGTTGCCAGACACGACTCTTTTCCAGGATGTCGGGAGTGCAACCCTAGCCTTGCTGACGCTAACGCTAGCGTTGCATTGATCGCAGCTCTCCGTCTGAAGTGCTGCGTCAGGCCCCATCGCTCACACTTCTGTTTTCTGAAGAAACATTGTCTTTCGAACAGTACAGCCTGAGAGGTGACCAAAGAATATTAGACTGTTTTACAGACAAGTACGCAGGAAAAGTGGGTACAGAAACAAAATTAGTTTTAAGGGAAAGCAACCTGAAAATCACATTAGTGATCTGGGTGGGAGCGTTGACTCTATTAGTTTCCTTAGATGTTTAATTGACAGTTTTGTAGTACAAGGTTTGCTTTTCTGTTTTGTATATATTGTAAAGTATATAGTTCTTACAAGAGTGCCCCTGAGCATTAGGGAAAAAAACAGAGAACACAACTATGTGGTAGCTTTTCTGTCAGACCTTCAGGCTTCAGCTTTTACGTCAGTGAAGGAAAGTTCCCACGTTGACAGCACTCAGGATTCCTGTTAAGATTGCCGTAAACAAACAGGGGTTGAGCTTTTATTCCACTGTTCTTCTTATCTAGACTGAGAAAAATGTTCATGCAATAGAAAGTTCCAATGGAAAAGTTGTTACGAATTCTGTACAAATAATTATATCATTAAATACATGAATTACTTGAAAGAGCAGAAGAAAAAAAATCAGTAAAAAAATTACATTACGCTTTAGGGAAATAAATCTCATATCTTTGCAAAAGAGATCTCTTAAAGATGTGCCTCATGCATTTCCTTGAATCTAATTTTATTGAATCTAGTCCCGAACACCTTTTGACATGAAAAGATCTACTTTTGTCAAAACTAAAACAGTCTATGAACTTCAGAAAGAGCAGGAAATTAAATGCAATCTTCTCCTGCCTGTGGCCAGGGTCCACAGTTGTCTCTAGCAGATGTTATTACTCACCTCCAACAAAGTATTTTGACGCCATAATTTTCCATAGTAATCAATGGGGAAAATAGTAGAAGGAATCTATAAAGGACCTGGGAACCTTGTTGAGTCTAGACCTACGTGTTTACTCCTCAGTGGCTTAATCGGGAAGATATTACTGAGAAAAAACATCACAAAGATGTCCTTCCTTTTGCTCACTCCGATGGTTGGGTACCTTACTTTTTATATGGTTCCAATAATAAAAATATTTGATTTTTACGCTGGTACATTTTTGTTTCAAGAAAGAGAAATCATTTAACAATCCAACAAATTGGTCTAAATATTCATTACTACTAAACTCTTTGTTACTGTGTAATGCATATATAATAAACATATAATCAAAATAATGTCAGTAAAATGCATTTATATTTAAAAATGAACATTTACTTAGCACCTCAGAAACAATAAACAATGCATGCATTAGTACAAATTTCCTACACTTTTTAGCTACAGTCCCTCTTTTCATTTTTAGGATACACTGAATAAGTGAAGCACAAGAATCAGAGGCTTATTATACAAATATATACATAAGTAGATGTCTTCATACATTGTATCATTTTACAGGAATAAAATGTGTATAATGGGACATACAACTGCTTCAGAGAAGTGTTTCAGTAAAATCCTGTATAAATTCTTTTGGGTTTGGTTTTGTTGGGGTTTTTTTCCCCATAGTGAAGATGAAGCTGGAGTTGCGGTTCAAGCCTCTAAACTGTACCCCAGTGTCAGTACAGAGAAACAATTTAAAGTGTACTTATATTAAAGCATATGAGTAGCCCTGAAAATTTTAGCAATCTTTTGACAACTCAGCCCTTAGCTGATTGACCAGTTTTCTTTGCTGCAAAAATATTCTCCAGATTTGGTCATGTTTTGTTTATAAAACATAAGGCTGAAAAGAAGGTTATTTTGAAGACTGACTCTTTTTATTTACTTGTTAAACAAGATCAAGCACCATAGTCACATCAACCGTACCCCATTATTTTTCTTTACGACAAGTTCCTGGAGTAGAAATTTGCATTTTAAGGGCAGATGTGAACTTTAAATATCATTCAAAAGCTAAGTAAAAAAGTTCATGATTCATAACCCACCTTTGATTCACCTTCTATAAAGTTATTAGTATGGGAAAGTCAAGTATCTATAAGCATTAACTCCCCTTCTATCTATATTCTTGGGAATAATGTAACGCTGAGGTCATAGTTGTCACTACCTTCAGATTTCCATAGTGGAGAGGTGTCACTAATAAACTGAAGTTTATTGCCCCGTGCTGACATTTAGAAAGAAGTAAACATCTGCCCCTATTCATTTGAGAGCCGTTGCCATTCCATCACAGAGTTTGTGCTGGTTTGTTTCCTCCTAGTTCTCTATTCCAGTTCTTAAAAATCAGTTCTAAAACAGCCTTTAAAATGCAGGCAATCAAAAGCAGAGAACTGAATTTGAAGCTGTAGTTTCCAAAATCTCATCCGTATTTTGTATTACAATTTAGTGCTTTAAATAAGTATTCTAAGCATACGACTTCAAAATTACATATAAAAACATTTACCCATACTTTATTCAATGCCCAGCAATTTTCTCTGTAAAAATGACAAAAGCTAATCACCACAGTCTAGCAACATGCTCTTGCTTTGTAGTTGTTGAAAAGGGTTGCTTGTTTCACTTCGCTTGATTTGTGACAATTACCCCATGGGATGCTTTTTCATGTTGGCTGCAGAAGCAACTTGCCTGTGCATAAAAACACAACTGTGTGTTATTTAAAACAGAGAGCGTCAATGCCTGATTTTCCTTGACGTTGCAGAATCAAAAGTATTTTGGTGAACACTTGGAATACAATAGAGGGCAACAGAGCGAGTCTTGTAAAGCTCAGGAGAGCGCGGCAGACATCCAGGTCACGGGCACAGGGTCTGCAGAAGCCATTTCAATGGACACTTCGTCTGCCTTCAAACGGCTTCGTAAAATGGGCATCTGACTGCTTCGAGGTAGCAGGGCAAGAAGAGAAAGGGTTAAGTTCTGTAAAATGAACTTCATGTTTCTATGTAGGAAAAATAGAAATACAAGCTAGAGAAGATACCTCAGTTATGTGGGAAACGTCAAAGCTGCCGATGCTGAAAGAGGCCATCGTGGAACGGAGCCCCTTGGAAAGCACGGCTGCTGCTGAAGCGGGTGTGTGCTGCTGGTAAGGCAGCCGGGAGTTTGCAGGCCGCTTTGCCTGGGGTCAGCTCCAGGGACAGGCCAAGAAAGCCGTTGCCGAAGGCAGTGAGCAGGCTGATGTCGGTAAAACATCCGGCTGATGCCCTGGAGCCCCTGGTCGCCAGGGCAGCTCTGTGGGCACAGAGAGAAAACGGGTGGGCGGGAGGGGAGCAGCCAGGGGAGAGCGGATGGGGCACCCTTCCCAGCCGTGGCCGCTGCCGCTGCCCTCCCCTCCGCCCTGGCAGCAGCCTTGGCTTTCTCAGGCTCTCTGCAGCCGCTCAGAAAGGGCTTGTGTGTCAGCAACAGCCCGGCCTTGGCTTGACCCCCGTCTTCCCCACTCAAGGGAAGAAAAATCCACTTTGGCCACATTGCTGAGGAGCCTGGGGATGGCTCCAAGTACAACTACGTAAGAAAAAATATGAGGGCATTGCCATTTTTCTGCAGGTATCATGTCCAAAAAGTGTGTGAATTACGTGATTTTGATTGCTCTTGGAATATTGGTGATTTTTTATATGGATACCTATATAAGCAGAGATTTATAGTTTCTAGGAAGATGGTACAACTATACTTCTGTAATTATGCAAAGGACTTGTGCAGATGTAGCAGAGAAAACCAGGCTTTTTTGTAGACAAAAACTGCTACTTCACTATTTCTGTTAATTTTACATGGCAAACTGTCGTCATATAAACTGTGAGGCAGGAAGAGAAGACCCTAAGGCAAATTTAATAGTCTTCATTAGAATTACTATTAGAATTGCCAACAGATCCTGACCGCTTTACAAAACATGTTTCTTATCTTCTAGTTAAATAGCCTGACAAAATTAATTTCAGTTATGAAGTTCTGGGGATGACTAGAAGGTTCTTTTCTTTTAGAGGTTTGTGTGCTGCCCATCACCTGACTACTGTTATGACTTTGGCTGTGCCAGAATTCAAGGAAAGGACATTAAAATATAGAGATCAAAATGAAAAATTCAACACAGAAAAATCAGTCCATAGTTGCCATAGATCTTAACTGAAGGTCTTGCAGAAGCCAGTTTCCAGTGCTGCTGCCAGCTCTCTGGGTTTTGGTGAATCCTTTTTCCAGCTCTCGTCATTTTTTCAGATAGAACAGAGACTGACTTTACTTTCAGGTAATTAGTGAAACTTTTTTATTGCAACGGATGGAGGCAGCTTAAGCTTGATTTTGTTTGAGCCAGACTTTTCTTCTTTATTGATTTTCATAGCTACCTAAGTTGGTGCTTATTGATTCAGGCACAGCTGTACGGTGCTTTAATTTGCTCTGGGAGAGGGCTTCGTTCAGAGTCTGGATCATTTGACTGATTCTATTTTTCATTGTTCTGAGAGTTCATGGGAGATGTTATTACTCAGAGTTTATTTGAAGTTTACCGAAAATATAGGTGAAGTTGTCTTCCCTGCCCTCGTCTCCCAAGGCTCGCTGGGTACATGCAGAGCACCATGAAAGAGGGTTGTGCTGAAGAAGTTCCTAATCTCACTGCCCTGCGTCTCAGAAGGCAAACAGAAATCAGAAAGAAGAACGATTAATTATGTATAATCAATCTTCATAAATACCTATTTATCCTTAAAAAATGCCACTGATGGAAATCCCACCACCTTTGCAGACACTATCGTTTAGTGCTCAGCTATCATTTACAATCAGGAAGCTGCTGTTGTTAACTTACATTTTTAGTGCAGCAATTTAAGCAGGCTCCTTTCTGATCTGGAGATATGGAAAACAGTTTATTCTCTTTCCTTTTGCAGATACTTTTTAATATTTGAAGACTCACAGCCCTTGCTGGAGGCGGTTCAGATTCGCAGGTGTCCACCTGGCAGAGGGACTTGAGGGAAGGAGGTCGATCCGAAATACCAAGATTGCCTATGCTTGTCCTCCTGGAAGGAAAACTGCGATGCCTTCATAGCATCAAGGCGCCTTGGTATATAATGATAATTTTTAGTGAATTCAGAAGATTATACAAGCTGTCCTAAAGAAGCATCGCAAGTAGATGCAATGGTGGAGTACACATATTTTGTGTCTTTAGGTGTCGACTTTTCCTTTCACTCCTGTGTACAGCCTGGTCCTCTGTGTCACCAGCCCTAACATGGAGCAAGAGAAGCTGTGGCTGCTTTCAGTCATCAAAACCCCTCTTGACATTATTCTTGAGGTGTTTCACCCTGTGGACTCATGACCTGTGAAAATCAACATGCAACTGGGGCAGTTTCATATTTAATTAACCACAGTGACAAACTCTGTGTATCTGTCAGAAGAGAGATTATTCCTGTATTTTTTTTTATATTTTTAATATATTGATTTTCTTTTGCGTTTTAGTTTGGTTTTGTCAGGAAAAAGAAGAAAAGGTAACTCATTTTAGGTTGGCTGGCTTCTTGCTATTGCTTTTCGTTTTCCTCCTTTTAAAAACATTCTGGAAGCCAGACTTCGAAATTTTTATTTTTTAATAAAAAGTACAATTTTCTGTTTTTCATTATCCCGGTACTTAGCTGTTTCTTGGAAATGAAATACAGGTATTTGAACCATAAGAAGTTCTGAAGAGGCAAGAAGTGTCAGAAGCTGGACCTCAGTGAGAAATTATTTAGTCTTAATTCTGTTCATCTGCAAAGGTGATGCAGGTAAAATAGACTTGTCAAGCATGTGACCTGTGATCTGGGGCTGCCTTGTGCAAAATTTCATGTGTTTTTTCGTATTTCAAATCATTCTGTTTTAATAAAAAGAATTACCATATAAAAATTACTAATACTGATACTCTAATTTAAAAAAAAGATAGCTTCTTTTTCTTGTGCCTTTAAAGGTGACTTTTCATGGTATTGATTATGGAAAGATTTAAAAAAATCTTTTGAAAATGAATAGTAAAGTTAAAATTGGCTGGTTATCAGCTCAAAAGAGGGCCGTACCTACTGAGGTTTCAGCCAGAAATTCTCCCATGCGATATCCCTGGGATCAAGAGAAAATCCGCATCCACACTTGAGGTAGGAGAAGAGATTGACAGCTGAGAGAGAGTATGACACATCCAGAGTATCGGAGAATTTTGCCTGAGTAAAAAGAGATATTGAAAGTCAGTTAACTGAAATTATGGATTTAGATGTTCTATTTGGATTATTAACAGGGGTATTATGGGATATCAACCTACTGGTTAGTTGTATCATCTATTTCTCACTTTCCAAACCCCCAAATAATTTGAGAAAAACAATCCTGATGGATTTTTCAAATATTTTTAGCTCAGAAAGCATATTATGATCTAGATTACACAACAATAGGCTACACAAAACCTTATCCTTTAATAAATTTATAGTTTCTTAATTATTATGAGAGCAAGAAATGCCAATGAAATCAGTCTTTAATTTGGGGTTTTGTATGTGGCCCTAAGCGAAGAACTGGTTTTGTTAGGTAACCACCAGAGGGAGCCTGGTGAGCCTGTAGAGAGAAAACGATGTAGAAAAGTGACAAAGCAAAAAGTGTTTAAAAAAAAATAAAAAAAAAGGAAAGGTAATCTTGCCTTTTTGTTCCTATGCAAGAAGCTTTTACACGAACTGATGTTGCCATTGATTTCAGTAATGAAATCTGTATGGCTGAACAGTTTCCTGACTGAAATCCTGCAAAAGGACAATGATGATTAAATGATGCATCCTCATTTTTTTAAACCACATCTATAGATTTTTTTTTTTTAATTAAATAGTTAGTGGTGCTTTGTGTACACAGCAGCTAAAGTGCTTCCTTTTAAAAACTGATAAACTGCCCTAACTTCTCATAAGGGCTGTCTTTAATTCAACATATACAACAAAGTAAAGGCGTTAGATTTGAAAACTCAAGAATGCGTTTTCTTCTTTTGGTACTGGTAATACCCCTTGGATATCAAAGCGGTAACTGGAGAAACTAAGGTAGCGCAGCTGTAGAAATGAAATTACTACATACATAGTGAAAACTTTTCTGAATATAGTTTTCCAGTTCATCGGTGGTTCAATGTCAAAACCGACCAATGCATCGAATGGGATAACTGCAAAAAGTTTTAGTTCAGCCATATCTTTTTTCAGCAGTTATCTGGATTGTAGAATAAGGACTGCACTCAGTAAATTTGCAGACAGCGCTGTTGTCAACACATTCAAGAGCAGGCTGAGAGATCAAAAGGATCCGCGAAAAACTGAGCACCGATGCTGCTTCCTTTGTGGCAGGACAGCATCTACACACATCCAAGGGAGGAACAGCAGGCGAGGTCGCGGTGCTGTACAAAAAGATCTCAGGGTCATAGTGGATTTTAAGCTGGACTCTGAGTAAAAAACATGATGTTATTATGAAAAAAGGCAAATACATGCTGTAATATATAAATAAGACTGTCTCCTAAAATTCTTGGCTAAACCAAAACAAAATGTTGTTTGATTTTACCTTGCACTTTATGACCTGCTGAGAAATACATTAATAGAAGGAGTTAATTACTGAAAGCCTACTAGTTTATAAACTTGTTTAGCTGAAAAAGGAAACAGAGGCTGTTTTATTTTGCTGGGGTCACATGCATTTAAAATAACGTTTGGGGTAACCAATTTTAAATGAGTGCTAATATTGAAATCTTTACCAGAACAAAGAGAAAAAGAATTTGGCTTTTGGAACCACTTAAACCAAAAACCAAATTTGGAAGGTGAAATCTTCCGTTTTCATCAGTGTATGGCACCTGTGTTTTAAAACCAACAATTTAGGATCTGCATGTGCAAAATAGGACTTATATTTCTAGATGTCAATGGCAGTGATCCACCATCATTTTCTTAGCCGTTTTCTCATAGTAATAGATGAAATATGGGATTATAATTGGAAAGAATGTTCCTTTTTAAGAGATGATTGCTTAAGATGATGGTCTATTTCTACTGTTTCAGAAAGAAGAATTCAGCAAGGTCATCGACAGCAAATCCAGGTTCTCCTGTATAAGGGTACGGGCTCATTTCCCGGTGAGTTGAATTTTAACGCTGCCTTATAAAATTAATACTGCCCTTTTCTGTATTTTTACACAGTATAAAGTGAATGAAGTTTTTCTAGTGCATTGACTTCAAATAATTCTCAGGAAAATGAGAATTCTTTAAGTTTCTTACTGTATTATCATTAATTGTAGAAGTTGTACAAAAATATGGGGTTTTTTTTGTTTCAATCACTTAGGATTGCAGTCTTGATGTGGTATTAAATAATCTTTTAACTGCATGCTAGCTCATGCAATAAAATTGGTATTTGATATGATTGCTTTAAGGATTTGTATATAATCTAGTTTAACATCAGGTCAAGTACTATTTTATTGTAGTTGTAGCTAATCCAGTGAAAACACCCCACAAGAGCATTCAATAATTTATGAGTGGATGTGCTGGAATTTTGACTGCTACTCAATAGCTGGACTCCATAAAACTCATAATAATTGCATGGTATGGGAAATATGACTGCAATTTATCAGCAGAATTGTACTTGTTTCCTCTCAGAGGTAAAAATTGGCTTTTTATGTGATGCCATATCCTCAGTTCCCAACATCTGATTGAATGTTTATACCTTATCCTCTGAAAAGTACAGTAAAGGTATGACATACAGTGTTACCTGTGTGATAGTGTCTCTTTGGCAATTTCTCTGAGTGATAGTAGGTACTGAATCAAGAGTAATGCGCTGAAACAAGCCTCAAAAATTGCGGGAAAGAAACAGAGCTTCTGTTTGCTAAACCTCCTGCTCTCTGTGTTACGGTACAGCCTCTCTGATTCGCGAGTTGTTTCACGATGTGACAAGATCCAGTCCGGGAGAATGGCAGATTGGAACAGGAGTAGAAGGGAATGAGCATTTCTCTGTGGTTGGAGTTTCTGCACTTTCGGTAAAAAATAGGAGGAAACAGTAGGAATTCCCTTTGTTTGCAGCCGCTGTTCCTGACTAGACGTTCACACTGGAGGACAGAAGGGAAAAAGCCAGCCTATTTCACATATTAACACTATCCCCTATAAGAGTTTCATATCATGTATTGTATTGTCGTCTTAAACAGGACAGGCTGGATTGATTGTTCAGCTTTGATTAGGTATATTTGTAAGTCGGAAAAAGAAACCAGCTACCCCTGGTAAAAGGCTTCCAGCAGGAAGACTAGGTCTGAGAGATGTAGACTCAGTTCTTTCCATGGCAGTTTTTAATGCTATACTGAGGAAGTAATCAGCTTTTTTTTCCCTTCCCTTGCCATTAGTAAATTCCCAGGGAGTTTTTCAGTTGCTCAGATACATTGCTGGCCAGAGATGTATGAATACCTAATGCAGAAAACAGTCACAGTGTAATTTTCCTTTCTGGACCTGATGGCAACAGGTGAAGTGAACTGTGTATCACTTCCCTGCTCACGCTTTTGAGTTATCATTTCTTTAAAAACAAGCGAGCGCAAAGAAGAGTTTCCTCATCTGTTTCCACAAAGTGAAAGTGAGTCAATTAATAATAAGAATAGAAACCCTGAGCTCAAACTCAGACATGCAGCTGTTTGATCTTCCTAAACGATTGCCTCTTATCGGCAATTCTAAAAACTCTCCCGGGTTTTACTTGTCCTAAACAAGAAAAAATCCTTCAACTTTAAATTACTGTTAATATTCCTAACATTTTGACAAGTGTCTGTGATCAAATGATATCTAATTACTTCATATGTTTAAAGGAAATGCAAATACTCAATTGCTGCTCAGATACTCATATGGAAAATACTTGTACATGTAGCTAGCTATATAGCTCCTATAGATAGGAGTATCGTAGGATATCGTACTGATTTCTGTAGAACTAGCAGAATAGCTAATCATGTGCTTAAGTGGTAGTATCACCAAAACCTTGGAAGACATTTTGTTAAAGCGTTCACAGGTCTAAAGCTAAATAACCAGCTCTTAATGTCAAAATGTTTTAATTCTCTTTTTCCTTTCCTACTGGACAATTTACTATAAATAGCATGCTATTGCTACCAAAAAAAAAAAGTTTCCTTTCAATCAGTACACTTTTATCACTAACGACAGTTAAACCACTGGAACTGGAGTTCTTGCCTGCTTGGGAGGATTTATAAAAGAGCACTTGTTGCCTTTCATGATTGGAAGAGCAAGAGCATTACGGCCCACTTCACAGATGAAGATTGGGCTGAGGTCAGTTCTTACCGCAGTGGGCATTAGTTGTCTGCATTGCATATGACATTACGACCTGCCAGAGAGGGGAAAAAAAAAAGAAAAAGAAAAAAACAGAGCATAGAAATGTGACTAGAAGCAGGAGAGACTGGGGAACAACTCACTGATGAAGGCTGTGCACCCACTGCCTGAAAATCTTTCAACACAGGGAAACTTTAGGGTTGATTTACAAATTCAGTGCAATGCAAATCCCTTTAACAAGGCAGTCTTGCCACATTTCATTAAAATCTTCAAACACAAACATGATATGGCAATAGAATAAACTTCAGTTCAATTTTAACTCAAGGACCTTACAAACAATAGAAAATGCACCTGTAAGGAAAGAAATAGCACCCCAATAGTAATTTTCAGGGAAAATGGGCAGAACTTCACTTAATGGAGTGATCTCCAGTTTATCAGTTATCCTGAACCATTTTTGTAAGGTCTACACAGGAGATATTGCCTGTATAAATAAGACATCGGTATTGCAAAAAAGAAAAGTAATTTAATTCTGCAGTATTGAAGTCAAAGGGAAAATTTTCCATCTAGTTGCTTAGGAAGATAATCAAATGCCAAATTTGTTTCATCATGGTTTCCACATTTTCTGCAAATAAGCCTAAATAATACTAGACAGGGATGATGTTTTGCGGGACTGGTAAAGCTGATAGATTTGTAGTGACTGAGTTTAATACTTGAGCTGCCATCTTTGTGCTCAGA
Organism: Phoenicopterus ruber ruber; assembly: GCA_009819775.1. Classification (NCBI taxonomy): domain Eukaryota; kingdom Metazoa; phylum Chordata; class Aves; order Phoenicopteriformes; family Phoenicopteridae; genus Phoenicopterus; species Phoenicopterus ruber. Next base: position 104,477,877 of record CM020216.1, read on the forward strand.
CTCAGGACATGTTGATCAAGAAAGACATAGTGTAATGAGATGTCATTTCCTGAGAAAATTCTAATTTTAGGGTAATATTTCTGTAAATATCTGTTTCTGCAGGGATTTCTTTTACTCATCTAAATAACATTGCTACACTGCTTCACTGGGATAAAGTTTTTCTAATCACTGATTACTCAAAGAAGATTGTGTTTATGTTGGAAAAGAAGCATCATTGATTATGCTTTCAAAGGCAACATTAAATTTGAGGAAAAAGCAGCAAGAACTCTAAAAAGACAAGGGAAGTTGCTTTAAGTTATTGATCCTATAATGATGTTAAACACTTTACTGGTATTAATTATTTGGTGTAATGCAGGGATGTATGATCAGGCAGGAGTAAGATCTGTAACAGCAGCAGATGAAATCAGTCTGCGAGCTGCAACGCTGGAGGCATGAGAAGCTTAGCTCAGAGGCGTAATGGCACTCACAGCAACTTCCACACTTTGAATTCTTCACACTACTTAAAACCGTCAAGGTCAGGATCAAATCCACATGCCTTCAGAACAAGATCCTTTCCATGGGAAGAACCCACCTGCTTCCCCATCAGTGACTGGCTGAGATATAATAGTGGTTCATAAAGATCTAAACTGTGCTTTGCCCGTGGGCTACGTATGTAGCAGTTCATGCCAAGGAGTCAGGACTAGCCCTGGTCCACGGGTTAGTTCATTACATGTCTGTTGTTTCAAGGGTAGCGTCCTTACGCTGCATTCCCCCTTAACATTGTGTATCTCATGGAGGCTATACACAGAATGCACAGAAATACAAGGTATCATGGAAATTACCATAATACTGCAGTTAATGCAAAACTTGACAGTATCTCAAATAGTTGTAGGTAATGAGTGAAATCCTACTTTCAGAGCAATGCCAATGCACTGAGTTAAATGCCAAACTGGGCACTAAAATTTGTGTTAGAAACATCCATTCTTATCACAAACTATGCAAAGAACAGTTTCAAAAACATTTTTATTCACAAAGGTTATTAGAATTAACATTAATAGTCTAAGAAATACCCCACAAGTAATGTGTCTTACTTTGGCCATCTCCTGATTCTGTGCATTTTCATCTAAGAACATGATTCAATTTTTGGATAAAGTAAAGCTAAATGATGATGAACTGTGTCAGGTTCAGGCCAGTACAAAAACACTTGAAGGATAAAATGACATTGCTCAATCAATCGTCATTAACCAACATGGGGGAAGGTCTGTTATTTTTCACCATAAGTGCAAAGGCAGACAATCACTGAATGGCTTCTCCTACCTTTAAATGTATTTTTTAAGCACTAAACATTGCCTTCTTTCCATGTTGGCCATACTATAGAACCATATTTTGCTCTGAGATGTCTAGATTCAAATTTGCCGAGTTAAATTTCTCTCACACACACACCAAAAAGGAATTAGTTTCAACTCCGCCAGACCTTAAAGTTATTAACTTGAGCAGAATTAGCAGTACAGGTCCATACAGAATTGTTAAAATCCCTGCACAATAGATTGTCTTTTGTATTTATTTTAAAGGCTAATATTCCCTTGAATGACAATGAGGAGCAAATCTGTTGGAAGGGCAAACCAGTGAGTTTAAATGAAATAAGAAACTGGATAAAGAATTATGTGCAAAGAACAATCCCTGTAGCAGTGGAATGTAATATATCCAAATAACTTTAGATAAGGTTATTTGCCCTAAAGTTACGGGTTAAAGCCACAGAGTTAAGCCTGCATAAATTAGGCTCGGAGATTTACTCCCAATAATTCTTGCCTAAATTCTTATTAAGGACAGCAGTGAAGGATGTAGAAAACACATAAGTAAGGCCGAATGCAAGGAAACTCAAGCGTTCACTTAGGCTGTATCTACATTAGCGTATTAATTTTAATCAAGAGTGTGTTTTTGAAGCAAATTGCAGCTGATCCTCATTCCTGTACTTCGGTTCTCCCCACTCAGGGTGAGCCTGAGGGCTGCCTTCCAGCTGAAGCTGAGCTGGGGATATGATGTGCTCCAGAGTACACACCGTGTGCTGCGGCGGCTGATGGATATTCAGTGCCTCAACCAGACTCAAGTGGGCTTAGGGTAAAACCGCTGGAAATGTGTGTACTGTGGAGTTCGGGTCCCCAGCATTAACTGTTTGGCCTGACCGACCGGCTCCCCTTGTGCCACGCTGCCTGGTCCCATAACACAGCCAAAATGCAACTCTTGCCTGAAGGCAGGATGAAAATCATCTTTTTAGAGCAGTAATTAGTCTGGATCAGATTCAATTTGTTGAATTTGGGCTGCAGTTAGATCCCTTAGGATAAACAAGGGTACATTCTATACCAATAATTGCAACAGGCTTTGTTGCTGTGCTTGTTGTGAACAAGTATTAAGTCAAGTCACTTGAGCAGCAGTTGTTTACAGCTGACATTTCATTAGCCCGAGTATCCCTCCTGAATGGGTTTGCTCGGGGTAATGAGCATTACACTTGGCGGTGGATCTGCCCCGCTATCTCCTTGACTGAGAGTAATGAGAAATAGTGAAATGAAATATGAAAAATAAAGAAGCATTTGCACAAATAATTTGTAACTTCCGTCGTTATTCAGTTGATGACACTATTCTTTGACATGTAAAAAATAATCATAATCAGATAGTTATCTTAGCCCATTCTAGCCTTTCGTAACAAAAGCAGTTTCATAATAGTAATCTTAGAGATTTGAAGTGGTGTTTAGAAGGGAATTCATAAGAAAAACAGACTTGAGCAGTGCTTGCCTGAGTCCCCTTATTAATCATCCCTGAAATTCGCTTAAGAATCTGTGCTAAAGAAATACATCTCAGTGGGAAATAATGATGTTTAGCTTCTTGCACTGCTAGACTCACTTAATGAGTTATTAAAAGTCAGGGACTTTCATATTGAACTTTATTAATTACATGAAATATAGCAATAAACCCAGATACTATTTACTTCGAACTCATAATGGCTTGCAATAAGCTTACTTCTTCTCTGAAAATTAATAAGCAGCTGCAGCTGTGGGTCTGGTTTTTAAAAAATGCTGAATATTTTCCCTCTTCCCTTCACATGCATTGTACAAATGCTGTAAAAATGCTTAGAAATAATGAACAGAATTGAAAATGATTCAAATTAATTTCTTTGTCAGCTATATAAAGAAATTCAGGTCTAGAAAGGACCTTCTAGGTCAGCATATTGCAGGCAATCACTGCAGAAAGATAAGGTACAGTCCTCTCAGTGTCATGGAGCAGCAGGAATTTCATCATTCGTATTGAAGTACTGCTTCTTTGAAAACATCCAATTTTATTTGCCTTTTGCTTAGTCCATGGTTCTCAGAGAATGTTGATTTAAAAAAAAAAAAAATTAATCTTAGAGACCACTTAAAGAATCTAAATATGATGTGTCAAATCAGTTCTGTGATTCTCTACCTAAACTTTGAAACTTCTGCTTTCATATAGTTATTTTCCTCACTAGCATTTTGGGGAGGGAGAGCTGTTTCTGTATGTTTGTGTGTATGTGTGCAAGTGCACACATGTGCCATTATTTTTCAGTCCAGGAAATAGAAATGTTTCAGATCACATTGAGCACAATGACAGAAAAATATTAATAAGATGCTAGACAGTATAAAATCTAATTCATGTAAAAAAAAAACATTTCAAAAGTAAATCTGAGGAACCAACAACCATGGAGGTCTCTCTACTTTGCCAAGACTCCTACCCAGAACTCAATCACAGAGTGAAAATTTCACTGAGTACTCACCTTACTGCTCACGAGGCTAGACATCACCTATGCATTTTTCCTATTAATTAATAAAGCGATTCTGCATTTTTATGACTTCAGTTTTAAAAATTCAAGATTTGGGAAACAAAATTTGATCAGTTCAGGCACCCAGTTTGGTATTTGCAAGGCTCTCTTTCATATGATTCTTCCAAATTCTCAGACCATGTTGACTTTCCTTCTCAAGGAATATAAATACTGACCCATGATAGGCATCCTTTGGATCCGAACAAAGGGCAAAATCAGCAGCAAAGGATGCCATTCTTTATACATCACCTCATTAATCATATGAGTCAAGCTAACCGATAAAATGGGTTAGAAAAGCAAACAAGACATATTTAAAAGAGCTTCCCAGTAATTTATATGAATGGGAGTATTCTGATGAAGTACATTCACATGTACAAGGCTATGTTTTGTCACTCATTCTATTAATTTTATATGATCAGTCACTAAAAATACGGTGACCAGATAAAGCTGCTTAAAAGCTTTTGCTGACTTGCTGGCCTCGACAGAAAAAGATTGAAAGCAAATTCTGACCAAGATCTGCACTTACTTATGAGATCAATATACACTATTGAAATTTTAATCATGCAGCATTTTTTTAGTGCTCGGAAATAACCTAACTTATGTGCCTTCACTAAGGAATCTAAGCTTCATAAGTAAACAACAGACAAAGATGAATTTAAGTACTCTAAAATGGCCTCCAGAGGTCAACTCTCTCTGCTGACTACCAAAGAAAACTAGACTACTCACCCATGTCAGAGCTCTACAGCAAATGACGATATGCACCATATTGCTAAGCAAAAACATAAATAGAAAAAGACGCTCTCAAGTTCCCATAGATTAAAGATGCTGTTCAACCCAATTGCTCTCACATACATCAAAAGCCAGTGACAGTTTCTTGTAAACACATGGTCTATTGGACAGATGACACACAAGTTATAATTAAAGTGTATTAGATAGAGAGATTCCAGACTGCTTCCCTACTCTGTGTATTTGTCTGAAAACTAACAGAGCCCTCTTTGAGATGAGTCTTTTTGCTTGATTTACCAGCAAAATTTATTTCTGGAGGGTAACTACAAAATATCAAAACTAAATAATGATTCAATTTTTAACTGTGAGAACTCAGTTATGTGCTGTCAATGTATATATGAAAAGAATCATCTTTTCAGTTTTGCAGTCAGCCCTAGCAGAGCTATACCAAGGTATGTGGAAGATATTTCACAAAACCTCCAGTAAAGTGTTGGAGCACTAAAAAACCAGGTAAAACTTCCTCCAAGAAAATTCATGTTTAGGTCTTCTTTTCTTTTTCTTTCCTTTTTTTTTTTTTTGACATACCCTTTTATTTCTAAGCTATCCCAAGGAACTTGGTATTTTTGCTGATAAATGACTCCTGGTTTATACACAACATTGTCATTTTCACACTGTCGAAAAATCAGTGTTCACGTAATTGTATACTTCCTATGAGATATCAGATTAAATTCAGTCTCCTAAATTTCAAATACTTCAAGTACTCCTGCTCTATTTATCCGGTTTGGCTACGTTGGCCCATATCCCACAAAAGAGCAATGGGTGACCTGGGGCTGCCCTTCTCATCAAGCGCATCTCCTTGCAAAGACAGCTGAGGAATGACCGAGGGAAAGCTCGCCCTGGAGAATGCAGAATTGTGCAGGACTTGGGAATCCTTCTGGTAGGAAGAGGCAGCCCTGTGTTCAACCCCGGCACGGTTCAGTTAGCCATGCTGAACTACACTGATAATCTTTTGATCAACAAAATATTTCCATACAAACTGTGCGACCTCTACAACCAAGGTTTTAAACAATTTCTTAAACAGTTATAAACTACTGACTCCAGTACTCTGGCTACAAAGTACTTTATCAACTTACTTCCAGGCTATACTTGTTCAATTCTTTGACAGAAGAGGAAAGAGCCCACTGGAGAATCAACACTTCACTGTTTAAAGCCAAGGAATTAGGATTTAATCAAATCCATGTGAAAATCGGCAGTAGCGTAATTTTACTTTCTGCTTCTGTGAGACATTACATGTTTTGTGTTCCAAAACATATTTAAAGAATTCATAGTCTATTACTTTTGGTTTAAACAGACAAAACAAGCTTCTGGAATTCCACATTAACTGATTTTTTTCATAGATGTCAACATAGTAGCAATGGTCTTCATAAATACTCAGTAAAGGCACTGGATTATATGGCAGAGCTGAAACGGTAAAAATGTCTCTATACTACTGATGTTTACGTGCACAAGAAATGATCTTTATTCCTAGCACTGAAAAACTGGTGGAGCCTTCTGGGCTTGCAGCTGGATTCTCACCAGAAATAAGCAAATAAAATCATTTGTTTCTGAAAAAATATCTGAGAGAAAGTTCTTTAGATTAAAGAGGAGGTGGCTGTGGCAAGGGAGACTTCCTTTGGTGCGAGGCCTTTTTCTGCTTCCTGTGCTTTCTGTGCATTCAAACCCAGTATTATTGCCAGTAATTATCTGACTACCCACAAAACTGACAGTGAATCTTGTTCCAAAGTTCTGAAAATGTTGCATCTGAGAGATGCTGGAAATTTGAGACCAGGCTTTATATTCTCAATTTTGTTTTTAACTCTGAGCTGTTCTGATAAATCTGATAAACATTTTTTCCTTGCAAACTGTGAAGAGCACTACTCAAAAGACTTTAGCACGTGAACCTTTTTTACTTAGGTGACAGAATGACTTGTTTGTGCTAAACCAGTAGACTGCCTGTGTACTTTATCCAATTTTATGAGGTATTTTGCAAGATTCTTTGAGTATATATATATATAAAATCTATATATGTGCAGAGAGAGAGTGAGCTATTTTTGAATGATACTACATGTAATTTAAGAGGCTGCTTGCATTTGAAGGCCAGCTTGCCATGAATTGCCATTTGTGAAATTCATTTTCCTGTCTATCCTATACTACTTTACGTAAATTGTCTTCACTGTTTGCTTTTTTTCCTTCAAACATGCATTGAAGTGTGCAGGCCAGCCACCCAAAGCCAATTAGAATTATATTGAAATTTACAGTAGAATCCTCTATTTCCGAATTCTTATTCTTCCATTTTTTTCTCACTGGGACTAGGTGAAAAACAATAGAGAGCTCTGTGGAGTTCCTGGAGGTTTCTTGGAACTTTCTTAAATATCAAAAAATATTCTGAGAATTTTGTAATCCTACTGCCTTAAACAGTGAGAGGTTTGTGTTTTAAAACCTCTAAAAATCTCTTTATCAAGGAGGATATCTGTTTCGTCAGTTATATCCATTAAATCTGTAATAGCATAAAGACATGACAAGAGAAATCAAAGTCAATATAACTCAGTGATATTTCCATTATGCAAGCATAACTTCGTCTGCTATTTTTAACCTACCTTTTTTTGCCTAGCTATGCAATGTCTCTCTCTTGTGTATAATGCATAATCATATTTCTTCAGGTAAAAGCAATGCTATGGAAAAACAAACAAACAAACAAACTGGAAGCCAAGACTTACAGTTAGTTGTAACTACTCATGCTTTAAAGAGGAGAAGTTGTGAGATTTCCTCAAGCAGGAAGTATGTTTGGAAGACTGCCTCAGTTTGTCCCATTCTTCACCTTGCAGAGAGTAGAAAGCTGTTGAAAAAATGTTTACATCTCCCTTGTGTCTTGTTTTACAACTGTTGGCAGTAATATGAAATCATTCACAAAGTATTATTATGCATTTTCTATTTTATTTAAGCAAAACATTTGTGTGTGTGTAAGCATTGCTATGTGCATGGGTAACACCGGTGTTTGCTGTGGTAACAATTCACCAACTGAAGTCCTGTGGGCAAATGGGCAATTACTACTCAAGAGTGCAGAGGTTTCAATAGCAATTTGCAGAAGTCACTGGCCTTAGGTCTTCTTCGCATTGGTGCTGCCTTCTGGCACCACCAGTCTAGTTGTCTTTCATCTACCCATATGAGAGCAAAATTGGACCAAAGGTGATATTTTGATGACATTCTTCGTCACCACATCATCTTCTCAGGTTGTAAAGAGTTAAGGTTTTTTAGGACTCATACCTAAATTGCCTCTGCAGTTTCCAGTTTAAAGTATTTTTCATGAACATGAATTATATCAGCAGCAGTTGTGGCTGCAAAATACCAGTTTCAGCTTGTTCTCATCTTGATAATTATTTTGCTCATGCTGTCTTGTTTGTTGGGTTATAATTGCATTATTAATATGCTTATGCTGATCCCTTGTGCTGCTTAGTGGGCTGCCTTCTCCCCTCAGACAGGATTTATTTTAAAATCAATATATTGCCCTCAGACTGAAAAAGAGGAATTTCTTATTTGAAATTCAAGTACAATGTTCATGCTAACACACCTAGTGTTTTAGGTCCACTTCGGAAAACTGTGGTACCAGGGAGTTAATTCCTCGGAGAAGCTGCATAAGTAGGAGTTGTTATCAGCCTTCTCCTAAACCAGTGTGTGCACAAGGCGGCTTACTTCTTCTTCTGAAAGTTTTGTCTTCCTTTTTTGAATTTAAATATTAACTCAACTGAGATGAAGGTTGTTGTTGATTTTTTGGAGAAAGCTGCTTCTCCTTGCATAAGTGGGCTCACAGGTTTTGCATGCACAGGTTTCTCAGTACAAAAAACCCCAGCAGTCCAGCATAGGATTTTAGGTTCTGGCAACAAAACAATCCCTGTTTATTCCAATGGTAAATCCAAAAGGAGTTGAAAACACAACAGATCTACGATACCTGAAATGTTATGAATCTGTTGTAACTGAAACACTTGTGGGTGCCTTCCTGCTATACCAGGTCTGTGTGACAGCTCTTGAAATGCTTGTGTGGTAGTGAGTGATTTGAGGACCAGGCAATTGGAAAGGATGTTTTCTAAAGAAGTACTTGACTTCCTTTTATAATCTTTGAAGTGAGCACTAAGAAAAATACATAACCGTTGAGAAAATATTAATTACACCTATGAATGTCTATGTACTTTAGAATCTTGGATCCTTTTAAATTCTGCTGACGTCCAAGTAAGTGGTCCCTCTGAGTATAGTGGGATCTTGGGTCAGAGTTATCATCTGTCAGAGTAAGCATCTTCCCCTCCCCTCTCTGTGTCATACTGTGGAAATCAGCAGACCTGCTCCCAGAGAGCTGCTCACACAGAGACACTTATTTTATCAAGCAGGGAGCTATTGGCAATACATTCCAACTAGGAGTACTTAAATTTGCTAGAATTATTTTGCCCTGGGTTTCTTAATCTTTTAATTTGAATTCCCTGGTGAACTGCAGGGGGGGGGCTTGGGAGGCATAGTTGAAACAGTTTTACTGGGCCTGTTATAAAAAGGTTCTTTATGGAGCAGGGGGAAGGGGAAGGGGAAGGGAAAGGGGAAGGGAAAGGGAAAGGGAAAGGGAAGGGGAAAGGGAAAGGGAAAGGGAAAGAAGGGAAAGGCAAAGGGAAAGGGAAAGGGAAAGGGAAAGAAGGGAAAGGCAAAAGCAAAGGGAAAGGGAAAGGGAAAGGGAAAGGGAAAGAAGGGAAAGGCAAAAGCAAAGGGAAAGGAAAGGAAAAGGGAAAAGGAAAGGAAAAGGGAAAAGGAAAAGAAGGATGGAGAGAGAGCTTATAGGGATCAGTCTACTGCATTTAAAGTTGGTCACTGTGAGCCCTCTCTTTAATGTCACTCCCTGTGGAAAGGACATGATGTGACTGACCTGCAGAAGGACCGATTCTGTAACCACCTGTTAAGCTAATGCTATCTAAGAAATGCTTGTTATATTCGTTGATTTCTGCTCTGGATCAGATAAGATACCAGAAATGGCCCTTTCTGCCTATGCTTTTCGAAGTGTGACACTTTATGCAGTGATTCATTTTATTAAATTTCTTTGTGTATCTAAAGGAGGAAGAGAGTTCCAAAAAATAGCTGTCCTGGTTTAGGCTGGGACGGAGCTAGTTTTGTCTCCAGCAGCTCCTGTGTTTTGGATTTAGTATGTGAAGAATGGTGATAGCACACTGATGTTGCTGGTTGCTGCTAAACGACCAAGGACATTTTGCAGTTTCCCAGGTTCTGCTAATGTGCAGGTGCAAAAACCTGGGAGGGGAATAGCCAGGATAGTTGATCCAAACTGGCCAAAGAGAGTATTCCATATCATAGACGTCATGCCCGATATAAGTGAGGGTCGGTCGGTGGGCCATGTCCCTTAAGCTTCCCTTCTGGTTGCTTTTTGTTCCCTGCTTTTCCTTTTTTTTTTTGTTCGTTTGGGCCTTTTCATTCGTTCATTTGGCTGTTCATTCCCTCACCTGCTCTCTCTGGAACTTGCTGTTCTGGGATAGCTTTGGGGGGAATAGCCCTGCTCCCTGACTGCTGCTCGGGATGGGCTGTATCGCTCGTCGGGCGGTGAGGAATTGTGTATCGTTCTTTTTATACATTCTATTATCCTTTTTTTTTTTTTTATTATTATTATTATTATCTTTTTCTTTGCTGTCCTGTTGAACTGCTTTTATCTCAACCCACGAGTTTTCCTTTCTCCCTGATTCTCCTCCCTACCCCACCAGGGAGGGGGGAGTGAGTGACCGGCTGCGTGGTATTCAGTTACCATCTGCAGTTAAACCACGACAATAGCTCATATATCCTATTACCAGAGTTTTTAGAGCTCTTCTGCACATTTTAGTCAGCTGCTAAGGAGACATGAAAAAGGCATGATAGAAAAATTTTAATTATTTTACTTAGTTGAATGTCCTTGAACATATTAAAAATTGTGCAGCACTTTTGAAGTAGTTTTGTACAAGTTATTAATAGGAGAGAAGATCATTATCTTTATAGCCACATGAACAAAAAAAAAGTGCTAGTGCATTTCTTCTTTATTAATTGTCCATTTCTTTTAAATCTCCATGGTGATAGAAAAGGGTTTTGTATGACTTAGTTTAGAAAGGCCTCTTGAGCAAATCTCATCCCCTAGTCTGACTGAAAAATGTGTTTGATATAATATATTGACTCAATTTATTTTGAAAAGAATCTAGTCTACTAACCTGCTGACTCCCAGTGAAGTTCCGTTGTTACATATGGGAGCAGAACAAAGATAATTTCCTGTATTTGACAGTCCAACATTTGGTCTCTCTGGGACTTGGGCAAGGAAAGGGGAGAGGTTTAATCTGTAAAGTTACCATGACTACTTCCCCCCCCCCCCCCCCCCCCCCCCGGAATATTGGACCTTTTGTTAACTGATAGCGTAAATGTTTGTCATCCTTGGCTAGAAGTGCAAAAGAGGAGTATGTAGAAAGAGAAAAAAAAAATGTCTCTTTATAGGTAGAAGTAGCCTAGCTCCTACATGCAGAGGAGCAGCTACTATTGATTTTCCTTGTGAGTCTTCCTAAAATCTACTTCAGGACCAGTGGAAGCATTCCTAGTGAGTAGGAGAGGGAGGGGAAATCCTAGAAGGAACTGTAGTGATGTTCTCTTTTAAAGCATGAGAGTGAAATGGCCTAAAGGGAAGAGACAGTGACTTTCAGGACTTTTAGCCAGCTTGCTTTCTAGAAATTTGGGAAAATAATCCATTATTGGTACTGTTTAATTGACAGAACTATTCCAAAGGAGCTTAGTTTCAACAAACTGCAGTTTCCTTGTTTAGGCACTCACACGAAAGCTGTGCTTTTGTCTCTACTGAACCATTCACCAAGCCTCTGAAACAAAAGACAAAGCATGCAATTATATATACCATGGAGTTTTTTTTATCCTTATTTACTGACAGGAGTAAACTGTCAGCATCAAACAATCTAAACATTCAGTGTGTCAGGAAAGGTCCCCAAACCAATTTGATAGCAGTGTGTTCTTCAGCCATTAATTTCAGATGTATCTTGTTTTTATGACGTGCTGAAGGAACACTGTTACCCATGTATTTTCCTGCAGCTTGATCACTTTTGAGTCAACTCTTGTTTTCATCTCAAAATGTCCAGGGCCACATGTCTGCTTTATTTTCTCTTGAAAACAGAGCTGGCTCAAGTGCCTATACAGGTCAATAGGCTATGTGAACAGTCACAGGTCTGACAGATAGATAGATGTCTTGTGTATCTAAAGGTATTGTCTAAGGTAGCCTGTGCCTTCACAAGACACAGCCATGCAAGTGTCAGGCTGTACTTCCTCCTGCTGTTTTGTCTGTCACATTGAAACCTGGCTCATTTTTTATCTCTGTGAGATTCTTCAAACATTCTTCAAGTACATGTATGCATTATGTGAGTCAAGACAGCTATTGTCAATGCTCACGGACAAAACATTTCTTTCTGGAAAAGTATTCCTGTTGTATTTTAGCTGTGAACATTTTGCTATCACCTTCAAAGACAGATGAGATCTTCACTGCTTGCTTTCTACCAAGAAGCAAATATAAATGAAGACTAGAAGGGAATGGTACAGAAGTGTGGCAAGTTTATGGAGGAATTATGTTGCAGGAAAACCCAGGTAGCACATCTTAGCAAGACATTGCTTAAAGGTCCTTTCAAAAAATGTTTGGAACAAAGGCTTTGAAGATTTGAAGTAAAACTATACAAATTTATTCTACGAATCATATAATTTAATAGAGAATAATACAGTGTCTAGACAAGAGCTTTCGTTATGTTTCTATTAAAGGAATACAAAATGTATAAGGATAATGCCATTCTCTAGTTTGAGACCATGAGATTTCCCAGTGAGAGTGCGCTGGGTGAACTGTGCTGTACAGTGCTTCTTAGAAGTGTTCATGGAAAGAACATCTTGTGCAACCTCCTACACTAGGAGTCTTCCTTATCATGAGAGATGACGGGACCTTTGATATGGTCCATGGTTCTCATGGTCTGCTGATGGCTGCCTGTGGGGATGCATGAGTGTCAAGACCAGCACTCTGCCTTCGGCCCTTAATGCACTGAAGTTAGGGCAACCTTTTTACTACCTTCAGTGGTACAAAAAACACCAGAAGCTTTGCTCAAAGCCATTCACTCCTGCGCCAAAACTTATCCATGGGCACCAAGCTGGAATTTTGCCCTTTTTGCTGCTTAGTGCCAATTTACCTGATATTGAATCCTTTTTTCCTTTCTCTGTATACTTGTCATCATGAAACCAAGGCTGCAAAGTAATCTCTAAATCATATATCTGATAAAGTTTTCATTATTTCTGTTGGTGTGTTCCACCTACTGCAGATCAAATCAGCAAGAAAAGAAGTCGTACCATGTACTATTTAGCAGAACGCACATAGTAGCTGTTTCTCTGACAGCATTGGCTGCCCCATGTCTTCAACAGTTGCAATTTTTGTATAAAAAAAAAATAGTTTGAAAAAATTATGCAATTAATTAATATGCAATTGGTTAATTGCAGCACTATGTGAGCTGAAAAGTACTTGAGATATAAAGCATCCGAGGATGACACTGTCTTCTACAGATGTTCAAGGAAAGAAATTAGCTTTTATAGAGGAACTGGTTTTATACGGAACAGCTCAGTTCTCATTCAAAATTGGAGTAATCTCATATGGTTTATGGTTCTTAATTTAATCTTGTTTATAACTTGAAATACCTGCAACAACTTGCTTTGTCCCTACAGAGCTTTAAATCTTTGTCTCTTTTTTCCTTTGTTCATTGAAGATAACATTTTGGAAACAGTCAGAGGATTTGTTCAAACTCGCAAGTACATTAGAAGACTACACACTCATTCAAAGTGCCTGTAACAAAGACATTTCCTCTGAAGGCCTGATGGGAACTGCAGTAAAAGAAATCTTCTTTCTTTAGCTTCAGAGATGTTATAAGGAAATCCATTAATATATGATGGGGGCATTTAAAAGAAATGTTACAAAACCTAGGATAATAAAATGGAAACCATTCTTCACACTGACATGATTCTTAAAAAAATGTTCTAACAGAAACAATCATTTTCACACAAACTAGCAGCCCATGAATGTCTTTTGTGTTCATATACAAATGTGGACTGTCTTTTCTTTAGGAAGAATCATTTTTCTTTAAGAATAATACTTAATACTAGAAATAAACTCTTGCTATTAAAGCAAGCATCAATTACTGCAATTACTATAAAATTGTGAGCCAGTAACATGTCATATCACTGTATTATCTGGGAACTTCATGTTTCCTGAGCTATTTGCACCAAATTTCTTCTAGTTTTTCAGGTGAAATCACCGGGATTGCTCATGTTTGTTTGATAAAATAAGATTTCACTTGTCTTACTTTCCTTTGCTTTCAAATAAGGGTAATATTTTAACAGAATATTGTGGGGCTTAATTTGGCTTTTCTATATAGTTATTAATGAATGCTCTCTTTTTAAAGATTATTGGTATTAGAACCGGTTAAAACACAGATTTTTTTATTTCTTGAAAATTTTTCACATTGTCAATTTCTTTGTAAATGGAAGCAAAGCCAATTTAAAAAATATCTTTCCCACAAAAAGTATGACATACTTTCACCTAATAGTTAACTAAAAAAAAATCATTTTAAAAAAGGCATTGCACTTTTGATGTACTACTTTTATTATAATATTTTGTACCATACCATATTACTTATTGCTGTTCCAAACATCTTCATAAAAATTATACCATGTCATGCAATTCTACATGTCATGAATTAATGTAAGAATGTAATGAAACTTGTTTTGATATAATTTCTCAAGTTTTATAAACCAAACACACTTTCATTCAATGAAGCACCGTTTATAATTTCTTTGGCTTTGTTTGTGGGAAATTTTGCCAAACTTGGTGTCACTTTTTGCAGAAAAAGACTTAATTGACATGGCAGCTCGATTGCTGTGCACAGTCTACAACAGAGCACTGCTCGATGCGTTCCCCTCAGCTGCCAGGACAAGCACATGGTGCAGCACAGCAGACACGGAGTGTGGCACGGCCCTGCAAGTCTGCTGATGGCCAGGCTGTTACCCCTCTTATTTATCAAGTGCACAGTAAGTGCTATCATTTATAACGCCAAACTGTTTATTTTATTCTTCGTATGCATCTTTTGCAACACAGTATTTCTATTTGTTTAGCATGGTGGCACCGTGGTGCAAGGCGGAGTAAAGGTTGCTATTGCAATTTAGCCCGTTTCCAAGCAAAGACACCAAGCTTTTTCCACATACTGAGCTTTGTTTGAAGGAAATGAAGTGAATTCACACGTTCTCTAAGCACAAAGGCTAACATCCATTTTCAGAGTATATCATCACAGAGAAGAACAACATGTTCTCTGTTTAACGTGACTTTACAGCTTGTACTAGAACATAAATCACACAGTATTTCTTTGGAGGAGAAGCTCTATTAAAAGTATCATGAAGACAGCCCACATAATTTTATTCACGTTATCACGTATTTGATGCCTTACAAAAATCATTCAAGCTACGATGAAGATTATTTTTACATTGTTTAAAATAACCTATACCAGTTGCGAGTGAGGCTTGTAAGGCTCTTATCTAGCTCCATGGATGTCGCAGAAGGTGGATCAAGCCCCAGCTCTGTCTCACATGACAGCGGAAACATCAAACAGGTGTGGGAAACAATCAGCATCTGCCATGACACATGCACGCAGGTTTATTCTGCAGAATAGTCACATGCACGTACCAGAGATAAAGACAAATGGTGATGATCAATTTCTCTTCCAATAAAGAATCATTTTCTAGTGATTTTCCTAGAATGTTTGCAAGACAGCTTATTTGCAGCACCTCCTTCATATATCTATCTTCCTCCCAGGAAAGACAGAATCTTGTCTAATGAAAGCAAATCTCCCCTGGCTATGTTGAAGGCTCGTGCACCGAATATTCCTGGGTACTCTGCAGCCATAGCTACAACCCCAATATGGCCCACATAGTAGAACAGTATTTTCTTATGCAGAACTCTTTTATCTGAGAACTTTTGGCCTGTTCCTAATGAAAGGGCAAATTCTTCCTGTCGTCTGCAAAATTATCCACATTCACAGGGTGATATAAACAGAGTGTCTCTTAGTATGTCTCCTTCAATAACGGAGAATGAAAGAATTGGTACAATATGAACTTCTCATTATTGCTCCTACTGCTGCCACAGTCCCTACACTGCTTCTCTAATAAATCCCATGTGCAGTACAACTGTGGTATTTCTTCTGCCTGAGAAATCTGATAGCCCATGAATATGGGAAGGATGATATTAGTATCAGTCAGCAGAAAAGTTTCTGGTATTCTTGTGTTTTCTAACCTGTAAAAGTCCCCAGGTTCCTTTATTATTTTAAAAGGCCATAGGAGTGTTATACAGTCAAGAAGAACACGGACCAAAGTGTGAAGTTTATATCTAAACTGATGGACCCACAACTATTTTTGAGTCACATGCTAACCCTGTGCCATGTCAGCATGAGTGTTTATGTATGGATATGCACAAACATATGCTAGCCCTATATTCTGGTTCGTTTTTCTTTATGGCAATAATAAGGGCATGCTCAGGCCAGGAAGGAGCTATAGCGTGTTCATCTGTCATGGGCCAGTCTCAGTGCAGCCCCAGAATTTTTATTTGTTAGTGTGTCCAGATGGGCTGTTATTGCTATAGAGGACTGTCGTAGAGAAGGAGAACGACGCTGAGCCAGACAAGAGAACAGGGGTAGCTCTTGCCTTGGGAATAGTGGGGTCCACTCCAGCAGAACTTCATACATCTCACTAAAACCTCTTTGTCATTCTGTCTTCATAGTAACACGCACGTAGCACCACACAAATTGTAACAAGGAGGAAACGTGCCACAACAAATGCAAGATGTCAAAAGTTACAGCATATACCAACATGTAGTTTCCATATATATATATTTTTTTTTTTTTTTTTTACTAGTGCTTAAATGCACCATAGAGTTTTCACACATTTGTCCACCTGCACAGTATCCCTCAGTAGGGAATTTTCTGGCCATCCCCAAGCTTTCAAAGATAGTTTGTGGCAACTCAGTCTTAATGCAAAAAGGGGCATGTAGCAGAAAATTACAAGCCCTTTTACAAGGTAATGGCTATTTTCTCTGTTTTCCAAAGTGTAACATCTAAGTTGTCTTGTCTTCTTAGTACTATTGTGCTACTGTTAGGAATAACACACACCGTTCTTGTTTGGTGCTGTGCTGCTCACTGAAATATCGTGTTACACATGCACGGATTCGCGCTTGTGCACAAACCTACTAAGTTTTCTGCTGAGACCTTCACCAGTCAAAATGTGTTAGAGTTGCCACTGATGATACTTCATGCTAACTAGCCTCTAGTAAAACATCATTTTTTTCTTCTGTTAGAGTGGTTGATAGGAACATTTTTTTCATAGTTTCACTGAAAAACTGTTTTCATTTTTTGAGTATACTAGTTACACCTAAGAAGGTAACAAAACAAGAGAGCTAAGTTAAGGGCTGGTGCCTACATCCAGTTCCCTCCTGTAGTGTGCGTAGTAATTGTACACATCCTTTCATCGCCATCATTCATGGTACACAAGAGCAAAAGCAGGAAGCGTTCTGTTGGCAATGATATAATGAAGAAACCAAACCAAGTATCAGAAAAATGGTCCAATTCAACACTACAGCGGTGCAGATCAGCCAATGCACCTGCCTGTCTAGCAATCACAAGGAACAATGAAAATGGCAGAAACTCAGAGGAAAGGTGATAGAGCCAGTGGCATTCCACATGGTGAATTGTTACTACATGTATGTTTTTAGTAGGCTGTGGTCATTATCCTTAGAGGCCTGTCGTGGTTTAACCCCAAATTGTAACCCAATACCACTCAGCTGCTCACTCACTCCCCCCCTCCCCGGTGGGGTGGGGAGGAGAATCGGAGAGAAAGAAAAAACTCGCGGGTTGAGATAAAAACAGTTCACCAGGACAGCAAAGGAAAAATATAAAAATATATTAATAATGATAATAATGAATATATATATAGATAATAGAATATATAAAACAAACGATACACAGTTTCTCACCACCCGACGACCGATACAGCCCGTCCCGAGCAGCAGGCAGGGAGCAGGGGTATCCCCCCCAGCTATCCCAGAACAGCAAGTTCCAGAGAGAGCAGGCGAGGGAACAAACAGCTGAATGAACGAAAAACAAAAAGGAAAAATAGGGAAACAAAAAGCAACCCGAAGGGAAGCTTAACGATTAAGGCAAGTTAAGGGTATCAAAAGCCTAGTGGCCCACTGACCGACCCTCACTTACACCGGGCATGACGTCTATGGTATGGAATACTCTCTTTGGCCAGTTTGGATCAACTATTCTGGCTCTACCCCTCCCAAATTTTCGCACCTGCACGTTAGCAAAACCTGGGAAACAGCAAGATGTCCTTGGTCATTTAGCAGCAACCAGCAACATCAGTGTGCTATCACTGTTCTTCACACACTAAAGCCAAAACACAGGAGCTGCTGAAAACAAAATTAGCTCCGTCCCGGCCTAAACCAGGACAAGGCATTAATGGGTGATTTAGATTAGCTTATATGGTGCCCTTCTGTCAATCGGAGACTGCAATTCAGCAACATAGCCTTTATAGCAGACTGCAGAATGAAAGAAAAAGTGTAATGAACCTTGAGGAGGAGAGAATGAAACACTTCAACAAACAGTGAAGTGTTGCCTACCATTATCTCGCTCTTCTGAACATGACAAAAATGTGTACCCAGAGACCAGGACTTGCCTGATCTCCAGTTGATTTTCTACACAAGGACACTTATTACTTCTTGTCCTGTCCTCTCCCTCATCTGTCTGCCTCTTAGCCATCAGGACATACAAAGAGAGACAATATCATCTACTCATAAAGTGCTTAAGTGCTGGCCTAGTATTATTACCCTTTACCAAAACTACCAGACATTATAAGAGCCTTGGTTGGGTTTTTTTTTTCCCCCAATAGTGTATGCTTTTGCTAAACAGCAATTATTTAAGCTAAACTTCTCCACTCAAGCATCTGTCTCAAGCATAGAGTTTTGGGGGAGGGAAATCTCAGCCCAGATGGTTCAGCTGCTTCTGAGAAGGAGATACATGCTGCTTATCCACGTTAAAAATAAATCTGATCACCCTCTCAGAATGGTGCCATTTTTATAGTTGTTCAGAGAGGAAAATCTTTGGCTATTACAAAGCTCTCTGAACTCTAGTAACTTCATGCTTGGAACAGGTACAGGCAAGGAATAGGAGATACTGAAATCAAAAGTATAAAAAGATCACATTTTCTTACCACAAGAGCTGATCCTGGCCTGTTCTGCAAGTAGATTTGGTACCTGCCATGAAGGGCCTTTTCTGGCACATAGAATTCACTTATTTCAGCTCCTGTGCAAACTAAATTAAGAAACAAGAATAAATAAATGTTCTGTCCTTTGCATTTACAATTAAATAACATGATTCGAACATAAAATCGCCTTATTTACAAGGAAGGAGCAGCATGGCGGTGGCACTGAAGGGTGCCTGGGGGTGTCTCTGAGAGGGCAAGGCCTCCGCACCGAGGCCTGCCATGGGTCATGGACAGGCTGCTGGGGGCAGCGAGGAGGCACGGTCCCTGCCTCCACGGGGGACGGAGAGCCTGGAGCTCCCCAAGCTGGGGCGCAGGCTGTAGGGATCCCCATCGGGGCTGGCTTGTAGGGAGGAGGTGACGTGTGGGGCCGGTGCTCTTCAGGCCCATGATGGGGACTCCCTCCTCCCGCAGGGTCCCAGGCCGGCACAGATGGACTGGGCCTGAGGTGGGAAACACCCCGTGGCTGTGAGGGGCAGGAGCCTGCCCTGGGCTGCCCACAGGGGCTGAGGGCCAGCCCTGAGGTGACCCTGGGGCAGGGCACGGGGCGAGGGTGGGACACACCGGGGCACCGCAGCCCCAGGGTTCGGGTGGGGAGCACCAAGGTGCCTCTGAGGGGGCAGCGCCAGGTTTAAGTGAGAAACGCTGAGGTAGAGCAGGTGTATCAGCAAGGTGTCAGCAAGAACCGCGATGCGATTTGGGTGGGAGACATGGTGGCCCCTCAGGAGGACACACCAAGGCACCTCAGCAGGGACAGCCAGCCCCTGGTTTCCTCTCCTACCTTGCGTATACGGGGACTGTTGTCCTCGTCCTACTAGCCAGGTCTCTTCTTTTCTTTCATGCTTCTTCGAAATTGGGAACCTTGTAAGTAGAGATGCTTAGGTTCACGGTTGGTTTTTCCACTCCCACCAGTGTTTCATTAGTTTAGGTGTCACCACTCTCCCAGTCAATGCTCAGTCTCACCCCTTCTTCCCTGGTCTCGCATCTGGTGGAACTTTGCAGCCAGGACTCGAGTTTCCTCCTCCTGTTGTAGAAGATATGAGATTTTTGTTACGAAAGAAAAGTAGGGACTGATGAGTATAAAATTTCCCTAGTGGTGTCCTTGGCAAGATGTTAGTCTTCACCCTGCTTCTACATATCAAGCAATTAGTTTACATTCTCATTTTACTGTACAATAGTTGGAAGACAACAATTCTAGCTTTCCCCATCACAAAGTATTTGCTGTACAGTTATGTTACCAGGAAAAAAAGCACTGATTACTCAATAAAATACCATGTCAATCCGCAAGGTATGCACTTAAAATCTCTGAGGCCCAATTCTGCTTTAATACATGCCAACAAAATTGCACCACACATTCATGTTAACTTTGCACCAATCATTGGAGTGTTTTGCTGTTGTGGACCCAGCATGTTTTTGTTTCCCTATAGGGCTTATTGGCCTCTCAGGGGAAATGATGATGTTTTCATGGAGGAATTTGTTGATATGGAGCGTCATTGTAGGAAGAGTGATTTATTTTGTGACAGCTCATCTTTGAGGTGCAGTATGGCAGGAAAGAAGGACACTAGCTTAATAACAACAAACGGATATTTTTGTAAGGGACAGTCCAGTGCCGCAGAGAGGGAAAAATTGAGGATGCCTGAGCAGCGCACTGGGATTGCTGTGGAAAGCTAATGAGGGGGTGGGCTTCAGAAAGCGGGGAGCTTCCAGACCTTCCTGGCTACCTCTGCCCCTTTTCTTCTGCCACACCAGCCTGAGGAGATCAGTGCTGGAGTGTTCCCCAGCACAACAAACTAACATAACCAAGAAGAGATTTAATAAAGGGGTGTGGAGGGTTGTGGGGGAGTAGTAGTAAACCTGAATTATATTCACCTGGGAGAAGGGTGGGGACTTGAAATTGGGAGCAGTCACACCAGAGCTGGATACCTGGGAAGAGAGGACTGGGTGAAGCATTGCTACTAGTATGGCTGGGCTCTGCTTGGGCAAGGTGAGCTGTGAATAAAGATGAGAAGAGTGTAGGTTTGATTTTACTATAAATTAGAGCTGTATTTTCAAGTTCAGAGTTAGCCTGGATTCATTGTTCAGGCTCCCTTTATGCAGTGTCATGATTTGGGGCCACTTTTAGTGCAACAGCTAAACTGGAGTCTTTGCTTAGAGACGGCAAATGTACCCGTGCACCAGCTTAAGAAAAGAAATCACATTGATGCATTGCTGAACTTAGTGTTTCATAAGCAAGGGGGGTCTTCAGTGCTTACTGACTGATAGATCCACAAACCTATTACTGTAAAAGCTAAAATAAAAGGAGATAGAAATAAAAGATAAAATAAAAGCGGTTAAGTAAATAGTAAAATAATATGCTATTGCTAGATTTTTGAAGCTGAGTAGTATTCCAGGTTTATCGCAAGTTAGAATGCCACCTTGAAGTAGCATGGTAGTAAAAATGCTAAAAGAGATACAAGGTATTTGGGGTATAAGTAAGCTGACAATACCACAGTCTGCAAGGAATTGATGGTTTGCATAAGCAAGAAAATTACACTGTGCCTAGAACATGCAGGGTATTGCTATGCTGTTGAAGGTGATACACGGATGTTATAAGCAATTTGCCATCAGTTTAAAAGAACAGATACTTTGGTACTCAAAGTGAGAAATACTGAACCAGGTCTGAGTGTCAGCACAGACCTACTAACACTAGTTTGCTTCTCTCCCTGCTTGGTGAAGGCATCTCTGGTATCCTTGAATTACCTGTCTGCACCTTTTTTGTTTAGGATGTCCCCACTTTGTTCAACAAGTGTTTCTTAGTACTATCAAAAGTTATCTTGAAGGGAAATAATTTCTCTTGGAGCTAGAGAAATTTTCTCTCTCTGGGAAGGGAAATGACTGCAGCTGTATAGTCACAGTACAGCTGTCTTGAATCGCACAATTCCCCCAGCAAAGATAAAAGTCCAACAAGTGTAATGTTCTATAAAAAGCATTAAAATTTTCCTTGATTTCTGTGGAATTAGGAGACAGTTCTTGGCAGAATCAGCAGCATCATAAATAGGCAGATTGTTCAATGAGTAGCAGAGAGGGAGTATTGCTAGCCATGCTCCTAATTTTGTATGAAAAGGGGGTTTTTTTTGGTCTGTGCTCGTACATAGATCAGCCTGCATTCCCTGAGTTGGAGGAAATCTGCTCAACTGCTTGGTTTACATTTCTACGACGTAGAATTATTTTGTGCTGTTGCTCTGTAAAGCTCAGCATCCCTCCTTTTAAACTGAGCTGGGAATGTGATGTTAATATGAGATTCCTCCTGCCTACAGAAAGGAAGCCACAGAGCACCTCTTCACTAGCATCGGCCCTAACAAAGTACAAACAAATCCAAGGGTTTAAAAAATCATTCAGCTAACACAGAGCAGTTAGAAAATGAAACAGTTAATGAATTTTTAAAGGTCTCATATGCCTAATTACTTGAAACTGTATCCTGCTCATAGACTGATACTGGAGGAAGTTAAACAAAGTTAATTAGCAGGTATTTTGGCAGTCTGCTCAGTTTAATTCTCTTTCTACCTCCTGCTAGGTCAGAGAATCCAGAGGGTAATAATAAAAAACCTTTGGAAAATTCTGTCTTGGACGCATGGCTGTACATCATGAGGAATTGCTCTTAACACCCTTGCTGCATATATTATTTTGTAAGTTATCTGAGCAGATTTTGCTGTTAAAGATGCAAGTGGACACTTACCCACGTTGGTAAGGTTGGGAAATAGAAGGAACATTTTTTTCTTGATTCAATTACTTGCAGAAAACCACAATAAAGCCACAGCCTTCAGGTGGTTTTCTGTTACCTGAATCACCTCAGCCTCTTAAACTGAGGAGGAAGAGGTGCCTGCAATGACAGAATACCCATCAGGAGATGGACCAGGTCCTTGGGCCAAGATCTGTGGTCCCAGGTAGAATAATGGTGCAGAAATACTGGCTTAACAAGTTGGGGGGGATTTCTCAGGGAAAATTGAGAGATTACAGTTTGTACACTATACATATACAGTCCTTGGAGCAGCTGGCATATTTGGTAAAAAGAGGTAGGACTACTGTTAAACTAAAGTACGATCTTTTTAGAATCTGAAATCCATCTTTTGAGCACCCTTGGAAGCCTGATGCTAGACTCCTGAATCAGAAGCCACAGTAGCCTAAGCAAGCAGGCTCACATGCTAAAAAGCCTGAAGCACCAGATATGTTTGGTGCACGCAGTTCATCCATATTTCAGTTTTGCAGAAACACCAGAAGTAAATGGTGTAGAGCTGTGCTTTTTCCAAGCATCTACATCCGTGCAGCGGGAGAGGTCTCCCAGAGAGCAGGTCCCTGTGACCACATAGGTCTCACCAGATCCTTCTCTACTTTCCCACTGCAGCAGGCCAGGGGGCAGGAATCAGTCACGCTGCGCCAGCTGCATACAGCAGTTTCTTGACAAGTCCTTCGCTCGCTTGTTCTGTGTAAAGCCACGTCACTCTTGCTTAAGCTTCTCCTTTAACCCTGCTAGATAAAGAACTACCCTTTTTACCGGGGATAGGTGCATAAGGCCATGCTTTTACATCCCACCCAAAAGCCAAATGCAATTTGCTTTGGCTGGTAGGACAGTGTTTCCCACAGGACCAGCTTCTCAGAGGACAGCAACCTTCCCCTCACGCAGCAGTTGTTCCTTCTCGTAACCTGGCTTGCTTCAGCCTCTCACTTGCCCCAGCACTGGCTGGCTATTCCAGATGCACAATGAAAATGAAAACATCCTGCAGAAAACCAAACCAATGGAAAAATCCCTGACTTGCAATGCAGCTTCATGCCCTGACAATATTGCACCAAGTTCCAACTCTAGGGTCCAATGGAGCAACCGCTTTTTGCAGGATGAAACACCCAGCACAGGGAACAGCACACCAACTCCAGCCTCCAACCGCTTCAGCCTGACTTTTTCATTAATACCAACATTTTGTGGCTGACTGTGCATCTGGCAACTCCATGGGCTCCAGTGGAGCTGCGTTCCTTGTCCCAAGGGAATGCTCCTTCCACTGTACATTCCTTTATTTTCTTGTGAGATGGAAGTGGCTCTTGCACTGTGGGCAGTGGGCTCCGCTCCAACCAGAACTTCATAAATCTCACTAAAATCTTTGTCATACTATGTTAATGAATGTTGACATGCAGTGGCAACATAACACAGTGAAGGTAATGTGTAATTACGGAGATAACATGTAGCAAGTTTTCTCATGTGTGCGTGTGTGTGTGTATATATATTTTTCTAATGCTTAAATGTGTCATAGAGTTCTCGTGCATTTGAGCACCTGCATAGTAGCCTTCCCTGGGGATTTTGCAGACTATCCCCAAGCTTGCAGCAGGTAGGCATCTGGCAACTAGGGCTGATGAGGAAAAGGGACATGTAGGAGAAAGTCACAAGGTGGTCGTTTACAGGGAAACAGCCTTTTTTTTTTTTTTTTTCCCCTGTGTTCCAAAGCATAACAACAAAATATTTTAATCTGGTTAGTATTATCTTGGTAATGAGTGACCCATACTGTTCTTATTTTCTATGATGATGTTCTCTCAAACCTCCATTACTTGCACATGTATGCATGAGTCTACTGCAAAATTTTGTAAGATCAGGTAAAAAGCACTAGCACTGCTACCAGAGAAGATGAAATCCAGGTTGGCAAGGGGTTCAGATTTAAACTTTTCTTTAGCAAGTAGAGGTACTGATTAGTCTCACATTAATTTCTGGAACTTAATTATTGTACTACATGCCTTTTGAGTGATGTACTGTATACAGAGGATAAGCATATCTTGGGGCCTGTAGTATGTTTTTTTAAAAAGTAAATATTGCACAGTACAGTCTTTGGATCTGCATAATGTCACCAGAAACATCTGCAAATCTTCCATTCCCTCTAATCTTGTTACTTTCCTGACAGCTATACACTGATGCCTCCAAATGCAACATTTGCTATGGGAAAAAAGGTTTCTTCTCACCAAACAGAACTCCTCTGCTGAAGAAATAGTCCAGTGACAACAGTAGCAGTAAGCCAGGGTTTGTGGCATTGTCGTGCTGAAGAGGGAATAGAAGTCATTCACGATTCTTTTTAAAGTTTCAAAGTCTCAATCCTCTGCTGTGACCCTTCAGGACTAGTGGGATTTTTTTCCTGAAATCATCAACTGTTTACATTGCTTGACTGCAGCCTCTGCAGAATTATTGTTCCCTCTGCAGCTGACTCAAAAGCCAGAATGCAGTGAAAAGGTATCCACACTTCCACTGTTTTAACAATTTTTAAATCAGTTTCTTGGATTTAGGTGCTAGACTGGCAAGATTTGTTCTTTTTGGAATATTTGAGCTTGCAATACTTTATTAATTAGAAAGCAGCTGCAGATGCAGTGGAATAGCCTGCTAGCCTCTTGTCAGTATAGCCTTGTATTTTCACACATGGTTTGGAATGGCCACCAATGACTTCAGCTTTTTGCAGGAACTGGTAATTCTATAATGAGGAAGAACAACTTGGATAAGTACTACCCATTGGTGAGATAAAGTTTGCATAGATACTCACAATAGATAATTTAAAGTTCTCATCCTTTCTATTATGTAGTGTTATCCTACAGGACTTGTGTTATGTTTGTGTTTTCTGACAGTCCCACTTTCTTGCCTACTTTAATCAGAAATGACATGTAATTTCAGACATGATGCAGCGAGACGAACAGTTCCTGCCTCATAAAGCTATTGTGTCAGTTGGCAAACAGAAAGATGGAAGGAGATTGCACTGCTTCACGGTTAGTCCAAACTTTGAAAGGTTCCTATCTAGTCCCAGAACAAGAAGCTTTAAAGCATTGCATGCCATGCACAAGACTGCTGAATCACCAGGCTGTTTCAGTCTGGTGAAACTATACACATCAGGTTTGTGATCCAGGTGAAAAAATGAACAGAAGTTTGTACGTGGATCTGCTACTTCCCAGAATATGTTAATTCACTGCCTTTAAATAAAAGATGTTACATGTAGAAAACCAAGTCTTCCTCTTTTGCCAACATCTCCAGTTACTATTTCAGTCTTACAGTGCTAGTTCAGAGTCCCATCTCTCAATGCACAGGCATCGTCTTCTGAGTGCAGCCGAAGCGTATGTAACCCTATCAGTCAGGGTTTTAACTTTGCCCTGGGAATGTTCACACGGCTGGAGCTCAGTGACACAGAGTCAGCTGGGTCTTGTCTTTGTCCTCACCTTCACCCTTTCTCCTTGAACCAAATCACTCTGTGGCTTCTGACCAATAAGACAAAATAGTAAAATTGACTTTTCTTTGATGCACCGTATATGACAGTTATTTTGGAAACATAAAAGACTGTGGATTTGTTGTCATGGGTTTATTTCTGATACTATTGTGGGATGGGAAATAGCCATCAGCACTGTCAGAAGGATTGACAAAGCCATAAAAAATATTGCGTGGCTACCAGGCAATGAAGAAACCAGGAAAACCTGTGGAGAGGGAAAATCTCTGCAATCCAGACTGAACAGATCTAGTGCTCTGAAAACATACCTTGACTACCCGATCTAAAGTTGTCCAAAGACTCAAAAACAGTGAAGAAAACCATGAAGACTTAAGACCATTTGATTCAATAATGGCTGTTAAGTGTGACTTTTTGCAACTTACATCACTTTCAGGAATTTACATTAGAATAGATTTTATTTTAATCTTGATTAATTCAGTTGGGTTAACCATTATAATATTTGTTAATTAAAGGTTGGTTTAATTGAAACTAAGAAGAAACTTTGCCATTATATTAAATCTTTATCCATTGAAGGCAAGCTTCTAGAAACATGTATAGAGGGGTTTTAACTGGTTTTAAATGGTGGAACTAATGCTATGGGCTGAATCTTATGCAGGAGGTAAAACCAGATTATTATAACAGTCCTCTTTAGTCTTAGTCTTGAAAATTAGTCTTTCAGTCAATGCATAGTGAGACAGGTGTACAGTTAGATGTGAAACTCTGTCAAGGCAAGAAATGAATTGGACTGGAATTTGAAAATTCATCAACAAACCTTTAAAAATAAGACGGGTTGAACACATTCAGCAAATCAAAGGAAAAGTGAAGTAGGATAGTGTGTTCAGTTTTGGGCCCCTCACTACAAGAAAGACATTGAGGTGCTGGAGCGTGTCCAGAGAAGGGCAACGAGGCTGGTGAAGGGTCTGGAACACAAGTCCTATGAGGAGCAGCTGAGGGAACTGGGGATGTTTAGTCTGGAGAAAAGGAGGCTGAGGGGAGACCTTGTCGCTCTCTACAACTACCTGAAAGGAGGTTGTAGAGAGATGGGGGTCGGACTCTTCTCCCTAGTAACAGACAACAGAACAAGAGGAAATGGCCTCAAGTTGCGCCAGGGGAGGTTTAGATTGGACATTCGTAAAAATTTCTTCACCGAAAGGGTTGTCGGGCATTGGAACAGGCTGCCCAGGGAGGTGGTGGAGTCCCCATCTCTGGGGGTATTCAAAAGGCGTTTAGATGAGGCCCTAAGGGATATGATTTAGTGGGGGACTTGGTAGTGATAGGTTAATGGTTGGACCCGATGATCTTGGAGGTCTCTTCCAACCAGAACAATTCTATGATTCTATAGAACTGCTGAGTAAAGGTGCATACTAAAAGCCAGTTTCAGAGTAAGTAGTTCAAGTTCTCTGTAAGCAGTTCAAATACTCTGGAGTTTGGTAGCACAACTGTAATCATCCTCTGTAGTATAAAGAAATGCACATTCTGATACTTTCAGTCCCCCTAAAAGGGTTATCATGAAATTCTCTAAGCATTCCTTTACGAGCAAAATGGACGCTGACCAGGCCACTGATTTGCAAAGTTCTAGGGAAAGGAGCAGTTTCCTCAGCTGAAAGCAAAGAGAATTTCAGAAATCTGAAGTTTGTGTCTTACATTTTAGAAGTGAAAGAACTCTTTCTATACTCAATGGGACAATTAGTAACAAATATGGGAAGCCAAACTACTTGCTTCATTTCTTTGATTAGCTTTTTTAACCTATTTATCAGTGAGGATATCCTTTTCTAATCAGATGTAACTGCTAAAACTTGAAAACATGAGCAGCAGATAATACAATAGTGAAGAAGTCATCTAAACATGCTTCAGTTCTGCTGATTTAAATGAAATTTATCTTCTATGCTAGTAGCATAAAAAGATTAGTGGAAGAAAATGTTAGTTTATTTGAGATGCAATTATAGATTATACTGGGCCTGGATGTTTAATTAGATTCAATCTACAAATCCTATTCTGTATATTCACACTCACAATTCAAGTGTAGACAGGTATTTCTTCTAAATTCAGAGGCTGCCAGGTGCAGATGATAACCATGAAATAGTACAGTACTTGTTACCTCAGAGTAGTACATTCACATTTTGTAACATCGTTTGACCTGTATGTGTTAGATAGCTGTTCTCTGATTTTTGACACAAGTGAAAATTCATCCTGTGAACAAAAAGGTCTCTGGTACTTCACTTGTACGAGCAAGTGAATTGTATTTGTCTGGTTTTGTATTGTGTTATGTTTAAGGTCCCAAAAATGTTGTGAATTTTGTGCCATAGACCTATTGCATCATTAATATAGTTCAAACTGCAACTGTCAAAAAGCCAATTTGTAGCTGCTATCCTTGACGTGCATGACTGCAGTTACGGTAATCTAGTCTCCTGTTTCAGCAGTATAAACAGTCTTGTGGAATAAGGAGAGTTTTTTCTTTCATAATCAAACATTAAGGCAAACTGCACTTCAGATTTAGAAAATCTGAGAGCCTACCAACATACAGGCTATGCACTTACGGTTTTGCTCTGCATTGAGGATGAAAGTTTTAATCTAAATTTAACATGGGTTACAGGGTAAGAGGCAGCCCTGGCTCAAACTGTGGGACTGCGCAGCAACAGCCACACCATGCATACTCACAGCCGACCTAAATTTTTGCATCTTCACTATCAAAACCCCTGGGTGGATGACATTCACGCAGCTGATGCTGGAATCTCTCTGGTTACCTTACTCCTTATCTTGTTGACAGCTCCTTCTGACACAATCTCAGATCTATGCAAACACCAAACCCCAAGAACACATTGCTACGAGGGCAGAATCAGACTTTTAAGGGAATGTCTCGCAGAAGAACTGTTTGCTTAAAAGTAAATGCTGTACAACAGAGCTGCTTAAATCTTAATGCAGTAAAACCAAGTGTGAAAACAAATCACGTTTGTATCCCCAAACTTAGAAAGACTCCATTAGAAGAATGAGAAAGACAATTCTAAGTCCATCCTCTTTTGTACTGTGGTGGCACACGTGCAAACTAATAAAGTCATTGCAATACCAAAACGCAAATGGAAAAGGCCTGCAACTTGTCCTTTTAGGTCTATCTACAAGCTTCATTATAGTTCCTTCTCACTTTGAGAAACGCAAGACATTCAGGCTAACACTTTCCATTCCTTGATTTTGTAACAGGTTATACTTTTTTCAGAGGGCTTGAGCTAGGCCAGTTGTGCTGCCTGAGACTGAAATAAGGAAAACGTGGAGCTTTCTTTCCAATATTAACAAATAAAGCTGGGAAAAACTCTACGAGGGTAATCTCCAGTCATATCTGCCCTGAAGCGTAACACAGTTACGCAGGCAGACTCATACTTTGGTGTGGGGTGACAGAAGCAGCAGCAGCGACCTCAGAGTTTTTGCAGGAAACTGGTACCTGTGGCCATGAGAGGCTCTTGTAGCTGTCACCATCATTCTGGCAATTTTGGCAGAAGATCGTACCAACCTTGACTGCTTTTCTTGTGGGCATACAGTGTGCCTGTTACGTAGTATGATATTTTAGATTATCACACTATATTTGCTCATCGAAGCATAGTTTGACTAAGTGAGACCATTAAATGCTATGGGCTAAATTGAATTTTCTTATGGCTCTGCTCTACAACTACAAGCTAAGCCAAGGAGACCTGTACTTTCTACAATTCAAAATGTGACACTCCAGTATTTATTAGATACTTTGAAACCAAATTGTAGACAATTTAGACTGGCTATCTAAATTAATAGAAATTTCTGTATTTAATTTCTGGCTGTATGCTCCTCTTCATGAAAGGGAGAGAATATTCTGTCTTTGTATCATGTGAGAGTTGTGAAACACCCTAGTGCTACATTTACAAGCAACATAAAAATTCATGAGAAGATAAACAATTCTGCCTTTAGAACGGCATTTCTGCAGTATAAGGTAAATATGACAAATAAGACATAAAAAGGCATTACCTGCACATCGATCAGAAGTGGGGGAAAATAGCCACACTGCTGGATAGCTGTCTATCTACAGAACGCTGCCCAGCTGTGTGCCGAGTGAGGCAGGGTCCTGCTGAAGAGTGTCATTCGCTTACACAGTTTTAGTGCATTTCTTTGCATTTCTTACCTTTAGAAACCTTGACTTAATAGCCTTCCTGTCTTGGGTTAGTTGGTTTCGTAAGTATCATGTATTCAAGGAATACTGAAATTCTTGAAACGTGGTAAACAACAATCAAGATAGAGTTCACATTTCCTTACTCATCAGTCATAAAATAATGACTTCTCACACGTCATCTAATAATGCTCCTAAAGGAAGAGGTAAAAGGTAGAGGAAGGTTCATAAATGTTACAGGAAAGTTTAATAACTTTGCAGTGTGATATCATTTTTCCACTTTTTTTTCCTCTTTTCCTTCTTCCTTCTAACATTTCTTCAGACTTGGTCTTTTCTGCTTCTCCATCCTGTGCTGTCACCTGCATTTCAGCACAGTTACTGCTGAAAATATGAATGAGCATAACTATTTCCAAATCTCTTTTATATTTAGATATTATAACAAAAATATAATGAACCTGCAGTCAGTGATTTGTAACATAAGAACTCTGGTTTTCACTATATAAAATGTACCTAGAAGTGTCAAAACTTTACAAGTAAGATCAAAAAGAAAAGAATGAAAAATTTTTAAAACTGTCAGAAAAATTTATACTGTACTAACTTTTAGAGGGATGCTAAATTGCTAATATTTTTTTTTGTCAAATTCTGTACTAAAACATTGCATTAATTCCCAGCCAGTTAATTGCATATCTGCAATAAAATGGAAGAAACTGTAAATCAAATGCAGTATGAATTGCTAAGATAAAGTTAGTAATAGACATGCAAAAATGTGTATAAAATAAACTGCTATCTGTAATAACTAGATCCTGATTTTTTCTGTTCAAATTCAGAACAAGTATTGCTCTCAGGACTGAATTGTTAGCTGAATTCTGAAACCAATCTATGTAAAACAATTTTTGTAAAATTGCCCAGATCCTAAAAATTCAGTAATGTCTCCTTTATTCGTTCTTAAGTTTTCAAGCCATTTCCTAGTATAATCTGAATA
This sequence comes from Phoenicopterus ruber ruber, assembly GCA_009819775.1. Taxonomy (NCBI): domain Eukaryota; kingdom Metazoa; phylum Chordata; class Aves; order Phoenicopteriformes; family Phoenicopteridae; genus Phoenicopterus; species Phoenicopterus ruber. Next base: position 104,509,196 of record CM020216.1, read on the forward strand.
CTATACTTTACCATTCAGATGTGACAGCAGTAACTGTTGTAGGCTTCACATAGATCAAAACTGAAAAGCTTGTGATAGACAACCCGATAACATCATGAAGGTTTGTTGTCAGCTTGTAGGGAAAGTTCCTCTTATTTCTGTATTGTCATAGTTGTTATAAATTAAGCAGACTCATTCCATGCAAAGATAAAGGAAAAAAGGTGTAGACTTGCATCAATATTGAATTATTTGAAACTGTTTAAAGCTAATAATTACGTAGCTTTGGACAAATTTATGCCTTATCTGCTAAAGATCATCATCTAACATGTAATTAAACTGTCCTGTAAGTCTAATGTATTAGCAATGCGCAGTAGGTTTCCCTGTTTTACACAGTTTATATTAGAGTCTATGCCATTCGCATGACACTGACAAGTTGCTGCAGCGATGACGGTTTTTCCTGACCCTGCAATGTCACGCCAAGGATAGGGCATGAGCATCAGTGCAAGACTGGAAAAGAGTTAAATAATATCTGTATAGGCTGCTAGGTCGCTTTCTTGTACTCAGGCAGGACCATACCATCAACCAGCGCTAAGTTCAGGCACGCCTTTCAGGACAGCGAGTGTGCTATAGCATTTTAATGCTTTATAGAGTTGATGTTTCATTTGTTATCGTATGCCACCAAATATCATAAAACTGTTTAAACCTTTGGAGCAAGGGTTCGGTGGGTGTTGGACGGAAGATCAGGTCCAGGGAAGGTGTGCTGGCACAGAGATGGTTATGTAGGGCAGCGCAGAGAGTTGTAGGAGACCTCAGAGACCCGGTAGGACAGAAGCACTTACTAGCATTGCGAACTAATCCTTTTTACGTCATCTGGCATTGCAGACGTTTAAGATTGCAGTACTGATGTAGTAGAAGAATACTGCCCATCACTTTTAATCTTGAAACAGAAGATTCATGAAACAAATCTACTTCTTTGACAGACCACAGGGACTTGTGAGGTTTCCAGTTGTGCTTCTCTTCCTTTCTGCTCAAACTGGGCTTTCTCAACCTTTCGTAGGAATTACGCGAACCCTTTGGAGTTACATCTGCTAATGGAATACAGATGCCTAAGAGGAAACCTACAGTCTCCCTAAGGCGTAACTCTGACACAAAACAATTGTTAAAGATCGTTGTAGCAAAATGGTATGGTAATCAGCTGTTGGGGAAAAGACTGATACGTCTCCGGGCTCTTCTGTCCAGAGGGTCCTCCTTTTTGCTATGGTTCTCTTAGTTCCCTGCTCTGGGGAAATGACTGACATTGAGGATAATGAATGTACTGACTCACACTTCCGTTAGCGATGAAGTCATATTAAAGATTCTCCCTCCGTGTGGGCAGAGGAAGCTGGGCCTCATTAGGGGTTCAGAAGGAAAGATGAATGTATTAATTAATGTACCAGAAAATGACAGCCAGGATCTCTGGATCTGATTTCAGACTGTGTTCTAGCTGCAATATCTCATATGACAGTTCTTCTAGATTTAGTCAGAATTTGTTCCATTAGAAGACTGTTCGTACTCACAGGTTTGAATAGGATTTTCCCCTTGTTAAGTACCAATGTTAATAGCTTACATTCCTCCTGAGAAAAATAAATTGTATCTGTTCATCACTATGTATCACTGGCATAGCTCTAGTTACCTTGGTGCAAAACTGAAGGTGAAACCCAGACAGAATTATTCCCCATATTCTTGTAGTAGTGTAGACAAAATACTGAAAAATGGAAGTATGCAATTTACAGTGACTGTCTTTGTTCAAGAAAGGCTCGTTGTCATCTTTTGTGGCCCTCTAAATCTTGGTAAGTAAATAGGATAGGTAATTTTGTAACTCTTGGCTCTGTAGCTGGGCAAAAGCTGCTTTTTTTTATTACTAATTTTCAAAACCTTAAAATGTTATATGCATGAAGATGCTATTTTTTGAACTGTGAAACTTCCTCACAGATGATAAATATTGTGTGTCTTGAAGATTGGGTTTGGATTTTGGATTCAGAAAAGGGTTGTTTATATAGGCAGCAAGGACACAACAAGTTATGTGGCTGTTGAAAACTACTTATATTTAGAGCCTGGTGCACCTAAACTACTATGTCAGGTAATTATCAGTCTTGCGACAAGACCTTCATCAAGATGAGCTAACCCACCTATTTGTAAACTTTACAGTACAATTTGCATTGTATTGTAAAAATGTTTGCATCTTCCACTGAAATATTTGGAGGTGGGTAACAGAAAATATATTAAAATAGAAGCAATGGTATCTGATCCAGCATATTCCTAAGTGCTAAGTTTATTTTCTGGTATTTATTGTACATTCTGTTATTTTGGGAGGGTCAAATTACAGCCGCCAGCTAAAAGGAACAACAAAGTATTAGAAGCTAGCTAGAAACTTTGCAGCATTCGACAATTCTTTCATTCAACTTTTATTGAGTGACACTGACTTTGCTCCCTCTCCCCCAAGCTTTCTATTTCCATGTTTCCATTGTTGTTTAATACTATTTTAATGCACAGGGTTTAACTTTTTGGCTGGATAATGAATAATGGGAGTCCACAGAACATGGTAAACACAGTTGCCTTTCACTTGTTTTTGTTCGCTTGCTTGTATCATCCATTTCGTGCCTTTCTATTATCTATTCAGATCAGAAGTTCTTTCAGGCAAAGGCATTATATTTTTCCATACATTCACTTGGTTCATTTTCTCTAGGTTCACTTTAAATGTATTTTATTTGGTAATCCCAAGACAAGACTTTTTATCAGTTTTACCTGTAGTTTTAACTTGTTTATAAAATACTTAATTTAATGTTTTTTAAGACTTTTTCCCAATGCATTTTTTTCTTCACGTTAGAGAGTTAACTGCTCGAACTGCTGCTTAGGCTTTGAAACCACTGACAGTCTGTTACGCCTTTTCAGATGTTGCTAAAATTCAATCTCATGTTTAATGATTCTCATTAGAAAAGAAATAATTTCTTAGATCCATTAATTTAAATGTACTTTGGCAAGAGCTGCTTATGACAGTTATTAATATTCTGTTCTCATATTGCTCATCTCTGAGTGACTGCGACTACCAGCAAGTATTATTTTGTGATGCATATAATTAATGAGAACCAGGAGTAACCTTGGTTAATGAAAAAATATTAGAGGAATAATTAAATGTCCTCTGCTGAATAATATTCTTTTATCCAAGGAAAGGACAGCTGATGGGCCTGGATGGTGTTCACCTTAGCATCATTTAATTCCTCACATTTGGAAGGGATTTTGCTTTCCTTGCTTGAGGCAGGAGGGGCAGAGCAGTTTGTGCTGTGGCGTATCACTCAGGGTCCTTTCTTTACCTGCTGTCCATTACAGCTAGTGCTTTCTCTCCATTCTTCCCCTTCAACATTTCAGAGTATCACAAGCAAGCAAGGTCTTTGGTGTAGAAAATGCACAGGAATAAACTAGAAGTCTAAATTGTTGTGGGTACATTTCAGAAGGGAAGAACCGAGTTTCGGATTGACGCGTTTTCAGTGTCTAAGTTGGACCAAGAGCCTCAGAAAATACATACTCATCCCTCTGTTCAGCAAGAGCAGCTCGAGATCTCATGCTATTTTTCCGGGGCCTGACAGGGACAGCAAGGCTGGTGACATTGCTGTTAAAAACAAATGTATTGTTCCAGCTTCTTCCCCACCAAGAGGAAAAACACTAAGGGTATAAACAAGACCAAGAAACTATTTGCATTGCTGAGGATGTTCACCTACAGATAACCGTGGTGAAGAGCTGGGCACACGGGCTGCCAAGCAACAGTTGCGGAGCACTGACAGAAAGGTGAGGCTTGTGGCATGTGGTGGAATAATATTCTCTCTTTTAATGTTGCAGAAGAACCTATTGGCGTAAAAGGGATACATTAAATCGTGGGTGAGTTTCCAGAGGAAGAAGAGATTTGGCCAGTACGTGACAGTTCCGTTGGCACAGGCAGTCGTCTTTAAGGTTGTCCGTGTTTGCTTGTGTACCGGTCACACTATGTTACCGGCAACAGCACAAAAGCGTAAATGATTGAGACGGGCTGAGCATTCTTGAACTCTGCCTCTTCCATGCTCCGTTATATGCGTATGTCATACTGAATTGTTTGATTAATGAGGTGACTTTTTGGATTTCCAATATTTCACTGTTAGCTAGTTGCCTGAGAGTGGAGAAGGCTGAACTTGTTGTTCCACATCTAAGAGGAATTCTTAATTTACCAGAGCAGATCTTGACTCTCAGTGCGGTCATCACATGCTTCAAAACAATGCATTGGAAAAGTTTCTTAAAGTGAAAGTGTCAGAGTGCTGATTTGTTCCCAAATCTTGTCCAGAAGGTTTGGCTAGAGCTTTGGTAACCTGCCACAGTTGGATGCCACCGGATGCAATAATAGTAGTATGTTGACTATAGAAAGAAAAAAAATAGATTAGGATTATGCATATCCACCTAATTATTATTTGCCAACAATACATATTTTTTCCTGTTGATCTGCTTTGAAGACTAAAACCAAGTGTTGTGTGCCAGACAGTACAGAGTATACAATTTATGTGGGGTAAATTTCTTTTTAAAAAACAAAACCTGTAATACAGCTTGTCTGTCATTTATTTCTTTACCTTTCCCCCCACTCTTCTAACAGCAGTATTGGAAGTTTAAGAAAGAAATGCCATCACATTTCTCAATAACTGCTCTCCACTAGGAGACTGGAGTTCTTCATATAATAAGCATGCAGGAATGCAGTATATTGTATTTTCCAGTTCATGAAGTGTAAAGAATGGAGCGAGCTATTCTATTATTGATGGCAGTTCCATGCCTTGTACTCCTCCATCTTCATAGATGTGCAAGTCACATACTAAGACAAAGATGCTAGTTTTTGACTGCTTTTTGGTGAAATGCATCTCTGCTCTATCCCCATTGCACAGCATTCAAAATTAAATGGGGAAACATTTTTTTGAAACCTTGTTTGATTTCATTATCTGCTTTGTTCACACGATGTACTTGGCCATATGCACCGTACGCTAAACGCTGTGTAGGGATTTCTGCCCCAGAACTGGATGCTTCAAACGATGTAGCTTCAGATGATGTATGGGAAATCTAGCAATTGCCTCGGCTAATTTTGCTATATTTATGAAGAGTGGCTCGTGTTCCCTGCCCACACAGGTTTGCTCAAGTTTCTTATTACCCTTTAGCCAGAGTGTGCCACGGTGCCTTCCCCCTGGTCTGAGGCATCAACCAACACTTCGGGATTACGTAAGGCACGATGCTTTCTCTTCATCACTGACCACGTCCCTCAGGGACAACTTGCTTATAGAGAGTCATCTGATTCACAGATGATTCTGTCTGTCAGCTCATTTCTGTACAGAATATTACAGTTTTTCAAGATCTGGGGAAGATATCACTAGGCTGAAGGGAACTAGTGAGGAATGGAGAAGCAGTTTAATAAAACAAATAAAACAGATGAATATGGGTTGTTTCATGGTTTTAACTTTTCCCTAGAGAGCTTTTGTGTAGGACTTTGATTTGTGAAATTTGGATGAGATTAACTGTGGATTTCAGATGTGTGACCAAACTTTTTCAAAGCTTGATAGACCGTTAGATCTGACAGTTTTGTTTCAGTAAGATCCAGGTATTCTGCAGCCACTGTCACAAATAAGCTTTGCGGATTTAAGGAAGCGATTTCATCTGTCTTTGCATTCATTTGTCTTTTAATTCGCCTTGTCCACCTAGGCTAGGTTTTCTTCAGCACAATGGCCCTTACTGTGTTTTTTGACTCTGCTGTTATGACAGGCAAATATAATCTTGGCAGGATCTCAAAAGCAATTTTGTAATAAAAATAATTAAAAATATAAGAACCAATATATACTTGGAGACAAAATATTAACTTAAATAATTATTACTTTGTTTTTATAAATGATTGCAGAACATAGAACTGTTAAAGAAAAAGCCTTTTCTTTTTGTTTCTGAGCATCAGAGACCTACACTAAAGCCTACGCTTTCAGAGAGGTACAGAGGTAAAGGCAGAGTAAGAGGATGGAAGAGCAATTCCAGATTATGGACTCTCATAGTACAGATAAATATGAAGTCTAAACGTCAGCTAAATACAACAGTTTTCCCATTTTGGTTTTGAATGAAACATCTTCTTCTCTCCTCCCTTTACAAAATCTCCTGCCTTTGAAATTCAGATCATTCCACTGCTCAAAAAGGAGAAAACCCCTGGGGAAAGCAAGAGCAATGCATTGTAAAGCTTTTGGAAAGAGCCTGCTGCATTGGAAGATGATGTTGTAGGCTTACTGGTTCATGAAGTGTTTATGCCTTATCTCCTATATAGTTTTCACTCCAAAGTTACCAAGCAGCTTGTGGAGCATGTGGCTTTGTTCTATTTTTTAAGAGATTCTTTCAGCCTTTAATGCAGTGGAAACCAGTAATGATACTGTGACATTTTCCCTGCAAGCCTCACATTTAACCATGACTCTCTCCTGATGTCTGTGGTGCGAACCCTCCATCTGACTGGTGTGACTGAAATGTAGCCTGTTCTGTTACCCTCTGAGTACAGGAGTATGTACTAAGGAGGCAGGGTTTTATTGAGGTAACCCAGTACACAGATTTTTTTTTTTTAGGTGAGCAACGTCATGCTCTTCCCGTTACGTTAAATCCCACTCACGCTCAGTTATGGTAGAATGCAAATACAAGCATTTATTCACAATATCCCAAACCAGCACAGTTACAAACCATTACAAAAAGACACACATGCAGAAGTGAAAGCAAAGCTTGCCTAGTGTACTTAAAGCAAGCTTATGTAAGAAGTCTTTCTCCCTGATTCACGTAATACTATGTCTGTTTTGAGAAGTTATCATTTGGGGCTTGGGTCTTTGCCTCCTGCCTCACGTTGCCTCTGCTCAGTAGCGTCCACCTGAAATCTTGCCCATTACAACTTCTTTTAGCTTCCGACAGGGAAACACCTTCACAGTGCATCTCCAGGTATGCTTACATCTCCCCTTGCTCCCCTTCCCACCCTTTGGTGGAGTGTTAGCTCTCCCCCCCGTCAGTCTTTCAAGGACATCCAGACAGACCTATTCTTTTTCTCCAAAACTCATGTTAATCCATACTTATGCAGGAGATGATAATCAGGCCATTCTTCTCAATGAAAACCAGAATTGTTTCTCCTCCTTCAATACGTATATATTGCTTTGTTAGCCAAGCGGTTGCTGCCTATATAGAACTAGCTAGTAGACAATACTTTCCTTCAGTGAGTAAAATTCTTTCCTCCTCTCTTTAAAGACTGCTTGCCATGTTTCCGTGTGGAATGCAGCTTTCGCTGCACTTCGTATTCTATATCCACCTGTACATTAAAACAATAATTGAGATACTTAGGTGCTTTCTTGCATCTCATTATTGGCTGAGTCCTGCCTGGACTGACAATGAATTTTGGTGACTGATCTCCAACCTCCTACCCCAAAGCATGCAATTGTACATACGATTGGTCTTAAGTTTTTTAAAAAATGCATTTATAGCTTTATTATCCTAAGAACATGACTATATTGGGAGAGATGTAAGACTAAGTTGTGCTTCTAAAAATGATAATAATGCAGTGACTTCTGATCAAGTTAAATAAAAATATTGAAAACTTTGTAAAAAGTTGCATTTTGAAGACTAGACAGACTGACTACCATCAAAAACACATTGGATGGAGGTAATTCAATCTTGTATTTCAGATTTGGAAATGGCAGGTTTTCTCTGAAGTGATACTGATGTTGTTGAAAAACAGCTTAAGATGATAGGAAAATGGTGTTTGTGAGGCAGAGATGAAAGAATAATTGATACCAGGGACTTTGATGAACAGAAAGTGAGGTTAAACTCATCAAGTAGCATCCATACTTTTTCTCAGTTTTTGTTTAAATATACTAAGCAAAACTGACTTGATTGCAAAGGGGTTCTTCTACGTAGTCAGTAGCATCTCAAAATTCAAGCTTTTTGATGAGCCAGAAGAACTAGTCACTGTGCCATCGCTAATTGAGTATATCTTCTTATTGACCTTGATTCTTCAAAACACGATTGATATCCAGCTTAGAACACGCGACTGAATCCCACTGAAGTTGCTGTAAGCGTGACTTTAAGTGTCTTTTGTGAGTAAAGATGGACAGAAATCTCGTAGATCTGCTTCTTAGATCTTGCGCCTTCTTTCCATCCTCCAAAAGTTAAAATCCCTACGGCTGTTTCAACCCTGAAAGGGTTCGGCAGTTCCAGAGGATGCTGTCTTCTAGACAGTCTTTGCTTCTTTGGGAACGTAAGTCCTCTACCTGAAGCATAATTCCTAGAAGAATTGAGCTCCTGACAGTGTAAATGGCTGAACGCAAATTTTAATTTTCTCCTGTCACTGCTGGGCAATCCACTGTATATGCATGAGCCATCCCAGCAATTAGGAGCGAGGTTTGATCAACGGCTGGGTTTGTTAATTGTCTCTGTGCCAGGGCTCTGACAAGGCTTAAAGAGCCCTCTTCACTACTTCACTACCCTGAAAGGTCTCTCATCTAACATATATGCTGCCTCAAAAGTGAGTAACTGTACGAGCGTTTCACTTCAGCGTTCTTGACTCCTTGGGATACTTGTCCCATACACTTATGATAGGAAGCCTCAACCAATGACATCTTTTCCTTCATGGGAACTCAATATAAACATGGAAAGAAATATGGAAAAATTAATGTGTTGGGGTTTTTTTAACTTGATTGAATGCACTCAGAAAGCATTGGCAATATTTACATGATTCTACTGCTATCTGTTCATCTTACTCTGTACAGAGATCAAATTTAACAATTTCATGGATCCGGAGAAGGGAAAACAGTTTCATAGTAGATAAAACTGATCTTCTGCATCAATATAGCTAACAGGCACGTCAGGTGCTAATAGTTGTGCCTGAACTTTGTGTGAGGCATCATGATTATCACATTATCCTTTCCCAAATCATCAGCGTTTATTTCCCAATGACAGTCTTTTTCTCTTCATTTAATGGTAGGAAAAATGAAGGAAAATAGCTAGAGTTTTTCCTCAATGAGACTGATTTTTTAAGAGCAACAGGTAAATTACATTTTTTCTCAAATACAAAAAATCTCAGAATATATCAAATGAAAAGAAAATCTTCTCTCTCTTACCCCAGAAAAGTGTAACATCCGCTATTTCTATCATCTCTTTTCAGAGTAGTTCGATCTGAAGCCTGTTATAACTGAAAAGTTAATTATCAGTCTCAGCAGAAGCCAGACATTGAATTGGGCCATACAAGCTGAGGACTTAACTCACAGATAGCCTTGAAATGGAAGGACTGTGACAATTTCTGTGGAAGAAGGCAGGTGGCAGTGCTTCTATATTACATAGTTTCCTACTCATGCGGACAGATGACGTCACTTTTATAGAACTATTAGCTCAGCGCCTCTCTTGAGCAGTACATCCACATGTGTGAAAGGCTCTTGATAAAACAGATCATTGTACGAAACGCAAATGCACCTACCCTGACACCTCATATAGTAAATAATTTTGCAACTAATGTCATTGGTTTTTAATAGGTGTGATTGTAAAAAAAGTCCTCCATACCGCATTAAGAAGTTGCAGGATCTAATCTTAAGTGAGTTTTTTCCAAGTACAGGCATGTAATAAAGATGCACTGTGTCACTAATTCTCGGTATTACTGGATAAAATGTAATTATTTATTTACTTTGTGATCTAATATTTAAGACATGGATACAGAGAGAGAGAGAGAGATTGACAACACAAAAATAATTTTCTTCCAAATTTAGTACTTTGCAAGGGAAATGACAGAGAATGTGAAATTGGTATTATTCTATTATTGAAGAAAGAGAAAACTTCATTAATAGACAATGCTGAGTGAGAGACATGTAAAGTATCCGTAAATATTAGCTGATGCTTGATACGTATTATTTTAATCTAATATTTCACTTGAACAGTGGCCTTATGACAGAGGTTATCATTAAAATACTCTCTTCGCGACTTAATAAAATGGTTTCCAGCTTTTTTGGTAACTACTGTTACCATCCTGAATTAAATCTCTGACAGCAGGCTGGATGCCACACATCACAGAAAATTAAATTCCTTTCCCTGAAGAGCTTACGGTCTGATTAAGCTGACATTAAAATCAACACAGATCTGCTCACTAACTTAAGAGAAAGAGACTGATTACATCGGTCCAGACTTAGAGTTAAAGATCACAGTCTCATACTGCTTTGAATAGGCAGCTTCAGTGAATCCAAGAGCAAGACGACATTCAGCAAGCTGTTCTTTGCAAGTGGAACACCCATCGAAAGCACTCCCCCCCCCAAAGATGCTTTCCACTGAAAAAGTGCAAACACAAGATTTCCAGTGAGGCTGGAGAGATTCTGCTCGGCTTGTTCAGCCTTCAGGATCAGCAAGAGAGGCCTAATCCCGAAAGGGATCCTTTCGTTTTTGCAGTTTAGTTTCAACAAAGCAAGCGTGGAAACTTATTCTAGAAAGATACTACTTTTTATTGTTACTTATTGTCAGTTTTTAAAGAAAGACATGCATAAGCTTTGCAAACAGCGATTTAAGCAATTTCCCATTTGATGGGAAAACCAGGAGAAAACTAATAGCCATGAACTAAATATATTTGCTCATTGTTAAAACAGGTATTTTTTTCCCCATCTGGCTGCAAATTAGATTGTATTGGAGCCCTCAGTTTGTGCCAGACCAGCAGGAGGTAGGCATTTTCATTAAAAATGTAGGTAGTACAGAATTCTTCAAAGATCTTCATGAACTACAATCCCACAGCATGAGAAACTGATGTAGTCAAAAGAAAAAAAAAAAAGCTATAATAAAAAGTGTGCTAGCTGCAATAATGTTTATTAAGGTCACGATGAACCCAAGGCCTTTTTCTGTTCAATGCTGTTTCCAACATGAAAGTAAAAGATGATGACTACTACAAAGACTTTAAATAATAGACAAGACAGCAGATGGACACAGGCAGATGGGAAGGAGTACAGAGAGGCAAATACTATCGGTCACAAACACTGTCGGTCAGCTCGCCTGGCAGTTGTCTCAGCACACCAAGAGCTTAACCACAGTCGTGCTGCGGGTGGGTGTTTTTATTTGGGGAGGGGGTGGGTGGGTTTTGCATGGGTTTCTTTTTGTTTTTAACATATGCATTATTGCAATTGAAGGTATTAAAGTAACTGGAAGGAGGATAATGAGATAGCTCTGCAGATGTTTACAGGGAGAATTGAGGGCGCAGATAATCTCACAATGTCGTCTCTACCTTCCCCTCTAAGGATTTGTGTCAGTTTTAGTGAGTTATATACTCAATAAGCAAATAACTGGCTTCAGACCTTCCCACTTCACACTATATGCCTAACTTCATTTTGGTGAAGTTCAATTCAGAGAATTTTAATTGCAAGAGATTTTGGTAATGGAGGTAACCTGTATGTTACCTGTAAAATTAAACGTTGTAATGTAAAGAGGTGTTCAGTCTAAGGGTCTTGTGGTATTAAATATGTACCTGATTTAACTTGGATTGATGGGGCATTACTGTCATCAAAATCACATTTTCCCTTAATAGTCTTTCTACAGTAGAATACTTTAATACTCTTCACTCTGTAATATGTCCTTTCTGAATACATCATTTTCTCATGCTGCGAGATGCTGACACTTGATGTAAAAATTATGCACCAGCTAAATTACTAATAAAAAACCACAACCATCTTCTGCTATTCTGGACAGGCTGGTGGCTCCCATACATGCTAATTTACAGTAATACTTTCACAAAACTTATCTTTGAACAAAGTTCAAAACAGAACAGTAAATAGTGTTGATTTCCAAGTGTAGTGAATAAAATTTATTAATTTTTTTTTGCTTATGACTATTTTAAAATTATTTTAGCAGTTTCTTATTGCATTTATTAATTTGAATATTGTTTAAGATGTATCTAGAAGAACACTTTTTATTTTGTTAACTTCTAAGGGCTTTTGGATTTTTTCAGATTTTCAATGAACGTGATGGAGAATTGCAGAAGAGAAACCTAGCCATGGCCTACAATCACTATTGTACCAAACCCAAAATTTAATGGAAGATACGCAATGGTTTATGACACGTGAAGGAAACATCACACAAGGTATCTGAAGACAACATATGTAGTGTTAGCATAATAAGGATGACTGAAACAGAGCTATTTTCAGACAAAGACTTCCTTGGGCTAAAGCTGAACCACAGATAAGCCTGGTCTACAAAAAACTTCTCACACTGGTACTTTTACTGGAACAGTTTCAGCCACTGGCAGCTGTTCAGCCGTGATTCATTTTTCCAATAATTTACATCTATATGGTAGGTTGACCCTGGCTGGAGGCCAGGTGCCCACCAAAGCCACTCTGTCACTCCCCTCCTCAGCTGGACAGGGGAGAGAAAATATAACAAAAGGCTCGTGGGTCGAGATAAGGACAGGGAGATCACTCAGCAATTACCGTCACGGCAAAACAGACTGGACTTGGGAAAAGATTAATTTAGTTTATTGCCAATCAAATCAGAGTAGGATAATGAGAAATAAAACCAAATCTTAAAAACACCTTCCCCCCACCCCTCCCTTGTTCCCGGGCTCAACTTCACTCCCAATTTTCTCTCCCTCCTCCTCTACAGTGGTGCAGGGGAATGGGGGTTGCAGTCAGTTCATCACACGTTGTCTCTGCCGCTCCTTCCTCCTCAGGGGGAGGACTCCTCACACTCTTCCCCTGCTTCAGCGTGGGGTCCCTCCCACAGGAGACAGTCCTCCATGGACTTCTCCAATGTGAGTCCTTCCCATGGGCTGCAGTTCTTCACGAACTGCTCCAGCATGGGTCCCTTCCATGGGGTGCAGTCCTTCAGGCACAGACTGCTCCAGCGTTGGTCCCCCATGGGGTCACAAGTCTTGCCAGCAAACCTGCTCCAGCATGGGCTCCTCTCTCCATGGGTCCACAGGTCCTGCCAGGAGCCTGCTCCAGCGTGGGCTTCTCATGGGGTCACAGCCTCCTTTGGGCATCCACCTCCTCTGGCCTGGGGTCCTCCATGGGCTGCAGGTGGATATCTGCTCCTCCGTGGACCTCCCTGGGCTGCAGGGACACAGCCTGCCTCACCATGGTCTTCACCACGGGCTGCAGGGGAACCTCTGCCCCGGTGCCTGGAGGACTTCCTCCCCCTCCTTCTCCACTGACCTTGGTGTCTGCAGAATTGGTTTTTTCCCATCTCACTCCTCTTTCCGCTGCTATATTCCCACAGCAGGTTTTTTTTCCCCCTTTTTAAATGTGTTACCCCAGAGGTGCTACCACCGTCGCTGATTGTCTCAGCCTTGGCCAGCAGCGGGTCCATCTTGGAGCCGGCTGGCATTGGCTCTGTCGGACATGGGTGAAGCTTCTAGCAGCTTCTCACAAAAGCCACCCCTCTAGCCCCCCTGCTACCAAAACCTTGCCACGCAAACCCAATACAATCTATCACTATATAATTACAACCTATGACTATAAATGTTGGCCTTCACAGTTCATAAATTTATAAAGACTTTTCTGAACACGTACACAGAACTGAATACTCTGGGCTGAAACTTTAAGATTTGACTATTTTTATGAAATTATTAAAATATACAACTTACGAATACATGCACTTTAATTCTAAACTCATTGACTCATTGAATTTGGCTGTTCCCCAACGGAGGTGCTGATAGTAAGTTTAAAAAGCATTCACAAAAACATCTTGATCTGTTTGGTTTCCATTTGCTTTGTTTCTTCTTCTTGGAAATTCAGCTTTGAGCAGACAAGTAACTAGTATTTTTTTGTTTTCCATTTTAAGTATTCTTTTCCCTTGAAATGTCAAGTTTCCAGTTTACATCATCTCTCTTGGTGATGCATCAGATTTCAGTCTTTCCACAGCTGTGTAAGCTGTACAACAATGGAGTATACTTCCTATTTTCTTCATTTTAGAAAAAGGGCATTCTTCTGAAACTTTGAACACTGCATGTTTCATCCCATTAACCGAAGATAGTACATAGTCAGTCATTTATGCAATATTTAAGTACATAGTTTTGCCCCTTCAACATTGCTGTCACCCCTCTGCCTAGTGACAGTCATTTACATGCACAAACATCCTTGTTTTAGCTACAAGCAGTACTGGAGCAGAGACGGCATAACTGTACACAATAATTTTCTTCCAGTATGTAGCCTTCACCTCATTTTGACTACCAGTTTTAAGAAAACAAATCTTCAAAAATCAGTTCTACTCAGGAAAAAATGGCAGAAAGAAGATCCTTAGTCTGACAGATAGCTCTTTCAGCTAGCATCACTAAACCCCTACACTGGACTTGCATAAGAAATTTAACAAAAAGATTTCTTCCCAATATTTGATCTTATGAAAAACTTTACCAGCTATTTGGGCCACTTGATGTTGCCTCCATAAAACTGGCACAGCTGTAAGTAACATCAGTTGTGGTCTGGCACCGTGGTTGCATTCCTTAACTCAGTGAGCACCATCATGCCTCTGGATTAGTCCTCATCAGGATGTTCTGGACTACCAAAAAGATCACGTGTGTGACTTCAGTGGCATGCATGCCATCAGCAGTGCAGATGTCAGCGTCCGAGAGCTACAGGGGCATGAAGAAGCAACCCCAAGAGAGGTCACTGATGGTACCTGTGCACTGCTGCAGACAGAACACACCCGAGGCGTGGGAGCTCATTCTGGTACTTCACCCCATGCTCTCAGTTAGTGTTCCTCATCTCTAAACTCCTTTGCTACAAATGAAACTACCTTCTTCCTGCCCTTACTTGTCCTGTTTATAACCATCTTTTATACACTGGAAGATTTACAGGTTCACCCCTCAAGCTTGTCTAATGAAGTTAATGGCATACTGGTAAACCCCAGTCATTTCCTACAGTGCTGCTGCCTATGCCCCATCTGTATTAATACCTTTGTTTTCCCTTTCCTAAAGGCATTATCTAGGAAAGGTTCAGAGTTTAATTTCTTCAAGATTTTCATTTTCATCTTGTCCTATCGGATTACTTACATCCTTTCTCAAATGGCATCTTCCGCCCATTTTATGGGCATCCTTTTTATTGAGCCGATCTTAAACAGGAAGGAATCCGAACAGACAACTGTAGGGTATGTCCCTGTTGAAATGCATCTGAGTCCCAAATCTTCCTTTAATCGCTAAGCATTCAATAATCCCCACTGATATCACACTGGCTGTTGCTGAAGTGCAATGCTACTGCAAATCAGATCATTTATTCAGGTGTTTTAATATGGACTAAAGTGCTCATTTTAGGCTCCTACTCTCAAAAATCCCTATTTATATACTTGTGCCAATGACCATTACATGAAGTAGTGGACATGTACAAATGTACCGTAGCTTGTATGTAGAAGCAAAACACCTCATATAACTGAATTATGAAAAAAGTGAACCTTCATAAGCATAGTTCTTCCTCTTGCTCAATTCGCAGTATAGAAAAGTTTAGGGTTTCTTCCTTGAAACAAATTTGCGCCAATAAATATAATCACTCTTTGCTTGACCAAGTCGTAACTGTTCATTAGTTTCGTAATATTATTCTTTACATAGGCAGTAAAACTAGCTAGTAATAAGTGAATTTTCAAATTATTTTGTCTATTTGTCAATAATCAGTAACAGTAGCTAAAAATCAGAATCATCTCATCTGACAGATAAATCCAATTAATCATTGGCACTTAATTATTTCTCCCACAGAATCAGCAAAGTCTGAGCTATGAATTAATTTCATTGGAAATCATGCTCAAGAAAATCTTCATTGCATCGAATAGACACCAAGTCCTCATCTTCTGTTAGCTACTCAAGCCTGAGTTCTCTCTGAATTCTGTTTTTTTAAAAAAAATCCATTATATTTTCCTTCTCTTTTTTGTGTTATGTATCTTCTCTTTTTTAAGTGTACCTCCTCTTACTGCCATCTTCCTTCCTACTACCTAGTTAATCTATTTTTTAATTTCCTGTTTATTAATTTTTTTTTTCATTGTAACTCTGTTAATGAAGTTTCATACTAGTAACTCGAGCTTATCAGGAATGGAAAAACTTACCAGGAATGTGGTAGACTGTTGCTATCTCTGAGCTGTCTATTCTTTTTCCTTGAAGGGGCAGCTTTAATATTTAAAATAACTAAATACAAAGAAGCTGTATGGTTTGCATTATGACAGAGATCACAGAATCTTCTAAAATCTATACAGTAGTGTATTTTGGGAAACAGCGGAATGAATTTATTCCTGTGTCTAGAGTGCATATATTTTTTTACAAGACATTTGTATTAAATACACTGTGAAATACCTAATGATTAGCAACAGAAAAGATCATAGAGACACCTGGAAGTATTGCTAGGTGGTCAACACCCATTAGAAGACTCAGCTTTGGCCACTTACAATTTTGCCAGATTTCAGTTACTTGGGAAAACAATTTATTCGGGCTATGTCCTTCCCTACCATCTCCAAAACATTGTTTGAGCTATTTATCACACTAGGATTGTGCAGAAAGTTGCTTTCTCCATGTAAAAACAAACAAGCAAACTTAGGTTTTGCAATGTATGTCTAAAAATCCACATGGGTTGTTTGTATTTAGAATTTAGATCTACCATCCAGGTTGAAATGAATATCCAGTAGCATTATCCTATCATACCTTATATTTGTTTTGGCCAAGAAATGGAAAGCTCGGCATAGTCAAATCCAGAGCTGATCTGAGGTGAACTTTTCAGTATTGGCTGTGGAGGAAAGATAGCAATTAACCTGCTCGAGCCCCTTTGAAACTTCCAGGATAGTCCTGTATCATCTGAATGTTTGGAGGCTGTAGCTTTTCAAAGCTGAGTCTTGTTGCATTGTGACTGTAAAGAAGATCTCCTGAAGAGTGATGTGTGGAAAAAAATCATAGAAATAATAAGAAGGGAACCGAAGATAATGCTATTCATTCTCTCATTGTTCATGAAGACAAGATCAGAACTGTATTTGCAGTGATTACTGAATATTCTGTCTCTTTTAATAATTCAGACTCCTCCATTGTTCTATTTTCACAGTATTTTCATAGTCAGTCCAAATAGCAGTCCTTTATTATGGTTAAATTTATTAGGTGTATAAACCTGAAGCACTTTCTGATTGAGGTTTCAATCATCCTCCTATCCACCCTCTCTGAATTTGGGGTAAACTCTAGCATTAAGCAATGCAGTACAGAGCACACTGTAAAGGAATGAACTGCTACTGAAAGCCTCTCTCCTTCTACTTCACTATCTGCTTACCCCGTAGCATAAGCCAATACATACCTGTCGGTCAGATGTGATCACCAGGAATAGACATTCTCTGGCACAAATTGGGATACTGTCACGCTTATCTTTAAAAATGCTACTAACACCCCTGCTTTCTGGACCCGTTTCATTGTAGTGATACAACACCCTCCAAGGGTACTGTAGCCTCCGTTCCAAAAACAAACTTTACAGGTGCAAATAATTTCCTTTTGTTGTTCACCTTCAATTTGCTAACTTAAAACACTTGGCAAATGTAGACTTTGGGGGAGGGGATGTTACACATGGACAATTCTAGCTAAAGCCAGTAGCAGAACAAAGTTATGTGCACTTTATTAACAAGCATTGTAAGCATAGTTGGTAGAATTCCTTCTTATTTACATTGCGCTAGCTATTTAATCTGCTCCGACTGAAAGAAAAGATAAGACAGTGGTTAGCACACCACCACGTATGAAAGAGAAAAGTATTTGCCAGTGGGGAAAAAGAGAAGGCAGTGCAAGCAAGTACATGCCCTATAATTGTGCGCTTTGCATAGATGTATACTGAAAACTGCTGCTTGTTTTCAAATGCCTCTAGACGATGCAATAGCAAAGCAGAAAAATGGCATGATTTCCTATCCTACCAAGCTGAAGCCCAGCTGCAAATTGTGACTGTTTTTGTACAGGAGAGGAAACAGCGAGAAGGGGAAGGCCCCAGTTCAGTTATTAGAAATGTTTGCGGGTTTTTCTATGCTGATACTGCCGCAGCTGTATTCAGGCATTCTGGAGTATGTTTCATGTGTGCGACTGGTTGACTTCCTCTCGTTGGAAACGCGTTGAATAGCAATAAAGCAGAGCTTTGTAGACGTCTGCCCACACAGTGACTATAGCTTCTTGTCTCTTTAGCAATAGGAGAAAATATAATGATGGCTATCATGGTTCAGATTTAAAGAATGTGTTTTACTTAGCATAAAACTGATCTGAGCTCACATTAGATTCTCCTGTAAAGACACATAATATTTCATCTGCATTCTGTGATTTAGTTTCAAAGTGCAGTGAATTCAAGAGCTAGGTGACCACAAATTGCATGTAGTACAAATCTCAGCCTTTGCAGATTTTCATGTCAAGAATTACACTGTAACAAACAAAATTATATTGTCATTATCTTATACCACATATTTTAATACATATTTTATTTCCCTTATAAAAATGAATTTGTAAGTTCAAATGTCAGAATCTTGTGATTATGTAAAGAATAATAAAAAAGTTATGTCATTGTGGGTGCCAGGCGATCATTATTATTGGTAAATACACTAAATCCATTTTTATGTTCTAAACCTGGTTTTTTTCCAATTACCCTTTTTGGAGGCTTTCACCTGGAGGAGTTGTAAATCTTCTTTTTTAAAACTGAGCAAAAGCATTCTTCCTTTTTTTTTCATGAGGACAAGTAAAAGGACTTCCGACTGGACAGCCCTGCATGTAACATTTGTTCCCAAGTTCCGTGCAATAGGCAGTTAGAGCTTTCACATCTCTGGAGTAAAGCCGATTTCTCCAAATGGCTCCCATAAACCGGCGTTAGAAACAAACCGGTGCCTCAACGCACTGCAGGTGCTGGACTGAGAAAATGGATGTTGCAAATGGAGACACAGACAGGCAGAACTTCCTCTGACGCTGAGCTGAGCGAGGACTGCTGTTTTCAAAACATTTATACTGAAAGAGAGGAAGTGGTGTGCTGTTCATCCCAAAGAGAAGTCCCAGTTCTGAAGAACACGCAACGTAAGAGCCAAGGCGTAGTAAGTGGAAAGGGGAAAATGAGAAGAACAGAGGTTCAAAGTAGGTAGAGCCCTGGGTATATCCATTTCTGCCCCTCGAGCTAGCTTTCTGTCTGCCCACGGAAGCCTTCACCACACTCTGTTGTGGCTTAAGAAAAAAGGGGTGTACACGTATCATATGCATGTATGTGTGTGTGCATGCATCGCTAATTAATTAGTGAGAATACAGGCACTTTAATTTGTGTAAGCGAAGAGGAATTTATACACAGGCTTGTTTTCCATTCATTCATTTGTAAATTAACCGCACACATCAAGTGTGTTTTCTCTACTGATTAAGTGCTAGTGAAAAACAGAAACATGGTAATGATGTGCTTAATAGCACTTAAACACATCAAATGTTTTCGACTAACTTTTCCATTGGCTGGAATGTTCGTGTTAGAAGAAACAGAAGAGTAAAAACTCTTTATCGTAGGACTTTTTTGACCAATATTGCAGCAGTGCATGAGACCTGTTTGAAAAACCCTGTGAGACGATCAGTTTTACAGAAAACTGGGTTGTCAGAGGCAACGATTAGACAAAAAACTACAAAATGGAGAAAATGAGTCTGAAATTCTGCTGTGTAAATCTTCACAGTCCTGGTCTACTATAACCGCCTCTTACTGAGCTTTTTGATCTTTTTTGGCAAAGAGGATATTGGTGGTGTCATAAAAATAATGCTCATCTCTTGAAAAATGCTTTAGAATTTGAAGAGAATATATTTAGGTAAACAATTCTGAACAAAAATTCTTGTTTGATCATTATTAGGTTATTTCTACTCTAAAATGTAGTATCACTCAGATCTTTAAATGCCAGTTTTTCTGTAAATGATTATTTTTCTTTCTCATTCAGGCAAGGATATAAGGTATTATTTGCAAGGACTGTCAATATCTATTACATTGTCATCCATCCATTGCTGTCTTCATCCAGCATCCCTTCATCCAGGGAATCATAATTTACCAGGAGAAAGACTTTCTTTCCAATGCGTATTTACAATAAGGCCATATGCCTTAATACCCACGGGTAGTAAGAAACTATGAGTTCTGACGAGATTTCTGAAGAGGGTCTGTCCCCTTGTGGCTGCAGAACACCGCCTCGATTCTCAAGGTTCATTTAGAAAATAAAAATGCCATTTTTTTAAGACTCAAAGGCTTCAGAAACAGTGGCTTCTTCACTGCCCCTTTCACAGGTATTTGCTCAAGAAGGACATATTTTGAACCATTTTTCTAAATATTTGACAGAGATCTTCTAAAGTGTAGCCACCACGACCACATAGAAAATTCTCAGTGACCAAGTCCAGCTTTGGGATTTATCCATTACTAACACACATAGCTCCTGGTTTGTGATAGATCTCAGCATCTGCAGATAATGGTGTTCTGTTTGCCTACGTACAGAGTCTGAGAGTACTCAAACAAGTGCTTGCTGAGATGATGGTCTTGTATCAGAGTCTTCTTGGAAAAAAAAGTATCAAGAACTTGTTCTGATTCTGCTTATAAAAGTACTGTAAGCATTGTGCTGCTATTTTCAAGGAGTCATACATAATAAAAGGTTTTATGAAATGCACATCATAAAAGGTTTTATGAAATACAGCAACCTCGTAAGTCTTTATAATTAAGACTTGGTTTTAAGACTTAAATGAAAGTGTTATCATCTGGAGTTCACTGAAGGTCCATTCATGAAAAATTTCAAATGAGTTCATAATTGGGTCTAGATTATGTTTCCTCTGCATGTAGGGCTTGATATCGTTAATCTTGCATCGGCAATCACCACTGTCTCAGTGATGGTTCCTCATTATGGCATTTTGCCATTTGCCATTTTCCGTTCTTGAAAGTGAATAGCTGTTCTTTCATCTTAATTCAATAGCACCCTGTGAATTTTAATTAAATCATTCTTTGAGTTTATATGACATTGGTCTGGTTACCTGTTATGAGGCTTTCACACCCAAACTATAGTTTCTCTAGTAAGTCTAACCTATGGGCCAACCAGTCAATTGTTTGTCATTAGGAATAATAAATGGCCAACTCTAGTACAAATGTACGTATGAAATATCATGCAAATTCTGCTTTCCTTCCATTCCCTTTCTCTGATTTGCATAAAGGAACATTTTATACTTGACTCAAGCAATTTTTACTGGACAGTTAATTAAAAAAAAGTCAAGATTAATTTCCCTATGTCACTTGTTTTCATACTGTCATTTATTCAGGTAGAGCTCTTTACAGTGGCCCAAAGAGCAGGGGTGAAATAGTGTGTGTGGAATATTTAAAAAAGAAGATGACATTTGTCTTTTCTCCGTGCAACACGAAGCAAACAGAAGAAGAAACGATACTGGCTTTGTAGACCGGGACACATAAGCATTGCTGCTGAACATACCTGCTTGCTTTCTCCATTAAGAGTTTCCAGGAGCTGGCATTCATTAGTAGCAGAATTATAAGGGACAGATCAGAACGTCTACATTTCTAGCTACCAATGCTGTCCAGTGATTCTAGTGTTTTTACAGAAGCTTAATTTTCATGAGTATATGTAAATGAGAATACTGACATCTGCCTATGTACACAAATCCTGGAACAATAAGGGAAGCTACAAACTGAAAAGTAGGGAGATGTTCAATACATGAAGAGAGAGCTGATGCTGCCGTGCCGTGTAACACGGCCGTACAAGGGCAATAATTTTTCCAAATTTTTTTTCCACATACTGTATGACAATCCACATTCTGCAGTTGTGACTCCCCTCACACCTTTATACACCTTTAGGCCTCAGCAGAGTAACCATGCATAATTGTACGTAGACACACACAGGTATTTATATATATGTTAAAATATGTAATTTATGTATGCACATCTGTATGCAAAGATACGTTCACATGTGTAAATACGTGACCCACTGCCTGCAGGATAATTATTCTTGCTCAAAGCTATATGTAATATGAAAGTATGCAAGACTGGCAAGACTGGCATTCTAGTCTGTTTACCATGATTTATTCATCTGCCTTCTGACAGTGTGTTCAGGTAAGGTTTTGGATCTAATTTTACCCTGAGATTTTATGCAAAAAAGGCAGAGATGACCACCTGAAGACTGAAATTGAGCGTTGTCTTTTAAAGTTGATAAATACTGGTTTCTTTTTGTCATGCTTTTTAACAAAGTTACCATGTAAAAGCAAAAATATGCATAAAGCTTAACTATCAAACTCATTTATTGTGCTCCTCAAATTTCCAAGAAAAGAAAGGGGTATTTTTTTGCCAGTGAAGGAGCATGAGGAAGGAGAGTAATTCAAACCAGTATTGTCTGTATTCTTAATACAAAATTCCCAGACTTGGAATTGCTCATAGAGGCGATATTCCATCTATTCTTTTCCTCTGCAATCCTTCCTACCGTGATCTTTTTTAACACGCACTGTTTTATCTTCAGGTTTTAGCATGCTGTACAGTAGCGTTCATACTTATAATAAAGACTCACATTGCAAACTTCTCACTTTGGACTGTAAGGAATTACTGGTAGGATGTTCCTTTCATACAATGGAAATATTTATCCAAATAACTGTTTATCCATAAGAACATACAGTTTATAATCTGGCCCAAAATATTTTTCTAAAACCTCCTCCATCTTCAAAGAGGAGTAGCAAGCCAAAAAAGATGTATGTATTGAGGAATTAGTGGGTAGCTGACTTAATAACTCTCCATCTGTTGAGGTTTAAACATGATGCACTTGACAGGTGCAATAGATAAATACAGTAATCACCAATGAACCTTCCAAATAAAGCAACTTCTTAAAAAACCCCAACTATCTATAAATTTACTTCCTACTTTTGCATTTTTGCACAGGGTGGAAACAAATATTATTTGTCCAAAGTATGCATAGAAGTGAACCGCTCCCCCAAAAAACAGATGAAATTCAAAAGGCCGTTTCTTTTCCCTCTGAACCCCAAACGGGCCAACCCTCGGGGTTCACGCTGTGAAACTTCTTCCCCCGCGGGCGGCCGGAGTTTGCCTGCGCCTCACGCCAAGGTGACACCGAGCCATGGGGCTGCAGGAAGCCCATCGGATGGCGTGCGGCTCCTGTTGAAACGGTGAGTTATGCCCCGGGACTCGGGCTCGGACCAGGCAAAGCACGGAGCTACCCAGGTATCTGTGGCGGGTGCGTGACTGTGAGTCTAAAATCACAGGTAGCTTTTTTCCCTCCAGGGGCCAGCTTTATTAAAATCCCATTAGGCCAAGTGACGGGGACGGGTTACCGGCCTGTCAGGCCCGAGAGGGCAGCGATGGGCCGCACCGGGCAGGCAGGTTGCCACCGCTTGCCTCGCCGGAGCCGTGGCCGAATCCCGCTGCCGGCGGGCCCAGCCCACTCGCCTCCCTTATCCGGCAGGAGAGCGGTGCCCGCCCCGCGCAGGGTAACGGGCTCCCCCGTTCCTCCTTCGCCCTCGGGGGTGCCCGTCCTGCCCGCCCCCGCCGGCGGGGTGCGGGGCACAGGGCACGGCGGGTGCCCTCGGCCGCTGCCTCTTCCTGGTTGCAGGCGGCGCGGCTGCCGAGGGGCGGGCGGCGGGGAGCGGCCGCCGGGGCGCACCTCCCGCCCAGGTACCGGGGCCGGCGCCGTGGCGGTAGCCGCTGTGCTTTCAAGGGGAGGGTCGGGGGCAGGCAAAAGCGAGGGAACAAACCGCAAAGCGCCGACACCGAGCGGGGGCAGCTCCTCGCTCGCCGGCGGGCGGAGGAAGCGCGGTTGTGCGGCGGGGAGAGAAAGAGAGAGAGACCCACGCGCGCTCCTGAGCGCGGCGCGGAGGTTTCTCCCCCCCCTCCCCCGGCTCTATCCCTGCCTCTCCCCGCACCTCGCCGCCGCCTCTCCCGGTGGGTGGCGGGGACGGGGCGGGGGGGTGCTGCCCTCTCGCACCTCGGCTGCCCCCGCTGCATGCAGCCCCCGGAGCGCCGCAGCCCAGGAGGACACGCCGGGTGCGTTGTGATTTACTCCTTTCTTTTTATTATTATTTTGTGGGGTTTTATTTCCTCCGCTCCGGGCGGCTTCGCGGAGGGGAGCCGTGTGGGGCGGGGAGCGGGGCAGGCCGGGGGGGCTTGGCGGGTGCTCCCCACCGCCGCCGGCTCCGCGGCCGTGCCCGCCCCGCACGCCGGGCTCCGCCGTGTTTGTTGTTGTGCTCCGGGGAAGGAGGCGGTAGAGCGAGCGGTTCACCCGGGGCGGGCGGGGAGGGGGGAGGTGGCAGCGTTTTGACTTGCTTCTCTTCCTCTTCGCCGTGTGTACCCCGCGTCCCGCCTCCTCGGCGGGGCGGCCGCAGGGGTGCTCGGCGGAGGGCGGGCGGCGCTGCGGGACACCTGGAGCAGGTGGCGCCGGCACGGACGGGCCGCGATAGGTGGCCCCTGGGCTCCCTCCTCCCCTTGATTCCGCCACTGGGACAGGTACCTGCGGCCAGGGCGAGCAGCGCTCGGGGCGGCCCGAGCCACGATCGGCCGGGCAGGGCAGGGCAGCGCCGCCCCCCGCGGGGGCAGCCGCCCGGCCCTGCCCTGCCCCGCGGAGGTGTCTCCTCGCCGCCGCGGGCGGGTGAGGGGCGCGGGGAGGCGGCGGCCCCGGCGGAGCCTGTGCCGGTGCGTTGCGTAACCCGGCGGGGGGCGGCACAGCCTGTGGCGCCCTGGCCGGCAGCGGGAGGCCCCAAGTCGGTACCGTGGGCTTCCGGTTTCACATCGTGACCGTGCCCGGAGTTTTAAACAGAAACGGCCAACTTCTCCTTTTTTTTTTTTTTTTGGTTTTTCGGGGCAAAGCCGCGCGACAGGCGCTGGCGGGGAGCTGAGGAGCGGGGCAGGTGCTGCCCCCGCCGCCATCCCACCGGCTGCTCGCCCCCGCCCGGGCACTCACCGGCTCTTGCCAGGGATTTCCTTGAAGTTTCTGTGAGGAAAGCGTGAAGCGCGCCCGGTGGCGGGGAGCGGGCTGCGGGCGGCGGCTGCGAGGTGCCGCTGTGGCGCTTCCCGCCCCCGCCCCTGTCAGCGCCCCCGCCTCCCCGGGGTCCCTGCCGCCGGGGCCCGCCGCCGCCTCCTCCTCCTCCCCCCTCACGGGCTTGGCTTGGCTTGGCTTGGCGCTGCCTTACCTTTGGTGCGTGTCCCCGGCTGCGCTCGGGCTGTGTGGTTTCTGTGGAGGGTTTAAAATAACTCCGTGTGTGCGTGCGGTGGGCTGCGGCGGTGGCGAAGGCTGCAGGTTCAGTTTCTTCCTGTGCTCGTGGGGACTCTTTCAAAATCGCTGCGCAATTTGTCTTGGGAAGGATATGAACGTGTATTTTTGTAATTTTAAGTAGGTCATTCACGATACTGTTTCCTGTGAGCATCACATTTGTCCTTCAATATATCAGATACTACATTTGGAGTAATGTTGATTTAAAAAAAAAGAAATCTGAAGAAACTGTGAAAATAAAGGCTTTCTTGTGGAGAAACTGAAGTTTTCCCCCTTTTCAGTGGGACCACAATTGAGTTGCAGATGATGAGGACTGACAGCATGTATATCGCACTGTTTTATTTCTGTTATATCCACTAATTATTTTTAAAATGCTGAGATTAATAAATGTAGCTTCGTGTCTATGGAGTATTGCTAGTTCACGGATACAAACAAGTTAACCTGTAGATTGAGGGGCGGTTGAGTTTAAAGGCTTGAAATCCCTGACTGGAAGGATGAGGAAGTGCTCCTTGTCAGTCACGGTAAATAATAGCAGAGCAAGAGAACAGTCCTGTTTTATGTTAATGATTTGATTGCTGTTGGCAGTTGAGTAGGAAGCAGTTCTCTAAAGTCTTAAAATGGTCTTAGAGCAGTTAGTGATGACTGGTACGAGCCTGTCAAAGCTCTCAAGCATCATGTATTATATATTTTTTTGTGTTTTACATCAGCTCTGCCTGTATGCATTGTGAATTACTCTAAAGAGCACCTGTGAGGACATAAAAAATGCCATACTGGGATATACCAAAGTTTCTACTGGCAGCGGCCAAGAGTAGGTGCCTAGAGAATACTATGCTAGGGAAAGCTTTCAGTGATGCTCCCTAGAATACTCTCTCTGGACAGCTGTGGCTCAAGGATTTCCTCGAGTTGGAAGTGTTACCTTTGTGTTTGGCAGACACAAAGTTTGGGGTTTTTTTCTTTGATCTTATACATTACTTTTTGAACCTATGTAAACTTTTAGTAAGATACTAGAAACATATCTGAGGAAATAGGTAACCAGATGGAGCATTTTACAGATGTTATTGATCACTAGTAAGACGATCGAAGGGCAATTTCCAGTTTGCAAAGGCCTGTGCATAGAAGTTACATTAATAGATACTAATTTTCCAAGCAAGGTTCATGCATTAGGCTCTGAGATAATCCGTCTAAAACAAAGCTGGATATTTATAACGAAAAAAAAGGCAGAGCGTTATGCTCTTCAAATGTGTTGTAATGAAATGGATTCAAATTCATTTTCACTGAGCTGAAAGCCGTGAATAAAATGTAATTTTTTGTCAGCTTCACTGGATTTATAATAAGTAGAGAATTAAGAATAGAAATTGAGAGTTTATACCATGCTGTACAACTAAAGAATGTACACAAGCTCTCCAAGCCCCTATTCTAGGATGATAATTGCTATGAATAAGGTAGTGAATAATAAGGTCATTGATGTAGTGATAAACTTTGGCCCACCACAGACCTTTTGCTTTATGATAGAAATCTCAGTACACTACTTAAAATTAGTTTCATATTTTTAGTTGTTTAATTTGATGTGTTTTCATGACAAAATTGGTCTTGCATTGGGCTCATAAAGTCAGCTCCCATACGATTTCTAGTCAGCTAAGGCCTTACATCGTTTTCAAAGACAAGCTTATCAGAACTATAAAAATCATGGACTCGCAATATCCCGCACATGCAGAGAAGCGTTATATCTGTTTTAAAGGCATAGCGACAAGCAAGACTTGACCATAGTCACCCCGTGAATCAATAGCATTGGGGCATGCTTCCAGTCCTTTCCACTTCTGAGAGTTTGAGAAGGCGAATGTTAACAATGTGTTGGATTACAAATGAAGGGACGTGGGATGGTAATGGTAGGATCACGCGAGAGAGCAACCCGTCGTAGCGGAATGCCAATGATCTTTTGGTGTTGTCTGGAGAAACACGGAATATGGAAAATAGGAGCTTGAGTCTCAGAACTGCTGCATATACACAAATTTCCTGTTTATTCTTTTTGTGATGTTTTTATTCAGTACTCTATATAAAATTACACATGTGGTTGAAATAGCCACTTCAGTTATTTATTCCATCAAATAGAACATATCGTTATAGTTTAGGCTCTAATTACTCTGCTACATGATTGTTATGACTAAAGAAACACTTTCATTCTAAACTGTTGAGAGAAGGCAGATTAAAATGAAATCCGTGTCTCATACTTACTTGCAGCATATGTAGCAAAAGTTAAGTGTTCAAAAAGATACGCTACCCGTTTTCTGTTAACTTCTTATCCGCCAAAAGGAAGTGCTGTGAAAATACATGAGTGCTCATATATTAGAACCGGACCAGTTTGGTTCAAATTTTTACTTACCAGAACTGAATTGATTTAATTTAGATGAGAACATAACAATTTTTTTGACAGCCAACACAATACATGGACTAATGTGGATGAAATCTAGTATTCTTTGGCTAAAGCACTGAAAGCATAGCCAGTGTTTAATGGGAGAAAAGGCTGGAAAGTTTGCAGTCTAAGACTCAGATCTTGCACGCAAGTTTAAAGTGTAAACTCTGTCATGGGTTAAAGGATAGCAGAGTCTTCTGGATCATCAGTGAGTTGCATAGTCCTGCGGTGTTTAATCACCTGAATAATTTTTCTCTCCGGCAAGATGTCACGTTGAAGCTGTGATCCGTGTTTTCTGTGGTCAGGCTCTTACTTAAATAAAAGACACCAGTGATGAACAGCAGTAGGTCAGGAACTCTTAGATGCAGTTTTGAATACAGCCTGTTGATGGTCTTTTATAAAACAGGTGTTTGTCTGGTTTCTTTAGAATGCTCTGTTGAAGATGGAAAGGGAAAAAGGCATCACAGTTGCGCAGAATTCTTAGGTGCTTCCAAGAAAAAAATCAGCAGGACGCTGTCATTTCTGAAGACCTGAATTATATGTATTTAAAAAAAAAAGTTAGCAACCAATGGAAGAAGAATCAGAAAAAGGATATATGCTTTAGAGCTCGGCTGCTCAAATAGCTTGTACAACCGGAGTTTCAGACAGATGACACTAGGCTCCAGTACTTTATTTGCATATTACTTGTGTTAATACCCATTTTCTGGGGCACCTAGCCTTCTGCACAAACTGCTTAATTTGGACCTAATTAGATAATTGGTATAAAATGAACAAGTTGGTCTCCGAGAGACCGATCCAGTTGCCAAAGGCAGTGGCTGACTTCAGTGGAGATTATATTAGAGCTATATTACTGTAGCCTTCAGTCGTAGTTCTGGGTCTTGCTGTACTAATCACTCTGCAGGCAGATTGTTCTCACCCGATGAGACAACATGTGAATGCTGCGTTCAAGCTAAAGGAGCACAATGTGGTGATACTGACTAGGTCATAAATTAAAATGACACAGTGGAAATCTAGTTCTCTAGGGGTTTTGCCCACCTGAGAATTTAGACAAAATGTTCTTAGTTATGCTAAGCACTGTATAATTAGCTGTGGTTGGAAAGAGTTGCATGAAACTTCATTGGCGGCTCTGCCCCAACAAGGCAATGATTGTGTCTAATCTTGCATATTCAGTGACACTAAATAAAGGCTACGGCACACTCAGTTTTAGATTTTCTTTATTGAATCATCTTATTCAAATCACTATGGATTTTCTATATTTGTTTCTCTTGTTATTTTCGTGTATTAGTAGCACATGAAGAAATTTCTCTCTCCTACCATCTAATTGCCATACAGATACCAAGTGTAATCCAGGTTGAATCCTTGTGTCACATGGGCTTTTAGGTATAGTAGTAAATAATTTTGATGTTAGTTATGTAGATGATTAGCAATGTCATTAACTTTTCTGAAGAACAGATTGTACTCATGTTTTCTTGCTTTGCCAGCTGTTTTCAGAGTTTGGCTTTTGTGTTTGGTTTTTTTAAAAGACATTTTCTTGCTGTGCAGGAGGTATCAGTCACTCCCATCTCAGTTTTCTACACCTTATCTTCTTAGTTGAGAGGTTTGCAGAGACTGACCCTTCTGTAAAAGGTTGATCATGCTGGGTTTAACTTTTCTGTAGAGATTGACATACAACTTCCTCCTATTTTCTTTAAAGGATTCAGAATCTATTGTGAAGAATTTTTCTTGGCTAAAGAATTTCTAAATAGCAGATACTTAAAACAGTTCCTGACAACACTACTCGGATTTTAACGTTCTGGGTTTCTCACATTCGGAAAACAGCTTTGTGCTTCTTAAAATGCTCAGTTAAAAATAATTTGAGAACTCTTTGGTTAATATAAAGCAAGATTGTTCCTATGAGGCGTCTTGCATCAGTTGCAGTAACTGTGAAATCCCAGCTCTGTTGCTTGGAATAGCTGTAAATCTTGATCAGATCCCAGGAAAGCCCACGCAAAGGGCAAGTGAGAGAAAAACAAGAAATAACATGGAAATTTCCAGCCAGTTTTTTTTCTTCTGTCCTGAAGTGATTTTGAAATAACTCAGTAGGGAAGTTAGTTTTCTAAACCTTTACTTCACTATTGCTGCTTTTTTTTTTTCCTGAAGCTTTTGTAAGGCCTTTCAAAGGGGAGAAACAAGCAAAGTAATAAATCTGACAAGATTGATCAAATCAGAGTTTATCTTTTTTTTTTTGAAATACACAATGACTGAAGGTACAATAGTGATTTTTATATGACTATTTTTTTAAACTTACACTGATCAAAAACTGTTGATCAGCTGTACTAAGTTTGTTTTGCACATTGGAAGGAAAGATGGTTTTTAAATCTTACTTTTTTGTATTTAGTTCCAACACTTGCGAAATTTCTTAGTGTATAGCTGCAATTCTTAATATTTAGTTTCTTAAGCTTTTGAGAAAGCTTAAACATTTAAATTCAAGCCTTTCCATACTGGTGAAATTAAGAACTGAGGGATTCTAGCATCTAACTATTATGACTTGAAAGTCAGAGGGAAAGGAAAAGGAAAGCAAATACACACCTACATATATTCATGCATGACATATATTCATGCCTGAAAATTAATTCAGGCATGTAGTGTATTTTTCTTTATTTACCTGGTGCATTATCTTCGGCTTCTGCTAAAGAGTTGAAATCTCTGGATCACAAGTGAAAATATATTTGTTCTTAGCCTACTTCTTCTTTAGAAGTCACAAAATTCAGGTGAAACAATGCAGTTGGACAAGTTATAGCTATCTTTGGAATTCAGACACTTGAAAAAAGAGGCTTGGCAGCGTGAGAGATCTGTATTCTGGAGAAAGTTTATGTATTGTTTACAACCCTTGTACCTGCTCTTAATGTTTGCTTTTAATTCTTTACTTTCTGAAAGAGATATTTCAAGAATACAGGAGGGGGAACATTGTTATCAAAGATACTGATATGCTCATCGCACCTGGCTGCATTTTTGAGTCAGTTCTCTTGATTGTGGTCTTGTGAATACATTCAAGACCATGAGAAATAATGGTTATGTGCAATGGATTAGGTTTGATCGAGGACTTGCATAGTGCAACAGCAGCGTGTCATCTCAATGGGAATACACTTGTCCTCCCAAGAGTCAAAAAGCCCTGAAATACAGCTGTTCTGTAGTTGTCAGCACCCTGCCATTTTTTTTTCAGTTATAAATTGAGCCATGATAGTTTCCAGATTAGAAGGCAATTGCATATTCTGGGTATCCAGGGGTCTTTCAGAAGACAGCGTATAGCTGCTTGTTCTGTTGTGTCTAGGGATCTACTGCCAGCCCTTTCTGGGCATGGTATTGCCAAAGTGTGGTATGGTGGTAGAAGCCAACCGTGAGGTAGGTTCATCTTTGGACATAAGGTGTTTAACTGGTAAAACTGTCACAGTAAAATCATAGTTTCCAATGTAACGGTAGCCTCAGAGCCCTAAGAACAGTTGTCCTGTACCTTCTACTTAGTATTCATGTTCCTAGTTTTCCTTGATAGACTTCAGATAGCCAAACTGAAGTAAGGTAGAGTGGCTTCAGGTTGGTAATGCTGGTTGAGTGCATTCAGTGGTAGAGATGGTCTTTGCTGTCTCCTCAAATTTTTTTTCCTCACCACCCTACCAGTATCACTTTCACCTTGTCCACTGCAACTGACCATATCTCACCCACTTTTCTTTTTTCATGCAGCAATTCTGCAGATCCCAGTGACAACTGTTATTGTCCTTTGTCCTTAAAATCTCTGAGTAAACCTGAGTGTCATCAACATACCCCTAGCTCACAGCCATTTTCTTCTGACTAATATATTTAATGTATATTTAGAACTTCTATTGACTTCCCGTAGTACCCACTCCCAGGAAGTGTTCCTGGAGTCCGTGACAAATTCCTTGAGTAACCTAGACTCTCAGCTCATCTCAGAAGAGACTCATCAGCTTCTGGGATCGCAGTTAAGTCCTCAACATCTCATGCTTAATAGCAAAATATTGCTTTATGATATTGTGTAATATCTTGTAATGCTTTTCACTTACCTTTCTCCATCATTGTCATTTCCCAGATGTCAGCGTCCCTCTTCTCTTCTGATTCTAAAAAAATCAGTCCTTAGTTAAACTCTCTTGTCAAATCTTGTTAATTCTCTGAATGAAAAGGAGTGTTGGAATATCACCTGAAAAGCTAGTATAGGCAGAGCTTGCAGGGATTAAAGTAAAATCATATACTTGTCCCTTTGAGTGTTAAGAATGTGCAGAAGGAATTATGATGAATTTGTGCATCCACTGTCTTTTTTTGTGAAGGACAGCTCTACGACTTTGTGTCCAGAAAGGACCTGTTACAGTGAAAACTGTGGCAGCAAAGACTGAAGCCAAAACAAGGAAAATAACTGGCTAGCGTTTTCAGCAGATCTGTGGTATTGTGTGAAATACTGATGAAATGGTATGAAGCAGTAACTTTGGAGATTGATGTGTTCCTTGAAGCTTTATTCGTCAAGAATGATACAGTCATTATAATAGGAAACTTTCTGACCCTTACTGTGTTGCATTCATAGTGTTTTGACAGTTCACACCATTCTAGAGAGCTAAAATAGAAACAAAACCCAGAATCGCCTAAAATACTAAAATCCACTGTCAGGTTACACAGTGCTCCCGTTTTAGTTTGTCTCTTTAGTGAAATGATCACTGAAAAATACTCAGCAATTTGATTCCAGGCATTTTCATCTCTACATTGCTTAGTTCAAAGGAAAAAACCACAATGCTTGAAAGGCTGACCAAAAGACAATGGTGCACTGTTGTGGAAATAGTTGCCTGGAGTGCTTCATGTATCAGCAAAATTGGTGATAGCAAAGATGGGCAGAACCTTTTCACATTTCTTAAGTCAGCCTTGGAGTTAACTCTGCCTTTATTTCTGTGAAAGGAGAAAGAAGACAAAACAGTGATGTTTTATTCATGGTTGTTTTTAGCTTAATATATGCGCTCAAGTAATTGGGACTGATTTAGAGGAAGACAATTGCAATTATCTTTTACTTTGGCTCTTGTTGGGCCTTTTACTCTGAGACTCTTTCCCCAAATGGTGGAAGTTACTGTGTCGAGGGACTTCTTACTAAACAAAGTGTGTAGCTTCTACAAATAGAAACTCCCTGGCTTGGTTTTTCGTAATCCTTTATCTGTACTATTACTTTGCCCTAACTTGTTTGTGGAAAAGAGATAAGTATAAGCTTCTTCATAGCTTTCATCAGCATAGTCTGACTCAGCACTGTTCACCTGGAGGGTAGGCAATAATTTGGCTTTATTTTTGTTTTTCAGAAAGATACTCTTGTCAAATGGGAAACAACCCGTAATAGGTACACAGGGAAAAGTTGTTGTTTTAATGAGAATTTTAGTAGGTGCGTTTCAACTGAATGCAGGACTGTTGGTGTTGAAAAGTTCCTCTTAAATTTTGACTGACTTGTAGAGTGGGTTGTGAAATATTCTATTCTTCTCCTCCTCTTGTGGTAAAAAGCTTTGTAGATGGTATGATTATTGAGTTTGATTTTCTCCCCCCCCTTTTTCCCCCAATTCTAACTCCTGAATGCAACAACCTTCTTTATTAATGAAAGCACTATAGGAAGAAATTTGGTTCCAACTAAAGGCTGGAATCGTAGCCACAAGTAATAATTCTTTGTGCCCCTGGAAAGCGTGAGAAGGGTTGCAAAACTGTTTTCATTAGTTCTAATTGGCCTTTTATTGTAAATGGTTTGTACATTTCATCTCTGAGTAATATTTTGTCCAGCTATTAGGCCTTAGTGAGGCCACAAACAGCAGACAGCAACAACAAAAGTATGCTCCTTGACTTAATGGAGTTATCTGGTACAACACTGAGTAGCATCATATTTAGAATTCTTAACTGCAGTTTATATTCTACCATTAGGGACTGTTGTATCAGCCATGAAGTGTAATCTGTACCTGTAGTCTCTTCTTAATTATAATTAACTTTTGGTTTTGGTGGCTTGCCCCCCATAGCTGCAGTGCTACTGAGTGAATTAGTATTAATGGTGGTTAAGGTTGTTCAGTCTTCCTGGCTCAGTGAGTCAAGTAGCTTCGTAGATGCTTTTGAAGGACATGTTCTGTGGGGCCCTTGTCAGTCACATGACTAAAATAGATGCATATGCAGATCTTTTGATCTGCATAAGGGCATACAATTTAGAGAATAGCAAAGGCATTCCATTTACTGCACGAGCAAAGATCATTTGTGCAGCATGTTTCAAGTGTACCTGAAGTTTCTGTTGTCTTCCTGGATGCATCGTGCCTAAATGTGCGTGCTCTGCATAATGTATATACGCAATTCCGACATAGATTTGTAGAATCATTCAGGTTAGAAGAGACTTTGAGATGTCTCCAGTACATCCTTCTGCCTGACGCGAGGTCACTCATAAGATCAGACCAAGCAATGTAGGGCTTTGTTTAATTGCATCTTGAAAAGCTCCAAGGACAGAGATTCCACTATGTTTCGGGGCACCTGTTCCAAAGCTTGATTATCCTCATAGTGTATTTTTTCCCCATATCTAAAAAATATTTATGACTTCCCTGATTTCAGTTGACATTGTTCTCCCCCCATCCACCTTGGTAAAAAGCCTGGCTCCACCTTTTTAATCTACTTTTAGATATTGGAAAGTTGCTGTTAGGTGCTCCAAAGCTTTCCCCAGGCTGAACAATCCCGGTGTCTTCAGCCCCTCCTCACGAGGCATGTGCTCCAGCTGCCAGATGTCTTTGTGGCCTTTCACTGAACTTGCTCCAGTTGACTGATGCTTCGTAGTGGGACTCCAAAAGTAGATGCGGTAGTCCAGATATCAGAGTAATGGGTGGTGCATGAAGCAAAATGGTCACTTCCCTCAGTCCACTGGCTGTACTTCTGTTGCCACAGCCCAGGATGTTGGTAGCTCTCATTGTGGCCAGGTGGGCTGCGTACTGTTGTCCAGGTCCCCCAGGTTGTTTTCAGCGGAGCTGCTCACCAGTAAGTTAGTCTTCAGGCTGTGCTCTCATGAAGTTTCTGTCAGCCCGTTCCTCAAGCCTGTCTAAGTCACACTGGAGGGTAGGGTTGCCATTCAGAATAAGACCCCCAAGTCTAGTGTTGTCTGCACACTTACTGAGGTACATTCTGTATGCTCTGCCAGGTTGCTGTTAAAGTTATTAAACAGGACAGGGCCCCTAACCTTTCCACATGTAACCAGATTATGGGTAGATTGTGAACCATTAACAGCTACTGCTCAAGCCTAAAGATGGAGATATGGTTTTTTATCATCTAGCAATCTACTCATCTAGACTGTAACTTAGATCAGGTTAGGTGCAAAGATGCTGTGGGAGATATCATTGAGTCTTGCTAAAATCAAGGTAGATGACACCACTGATCTCCTGTCATTCACAAATCCCATCAGTTTATGACAGAGGGCAATCATATTGGCCAGGCATTGTTTAACCTTGGTAAATCCGTGCTGGTGATTCCCAATCACCTTCTTCTCCTTCATATGCCCAGAAATAACGTCCAGGTGGGCATATGTCTGAACATACCATGGGAGCAGACCAACAAACAGTGAAAGTAGGCTGGACTGTGATGCTTTCTTTCCCAGTGATCCCTCACACTCGGTAACCTGTGCACAATGCCTTTCCTGCTCTTCTTTTCTGGATGCCCAGTTGTTAACCATCTGTAGGTGATTGAGTGCATGCTGATCACAGGATGGAGCACCTGTATCTTGGGAATGTGGTGATGAATGAGTTGGGACTTCATGTGACCTGGGAGAACAAGCTTGTTAGGAACAGGATGTTGTTGCTAGAATTATTCTTGCTCCCTGTGTGTATTTGAGGAATTTGCAAGAAGGGAAGGTGGCAGCAAAAGTGACAGTAAGTTGAATAATTAAATCGATTTGATCATTGTATTGATGATCTGCTTATAGCCAGCGGGCTTTGTCTTGGATTCTCTTTTGTATTGATTCCATTCCCTAATCTTACTATTAGCTTGATAATAACAAGAAATGCATATGCAGGTGTCAGTGAGAGGGCATGTGAAAAATCTTTATTTGCATTTTATTACGCATTTAAAGCTCTTTGTTTTGTTGCCAATATGTATTTAAAACTTCTCTAGTCATGTGGTGGTTTTTTTCTTCTAATCACCATTTTGATATTCCCTTAACTCATAATTTTTAGGTGGTCTTTGGAAAACACCAACAACCCTCAAATGTAGTAAAACTGAGACTTGCTTGATTTGCATGTAGTAAGAAGCAAACAAATTTAACCTGATTGTATGGTGCTGAGCACTAAGTTCACAATGCCTTATTGGGGAATTTAGTATTTCTCAGATCTTATCATTGGCACCACATGCCTTACTGGTTCAGACATGTAATTTTCCAACTTCTTCTGTTATTGATGAACAATGATTACTCTGTGTAGTTCATCATGTATCAAAATAATTTTGTGATGTGATGATTGTTGTCCTTAGTTTCTTGCTGTACAGAACTATACATTATGTTATAGGTATTTATTTTTATTCATTGCATTATTATTTAGGATCTGAAAAACCTCTTGGGAGTAAGGTTATAAATAAGTTTAATGAAACGTTTCTCCAGGACCAGTAGCTGAACTGAATGTAAGAGTTATGTTTTACAGTTTAGAAATGTTCTAGTAACAATCCTGTCATCAGTGAATTAATCAGAAATACAGCTTTCATAATATGTTTTGAATGGCATGTGTAATTAACTCATGATTTTAATGCTTCCAAAAGTGTTTAATTGTAGTAAGACTTTAATACTGTAGGAAAAAATCATAATAGATTGCAAGTAATTGTCAGTATTTTAATTCAATCCTACCCGTACCCCAAAATTATACTGACAATTTCTAAACTGAGACTGAAAAATGCATGTAAGGGAAAAAATCAGATGCTAAAAGGTAAATAGTACCTTCACAGTAAGTTTTAGATAGGTAAGTTCTTACTTTTCTCTCTAATGTCTATGTCTCTTGTATTTTAGGAATCTGTTTTTATGCTTTAATGATTTATGAAGTCTAAAATCACATTTTCCTTTTGTCCAATTTAGTAAATTAATCACTGCAAATAAAAGATTAACATGCAAATATGACAGGGGTAGTATATTACATTTGAAGATGGCCAAATGATTAAAGGTATTTCACAATCAGCCAGCTCTGTACTTTAACCTGAGAGAAATAACCAGGGCTTTGGAAAGAGAGCAATTAAGTAATTTCATAATCACTCATGCATTACAGCAATAATACTGGCACACACAAGCATGAAAGCTGGTTTTGCAGTGTCTTCCTGATGCAAAGCAATACAATTATCTTCAGTGGGTTTGCTTGCGTAAGAAAAGACCACCAGATAAGTAAGATCAAATGAATGCAAGAAGATTTTAAGAGGTTAATATTTGTTGTCACACTAATTATAAATAGATAATAAATAGATAGAATCATAGAATAGTTTGGGTTGGAAGGGACCTTTAAAGGCCATCTAGTCCAGCCCCCCTGCAATGAGCAGGGACATCCTCAACTAGATCAGGTTGCCCAGAGCCCCGTCCAGCCTGACCTTGAATGTTTCCAGGGATGGGGCATCTGCCACCTCTCTGGGCAACCTGTGCCAGCACTTCACCACCCTCATTGTGAAAAACTTCTTCCTTACGTCTAGTCTAAATCTACTCTCTTTTAGTTTAAAACCATTACCCCTTGTCCTATCACAGCAGGCCCTGCTAAAAAGTTTTTCCCCGTCTTTCCTATAAGCCCCCTTTAAGTATTGAAAGGCTGCAATAAGGTCTCCCTGGAGCCTTCTCTTCTCCAGGCTGAACAAACCCAACTCTCTCAGCCTGTCTTCATAGGAGAGGTGCTCCAGGCCTCTGATCATTTTTGTGTCCCTCCTCTGGACTTGCTCCAGCAGGTCCATGTCCCTCTTGTGTTGGGGGCTCCAGAGCTGGACGCAGGACTCCAGGTGGGGTCTCACCAGAGCAGAGTAGAGGGGCAGAATCCCCTCCCTCGACCTGCTGGCCATGCTGCTTTTGATGCAGCCCAGGATGCGGTTGGCCTTCTGGGCTGCAAGCGCACATTGCTGGCTCATGTCCAGCTTTTCATCCACCAACACCCCCAAGTCCTTCTTGGCAGGGCTGCTCTCGATCCCTACATCCCCCAGCCTGTATTGATACTGGGGGTTGCCCCGACCCATGTGCAGGACCTTGTACTTGGCCTTGTTGAACCTCATGAGGTTTGTCCGGGCCCACCTCTCGAGCTTGTCCAGATAAAAAGGTTATTCTGCATATGTCTTTTTGTGGTATTGAATCATCTTGTGATGATTTTTTTATTGATTGAGAGAGACGTTGACTTTGAGTATGTTGACTCAATTCCAGCTTGTAATTACATTCTGTTTGTATAAAAATTCTTCCTGTAGTGTCAGTTGAATAAGTTGCCTGTCATTTACTGTTTTAAGCATTTTAAGTATTCTCTATTTAAAGGTTGCTGCTATTCAGAAATGTTTGAAATTATTCTTACTTGTATTTGGTTGGGAACCCTGTGCTTTGAAGTTATTGAACAGATTTTAATCTTTATTGTAACTGAAATTGCCACTCTTAGGAGACTTACTGTATTTTTACAATAATGGTTTATGATCTAATGGTCTGACTTTACACAGAATACCAATTTTTATGAGGTCTGATATCACTCAAGTTCCTGAAAATTAAACTCATTAGATGAAACTAAAAGATACACTGAAATTATTTCACTTCAACCTCTGTCATGAAGAACAAGACAAGCTCCTCTTTAGAGAGATTCTTGTGACTGCTGTCCCAACAGAAATTCGTAACAGAGCCTGAAGTAGGCAAGTGACTTTTCAGCCTCACAAAAGTAGTACCAGTTCACATGAAACAGAAAATAAAAATTATGTTCAAGGGAAACTGAGGCAAGAAATTTGAGTTCGGACTGAACAGAATGCTGAGTAGCATTGCTGTGGGACATACATAGTGTGTTTCTAGCCAAGAGAGAAGATTTCCTTCTGCTTGTAATACCATATTTATATTATAAGGTCAGGCAGGTTGGAGGAGGTGAGCATGAAAAAAACAACTCCTTTGTGAAAAATTATATATTCTGGATTGTGTTTGGGTATGGGCAGGCTGCAGTGTGCAAAGGGTAACCGAAGGATGAGCAAGATACTGGTATTGAAGGAGAGTTATGACTTTAAATGAGCAAAATAGTAATCGGTACCAAAATTATTAGGTGCCCTTGTTTCTGCTGTGTTGTGATACCATTCTTTTATCAACCTGTGCATGTCCCAGTCCCACTGGGCCTGGTATCACTGTGTGTCTGATTCTGTTACTGTCTGCTTCTACCTTTTCCCCACGTGGCATTTGAGAGAGTAGGCGTGATATGACCTCCAAACCTTCTCCATTCCAGCAGACAACCAATGTACAATGTCATTTAAAGTGCTTTAGGACTGACTATTCATGTGATATAGTTGGCAAAATAAGGGAAACTTATGTGCATTACTAATTGAATTTAAGAGTGAATACAAGTGAACTCTGATGTATCCAAACTGATGAAATGTTTACATGCAGCTATGTTAAAAAAACCCAACAGTTGGGTGGTAATTGCTTTCCACTTTGCTTAACTTCAAACGTACAAAGTCTGCAGTGCTTTTAGCTTATGTTTTTAGACATCCTTGCCAGATACTATGAAGCTTGTGGTTTGGGGGTGGAGCTGTGTTTTTATCAGGGTGGTTTTTTTCTGAGTGAATATTATGTGCTTCAAGAGAATAGATGAGGAAAACATCCCCCCCCTGCATTGTTGTATTTTTGTTTTGGACATTGGCATTAATTTTGGCAAATGCTCAAATACCACACCAGGAATGGATTTACCAGTAGGTACTGATAAATGGGAATGCATTAAACTTATTGGATGCACCAAAAGAAAACAGTGATTAAAACAGTAGCATTAGCTTAGTGAGGACAAGTTTGGTCATTCAGAGTTATTGTAAGGTTTTAAAATACCACAGACTAAATATTAGGGACCACAGCTGGGCAGTGTTGGCATAAAGAAGGGACTGGTGCTGTACACGGGTTGTCACCAATGCATTTGGGAGTGAAAGGCTCTAGCTGCAACATCTCAAACTAATCATAACCACTAACTTAGAATAGCTGGATTTCCAGTAAAAAAAAAAAAAGTTATAGAACAGTTAAAAGCTGTCAGTATAATTTCATTGCTTGCAAACTGATTGATCCCTTATAATGTCAATAAAAGCTGGTTTAAACAAGGTGCTACATTAAACAGAAGACCCATTGTTCCCACTCATAGATAACTCATGTGAGTGTTAAATGACAGTTTTTGATTCAGATATCGTGTAATTTGTACTCCAGAAAGTAACTTGTATTAATGACTGCGCTTTTAGTGCTATGAGCTGTTGTTGCTTGAGAGTGCTGTAGGTGAATTAAGAGTTGATAGTAACAGGTTGGGTAGAGGTATTGTTTGAGGTGGGAAAGTAAGGAATTCAGCCAAAGCAGCAGCTCAGTATCTATTTTCTGAAAGGTTTTAACTCTGTTAAAGGTGCCTCTCATCCTACTCCTTATCGATTGAATCAATGACATGATGCACACACAAGTTTGAAGTGTCTGTTGCTGGAGAGTTTGTTATATGTATGTGATATAAAGTTTCAGTCATAGACTGTAGAAATATTATTCATTATTGCTTTCCCATGGTGGAGCATTTACTGCAGAGTGCTTGAGGAGGGGAGGGGATTTTAAGGACTATTTTGGAATACAGACTTGGAGGAATGTTACGAAAAGACCATTCTATTTGTAAATGATTTGGGAAATAGGGATTAAAGTGACTTGAAGAGCCTTGTATAAAGCACCTAGTCTATCTCGTGCTGAGAATTAGACATCTGAGATTATTGTCCAACGTAGCCAACAAGCGGAGCGGAAGACTCCTTAAAGTCTTCTTTACCTGTACCTGTTCAAAGAAAGTGTGTTATGCTGCTGTTCCCGTTCCCAGAGCTGCGGGGAGCAGAGGTGGGCTTTGTGTGTGTCTCGCAACCCTTTCCTGAGGGCAGGTGCCCACACACTTGCAGAAGAGCTGGTTAGCCAAGACCGTACCGTGCCGCGTTTGGGATGGAGGTCAGCTCCGTCTCTCCCCCAAACGGTTCAGACCTGCATTTCCCACTCCAAGGAGCGGGCTGCAAAGGTAGAGGCCGTTGGGACGGAGTGATGGTGCCTTTCTTCAGTAGATGGGTGTCTGTGCAGAGAGAGTTAGTTTTCCTATACTTTATACCGATCACTTACAGGATAAAATGGATGAACAGGAATTCATCAATGAACTCAGTGGGGAAGAAAGTCTATTTGTCCAATATCCCACACCCCAGTGAAACCTAGCTGGTAAAAAGCTAGCAGCACATTTCATTTTTGCTCTCCCTTTCCAGGGTATTGCTGTTTTGTGATTTTGTTTTATTTGGGGTTTTGATTATTTTATCTTTTTTTAAAGTCAGTTGTCAGTGTATGAACAGGTTCAGCAAAAAGCAGTCCCTCTCTGGTCCCCCTCTACCCTGAAATGCTCCTGAAATGTACTGTCTAGAAATTTGGAATTCTGGATTTGGAATATCATCAGGCAAAAGGAGTCGCCTGCGTCATTTGAGGCTGTTCTGCCATGCAAGAGCCACGCCATTCATGCAATCTCTGAAACACACTGTTGCTTTCTGTCTTGAAAGTAGCTAAGTTTTCTACTCTCCTCTGGTTCTTCCAGAGCCCCGCTCTTCTGATATTTAGAAACACTCTGAGTTTCAGCTTAGATTTATTCGTGGACAGCATGTATTTTCTTCTCTTATAACATTCATTTAGCTTTGCTTTACTTAGGCTTGACGTGTCATGGGCTTTTAGTCTTATCCCTGTATAATAGGCCCCTATTGGTCTCATCATCCTCGCATCTGTTCTATTAAAAAATTCATGTTGTTAAATATGGCTGTCCAGAATTGTACCTTCTATTCAGCTGAGGTTATGTTAGTGGCTTGTATGATGACATTAATTCTTCCCTATCTTGACTGGAAATACCCCTCATGATACAATGTAGGTCTGTTTGTCTGTCTTTTCTTAATTTTCCCCTGCCAGATCACATTGATGACTCACAGTTATCCTGTGATCAAGTCAGACTGATCTTTCCCCTCAGTATCTTCTAAAAGGATCCTTGGTTTCCCACATCCTGTGTGAGTGTGCTAATCACAAGCTTGTTATTTAATGGTATGGGTGACCTCCTGCTATAGTTTTTTAAAAAAATGCTGGGAGGGGGGTTTTTACAGTGGTTTCCACTCTGTCT
This sequence comes from Phoenicopterus ruber ruber, assembly GCA_009819775.1. Lineage (NCBI taxonomy): Eukaryota > Metazoa > Chordata > Aves > Phoenicopteriformes > Phoenicopteridae > Phoenicopterus > Phoenicopterus ruber. The sequence goes on from CM020216.1 coordinate 104,551,142, forward strand.
TGTGATAAGCCTGAGCCTGATGGTTAGCATTTTCTGTGTCTGAGAAAGTCTGCTGATTTAAGACCTAGGATGGCAGAGAAATAACCTCATTGTGTATTGATGGGGTTCTGGTGTAAAATCATGTGAAGCTGCTTGGCCGTGTCATCATGGCTGGAGTGTTATTTTGTATGACTGATGGCAGAACTTGAAGTCCATGAAGCATTTGTAAAATAAGAAAGGCGGTGTCTGTTGTGATTACAAACCCCAACATTATGTAGTAGCTGAGGATGGATTTTCAGAATTACAACTCTGGATTTAAATTTCTAATGTCTGCCTAAGCTGCTTGAGTGGGCTGTAAGTAATTTTTCACGTATTGCCCTTAACTTATCTCTGCCTTTGTTCTATATCTGTAATACGGGGGAAAGGTTTACCTCCTGCTCATATGTTTTGTATACTTACGTTGCAAGACCTTTAGGGAACGAACTTCCTTGCTGTCTTTGCATACTGTCTGGAATGAGACCCCCTCTTGGTTGAAGGCTATGGACCCTGACACAATTTTAATGATGGTATTTGAAACATTTTCTTCTTATTTTAAAAACATTCAGTTAACAATAAAAGTAAAATAGTTTGTCCCTGTACTTTACAAGTGCAGCTTGTTCAAGAACAAGATATTTTTGTGATAGGTGCTGTGAATATTATATATAAGCTTACTTAACTTGTAGTCATATAGTGGATTTGAAGTATATTTTGGTAATCATCTTTGAAAGTGAATACACTGCTAGTCTCCTTATTGAAACACATGTTTTCTTACTCCCTTATTTTGACATGTTGCCAGATTTTGTTATCTCTTTTGTACACTGAATTTGACGTAAATGGTGAACTGCATTGGAAAACTATACTGAAGAAAGTAGTGTTTGGCCTGTCACATTCTTTTGTCTTCCTTTTAACATGAAATAAACAGTCTGATTTTCTTTTTAATGAAAGAAGGGAAAATAATTGTCTGTTGTACAATTTCGTACATTCTCATGTTCAAATAGAAATTTTTCCCTGGGTCTATAATTGTTCTCTTCAATAGTAATTCAGTAATGACTGTTTCTATACTGTCTTTGTACATAGCCTGGATAAAGGTTGGGAAAGCAACGTTAGTGCATGAAATTTAAGATTTAGATAAAATGAGGCAATGTTCGAATACAAGGCACGAGTACTTGAAAGCATATTTGAAGAAGCACACAAGTACAGTAATTGTATCAGGGTGATGTAAAGACTTAAGTGGTTTCTTATGCAGATTTCAGTGCCAGGGTTGCTGCTGTTACTCATTAATTATTTAAAATTCCAAGTGCAACAACTCACAGCCTAGTGACTGTAACCTGCTGAGCCTCTGACCTAAACAACTAAAGCCCAAAATACCTGGACTAAAATTCCATTTGAAAAGGAGATAGACTTATTTATTTCTCAAGTATACAATTATCCTTAGCAAAAAATAATTTTGCTTTCTCTCTTCAGAAGGGAAAGCAACCCATTGTATCATTGCCAGAGAAAATCCCAAACTGGTGTCACAGTACTTGTGTTTCCAGATAGGCGTTCATGAGCACAGAAAATTGCTTCTCTACAGTTTTGTAAGTCACTTTGTTCTTAAATTTATTTATTCATTTAGGAGCAGAGGAATTTACAAATCTGTACTTAAGCTTCATGAGGTGTCACTTGTAGCTTGCATAGCAAATCATTTCAAGCTGGAGAACAGTGGTGTTTGTGTTTGTGCTAGCGGACTGTGGATAATGGTAACCTGTTAGGAAGCTGTCGCATGAACCGTGAACCTTATTACGTGTCTTAAGCACACTCACAAATGAAAATTTTGAGGACTAAGGCTCCATCATATTACGTAAAAAATTACTTTCAGAGCATAATTTCATGCATGAACCCTCAGAAATCAAGCTAGTAAAAGAGAAGGCAAAAAGAAGTGAGAAACATAATGCACAGAAAGTGAGAAATATAAGCAAATAGTTAAAGGATGCATTTTCTTCATGTCAGAAAAGAAAGATTGGGGTTTGTGCCTCTTTGGCAGTGTGTTTATGGGAAGGGAAGGACATGACTTTGAAGCAGTAGATTGAGCCAAGAGGGAGTCAACTTGGAGTATGGCGAAAGGCAGACCCTTTCGTAATATCAATATTTCTGCCAAATGTAACAGAGGAGCATTTACAGGAAATCCATCTCTTGGTTGATATGTTTACAGTATAGATAGATTATATATGAAGACAGAACAAAGTGAGAGAAAGGTCAGGCAGAGAGAGGCTTTCTCCTTTTTTTTTTCGGGGGGGGGGGGGGATGTATTTAAATGGGAAGGATATAGTGGTTCAGTGTTTTCTCACAGCAAAGTTAACGGTGTCTGGAGAGGGTGAATCATCATCTTATCCCATCTGTCAGTCTGTTGAGTATGAGAAGATAAGAGCCAGCATACAGTGCCTTTGATTCATGTGCGTTTAGAACTGCAGGTGTGCATTTTGTCATCAGTCTCTACAGTGTGTTAATGAAACGCTGATCATCAAAGTGGCTGTGTTCACTGGGAAGCTTAGGTGACCTACCTCACTTTGAAAAGGAGAATATACCGTTCATCATTTGGAGACGACTTGTTTTTCTAAGCAGAGAACAGGAAAAAAATGTGAGTCTTCAGATGTGTCTTGTTTTTATTCTCATGGTATTTTTTAATTTTTATGTGAAAACAGATGTTAGGTCTTGTCTGGTTTCCGAGTACCTCAATCTCAAAAACGGAAAGTCTCCAAGTAACAAATAATCATACTTGTCTGTACGGTTTCTTGATTACCTCATGCTTTTTGCCCTCTGGTACTGGTAAGGTTATTACTTTGGATTAAATTCTCTACGATTTGAATTTGAATTTCATTCTTTTTTTCTTTTTCCTAGTTAATACTGCACTTACATGTTCTTGTGTGCTGGCTTATCCTTTTAAAAAATATTTTATCATTTAGGACAAGTGTGTACCTTTTAGCTGTTGACTCATTGAGGCCAAGAGGTGAAGTCCACAGCTGTGGAGGTGTACTCCTAAAGGAAATAGGTACTTTAGAAGCAATGATAGTGGAAAGTGATGGTCTTAGGAGTCTACTACATATCTTCACGATATATAGAATGAGGTTATGATGTGTCTCTGTTCTTAGCCATTCTCTCTATATCTTTCTCTGTCCTGTTTTGTGGGATTTTTTTCCTTAGAGAATTTATTTTACTGCAATATCAAATTATTTTGTCTCTGGAGCATACAGGTGCTGGAAAAAATCAACAATGATTATGTATCTGATCCTTTTCAGAGGGTTAGGAAAAATTGGTCCTTGCTCCTGGGTTTTGTATGCCATGCAGACCTAAACAGTCCTCCAATATGAAAAAAAATCAGCCTTTGTTGTGGTGTTGTGTGTAAAAGACAGTATGTAGCAAAATTAAATGAATCTGTTGATACTAGTGACTGAGATAAAAATAGACAAGTCAGTCTTAATTTCATAGGAGGGCAACGTTTCCATTTTGGTATAGGTTCAAGGGGTGTGTGCGTTAGACATGTGTGTGGTCTTCTCTGTTCCCTAGACTGGGAATAGCTGTGAGGCACAAGTATCTCAGCAAAGGCACGGAGGACATACGAGGAAATCCATGTTTTTTCAAGCCCCTGAGGTGTAGGTGCTGTGGTGGGAGTGCAGCAGGCAGAAGGAATGGCGTGGTCGGGTGCTTGGACGTGCTGGGGGCATCTGTACCTTGCCCCAGGTCTCTGGGGTGGTACCTACCTCCCCCATCAAATGCACTGGCCTCTCTTTTAAAGTGGAGGTGATTAAGGCAATTTCCTTACGACCCTGCAGGTGGATTGACATAGAGTTCACAGAGCTCCACTAACGTTCGTGTTTTGAAGACAAACAGTAAGCATGTGGCTAATGCCATTTGATTATAATCACTGACGATTTGTGTTTAAGGGAGTATAGATGTCAGTGTGTACTAAGTGACACTAGGTGAGCGTTTTTCTGTTCATGAAGGGAAGCAGAAAAGCCCAGTTGAGAAATTTGTTTTAAAATTGTATCTTTTCTTTTTCTTAATGAGCAAGATGAGTTTGGTGTTCCAGCCAGCAGAGTGGAGTGGGTTGAAGGAAGAAAGAAGAGAAAAGCAAGAGAAACCTAAGCTACAGAAAATAAATATATGTGGTTTAGCAATGTCATTGTAATTGTGTTTACAGACTGTTGTCTATAATGAAATTTAGACTATCCTTAGCTGTGCTGAGGTGAGATTCCTGAAAATCAGATGCTTTTACAAAAAATAATATGCAATATCCTTCTTGTTGGCGATAGAGAGAGGAAAATTGTACTCAAAGCAGTCAGAAAAGATCTTAAAAAAACCTTGGGTCCCGTCTGCTGTGCTTCCCACATGGCAATTTTAGGAAATAGCTTGCAACAGCTTTCTTTCCCAGAACATATTCTATCTCAGTGTTGTAGCCTTTCTCCTGTGCCATACTATTTGCATAAAATTGTAGTGAAAATTAAATAATTTTGGTGTCCTTTGCAATGATATGAGGTGTATGTAAATTATTGAACAACTGTGCTAGCACTGGGGTGTAACTTTCTCAGTTAAATAGTGTTTCAGAACTTGGCCCATCTCTCAGAGGGGTGATTTTCTAGGTCTAGGACCCTTGCTAAGGTGCATACAGTTGTCTATAAACATGGAATCTGCTGTAATGTCTAGATAGGCCAGGAAGGGCAGGACTCTGACATGCAAGGCACGGTACAAGCATGATTAAATACACCTATTGGTACTAAACTCCTGGTGACTTCTCTGATTTAAATACTGTGATAGCCACTGAAATCTTGGCTTTGATCATTCGTGATGGAAGTGTGGAATAATGTATTTTTCTGTCAGGAAGGGCTCCTCAGAGAAATATGGTTGTGGAAGTCAAAAGTGAAATAAGGTTTGATCTAGCAAGGATTACACAATTTCACACGTAATGAAAAATTAAATCTGCATTAAATAACAATGAAACTTGTAAGGGATTTAAGGCACTATATTTTATGAAATAATTTAATACTTGATTTAAGAGGGCAGGATTCCTAGGAAGGAGTTTGCCCATGAGGCAGGTTACTTCTGTTATGTGGTTGCTCGCATCTCTCTCTGAAGCATCTGACTGTGGCTGCTGATGGAATTAGCTGCACGTCACTCACCTGTGCCCGCTGGAGGTTTTCTTTCTTGGTGCATTGGAGTACTAGGTTACCACGATGAGGGAATTCTGAAGAAACAGATGAGGCATGCCCAGTGTCTCGATCTGTTTTGAAAGAAGGCTGAAGTGAAAGGCTTCCTTCCAAAGATGTGTATCACACCGAGAGCCTAAAAAAAACCACTCAAAGATTTCCATCTAGCTGGCAGCCAGTGCTGGGCAATGTGTCATCTTGCTTCTCAGGAAGCTACGTAACCTGGACCTGACACTAGGGGAAGGAAAAAAAAAAAAAAAAAAATCTTTCGCATGTCGTTTTGCTGGGTGAGTTTGTAATTAAGAGTCTACATTAGAGGGCTACCGAAATTAGAGAGAACTTGCACATTTCTTAAAAGTAATTACACTTTTTATCTTGTCTAATAAGATCTGGATATGGTAGTAAAATGTAGTATTTATTTGGATAAGAATAGTCATTAATTTAGCAGGAAGTTTTAAGTAAATTCCTCAAATATTTTTATATTCTATGGTTACCCTTCCCATGCGTGAGTAAGGCTAGGAGCACTTGCTAAACGTATCTAGCGTAGCTCTGCACTATTATCCAACAACATCAGTCTGTGGTGAATATGTATTCCTAGACAAGGTAATAATTATGTTCTGATACTTGTAAATATGTTAAGTACTTGCATACCTTTATTATTATGTGTAGTTCTGTTGAGTCATAATTGAAGAGGTGAGACTGAACCCTTATTTTACATAACTAAATTACTCTTCAAGGATCATATTTAACAATCCATTTGCAGCATCCTGTGATTTACATTTGGTAGTTTATGTATTTTAATACGAAGTAACCATTAATGTTCAATAAAGGTGCTCCAGGTGCATTGGTTTATAGCCTCTTGTAACTCCTGAATTACAGTTGGTGAGCTGTCACTGTAAGCCAGCTCCTGGGCTGAAGTTTATCATTTGTATTTAGAATATACAAAAATTATAATGTTCTGTGAGGTATTACAGGGGAAGGACGCTCTTTAGAGTCTGACGATTACAAGAGGTGAACTTTTCTCAGGCTCCCATGAGTGAGTAAGAAAATGCTATTCCACAGTTAAAACAGCGTGACCTGCAGAAAGTGATACCATTGCATTTCTTGGTATTTTCAACAAGTTTAGAGAAGCATTTTTCTGCCTTTCAGTGAAAATTCTAAATCATAATTTAAACCTCCCTATAGGACAGTGTGTGTGTATGGGAAGATGATTAGAACCTCTTTTTTAACTACAAATATTCATTTAATTTCAACAAGCAGACTAGAATGGGCTAAAAAAAAAGGATATGATGATACACGTTGCTAAAACTATTTTTAATCAACTGTTCAGATGAAGAGAAATAAGTTACATGATCCCAAGGTACATGTATTTTTATAGGTATGTGATGTGTAGGACTCAGTTTTTCTGTCCCTATTCGTATTTTTTTCGTTTTTATTTTGTGTTTGGCAGACAGCAGGGAGAAGTTTCTTTCCTTGGGGAAGGCAGTGGCATTTCTGTAGTTGTTGCTAGTTGGAATGTGGCTTCCTATCGTGAAGAAAGCGGGAAAGCAGCATGGCCTAGGCTTCCATCAGGTTACCTGTTAGACTGACTCCGTAAGAAGGTAAATTGATGGGAGGAGACACTTTATTTTATTTCTCCAGGCAAAATCCCAGGGCTGGTTTTGGAATTACTTGAAGCAGCCTGGATAGCTGGAGTTCTTTCTGTATCAGTCATCGATTGGGAAGTGCCCGGGTCTTGTCAGCAGAGCTGATTCAGCTCGGTACGTGGTTGTGGCGTAGCGCTGGGGTGGCTGGGTGACTCTGCTGGCAGCATCTGCAGCGGCGGTTCACAGCTTCCTGCCATAATTCACCTGCTTCACCCAAAAGAGTTGCTAGGGAGCTGAAATGTTTTCAACTTTTAGTCCTATTAAATCAGTTTGCTCGCATGGCCTGTTATTTCCTGAGCCTCTCAGATGGTTTTAATATGCTGAAACCCACAGTCTTGGTGGGGAGCGTTATAGGGGAGCTGGTGCTGTACTCTGATCGCTGCAGACCTGCATAGTGTTCCCTCTCATTCTGTGACTCAAGCTCATGTGCAAAATCTTTCATCTCACAGGGTTTGCGAAACTTGCAGGGTTTCACCAGGAAGGTTTCGGGCAAATGCTGTTGTGGTCATAAGCTTGATCTTGTGCTCAGGCCTATTTTGGCAGCTTATTGTTAGATGTGATTCACACTGGATTCAAAGAAGGTTACTGTATTTCTACTGTACTTCTGTTTTTGCATTGTTTTGGAGCTTCATGACTGTTCTTGTGGCTGTTTATCAGTGCTAAAGCATGTACGGATTCCTCTGCAAACAAGAATGTTGAATAGTTGCCTGACACTTGTTAATAAGTGCAAAAAGCTGCTGCTTCACTCTCTACAGAGCTGCTTAGTCTGGCAACCTGTATGTTATGAAGGTGACTAAAAGGAAAACACAAATCTTTTTCCAGCTCAGATTTTTTGAATAGTTGGCTGCAAGTTCCTACAAAATCGTACAATGAGTAACCCCATGGAAGTCAGTGACTCAACTCATTGCGTAAAGATTGGCGCAGGTAGAAACTGTGCAGTGTGGACTCCTCACGACAGTAAGAACCAAAATCAGTGTTGTAAGCCTTAACACTTCAGGATGTACTTGCATCCTTAAGTGAAAACGAACCATGTGCTCAGTTTTCAATCAAGTAAGGCAGACTTCTGCTTGAGGCTAAAGTGAAAAATCAGGTCTTTTTGTTGCTGTAAATGATTTTAATGTTTACAGGCTTGTGTGTATATATGTTTTTTGCTTCCTAATCAGATATCTACAGAACAGTTGGCACTATAGATTTCCTTTCCTAATTCATGTCTGATTTTTTGGAAGCCTTTTTTTCCCAAAGGATTACTTACACTTTTCTCCATTTAATAGGTAGCATGAAGAATTCTGTAACTTTTAGGGTATTCTTGCTATCCAGCTGGTTGCTTTTGTCCCTTTGGCTAAAAAGTAGCTTTATCTCTACATAAGCAATTTACAGCAAGTACCTGTAGCTACCTTACCTTGAATGTAAACATCTGCGTTCATTTATGCATGAAGAAGATGAAGTAAAATCTAGTTGTATTAGTGTTAGTTTCTGGATATGAGGTGAGAATAAGAAGGGGTTGATCATGTGAATTTTGACCACACGCTGTCCCTCTGACATTCAAAGCAATAAAGGAGACAGAAGTACAGATTTACAGGCTTAATCAATGCCATTAAGTCTGTTCCCGTAGAGAAACATAACACTTGGCCCAGATGTAGGGGTACTCTCAAACCACACTCCTAAACTTTGAATAGTGTTGTGCATTTCCAATTCTCCAAGCCTTTTTTGCTTTTTTATTCCCTTCCGTGTGTAATTTTTAGTATTTTGCTGAAGGAATTATGCACACGGGAATCGGGAGTGTGCTGATCAGCCATTTCATACACTTCCCCGTTTTGCTTGCTTGCTTTGTGCAGACATTTGAGCAGAAAACTGGCCTTACCATTATCAGTTATCTACAGTGTGGCAGTGTGGAAATTTTTATTGCTTTTTTTTTCACTGGCCAAGAAGTGATTTTTAAACACTTATCTACCTTAGTTTCACAGCATAGCTTGTCTTGTATCTGGTATCTTTTTCTACCTTGGCATTGCGGGACTGGGACTCCACTCGGCTCAGCATTTCATGGGTACAGGGTGGTTGTTCCCGGAGCGTTACTCCAAAGACACCAGGGAGACGCAGGAGGACGCTGATCAGAGTTCTGGTTTGCAAGTGTTACGTTGGCTCCATAATCTGTTTACTTAAACATATGTGTATTACAGATCAAGTTTGATAGTTAATCTTTCGATAAATGACTGGAAGAGTAACACTCGGAACATTATGCCTTTATATTCCGCTGTAGACATTTCCTATAGTTTTGTATTCCACTCTATTTTCCTTACCTTGCAAAGCAGGTGATGTGAGAAGTGAGCTGCTGCTCATAATTTGTAGAGGAAAGGCCAGTTTGAGGTAGTTCAGCACTGAAACCCAGTGTATATGAATCTATTTGTATTTTTCCTTGAAAATTTTCAATCTCACAAAAATGTGAATTGGTTGTGCTGATTTCACAATTTGAAAGGATAGTTTTTTTTCTTTTAATCTTTTATGCAATAGATAGTGCTGTTTTAAAAAAAAAAAAAAAAATCTGTTTCCAATTTGCCAATAAACTCTACCTTGAGTACACTTACTGAGTTTGGATGTTTTTGTAGTTTTTCCTTTGCGAAACTTAGAAGTGGATATTTGTGAGGAATTATTTAATCGGATACAGTGATATGTGACACTTTGATTTTAGAGCGAATGCAATTCAGTGACTAGTCAGATGAGCACTGCAGACCCTCACTAATTTGAAAATTTATCATCGAGGGGTGAATAAATCGATCAGTCTCTCCACAAGTTGCAGTAGAGATATAGGACAAGATTGCGTTTGATAAAGTACACATTTCTGTGACGGAAAGTCAGAAGTAATCAAAGTCTCTATCTTTAGAGTCCTTTGGTACACAAATCAGTGCGTGTAGCTGGGGTTATAACTATATTTGTATGTTCTACCGAGTGTAACTGGTTAATAGCCTGTTGTTCTACTTCATGCATTTTCTATCACAGCAAAAGTCTGGTTGTCATCTTCTCCCAAGCCTTCTCATAAGATTATGCTTAATGAAATAACTTAGCCCTCCGATAGTGAGAGCATTGTGCCAGGATTTCTGATGCTAAGGTTTTATGGTATATACCTCTGTTTATTGCAGAGTAATGAAATGTTACTGTTAGCATCAGAAATTGAACTTTTTTGAACTATTACTGAAAGTTCAGCTCATGATTCTGAGAGGAAGAAGTCCGCTTGAAAATTCTTTTGCATGTAGTTTTAAGTTTCAGGACTTTAAATGTTACCTTGCACTGCATTTAAATTGGCTGAAGGCAGCAGCTGTGTATAAGATCCTATACAAGCACATGCTTCTATGAGAAGAAATAGGTAGTATAACCACAAGTGTACTCTAAAAGCTGAAATTTGAGTGTTGTGGTTTAACCTACATAAGCTCTGTTAAAGCTGAGATACAACAGGATGAGTCAGAAAATACAAAGAAAGCATTGGCATTCTTTTCTTATGTGCTTGTCATGAAAGTGTGGGCTGTAAAGAATATATCCATTCTCACCTCCACAGCAAATTGTTAGCAGTTTAGTGTGGTGCTTTTCTTCACTAATTGCTGTTTATATAATGGCAAGTGTGAATTCAAAAGAACTTACTTTGATCTTTTAAGGAAGTTTGTAGTTACAGATCATTTGATACATATTACATGGTTTTGGTATTATAATATTGAAAGACAGGGCCTCTACCTAATTTCTAATCTAGTCTTGGTTTATGTGCAGATTTCACAATAAATAACACTTTATTTTTCCTCCTCTGTTTATGTCTTTTTTTAGAAGAAGGAAAACTTTCCGATATTGCTTAGATTTGCAAAATAGACCAAATAAGCATTTTTTTTTTTCTTAGGATTTTTCACAGATCTTACCTTGGACTGTAAAAATACTTATTGTATGAGAACTATCTCTTTGTTCTGTGTTGGATGAAACATTAAGTTGTATTTCAGTACAAATATATTGGTTTCAATAACACTGTTTTGGTTTTATCTTTTCAGAATTTGAAGTTCTGGTGATCCATCATGGGGAACCACGTAGGAAAACGAGAACATAGCGCTGACAAGTCAACTAAGGTAAGTATAGAAAATTGAAGAGGCAAGGCCACTTCAGAAATATGTATGTTATGAAATATATATATTTTTTATAGTACATTAGTGTGTTTACCAGATCACTTTCACTGTTACTATTTTGTAGTTGTCACTATAAAATGACCACCTTTTTTTAAAGAGGATCCTGTGAGGTGTGGCCAAACCGGGATTTTCCTGTGCTAGATCTAATGAGAGATGTGATGTTTTCCTGCGTCAGATCCATAGCTGACAAAAAGCTTCTCAGTCATGGTGGAAATGAACTAAATGAGCCTTAGAAGCGTGATATTGCAGAAATTTTTAAAGAGCCAGTGAGCTGAATTATGTTCTGCGTGTTGACAGCTTTCCATTTGGGCAGTCGTTGGCTTTATCCATAAGAAAAACTATATAGAAACACATAAAATAAGAGAATTCTAAAGGAAAAGATTGTCAGTCTGAGAAGATACAGCTTTAAAAATCTCCTCCCCAGGAAAAAAAAATGAGAACTGTCAAAATGTTCATTAAAAGTTAGTATTTGCTTTCTAAGCCTCTGCTGACACTGTTGTGTATTCTGCGTGTAATGTGGTGTTCTGTTTGCCTTGTGATAATATCTTGTTTATTTGTTTTTCTACATTGTACCAGAAGAGAATTCACACATATCTTAAAAAAGGACATCTTTCTGTATATAAAAGATGCTTCTTGTTGTTAGCTATTGCTAACTCCCCTCCACCCATCCCCACCCAAAAATAACAGTTTACAGTCTGAGCCCACACTGTATAAAGCTATTGCCCTTTGCATTGGACAGATGATGTAAACAGATAGTTCTATGCTTTATCTGGAGGAATCTGGGTATTTTGCATTGCTTTGGCAGATAAGCAGCTATCCCTTAAAGGTGTACAAACTAGAATTCATACAGTTATTAGTTCTTTGCCGTCTCCTTTAGGGAAATACATAAGCATACTGGAGGAAATGGGGAGAAAACAGCAGGAAGAGAGGAAAACTGGCTACATATGTTTTTGTTCTGTGTTTGTGCAGTATTTTGCAAAATGGTTTTGTGGCCCGAAGTTTCAGTCCAATAGTATGAGTCCCAAGTTGTGGTCTTGTAGTGACTGGTCGGTAGACTTCCCTTCTAGAAAACTCTGTTGTGCAGATCCAGCAAAGTCAAATGCACCAAACAGATGTATTTAGCCAAATATCTTGATCCTTTCTGACCAAGGGTGTGAGATCCTGCAGGCGCGATACGGCAAGTATACAGAGCTTGATGGGCTGTTGTGCACCACGTATCCCCTGCTTTGGCCTTTGAGGACAAAATTTGGTTAGAAAAACACATCGTAACTTTTCTCCTACTGTGGGATCATGTGTGTCTAATGCATCTGGGTGGCAGGTGAGTGAGTTGTCAGGCACATGGGGCCTCAAAAAGGAAAAGATTGTTCAAACTGTAGCAGCCTATGCAATAGGTGCAAGTTTGCAGTGGTGAGCAAGAGTCAGGTGGTTATGAGTCTTGCACTTAGTGTGTAAGACAGGTCTACAAGGAAATGGATTATTGCATTTTTTTTTAATTCTTCCTTTTTCCTAATTAGTTCATGGAGAATACTTGATTCTGCAATCAAAGTAATATTCATTTACCTAAAAATATTCTTGAAGGGGGAACTTATTTCTGTAGTAATATCTTCTGTCTGTCACTCATCCTTCTAGAGTGACAAAAAAACAAAACACCAAACCCCTAAACTTTAAGACAGGAAATGCTTGATCAAAATCTCCCTTTATGCACGTAAGACAGTAATCATGTCACAAGAAATGATAAGGGCACAGATTTAAAATCAGGAAATATTAAGGTGCTACAATGTATTCCATGTAACTAGTCAATCTTGATTCAGTTCTTACAGGCAGCATTAAAGTTCTTACTGGCAGTAGTAACCATATGTTATACTTTTTTCTTTTTTTTTCTTTTTTATTTTTTAAGCTGAAGTATCTTCTGTTGTTGTTATTGTTCAATATAGCTGTAAATTAGAACTGTTTTCCCACCAGTCTTCTAGTGTGGTATGGAGACAATTGCTGAAAGCTTGCAGAGACTACAGTGGAAATGCTGAACTGCCTCTCCTTGCTCTTAGCAATAGAACTGCAATGAAAGACGCTAACATCTCATTAGGAGTCTTTCTAAAATTCATTACTTGTAACTTCAGGCTGTTTAGTGTATTTCCTTTCCCTAAAACACAAAAGAACAACATCATTTTAGGCAGCTGCTTTGAACCTGTGATGTCAAATTTGCTGCACAAACACTGTACTGGCTCCTGAACCAACAGAGCAGTTCTCCAGACGGCTATTTTATGTATAGTGACATTAGAGAGACTGTTGCCAGAGTGTAGCAATCGTAACTCATGGCTGTCCAATAAATGTCCAGTAATAACAGCAGTTACTATGGTTGGGTTTTTTTGAGTTGGCATCTAGTTTTGCTTTACTTTCAGTAAATTTGAGTATTTGAATTACAACATTAGAAATAGAGATCTGGAAAGCAATTATTTCATCAAATGTCTAACATGACACCAAGATGCTTTCAAATTGGGAAATAACGCAAAAGACAAGATGGCTTCCCATGCTGTGATATTTCTTTCAAAATATTGTTCTTCTCTTGATTTATAAATATGCCAAGCTACAGTGATTATTTAATAAATAATGAGATACTGTGAAATTAATGGGATGCTTTGAAAAATAGTTGGTCTATTTGACTTAAATTTTGCCAAAAATATTTACAAAACCCTCACGTTTTACTCAGAGCAATAACATACTCCATTTCATTTCCGTCAGATTTCTTTCTCTTGTATTTGATGGGTCTGCTTTTTTTACAGTTTTGTAAGATACATAAATTGCTAGGTTCATGGAATAGTTTTTATCGTCTTTCTTTTTACTTTGGATGATATTAGACTTTGCAGTCTGCTTAATGCATTAGTAAATGTGTAAGTATTTGTTTTGTTTAACTTTGTTCTTAGTGTTAATATTTGGGTTTAAACTTACATAAATATATCTAAGAATAACAATAACAAAAGAATGGGCTGTCCTTCATGCCCTGAGTTCCTTTAAGTTCTCAGAGAGCTAAATGTAGAAGAGTAGAAGGAGTAGATGACTGAAGTTTTATTGGTCCTTGTTCAGAGTTGTAGTTGATCTGCAGTAATTTGGCACCATTAACTACGAAGTGCCACATGCTCTTTTGTAATGACTAAAGCTGCCTGTAAGTATTACAATAGTGTAGTTCTCTGCTACTCTCAGTTTTGATTGTCTCCCTCAGAGAATTCTGCGCAGCACGTATATTGCCATCGCAAAATCATTGAACCTTCTTGGTGCCTGTCAAAACTGTCCCTTAGCTTGATTGATTGTTCAGGAAGATGGGGTTGGAAGGAAGGTTTCTGTCATTGTCCCATCTATTCCACAGCAACTACCAAATGCACTAAGTCCACAGAGCCTGGTTTCCACATGTCTCAGGTCATATAGTACTGTGGGGAGCTGGAAACCAAGCTTGTGACCTATAATAAAAGATCAAAACACACTGCCCTGCCATGTCAAGGGATTGCTTAAGAAACTTAGACAGGCCTGGAACATGTTAGATTATTGGAAACACTGGATCATCTACGTATTTCATGTCCTTGATGTACATGAGATGTGCTGTAAATAAACACTAAGGAACCAAAAGTAATTGCTATCTCTGATACATAATTCTGAAAAACTTTAGGAAATGTAAATTGCCACAGTATATTGCTTTCTCACGGGCCAAAATTGAAAACAGATGTAGTGATGATAAGGCACTCAGTCTGCAATTTAATGTTTTATTTGAACTAAAAGCTATCTGTTAACAATGACCAACTCTTGCTGTGTAGTAAACTTATGAAAAATCTTGCCTTTAATTGCCCTATGTATGTACCTAGATTCTATAATGTGTTTTGCAGTGGTTGATTTGATAATTTTAATAAACTAACTGGTTCTCAGTGTTTAAGGAGAACTCGGCATAATTAGTTGAAGCTAAATTGCTACAGTGAGCATGTATCAATAAATTGGATCATTTCTGTGCTGCTTCTGAGGAGATTCTGTTTTCTCTCCTCTTTTTTCCCCAGTTGTCTTGCTAGTGTTCAGAAATTTGCACCCTGCACAGCCTTACTCCTGATAACATTGGCAGAAAGTTTTCTGGCTCTCCCTGATGAGAGGGAGGTGAAATTCTGAAGATGGCTGGCTCAGTATGGGTAGTTGTATTGTTCACCTCATAGACACTCAGTGATCTGCAAGCAAAAGGGTTTTCACACTGATGTCATCTGATGCCCTACCTCTCATGGTTGAGGCTGCTTACAGACCTGAGCCATACGTGTGGTTTTTACCAGGTGCTTCCTCTTGGTATGCATCATAAAGTATCAAGAAAAGAAAAAAACCCACCCAACAGATGAAGTAATTTTATCTGCTTTATTAATTGTTCTGAAGTGTTATTTTTGTAAGATAGAGGTTTATTTTTTAATACTTACAGTTTGAGAGATACTTGACATACAGATTATCTACATTTTGAAGTCTGGGATATGCTTTTCTTTAAAAAAAAAAAAAAAAAAAAAAAAGCAACAAACCCAAAAAACGTCAAACAAAAAAAAAATCAAATGTGGCATTTGATTTTATTACGTTTAAATAAATAGTCTTATTACCATACATAAATTAATCGGAGTGCAGCCTTTTCACTTTTTTCCCACTAGTAAAGTTGTATTTTCATTTTCTAGTACAATTGTGTGTTTTCTCAGATTTTTGCCTTTTGTTGTAAAGCAATAAAGAAAACAGGGGCTATAGTGGTGTATTCTTTGTAATTTGGTATATTGATTAAAACACTCCCTCTCAAGCCAATATCTTTCTGAAGGCAAAGGAAAAATAGAGAAAAACTTTAAAATGTTGAGAGTGCCAATGTTTTCTGTGAGAGATTTGCTGAGCGTTTCCACCAGCCAGTGTTACAGATTACACGCTGTAGAAATTCTCGTGACCAGCCAGTGTCTGGTTAAGCCGGTGCCCAGTACAAGGAAGTGCTGCTTTTGGAAGAGACAAATCCCTTTGCAGGGTGTGAAGGGAAGTTCTGGGCTGTCAGGTTAAGCAAGATCAGTTCAATTTGATAGACGTCTGTTTTCTTCAAATTCTGCCATCAACCTAGATTTGGCCTTCAGCAAATCCTTTTGCGCTCACTCTATCCTCCTTTTTCATTTCTTAACCTTCATACTGTCTAACTGGATTGTTTGTTGGGACAGATGGAGTGTCATTCTGTATTAATGGTAGTGCTTGGAGACCTTGAGTGGAACCTTCAGGCATTAACGTGCTTCAGCTAGTGAGATGATACCATAGTGATACAGAAATGACTGTACTGTTTGAAGCCTCTGAGAATGCCAAGTATGCGATAGCTATGACATCTGTCCTCAAAAATCATCCTTAAGACCATCATTCAGTATGGTATTGGAAGTCTATGTCTAATGTTTAAGTAGGCAAGTAGCTCTACTGTATAAAGTTAAAGGGAACAACTTATGTGTCTAAATCCAAGTCATGTTTGAATACTTGACTGTTCATTAAACTCTTAAGGTGCTGAATTTAATAGCGTCAATTGTAGTTATAATACTTAATCTTTCTAGTGTCTAAAATGTGCTAAGCTCATCCTAAGTATGTATGGAAGATAAACCGTCTCTGGGTCAGAGCTGGTACTTTTACACTTCTGTGTTTCCCTTTGTTGTGTGTATGTGAAGGCCACTGAAGGTACAGGTCTCTGCTGTGCAGAGCAACTGGTAGAAGAGTTAAAGGTGGGACACAAGGCAGATGCGAGCGAGGAGCAAGTTCTGGTCAGTGCCACAGCACTTGGGGCTAGTGTTTAAGGACTTGCCTGAATTGTATAATCTTGGCAGTATGTCACTAAATCTGCATTTCAGTGAAAACGTGAGTAAATATGTAGGTAATGGTTACATGAAGTAAGTGGAGAGCATATTTTTCTGTTGTGTGCCCAACTGCTAAGTACTAGTGTTTCTTGGTTTATGTCTTGAGCTGATTGAGCTTGCATGGGTGTAAAAGGAAAAGGCGCAGTCGCTGTGGTTTTGGCTTGGGAGGAGGTAGGGTCTTGGGCTTTGTGCTCCCACCCTCAGTCTGCAGAACTGAGTAGAAGAAGAGGGAAGTACACTCTGTGCTTTTTAAGGTCTTGCGCTTCAGATGCCATGCTGTTGTGGTATAGTTTCCTATAGTTCCCTTCTTGTTAGCTTTGACATAGAACTAGATAGGCATCCTCTCAAATGAGTTTAATGACAGGAGCACTTAAATTAGCAAGGAGTTGGAAAGAATAGGGGTGTAATGCACAGGCGATTCTTTGTGAACTCTCTGTGAACTGTTCTAGTTGCTAAGATGACTTCTCTAAGAAGAGTGTGCCCATACCTCAGCCTTGAGAATATGTTGTTCAGTGCTTTAGCATCTTCACACTAGAAAAATGAAGGCAAAATTGTTTATATTTTTAATCTTGAGGAAGCAGTAAGTGACATGGAGATCCTGAAAGGGAGCAATATCTTCCTCCTTCCTCACATAACCTTTTTGTGCTTTTATTGTTGTGGTGGTTCATAGATCAGCATGCGGTGATATGTTGTATTACCTGCTCTGAAAGTGGGTGAGATAGGTCAAAGTAACAAACTAGAATTTTCATTAGTTATATTTGAGAAGAGCCTAGAAAATCTTTTGCAGTAATATATTACTTTAGAATGTGGTTTTATCTGTAAAATCAGTTACAGTGAAGTGCATTCTCCCTATTGGAGAGCTTGCCATGGGCACCTGGAACCAAACCACAGCAGAATCTCCAGTAGCTAAGACAGTAAATCTGTCCTGTAGCACTTACCAAAGTATTAAAGCCTGATAAAAGTGCGTTTTGAAGTTTGTCCTCATCTTCTTCCCCTAATGCTAGTTCTCTTGTCTTTGATGCTCGTGGGCAGCAGCTGGGAGGAAGAGTGCTGGAGCTGTGTTTGATTTTAATTCTCGGTTTCACACACTTGCATTTCTGATAGAGTAACTGACTGTGCAGCTAGGTCAGTGTAACTAGTTGTGAGACATGGTTTTACACTATGTATTGGTACAAAGCCAAAATCCCAGCTCTGCTCAGGTCTGATGATAAACGTTCTGCCATGAGAAAAGAGTTCTGCATTGCTAAGGCGAGTTGAATCTTGCTCTCATTTGTAAATTCAGCAAGTGTGAAATGGACATCAGAAGGAAAAAGATACAGGTCTTTCCAATACAAAGTATCACTTTAACAGTGGCTTCTTTTTGCACTTCAGAAGCTGAACATGAATTTCTTACGTAATTGCAGTTATTTGTACACTGAGTAAATTTAACTTGTCTGTGGCTACAGTTCAAAAACTGATTTTTCCACTTTGAGCTGAAATGTCACGGAATGTTTTTCCTTTTTACTGAAGTTTCTCGTGCCCTCTGCTTTAAGTTGATGGAAATAGTTAGATAGCATTTGCTGGAGAAAAAAAAAACAGTTTTGCAAAAGGAAATTAAAAAACTTTTAAGCAGAGTAATACAACTTTATTCTTGATTGCTGAGATAAGGTTCACTCTTAAAAACAATCTGATCTTTCAGTGCAGCATCCCGTGGATGTGGCCATAAAAATATCAAAATTTGCATAGAGCTGAAAGCCACAAGATACATACTACATACCCTGGATAATTAGGGGGACTTCTAAGCATCAGTTATAATCCAGAAGAGGCAATAATGAAAATCTTGCCTTTTTGTCACAGTGCCACAGAGTGACATTCAGGTTGGTGTAGCTGGACTTAGCTAGAACTGAAAGATGAATTTAGGGAGGCATGACAGTACTCGCCTTGCTCATAAACTCTATGCAGCTCAAAAGCCACAGAAAAGACCTAGGAGCCAGAAATCTTAGCAAGTCTATCACCGGTGAGATCTGTCATTATGAAAACAATAGTCACCATTTTTGGGTCCTCAGTTATTCCCGTTCTGTGTAAGAGCTTCAGGATTGGATTCACTGTCTCGTAGTGCTGAGGTTTTCAGATGAGTTACGGAAATCCCAATATGCTGGAAACTTCTTGGTTAAAAGGTACTATCCGAGACTGTTACATTGAAATCTGAATGAGATTTTTTTTTTTTTTTTTTTGGTTTTGTGGTCATAACTGACTTACACGTCTAGCACGTTTTCCCAGCCTTTCATGTACCCCCCTCTTCCTTCCTCCCTCTATCTTCCTTCTGCTGCTTCTTACACCCAGCTTCTTTCTGCACCCTACTTTCTGCCAGCATCTCCATCTCTGATGCAGTCTAAATTCAGTGCTGTGTTTTGATTTTTCTGAGGCATTAGAAATAATCACTAACAGTGCAGTTGCATGCTCAGAAACAGTGAAGAGGTGGCCAGCTAACAGGCAGTCTGATCAGGAATGTGGGAACACCGTAGAAGAAAAGAGAAACTTTGCACTTTTCTGACAACATGCATCCTCTGGAAGAACAGTTTTGTTTTCTGTCTGGCTTGCTCTCTCTCTCCATGTTAACATATGACCCGCAGCAACTATCGCAGCCTACCACAGTATGTTGCTTTAGAAAGCAATCCAGTAGTGCCATTGCCAATACTTGAAAGCTGAAAATCAACTGTCTCCTGTTATTTTTATGACCAGCTATCATTGTCATTTCTATACTGTTTTGTCATAAAGTTGTGTTGCTTTTTTGCATTTGTACCTTGTACCTGGTAAAGATTTTGTTTTAGGAAGAAAACAGAAGAATTGTTGTTGAATTCTTCTGGGGAAACATGGCTAAAATTTGTCAGTGTGGAGTGGAACTGTGTGCAAAAACTTTAAATCCCACTTGTGTGCATGTATATATATGTATGCACACATGCATATATAAAAAAGTACAAGTGCATACTTTTAAAAAAATATATAAATGCAAGTGTATATTCAAGTACTCTGCTTATATCCCTGTATGGCTGCAAAAGTCCTCACTGTATGAGTTTCGAAAGGCAAGACCAGTAGCCTTCCACCCTGGGGAGTCTGGCTATCCATTCTGATCTTCCCTGTGAACTACAGGCTATGTGTTTTCTTAACGTTGAGCCACAGCTTTCTACTGCAGATGAAACTTGCCTTATGGTGCACAGTGATAAAGCCCAACTAATCACTGGGGGTTTTTTGTTTGTTTCATTTTTAAACCCAATGTCTGAAATTCCAGACAATCCTATTTTTTTGAGACTTGGCAGAGGAAAGGTTGGTGAATGTGGGACTCTTGAGAATCTTAAGTCAGTGCCTGTAACAGTTGAGGAATGTTTATATCTCATAAAATATATTAAAGATATTTCAGTAATTACTACCACTATGTATTGATAAAAAATGTAAATATTTTCATTATATTTAACAAATATGTAGTACTAGAATAGATAAATATATCTTAGTGTTCTAGGAAAGGCTTCAGAGCTCACAGTAGGTGAGACCCACTGCATAAAGTAACAACTGTTTTTTCTTTGGTATGCTGTTATACAGAAAACTCGGTGTGTTTAGGATGATCGATATTACTTCTGGAGTTCAGTCATGTGAGATGAGATTCTAGGTCAAAAGCTGTACATAATGAAGACTAAAACTTGGGGGTTTTGTCCACTGAAAGAAATAACTTGCCTTCCACTGCAGGATACTTGCTGATAGAAGGAGGTCTTTCCTATGATGTGGTGTTAATCTTCAGTTTCTTTCAGAATCAAATCTGTGTTCAGAGAAAACTTCTGTTATATATTTTATTTGAGATGGATCTGAACCACTGTGAGCCATTACATTCAGATTGACTTAAATGAAGCAAGTTGATTTGTAGATGCTGAAAATGTGGACCTGCAACATTTAGCATTAGGATTCTTGCAGATTCATATACCTGATCAATTACTTTTGATGTCAATTTTTTTTTCCTACATTTCAAGAAAATATAATTCTTAAGAAGAGGTTTTTCTTTATATTTTCTTCAGCTAATTTCTTGCCTTGTAAGTAAGGGTATTGGTAAGTAGAAAAAATAGGTGAAATACCTATTTAAAATTAAGCTTTGACACTTTTTTCCTCTTGCTTTAACCTCAGTGCTTTGTGTTTTCCTTTCCTGCGATTCCCTTGGGAGGAGAGGGAACATGACTCTATTTTGGAATTTCTTCAATGTACCTCTTCTGCCTGTTGTACCCTTTTCCTTTCCTCTGGCATCTTGTCTGTTGCTTATTATTTTATTATTATTCTATTATGCTATGCTATATAGGACCTATAAGGATTGATAAAACCATCTCAAAATGAAATTTTTATGGAGCTTGTTGGAAAGGAGGCCAAAAGGTCCCTGTCAGTAGGGGATGAGGATTCAGGTGGGGTGGGGAGCCCTGGGTTCTCATACCCTCTCACCAGATTGTCTAGGTGTCCTGGCCAGTGACCTTCAACTTGAAGTACGTGAACAGCCAGGGGGATGAGTGCTATGTCTGCCTTTGAAAAGGGATGCTGAGATCTTCCAGGCATCAGATTCTACTCTGGGATTTTGCAGAGAGAGTTTATAATGCAATCGCATAATGCAGTTAATACTGTAATAACATTGTAGTGCAGCTGTTGAGTCACCTCATTATGGGAGAGTAAAAGATTTGTGGCATTCTGGAAGCTTACGGGGCTTGACACATAGACTGTGGATCAACTAAATTGCATGTCTTTGATCACTTCTGATTCGGTCTCCTGCTGCTGTATATAAGGGACAGGAGACCCTCTGAATATGTTGGACATGGAGCCCACAAGGGAGATGGCCCAACCGGGAGTGGAGGCAGGCGGGGGGGGCTTGGCTTTGATCCCAGCTTCTAAGCACTGCTCTCAGCAGTTGACAAGTCGTTCTGCTTTTTGCCCTGATCAGCTCGCTTTAACCAATTAGGCTACGAACAGTGGGCTGGCGGAGCAGGTGCAGAGCTGCTTTCTTCTGTGCAGAGAGCCAGATGGCCGGTTAATTGTCCCAATCACTGAGTAAGACTTGGCCAAGTCTCCTGCTCAGTTCTCAATTCTGCTGCTGCGCTGCCAAGTTGGGTCTTGTGGCTTTAAGGAAATGAGGACTTCGGGGACATCTCTGAGCATCTGGACTTCTATTAGTCACAATTTAGCGTGGTTAGTTTCAAACCTTGAAATGGTTCATAGCTGGTTTTTGTTTTCTTAAAAAATTGCCTGATGCTTAACAGGAGTAAAGACTTCTTCGCCTGAGTTGGGACATCTTGCTTGTTACAACATTGTTAGTATCGAGGTATGGTTGCAACAGAGAAAAAACTTTAAGTTGGAACTCGTATTTTGAAGGATTGATTCTCTGAGGTTTTGCAAGGAGAACTTGTATCTGTTGGGTTACCTATTACAGAAGAAGAGTTGTGGGGGGAATTTTGAGGGGACAGTATTTTGGTTTGCTAGAGTTTCCAGCATCCTTTTTTAGGGTAATTATTTTTAATTGTTAAGAAGAAATGGGAAATGATTATTTGAATACTGCACTTAAGGAGGTATGCTAGGCTGTAAGGGATTGTAAACTTGCTATTAGAATTGCAAATGAACTGTGTTTGCTTAATCTATATGTTTATACTTGGTCAGCGTAGTAACTGCAACTGTAGTTTATGTGCAACCTCTTCATACAAATATATTCATGAAATGCAATACATATAACTCAATCAGTTGCTTTTGTGTCAAGACAATCCACTTTTGTTACAATAAATCATTTTAGGAGATAAAACTGGGGGGTCCTAGAGGCAAAGGATGGAACAAAGCAGAGTAATGATAATACGTCCTTCGCAATGGTAGGGAACGGAATGAAAAAGGTGCCTAGATATTTCCAGTAGGCCACCTATTTTGTTTGATGCTGAAAAGGCAGTCTCTTGGTCCAAAGTGATTCTGAAGTCCCATGTTGATAGTTATTCAAGCAGCTTGAATAGGCTGTCAGTCAATTCACAAGTAGCCTGTATATGGGAAGGATCAAATATATAAGTAAATACAATACAGCCATTTAAGTTTTTTTGTATTTAGAGTTGATGATTTCTAATCTGCATGTCTTTTTTTTTTTTTTTTTGCATCCATCACGCGCCACTTATTTTCTTCAGCACTGTATCTGTGTTGCACAGCTTTTTTTAGTAATGTTTTGACTGTGGATCTGGTGGTACCGATTCTACAGTGGATTATACTACCTCTGGGGGAGAAGGTGAAGAGCTTTGCCTAGTTTGTTGTGCTTATGTCTGAAGTCTGCACTGCACAGTATATGAATAATACCAGAAAGTCTGGCCGAGGTCTAACTTCTTTGAAGTGGTACCTGTTCCTTTTTTATGATGAAATACCAGCAAGGGAATGGCAGGGGAAATACCTCTTCGTTCATGCACAGGTTTTCTTTCTCCAGTTAAATTCTCTGCCTAGAGAAGCAGTTGAACATAGCTGATACAAGTTTGATTTACAGTTCCCTGCATGAGTCCTTTAATTCCTGCTTGCCTATAGAATTGAGGCATGGATTTTAGCCTTCACAACACATATGCAGTAATGTAAAATTCTATTTATGTGCAGAGGGTTACTAAGTAACAGTTGCTGAGGAAAATGCAGTCTTTAACTGCATGACGTCTGTGCACTTAAAATTGCCAGCCAAGTAGTGCATTAACATTAATGTGCAAAATCTATGTAATGGGATTTGCTGTGGGCTATGTACGAGTAAAACCTTGGGAAAAACAACAGCAGTGTAGTTTGAAGAGTTGGAGTCTCTCCACAGCCTGGTCTTACGGACAGGACATGAAACCCAGTTTTCCCCTTCTACCTCATCCTCTGCATACCATACCATAATTATGGACCCTGTGTATTTATATCTATACCTACCTATAGATAAAAAGGTTTCCACGTGTAATCAGTATGTTTTGCATGTGTATCCTCCTTCAGGGGGAGGAAGGTTGAGTGGCAAACAAACAAAGACCGTTGTGACTCAGGGATAGATTGGGTGTTGATAATACAAGGAGAAGTTTGCCTTGAGCTGTGTATTCTCTAATAACCGTGTTTACTTCCAGTTTTGCACAGAGGTTATCAGAGGATTTGTTTTTTCTAAGGATTTATTTTCAAGGAATATTACTTTGGAAAGGTCATGTGTCCAGCCTTGAGATGGAGCTTATGTATTGAAAAAGATTCTGTTTAAGTGATCAACCTTTCCTTTAAATCACACCTAGTATAGCTTACGCTAGGGCTTTGAGCTGGGGGCCTTTATACGCTGATGAAAATGAGCTGTTGAACTGTCA
The DNA here is from genome assembly GCA_009819775.1 of Phoenicopterus ruber ruber. Taxonomy (NCBI): domain Eukaryota; kingdom Metazoa; phylum Chordata; class Aves; order Phoenicopteriformes; family Phoenicopteridae; genus Phoenicopterus; species Phoenicopterus ruber. Next base: position 104,575,326 of record CM020216.1, read on the forward strand.
TGAATTCCTACAGCTTTTAGCTCATTTCTCTGTTAAAAAGCTACTTTTGGCCTGCAAATACTTGAAGATGGGGGGAGGAGTGTGTGTATGTGAATAATTATTGCAGTGGGAAGGTAACATGAGCTTATCAGGCTGTATGATTTGCTCATCGTGGACTACGTAGAACTTCATTTCAGTGAGGTTTTTGTATTAATTATTGTGTCAGTGTACATAAGAGGTGCAAAATTAAATTTTGATAGGTAACTACTACCACAGTCCTTCTTATAAAAGTGGCATAAATATCTATCAGGCATATTTAGTCGTTAGTTTCTTGGATTTTTATAACTTGTTTCAGCAGAAACCAAGAATGTTATTTGTTTATCTCAGAGAAATGCATTATAGCTGGGAGTCGATATCGTGTTATTTACCTGGGCTCTTCAGTAGCCAACATTGCCACTGTCATGTGAATAGCATGATAACTTGTCAACCCTGCAAAATTCACTTCATCTATTCACTCACGGCAATCAATTTTTTTTGTTTTTAAATTTTTTTCCTTGCTGTGGGTGATGTACTCACCCCCCAGAAAAAAACACCAAAACAAAACCTACTGACATCATTATCACTGTAAAAGCTAGGTACATTGATTTTTTGTTTTGGTATTGTAAAATCTCTTGACATTTTTGATGCGGTATAATTCTGAAGTACTGTCTGATAGCATTTTTTGCCTGCGTTTGAGGCAGTGTAGTATCTGAGCTTTTTTGTAGTCTCTCATACAGCCCGCCCATTTTGGTTTTGAGGCCAGAAACCTTTCCCTCTGGGGAGAAATCAGGCCCGAGTTCTTCATTGCTCAGTCAGGCTACTGTTTTTCCGTAAATCTCTGTGACCAGATGTGACTGTTCAAGTGGTTTTAAACTGATGTATTAGCCACAGCTTTTCCCTCAGGAGGCTGCCATCTCTGGTGACAGTATCGACTCCGAGCAAAGTATCTTTAAAATCTATAGAAGAAGGAAAGCATAACAAGGGGAGAAAAATTGTCAGCAGAACTATAAGTACATATCTGTTCTTCCAGACCCTTTCTTGTTGCTCTATAGGGACTCATGTGCGTCTTTTCTCTCAAATGTCCAAATTCAGGAGAACTGGGGTTAAGCCTTTTTGCTAATAGTGCCTGCCTTTGCCATGTACTTCAGGAGCTGTTCATCAGTTCCAAACATCTGTAGTACAATCATTTACAGTCATTTAACTAAAATGGACGCAAAAAGTAAACAAAACCTTTTATGCAAAGCTACTTTCTGGCTAGTTGGCCCCCAGCCTGTACCAGTGAATGGGGTTATCGCATTTCAGATGCAGGGCTTTGCATTTGCCTTTATTGAACTTGATGAGCTTCTTGTCAGTTTATTTCTGTAGCCTGTCAAGTCCCTCTGAATAGCAGTTCTGCCTTTCAGTGTACTGACCAATCCCCCAGTTTGCTATCTGGGTCTTTCAATAAAGACATTAAATGATACTGCCCTTAGTGTTGATCCCTGAGGGATGAGGCTGCTGACTGATTGCCAGTTGGACTTTGCGCTGTTCATTGCAATCTTCTGATAACCAATTATCCAGCCCTTGGATTCCACCTACCCAAACCTCATCTTCTCAGCTTGACTATAAGGGTAGAGTGGCAGACCGTCAGAGGCTGTGTCACAGGCCACGCTAAAGTCAGGGGATATGATGTCATGCTTTTCCCCTCCTCCACAGTACTGGTTATTTCACCACACGAAGCTGTCATGTTGGTCCGATACCATTGGCCCTTGCTAAATCCAAGCAGGCTGTTCCCACTCACCTTCTATCCGTGGAGAACAATTACTGTTAAAACTGTTATGTCATCTGCCTTTAATAAGAAGATAAAAACAGCTAAGCATTTGAAATGCTATGTATTAAGTATGGCTCTCACTTTACTAATGTATTATCGCCCCTTCACTGTAGATGAAGAGGTTTCTGTTGAGCACAGAATGTACCCTACCTTTGACAGTCTTTTATACTTCAATAAAGTACTGCACTTTGGGATAATTGACAAAAAAATACTGGAGATGAGGCCTTTTTCTTTCAAGACAAATCCACATAAAAGAGGAAAGAGGCATGAAGTGCACTTTCCAGTTCGATAATGATCCTTGCTTACTTGAAACCTTGCTGATCTTAAAGGTCTTTTCCAACCTAAATGATTCTATGATTCTAAAAAGATGGACGCCTCTCGTAGCTTCACAAAGACTTGACAAATTGATACTAGCCTGTATATGGTAACTCTCAACAGTACAGAGTTAGTGTTGAGTGGTCACAGAAGAAAGGCAATGCTGGCTGGCTAAGCTAAGGGTTTGGGGTTTGTGTTTTTGTTTGGGTTTTTTTGGGGTTTTTTTGTTTTGTTTTGTTTTTTTTTTTAATTAAATAACTAAAAAAGAGGAAAGATCTGAAAATTAGGCACTGAAGGAAAAGGTGGAAGTTGAAGAAGAGAACAAGTGTTCCTGCCTGGAGTTTGAGACAGACTCACACAGTGAATAGAAGTGCTCGCTGGTCATGCTGCATTCTCCCCCACAGAGCCCGGGGCTTCCGCAGATGATGACTATGAATGGTGCGAAAGTAGCACTTATTTAAATCACTTTTTTTTTTAACATACAGCTCTTGAATTTCAACATGATACAGATATGTCTTTGTTCCTGCCTCCCCCCACCATGATACTTCTCCTGAGGTGTGCAGGGTTTTTGCTGGAACCACAGTAATGAATCAAACTCTGGTAAACTGAATCATCTTTGTGAATGTCAGTTTCTATTTGCTTTTTGGCTCACTGAGTGATAAGGTGGCTGCTCACAGGTGTGGTTGTATTTCTGGTATTACCATTTCTCCCGTCTGTACATGCACATGAGTCTTTCATTGTCATCACTTCTGACATTTGTTACTATTGGTAGTAGAGATGATGGACATTTCTTTTTACAGCTAGTTGGAAATTTCTGTTGCCTGGTCTTTCTCAGATTTGGTTTCTTTGTTTGACTTCATGTATTTGGAAAATGGTAGCTACAACTGTTTAAAACAATACTGTCCCTGTAAACGGTTCCTTTTTTTTTAAAAAAAAACAAAACAAAAAAACCAAAACCAACCAACAACAAATCAAAAAGTGCTCCTGAAGAACAGGATTATATATAGTGCAGATGGCATCTTTCTTATTCAGTGATTAGATTATCTGTTCATGCTTTTCAAAAGGTATGAGAACAGCCTTATGAAACATATTAAGGAGCATGTATCTTATCATATTGGACATCTGAAGACACTTTTGATAAATGCTTTCTGATCAGTCTCTTTTTTTTTTTTTTTGGTGTGCATAAATGGAAGCAATTAGCTCTACAGGAAAACCTCCCCTATTTCCAGGTGAGTAATAGTGTGTATTTGCTGATGAATCAGGTGTCACCTGGGACTGAAGAAGCACTAAGTGTGTGATCTGAGTGAGTCATTTCCTTGGGCTCTCAAGGTTTGTCTTGCCACTGGTTCATGGTGGTGAGCAGCAGTAGTTAACTTCAGGTGACTATTTCTGAAAGTTAGGAATGTGTTAAATCCTTCGTCTATAGGAAAAAAATGTAACATTTTACCCGTACTCGTTGCATATGAAATCGCCAAGACATGTTAGAAACTAGCCACATCACTTTGGTAAAGTTTGGATAAACACCAGTAAGACTGCACATGTAAGCATTCACATCTGCATGTTACAGTCTGGGCTGCGTTAGAGTGGAAGTGTGCTCCAGAGGAGGGCACCAGTGTCTGAAGGTGGCAGTGGAACTGGTGTGACAAACCACTCGGTGGCCTGGTAGCCAGAACTCACCGAGTTCAAGCTCTGACTGATACCCCTTACAGTGTCTAGAAGCCCCAGTGAGATCAGGTGCTCTGATCGGGTTTAAAATACACGCTCATTAAAGCGTACTTGTCTCACAACTGCATAATCATTCTGATGTTATTGCTGCTGAAAGAAACAATACATCCTCTATTTTCTTGTAGCTTGTTGCTTGCTTTAGAGGACCTTCATATACCAATTGTGGGGCAGCTAATGAAATTGACCTCTGCCATTCATTAACATCGGTAACTCTTCGGGGTTTTGTTGTTGTTGTTGTTTTCCCCCTCACAGTGGTCAGTACAACTTGAATGCCAATTTAGACATTCTCAACACAGACTGAACAGTTGCCTGAAAATAAACAATTAAAATGTCATCTCTCTGGGCATGTTTGGGTGAACAGTTGTCTTTGTATCTTTTTTTTTTCCCAAATGTTTTGCCTCTGAGTCTTTGTTATTCCCTTCTGAGATGGGAAAGTTCAGCTATTGAACATGCAGGTTAGTATTTCAGCTTGCTAGCTTCGTACATGTGTTACAGCGGTCCATTTTTCTTCTAATCACATTGGTGCAGTTGTAACTCTGCACAGTAGTTTTTGTGAGAGTGCCTCTGTGTTGGCTTAAAGCATGGAGGAAAGCATTGTTCTCTTGATTTGCTTTTAGAAAACAACAAAACAGAATGAGGAGCAAAATCATGGGAAGAGGTATCTGTTTTTACACAGATCGTTGACATAATGCCACTTACACAGAGGTGGCTGACAAATTTTGCTTTGAAGGCGTTCACCTTTGTGAAAAAACAAGTGGTCTTTAATGCTGAGTTCAGTAGAGCCTCTCTCTTGGAGTCTCTGGAGTTGCAGTTCTGTTAGCAGCGCCACAAAATTGTTTGCTTCTGAAGAAGCCATCGAAGAAGAAAATAACAATTTTTATGTAATGTCAGATTTCCCGTCTCTTCAGCGCCTTGCACGATGAGTGATCTGTGTGGGTACTGACTGGGTACTTGCTGAAGACTTGGAGAGAGCGTATACGATATCTGAAGAATTGGCTTCTAATGATTTTCAAACTGCCTTCTCTCTGAAAATAATCATAAAGAACCATGATCTTGTTTAGTGCATATGAACATTGTGAAAGGGAAATGATCATCTCTGTAATGGTCTGCTCCTCCATTCCTGATAATGGATGCTGAAGTCAAAGCAAGCAGTGAATGGGGGCAGTTTCTGTTTGTGTCGGAGGCATTGCTGTGTATTTTTTTCGTTGTTGTTGGAGTGGATCATTTTTTGTTAGCTTTTTTGAGATTCTCCGGACTTTTGTTGTATTGCTTTAGTGTTAATTAGGTGTATTGTTTTGTGTTATTTATTGTATATTTTATGACAGTCTGATTCAGTTTAGACAGTTTCTTGAAAAATGTCTGACAGCCAGAATATTTCAGAAATCAGTTAATCTTCTCTTCAGATTTTGCATTTTGTGGTTGGTAAGGTAACTAGGGAAAGTGAGAAAGGGATCCTTGTTGTGCTTCTCTTCAAATGGCTCAGGCAAAATCGTAAATTGATTATAATAGGTGTTCTGAAATTGCTTTCTTAAAAATATTCAGAAAAGTATTGTATACATTTCAGTGTTCATTCTTTGGCTCTAGGATGACTTTTTTTCCCTAAACATGAAAAAATCCTAGATATTTCTCTATATTCTAGTAAGTAATTTTATTTATGTATCATTGACAACTATCTGCTAGTTAGCATTCTGTTTATACTCGAGAAGCATACAATGGCCTGCTGAAAGGAAGGTCTGCCAGATTTGGGCCCATAGCTGGGTGTTAGGTGAACAAATCCCTGGGATAGTACTGTGGCTTTCTGAAAAGGTAGTTGTTCCTGCCATATGATTTTGATGTCAAAATGTATCATTTAGCTTTCTGTGGCTTCCTGCCAATTGTCTTGTATGAGAATTGAAGTTGCTGAGAGTTGATGGACAAAGGCTGTCTCTTAAAATATTGTATTTTAAAATGCGTTTTAGTGGTAGTGCCACAGGAATATCGTTGAATCTGTATTTACTGGATTTCTTTGAAGGAGGGAGAAACCTTTTATGCTACAGAAGTGTGAAAATGTTTTGCAGGAGCCATTATTGGTGAAACAGTTCTTTTACTGAGTTGCAGCTTTCTTACATACTGGGGCAGGGTAAGATGATTGTACTTTAGGTTATGGCTTTCCTTTGCAACTTTTGCAATGCTGTGTTCATGTAACTACTATTCAAAAATCTCTGATACTGCTTCTTTTTCAAAGAAAAAACACAGTGAAGATAACTATTTGCCACCAGAGATGTTTTAAAAAACTACTTATGCCTGCTATTATTTTGGAGTACAGTCTGCCTGCATATCTCTTTTTAAGAAATAATTAATGATGAAAGGGATTAAATACAAGTTCTTAAACCACTGTATTTTGTTGCTATAAAAGTGGGAAAGCTTGATAACTTCATTTTTTAATCTGGTTTTGTTCAAGATTTGCAAAGGTGACGAATACTTATAAGAGTCTTCGTGCAATGTCTTTGGTGACGTATGGGAACGGGAGGTAACTGCTGGTTTTTGAACATGTTGAGAAGCCAACATCTCAAGGTGTCTTAATATAGTTCTAAAAATTAACATATATTTCCCAATTGTCCCTCCTTCCTGTATTTTTAAATCCAGGATCATAACTTAAGGTGCAATTACATTTTTGCATATGCTCTCTTTCTCTCTTTCATGCTTTCTCTTTTAGGAGAGAGATTTGGATCCATAGTGTTGTGGTGAGGCTGCTGGGGCTTGCTAAATCCTTGGACTATTACCTCCTCCTGCTTCTCTTCCACATGGGCACACTTGATACCGGTTGGGGAGACCTGGAGCCTATCAAGCATGGTTATATGGCTCAGGGGCTGAGGAACAAGGGCATAGAGGCCAAGGGTTTTCTCCTTGATCCTCCCAGTGGGGGTGTAGGGCTTGAGAAGAAGTGCATGGATCCTGGAGGTCAACAACTGGTTGCACAGCTGATGTTGACAACAGGCATTTGGTTTTTACAACCATGGAGACCCTCTCTGAGGATCAAGGAGTGCTCAGAAGAGACTGAATCTACCTGAACAAGTCAGGCAAAAAGCATCTTTGCCAACAGGCTGGCCAGCCTGGTGAGGAGAACTTTAAACTAGGAATGATGAGGGAGGGAGATGACAACCCACAGACAAGCGAGGAAGTGGTGAACTGGGTTGGCAAACAAAGGGCACAGGGTGATGTGGCCTTGGAAACAACACAGCAGGGCTGAAGGCAGAAGTTGATTCCATGGACGATGAAGGAAATACTAATACTCATTTTTGCTTAGTGTCTAACATTCCTAGTGAGTCTCCATTAGACTCAAGGTTTTGATAAATCTTAGTATCTAATGTTTGTAGCAATTTTTTAATATAGTCTTATAGTGAGGAACTATTTTTGACACATTAGTATCTTGATAAAGTGATCCTTGATAACGTGATCAATGTCTTTCCTTATCTTCACATATTGATAGTGAAGGTAACACTAAGTTAGAACTTGTAAAAGCAAAGAAGTGTTCTTACTTTTGTGCCCACACTTTTGCGCATAGAGCTTTTCATCACCTGTGGTGTTTGCTGGATGCAATTTTTTTCAAATACAACAGAGAAATGAGACTGCAGGAAATCATGTCTCTGCTCTTGATAGTTACCCTTTCTTGACCACTATTCTGGGCCAATGACTTAAGCTTCAATTTTGGGCGTCTTCTACAAAACCATACACTTTTGAAGTGAATAGAGGTTTTTTGGTTGGTTGGTTGGGGTTTTTTGGGGGGTTTTTTTTTGGTTTTTTTAATTTACTTAAATGGGAGTTCAAAGGTGTCGTACCAATTATACAGTCTATTTTCTGTCTTTATCAGTTTCCTTTAAAAAAAACTTACTTCCATGCCAACTGTATTTCAAAACTCTTGTCTGAAAAGAAATCTTTATTTACATTTTTAAAAGGGCAATCATGTGTTGATTATTTTGTAAATATTACCCCCATAAATCTTGACATTTGAAAATATTTTCTTTTAAGTGGTATTTGTGCATTTATTTACTCTACGCAGAGGACCCGTGTTCATTCTGGGAGCACAGAGTAATAAAACTCAGTTTCTTTCAAGATCATACATTTAATATTGGCCTATTTAAATCAATCAGGGAAGTGCAAAAGCTCCTGTCATTCAGTTTCAAAGTCCATAATTTTTTGTCTTGGGTGGATAGACGGGAATATTTGTACGAAGGCCTCGCGCACCGTGACCAGTGGCGAGTTCATGGCAGCTTCCCCCTTAACCAAACGTTACATAGCAAACCTTGTTTCTCCCATTAAAACTCTGGGCCAGGGGGACTATGTGGTGGATTGGATCCAAGAGCTGGTCTGGTTGAGTTCTCTCCCTCTCTGCCCCCTCACGTTGTTAAGAAGGATTTTTTTTTAGCCCCTCTCCCACCCCACGTCTGGCTCCTTGATGGCCCAACAAGTGTTGGGAGCAGCCCAGCTTGAGGGGATGGTGAACAGGGAGGACGCAGGCCTAGGGGACGGCACAAGGCTGAGGGGGATGCACACTAGTGAGGAGCTGAGATATCTGGGTTAAAATACCTTGGCACTTTTGAAAGACAAACGTGTCTTTTTCTCAACAACCTATCACCCCCCAAAAAACCCCAAACCCTTTTTGTACAAGATTTAAGAAACATTTGATAATTTTCTCTTATCACGGTGCACGATCAAATGCCTTGGTCAGTACTGTGGTCAAAATTTCCTTTGAACCTACAGGTCTTGCAGGTAAATGTAATATATTTTATTATCAGGCAACTTGTGTGTAAAATTTTTCTTAGCTTTGGCCTAGAAATACACTTCACAAGGCTAGAGACTGCCAAGTGACCTAAAGCAGTGAAAAATGGCCTTCCTTCCAAATCAGTATGTTGGAAAAATTCCCTTCTAAAATTAACTGCTCGGTGTTAAATTTAATTTTTCTTTTAATTCTTGGCAAATAAATGTAAATCTTGCTTTTTAAATGCTGAAAACGTCTTGGTAGTTTTTAGGGAGTTGAAGGGATGTAATTTTGAATATAAGGTGCTCTTACATAGCGGCTTGTGAGCTTTCTTTCCTCATGAGCTAAAATCTTGGAAGTAAAAATTAAATTAAATTCGAGAAGTTGGAAGTCCATTTTTGGTGTGCAGTGGCAATTGTTTCAGGGTGTGTTTCCTACTCATTAAGCTCAAAGGGGATTTGGATTAGTCTAATGTGTCACTGTGAGTAGAACAGCAAGAAAGTCCTTTAAAGTTGTCTACCCTTTTTAGCCTTTTTTTGGTGGTACCCTCTTAACACAAAGCAAGCACTAAAAGATATTTTTGTTATTCAGTAAAGCCAGTCTTCAACCACGTATAGAAATGACCCAGACGTATATGCTGGCATATTTATTTTGCATGCTGAATGACTGGTTCTTACACATAATGGAATTAAGAATAAAACACCAGAAGTGAAATTCTGGCCTCCCTGCAGTCTGGTTTGCTGCTGGGAGCTGGGCAGAGCTGAACTGTTGTGTCAGATGCCGAGTTCCTTCTCTCTGTGTTTAGTTGGCACAATTATACTTCAGCTCTTTGTAGCCCACGTAGTCATGTGTGTTCCCCTTCGCTTCTGCAGGCCTGTGGAGTCAACAATTTATATTGACAAAGGAAACCTTATCTGTCTTCTCTTAACAAAGGTAATGCCGGCTGCAGAGTCATGATGTCAACTGTGTTAGGTTTTTGTCAAAAATACCTCTCCACTGTCAATTGGAGTACTGCAAAAGCCAGAAGGTTTTCACAGCTGGGGGCACAGAAAAGATGTTTTTTTGCTAATAAGGTTGCAGACTGCTTTATTTCTAATAGTCTTGTATTGTTCTAAGGCCTGACACTTTTTACAGTGAATATTTCTGAGATGTTCTGTAATAACTTTCATTTTAGAATATATTTCACTCAAAATACCTTCAAGGTAATGGAAGGAAGAAAATAATATTTAACTGAATATTTGATTTTTTTACTCATTTAAGACACTGAGTATCTTCTTGTTCCTGGGGCACTGCAGGCATCCTTTTGTGTGATGAAGAAGATTTGGACATTGCTTCAGGCATATGTTTTGTGTTGTTTGTTTGTTCGTGGTTTGTTTTTTTGGGGGGTGGGGGGTGTTTGGGGTTTTTTTTTTAAATTCCATGAGTAGTAGGCAAATGCAGCATCACAAAGCCAGTGGTTGGTGGGAGTCTGGGAAAGGGCTGTATTCTCTCCTCTGAGTATCATGACATCAGGTAACTTCCACACTGAATTGTGGTTTGGAATGGTGAAGTCTCCCAAACGTACTCCTTTGGCCAGCTATTTCTAGGTTGCCCACAGGGAAGTGTTTGAAGAGCTCTCTCGGTGCCTTTGCTTCCTTTGCTGTTCAGTGCCGCTTTGTAAAAGCGCGCACACGTGTCTGTGCAGCCCAGCGCCCTGCAGAAATCCTCGCGGTGAGGCAAGTTTGCAGTGCTGCCGAGTGCCGCGCTGTACCGTTGCATCATGTTCCCCATAGAGAGCTGCCATCTCTTACCTCTCTTCTCTCTTCCTGTGGTTAAAAGGGACAAATCAACAGGTTTGCTGCCACAGACAGTCCTGTATAGACCCATAAAGAGGATCAAGGCTGAGGATCTCTAATAATTCGGGCAGTGGCAAATGTTTTGCTTTTTATTCACTACAAACTGCCAAACTCAAACCTGTGATGTGAGAAGTTCAACATACAAAGTTGAAAGGCAAATTTTGCCTGAAAAAAACCAAAAACAAAACCAAAAAACAACAACAAAAATGCTTGTAATCCCCTCTCCCTCACTAGTGGACCGTTATTTTGCACTTATTTAAATGATCACAGTTCTGTGGGGTTTCTTCCTCTTCGCTGTTGTGCATCATTCTGTAACTAGTTGCTAGTTTTTGCATCTCTCTTGTGCTTTTAGCATAGATGGAGTATTCAGATGCTTAGATGACCTTTTTTATCTTTCTGGTATATCAGATGTCTATTCGGATTCTTTTCAGATGCTAGAATATAGATGTGGCTTCATGAACAGAAGGAAACAGGATTGCTTTTGTACACTTTTTTATTATTACCCTTCAGAAAGACCTCGGGTGGTGGCATTTGAAAATCACTAGTCTGCTGGGGTTAGACACTGCCCTTGTTCGATGTATTTATGAAGCCCTTAAGCAGATACACTGAAAGTTGAGGCTGCAGCATCAATGTTGTGTTTATGACTTAAACCACATCCTTTTCTTGAAAAAATAGAGAGTGAAATATTTGTACTTGTTCAGCACGTGGCTAAAATGAGTGCTCAAAGGAAAGTAAATGAGCACACACTCATTCTAGATAGGATAACAGTGATGAGTGAACTGTGAAAGCATCAGTATTGATAGCTGTCAGTCTTCAGGCTGTTCTGGAAATCTGCTTAAACACCTTCTGTAAAAGAGATTTGCTATTGTGCTTGATGTCCAAAGTGCCTATTTTTGGTTTTGTTCATCGAGTGTTGTTATGGTTCCTCCTTGATTCATTAGGTCAAGAGCTGCATCCATCAGTGTGCCTGCCAGGTGCTGTTTGCAGTGGCACCGTTCAATGACCGCCTGGGTTCAAAGCAGGCAGCGCATGTGCTTTAATAACATCAGTTTCAGGTCAAGTGTTCCGGAGGCTGTCACAACTCAGTGTGTTTCCAACTGCGGTTTTGATCCTTATATTGATCTTCGCAGTTTTGTGTTGTGTGTGCCACTACACTGCTTGTACAGCTGATGTAGTGGTGGTTGCCCTGCTCTGTAGGACCAGGGTGGGATTGGTAGAAGTAGCAAGTCGTAGCTCTGTCTGTACCTGTCTGAATTTTGTGTGATTCACATTCAGATTTCCTGTGTACTGTTTCAGGATTAATGTGCACAGAGTAAAAGACACGTGACAGGATTCTTTCTCCAAGCTGAAAATACTGACCTGGAGCGTATTTTTGTGTCTTGTCTTAACTTGTTTTGCAAATTCCTTGCTGTTTTATGAGAATTCCCGATTCTGGCAGTGTCTTAGAGTACCGACAGGGGTCACTCACATAGCTTTTCCTCTCCCTCTGCCCCTATGTATAGGGTACACGAGTTTGGGTTTGTTGGGGTTTTTTCAGTTCACAGTATTCATGGGAAAACCTTGATTCTTACACAAGGTTGTCTGTCCTGTTTTTTATTTTGTTTTGTTTCCCAAATGAACTCTCATTTTAGCACCTTGCTCCCAAGTGCAATTAGCCTGTGTCAGTGGCGCGGACACAGTAATGTCATCACTTGTTTTCTCCCTATCGCATGCTTGAACCTCCCTCCTCAGCATTGGAGGTCTAGTAAAAGCTGACTAGTAGCATACTGTGGATCCATTAGTTGTCTTTATCTGTTACATTCTGAGCTGGAGAGATTTTAGTTCAGTTATATAATACAAGAACCCCAGTGTGGTCAGGAACCTTTTCTCAAAACGAAACAGAATTGCTATAAAGGCAAGACGTCCTGTGTATTAACCCAATTTGTATGAACTTCTCCACAAACGGAAGTAGTTTTTAAACGCCTTTAGTAAATAGAGGGAAGCACATAGCAAAATAGTGTGGAACTAGTGATGGGGAATGTAGGAAATTTTTGAGTTGCAACCCCTCAGTATCTTAAGGTTTTAAAACAGACTGAATGCATTTCTTCAAAGGCCTGGATAATGTGTTCGAGGCATCTTAAACCTTTTTCAAAGGGCCTTTGTCTGCCTTGGGGGTTAGTGATGGGATCTTTTTGTTGAAACTTCTTTTGAAATTCTCCATTGGTGACATTAGCAGCAGTAGCGCTGTACTGTTGAAGCTGAGAGGAACAGAAAACCGTCCTTGGAAAACTGGCCCTCTCTCTTTCCATCACTTTGTCATTTTTTTCATTCTTTTACCTTATATCTCAAATAAGATTTTGACACATGCACAGGAACATAAGAATAATTACATAGAAGTTATTGAGTAGAGGATATTTTGAGTATTGCATTTTAGAAACTGTAAAAAATCTGTAGAAGTGAAAATTAAACTGAGAATATAAGGTATACCAGAAAACTGGAGATAATAATTGTGATTAGCTTGCTGTTTAAAGGAGTTATTTATCTGAAAATTAATGGGAAAATTTGAATCCTTTTCATGACTGGTAGGAACTGAAGAAGGAACCGATGTAGGAGTTACTGGAACATTTTCAAGGGCTTGAGGCTGTAGAGATAACATGAGCCCAGCTTCAGTGTGGTGTAACCCTGTTCTGACTGATGTCAGTACTCTTGCTCGGGAGAGTACGAATTAGCCGGTATGGCATTGTTAAAATTCACCATTCATGTTGTGTGCAAGAAGCCTGGTACTTGCTAGTATGTGTATGAGTTTCTGTATTAATGGAAAGGGGGGTGGAAAATCTCCACAGTTAAGAAGAATTAATGGGTGAGTTCAGGAAGGTGTTTGAACATGCTCGTTAATGCAGGTCCCAGAGATCTCTGCCCACCTGAAGAGGGCCAGCTGCCATTCCATGAATTCTTGCTGCTAATAAGGGTTGTCCACAGCATCTGTTTGGTTGTGTTAAGCTATGCCTGTAAAAGTCTTCACAATGGACAGGAGCTAAAAACTTTGAGACTAGAGGTCTCTGAAAAGAAAATAACCAGGAACTTCTCCAACTTTCATGATAGCAACGTTGTTAGTGCTTAATCTGAGGATGCAGAACACAAGGCAAAATTGGCAAAGAAAATGATCCCTGTGAAGAATGACTTATATCCTGTCCTGCCAATAGCAGCTGTATTTGGTATTTAGAGGAATGTTCATGTGTTTGACAGACTTAGATACATCACTCTCAGTCATGTTACTGTCACATTTTTGAAGGAGCACACATCTGTGATTTGAAGATTTTCTTTTTTTTTTTTATTTCCTTGGAACTCTGTGGAATATCAGCACTGTTGGGAGGAGGCAATGCGGGTAATGTCCTAAAGGTGTACTATAACCTGGACATCATACATACATTATGTGAATGTTAAATGAAAGCCAGCCTTGCATGATAGAATTCAGGTGAATATCACTGCAGAACTGGAAGATCAGGAGCGTTTTGTTGAGTTCTTCAGCTAAATTTGGAGTTGCATGATCCACTTCTGTGGATACAGTTTAGATTATTAAGAGTGTTACTGCCTGCAACTTATCCTTTTTCTATTCTTCCAAAATGGAGGCTTATTGCCAGTCAAATCTGGTTTTGTCCACTAGAAACTCTTGTCTGTCTTTTGAGGTGGTGTCTGTTTATCTTAATTTCATAAATCTAGTGTAGAGGAGGAATCAAGTGTTATACCACTCCCGCAGTTCTGCCAGGTCTTGTGGAGCTAAGGGGTTACGTGCAGGGAAGGTAACGTGCTACGGACAGGAATGAATCAATGAGAGAAGGAACTGGAGAAATGGCTGTGCTGTCAAAGCAGCAGTTTGTGTACCCATGGTCTGTGGTGTCTCACTGCCTTTGGAACTTTTGATGTCAGTGTGCTACTTTTCTGAAAATAAAGGAAGTTTCACTCTGTTTTTATTTGTGCCGTTGGGATGGAGTTAAACATATACTAGCTAAGTACATAATAAGAAAACAGAATAGATTGTAAAAGCCAGGAATGAGAGCACAGACAATACGAATCTCTGCTTCAGATTGGATTTCCTTAATTCTCTTTTAGGTATAACACTAATTCTTCTTGAATAATTGTTTGGTTTCTGATGAGAAGTTTTAGCTTTTCTATGTGTCTTTCCTTTGCAAAATGAAGTCATTAAGCGAGAGCCTTATGATTAAAGGAAAGAATCAAGCCCTTCCTAACTAGTATGCAAAATTGGCAAGGTAGTTAAGAAGCTGGCTTTAATACTCCAGAGTACAACTTTCCATTTCCAAGTCCTGTGTTTTCTTGAGGAAATAGCTGCTTTCAGTAAATGTAATACGCTTCACTGCACTTCTTAGCCTTGTCTGTTACTGTTGTGCCTGCAGAACACAGGTCATTGTAACTCAGCATTTCTTAATCTTTCCCATTTAGGTAAAGATCATCTAAATAGGCACTGACAGCAGCAAAATACAACTGACCTTGCTTCTTGCACTAATGGGTGTATATATAGCCATGATATTGCTATTCGTTTGTTGCAAATATTTTGATAGCTACCTGTTACTTGTATATTTACATATCAAAATTTTAAAATGTTGTATAATATGGAGACTGGTGTTCAATTGGTGGATAATGGGAAAACAGGCAAACTTGAGTCACAAGGCATTGGTGAGCAGCTACAATAGGAAGCCGGGCCAAAAATGTCTTGTAAAACTGTGGCAGATTATAATGCAATTTCTAATTTTTATCAGGGCTAAGTCAAGGACAGCTGTATATGTACGTATTCACATACATACAGTTGCAGTATACATACACATCTTACTTTGTAACCGTTTTATAAAACGATAGAACTATTTCTAGTCTGTGACCAGCTGTTAGGATGCAGTAGATGCTGGCTTGCTACTTAGGTGTTTTGTGATGTTTTGGAACATGAGTGGCCCAATTCATGTAAGAAATGCAACTCCAGTGTGCTTTGGTAGTGATCTTGATGCTCTGTGGTTTCTCTCTTGATGTCAGAACACCTGGAGAATGGGGCACGTCCTCCTCACTTTTTCTGAAGTACAGGTTGGAGGCCTTAGTTCAGAGAAGGGTCTAAGCACACTGAGAATGGCCATCTCGTTCCAAGAAACTTGACTTGAATTCCAGTTTAATGCTATTTTTTGTGGTGGTTGAGGAGATGCTTTTTGGGGAGAGAGAGTGAGTTTTTGTGAATTTAGACCTATATAATATTTACTTCATGCTAAAATCAGGTGTACTCTATAGTTCTTGGGAACTGATACTGTAAAATAAGCCTATTTTGCCCATCACTTCTGAAATTGCATTGAGTGCTCAACTTGAAAGTAAGAGCTGGATAGAATTACATTTACTATGTTATGTACAAAGGGCCTTTATTTTATAACCAACCACAACAAGTACTTTATAACTGTAGGTAAAGAATCCCTCTTGGCACAGGCAGGGGGATGTGTGTTTGCTTTTTCTGTTCATTGATAGAGACACTTAAGAATTTTTGGGACACTGGAAGAAAGAATGAAGCAACTGGCTAAATCTTCTCTTTTAAAATGCTGTTTTATAATATAACTTGTTTTAGAGTGTCTGGATCATCGATGTTCTTTTGCAGTGATTTTTCTTGTATTGTTTTTGGTAATACAAATATTAGATATGCCAGTAATAATGTGTCATGTAAATTTTTTACTGCAAATAATAAAGCAAAAGAAATCTTTAAAAAGGTTTGTTTTGTGTAAGAAGGCATGCCAGGCAGACTTACATCCAACCATGCACTGTCATGTTTTAGACTCGTACATCACACAACTTTCCTGTCAACATCTTGGTGCTGACATCTGTCAACACTAACATTGTGGCCTATCCAGGGAGCAGACAGCACAGCTGCTGTTTAGTTCTCCCCAGTGATTTAACTCGAACCAAAATATCTCAGGGCTCAGTCTTTCTAATTTCCCCGAGACTACCAAAACCATGTTTTTAAAGTAAGGGATGTGAACATCTCCCTAGTAAGAACTTGGAGTGATAACTGATTTCATAGACACCGCTGAGTATCTGTTGGATAGTGTTTTGTTGCTACTGCTCTTGATGCCTTGCATCAGGTTTCAGACTCTTTCAGCCATTTTCCAAGAGAAACAAGAGCACAAGGTACAGCAATCCCTCTCCTCCTGCACCACCAGCTTTACCATACACTAAATATGATGGAACATACTTGAAAATGGAGCTAACAAGCACTATCTTTATAAAATCTAGAGCAATAGGTCTGCTGAGAAGTTGAGCTGTCCCTTTCATGTGGGAAAGCCCTGAACTTAGTTTGATCATCTAATTGTATGAATTCTGTCTCGTCCATGAAGGCACAATTTTTAGTGGCTTTTTGCTTTGCGATCGGCTCACTCTACTGTAGCAGATGTCCTCTTCTGCTTTTTTCAGAGTTGAAGGCTGTTTTCCATCTCCTTCTGCTAAGAAGATGTAGTTGAGTTGCTGCTCACTATAGAGCAACTAAAATAGGATGGAGAACCCAACTTCAATATGCAGCTTACTGAATCAGTGGCCTCTACATGCAAGTGGTTCTGTAAACCAGTACAGATGCTGTGGGCCTTGGCATGCATCCCTTGTGTGTGTGGACAACACCTAATGCATTGTAAACTGGGTGGCTCCACAACTTACAAGTTATATCTGTGGGGACAGGGCTCAAGTATTTGTGCTGGTCACAAAGCTGTTTACCCAAAGCAAGTTGTCTCCAGCCACTGCTGGTTTCTGACTGGGTTCCACCATCTTCCTGAGGGACACTAGTTAACCCAAACTGAGGTGAGCGTCTGCTAAAACTGACTGTCTCCTCAGCTTTGAGAGAGACATAGCTGATACGTTTTCTGCGTGGGATGCTCAGGTTGGTGCCTTGAGGGAGTGCAGAATCCTGTCTCTTCTGCAGGTGTTTCTTCCTCTGAAGCACAGTTTCTCCTTTCTTTGCTGTTCTTTCTCCTTTATCTAATTCTTGTCTGCTGCTATGTGACACCAGTAGGCTTCCTAGGTATTTCTTTCCTTTTTTCCTGACAAAGCTTGCTGTCTTCAAAGTCTCTTGAGTAAGTTTGTACTCCTGTGTTCTATAGGGAGGTTGACAGACTTAGTCTACCTGTCGTCTTATATCTTCTGTGTGGTTAATAATAGAGAAATAAAAGACCACTTACAGTTTGGAAGTGTGCTATGTTTCTGAGGGCAGAACTGGTAATTTTCATGGACAGATTGTATAGCAGCGTTTTCAAAATGTGTGTCAGAATTTATAAATTGTACAAAGGCAATTTCTCCAAAACACCACAGAAAGTCTTCTGAATGAGCATGTACTTTAATAGAGCAATATCTGTCCTTTAAAAAGCACAGGCATACTACACTTTTTTTTTTCCCTTCCTCAACTCTTAGTCATTTCCAGTAATATTTACTATTGCATCAGTCATGTCATATCCATCACTCAACTGTTGACTGCATATGCAGTTTATTGTCTGCATTGCTGCAAGCATGCATATGCATTTCTCTTGAGTACCAAAGTAAAACATTTTGAAAACATGAGTTATTTTTTTATCTAGTAGCAATATAAATATTTAAAACTCAATGTTTCACAGGTTATGTTTTCTTCGGTCTTTTCTAGCTAGGGAATGAAATACTTTGACTTCTGGCAATTTAAGTGCTGAAGCTGTTGACTTATCTCTGGGCCCAGTCTAATACCAGGTAGCTAATTGGTAGATTTGTTTCAGAAATAGATAAGTACTCGTGCTTTAAACAGTAAGTACATAAGTTGGTTAAAGACTTGAAGATGGCTGCTCCTAAGCAACAGTAGCTCTCTCTAGCTCACTTACCTTTGCGCAGTAAGGAGAAATATTTGTGCACTATCTTCTGATCTCTTGGTTCACTAAGTCAACAATGGAAGATGTCAATAGAAAGAAAATGAAATATGATGAGGAAAGGTGGAAACTTACAAGTCTGTCACAGTTTTTAAGATGTCCCTCTTATTTAGATGTCTTCTCTAGTCCTCCATCTTACGTCCTCTAGTCAGATGAAAATAGACTAAAAAAACCCCCAACCCCAAAACCCCCTGTGTTTTCTGAGGGTATTTTCCCTCAATATTTTGCAAAACCACGTATATATATGAGAAATAGTAAAGATACCAAAACCCTCTGTGTTAATACTTCCATATTCATTAAGAACGTAGTATGTGCATAATTAAGAAGTTTGAAGAATGTTTATGCTTGATAACTATAAAAGAGGACCTAATCTGAAGAAATGCTTGTTTTTCAGAATGCTGAAACCAAGGTGGAGGAAGCAGCTAAAGAGAGTCCGAAAGCAGCCAGACTAACACAGCAGTCTTCAGAGGATAATGAAGTATTTGGTGAGTTACTCAAGACAACTGAAAAATGTTATTTGATCTGTTAGTTCAGAAAAGAGAATTCCCACAAAGTCCTTGTGATCTACTTAATGTTGCTGTATGGCATCTGACTGAGGGCCGTACAGTTCCACAGAAACCTGGAAAGTTGGAGGAAAGGACCAAGAAGAACACAAAGAGGGATCAAAGGTTTAAAATAAATAATCTCTGAAGAAAGATTTGCAGTTGGTTACCACAGAGAAGAAAGATTGAATGCAAGTCTTCAACAAAATTAAAGATGTGTGCAGTAAGAGTGAAAATAAACTTTTCTCTGTCCATGATGGATAGATAGGACAAGCAGTGAATTCTTTAAATTGCGGAAAGAAAGATTTGATTAAATATTCACAAGGGGAATACTAAAACAAATACTAAACCATTAGGATTCATTGTCTGGAAAATGTGGAGATTTATCATTGTGGGCCTTTAAAAACAGGTTAGACAAGTTACTGTCTAAACTGATGTAATATAGTTCATCTTGTGGCAGAAGGGTAGACTAGATTACCTTTGAGGATACTTGGAGGCCTAGATTTTAGATAAACTCCTCTTGATAGTTTCCTGTGAATTCCTCCCCTGTCTTCCCCTGTAGGTTTTGCTGGTAGTTTTATTATTTGATCTGAAAGCTGTATTTGGCCTTTTCTTCTGCATTAAGATTGAGAAAAGAGCCAGGGAAACCTTATTATTCCAACTTTATGTTGATTTTATGCTAGTAGAACTCCAATAAAAAAGCAGTAGTCTCACATTAATGCAGGAGAGGAGAGGGCAGGGCTGAAAGTTTATCAGTTGATCTAGTATTTAGTTCCATTATATTTTGGAGTGGAAACTCAACATCTGCAGGTGTCATGTGGATTTTATTAAGGCTGACTAGCTTGAAAACTTTTAGATGAGTCAACTGTTTATGAATACAGTAAGGAATTTTTTTCTTTCAAGGTCCAAAAGGAATGGAGCATGAATAATTAAATCTCTCTTACTTACTATTTATGGAAACAATGCTTGTGGTCGTTTAAACTGGTTTTGTTTAAAGTCAGCTTTCCTCTGTGAAATAATATAGTGTGATTGGCACACGAGCCTGAATTCCTGGTATGAATGTTTCCAACACTGATCATATAATGCCAGCGTCTGAAGAATCCACAAGTGGATTTAAGTGGATTTAAGAACTAGGTTTCAACTTTATTAATTCAGTGGTGAGGCTATTGCCCCATTTCCTCTACATCTGTTCCACCAGTTATTTGCAGTAGACCCAGTGTTTCTGGTTATAGAGCCCCACAGCACTGTGTAAAGTGCGTCTCAAACTGTGTCCTTTCTCAATTTGGATCTCTCTTGTTTTCTTTCTGAGAGAAGGATGAAGACAGCAAAGGAAGGAGACCTCCATCTGCCTCTTTCTACCAGCAAAATCTCAGGCTTTTAAACCTTTTATCTATTCTGATCACTAGCCCCAAGTACCAGTGAACTAAACCAGGAGTTAGTCAAGCCTGTGGTCCATATGGGGACTGTGAACTTAAAAAAACAGGAATTAAAAACAATGAAGTAGCCGTAAACCATCCAGTGATCCATACCCTCACTACAGATTCTTTTACTGATTTAAGAAGGTCAACATGCAGCGTACTACATGTTCTTTAAAGCTAATGATTTACTAACAAATTGTTAAATATTTCCATGTTCCAAATCTGTGAACTGAACTGCTTATCTAAGATAAGCCAATATCAACCTTTGATAACTTGGCATCACAAGGACATTTTCTTTCCAACTCCAAAACCAGTCGTACTATAGTGTCATGTATCAACCCTTTTTACCACTTTACAAATGAAAGTGGTTTGTTTGAGTTTTTTAAGATTAGATCAAAATGGCAAATAAAATAAGAGGAAATATGGTGCAAATGGAGTCTATAATCTTCTTTTTCACCCTGGTCAAGTGAGGAAATCGAAGTGGACTGAAGGTGCAAATGAAACCACTTTAGTGTGAGATTCCCTGAGAGTCAGGGAGGAAATTTTGGCAGGTATAAGTTTTACGTGTCTGAGAATGATGCTACTGTATGTACCTCCCTTCCCCTGCAGTTCTGGACAATTTCTTAAGATGTTCAGACCCATCTCACAGGGAGGTAAATGATAAGCTTGAAACAGTTTTCCCTAGGTGAGTTATTTGTTGTCCTGTGACTGAAATGATTGGATTACAGAGCCTGCTCAGTTATTCTCCCTCTGGCTTGATCTATTTCAAGCTATCCCTCATTTATTTCTTCTTTCTTTTTCCCTAGTGATGCTAATTATAATGAGCATCAAGTATGCACCAGGAGTAGGTTAATTTATAGCTTCAGCTTTGACTAGAATCCCTGTTCTGAAGAATTTTAAATAGCATCCAGTCTCTCTAAGCGGGTGCAGCACAGCCTTTGCTTTTCAGTAGGTCGCTGTCTTCTGTGCCTTATTTATTTATTTTTCACAAAGATCACTTTCCCCAGCTTTATCTGGACAATGCCACCCCCTAGAGAAAGGTTCGCACAGGCAGCAGAGAAGTCAGTTCCCGCCTGACGCGGCCGCTGAGCCCCCTTCAGAAAGAGGGGCAGCACCCCTTGACTTCTGCCTGCCTGCTGCGCCTCGGGGCGCGGGTGTGCGGCGGGCGCTCGGGGGAGTCGGGTCCCCCGGAAAACACCGGCTGTCCCTCTTCCCTGAGCCGCCCGGTGGCAGCAACTGCCAGCGCCTGGCGCCCACCGGGGTGCCTGGGCTGCCAGGTCAAAGGCTCCTCAGCAAAGGAGGCAGAAAGCTCTTGCTTTGCTCTTGTCTCCCCCCTCTCCAAGGTTAGTATTGTCCTGGACCAGGTGACAAGATGATTTTATCGGGAGCAGGGAACCTATTGTGTACTGTGGACAGCATGGAATAGATGCCATTAACTAGAGATTGTTATACAGAAGATATCTGGGGGAGCTGTGCTGTTTGAATGCAGCAATATTTCTTTTGGAAATACTTGCTTCCAGAGTAAGCGTGGTTTCTGCAGTCCCTATCAGCTGGGTACAGTTTTGGAGGCAAGCACAGTACTATTGATTGAAAATGTTGTGGCAATAAAGAAGCAAGTGTGGATATCTCTTTCAAGTCTGCTAGACTCTGTAGCACCCTTTGTAAATACGAGTAAAGATTGATCCACTACTGTGGAGGACCACTTGTGAGTGAACATGAATGTCTTGGTTTTCTTCTTCCTCTTCGTATGAGTTGAATTTGGGAATTACCACTCTGGAGGGTTTTTTTGCATTTCTCTTTAATGTTAATTTTTGTACTGGGGTATGGCTGAAATGTCCTTATCAACAATGGAGCCATGTTGTACCAGCTGCTTTACAAAACAAACAAACAATCAGGTATGTCCTGTGTTTGAGAGCTCATTCTCAAAGGCGATGAACTTTTTATACAAGAGGATAAGAGTGGAGAAATGGAGCAGAAGGGTAAGGATATGGGAGAGAAGAAATCTAGTCTGTACAGTAATGGTATTGGTAACTATGAAATTCTGAATTAACAAGAGTTAGTTTTGTTTGTCCTTTGAAAGGATTTTCTTGTGACACCCAAGAGAGTTCTGTTGTCTGATATATACTGAATATGCATCTGTGATGTGGAACTAGAATGTCTTGCTTGCTACAAACTTCTGTTGAGCTTGCACGTAGTCAACATGGTCTCTGTTGCAACCACTATGTAGTCAGAAAAGGATTGTGAATGACATCTCAGTCCAAGCAAGAGAAGAAAAGTGCTGAGTAGAGTGCTATGCATTTAAAGAAATGGATTAGGAGGTGGCTGTTGACCTTACTTCCAGAGATAATTTTCAGAAGTTTGAGATCCAGTGCTACTCTACAACTGTGAGGCAAAAGCAGGGGGCCAAGCTGCCTGTCATTCTGACTGGGAGGGTTGGACCTTCCTTTGGTGCAACGCCTTACTGCGTTAACTTGGAGAAGGACAAATGCGGATTTTTTTATTGATACTTTTTTTCCATAGGGCTGAACTAGCATAAGATTACAAGTAAGGAAAAATTCTCTGCTGGGGAACTGTGATATGTTGACAGCATATTCCCCTTTCTGATAGCAATGAAAAGTCCAAGTGTACTAACTTTTCAAGATACAGTAAGTCTTGATCTCCTCAAAGAGGAAAGTTTAATTTCTATCTAGTAGATCAGTTCTAAAACTGTATTTGTGGAAGTGGCCATGGTTCTTCATAGCTTAGTGCTTTCCAGTGATCCGTGCTGTGTGGCTGGAGTTGTACTTGTGGGGTGTTGGGTTTTTTTGTTGTTGGGATTTGATGGGATTTTTTGTGTGTTTTGTTTTTATAAAAAAGGCAAAATGAACCACCCCCCCATCAGAATTGTAGAGCTTTTTTTTTTTTTCCCCCCTTTTTTTTTTTTTTTCCCCCTTTCTTAGCAGGAGGTAAGCTCTGTTCCGAGCATGGCAAAGTGACACTGGACATGGCACCATCTGTCATTCTGCCATTTCTAATTGCAGTGCTGGGTACATCTTGAGGTATCTTTGTATGCAGAGCTCAGGGATATAGCTAGAAACCATACATTCAGCACAATTCCACGGTGACCCTGACTGAACCTGATTCATTGCTTATACTGACGCCTGCTGCTGTATCCTACACAGAATGTCCTGTGGATATTTGTATAACCCTACACAGTTTGAAGAACTTCTGTCTCCCCGAGATTTCTGTCTGCAATGGTTTGACAGATGTAGTCATGCTCACCGTTGGCCTCCCTTAACATGGTAGGACAAGGGTAGCTGCAGTTGGTGTAGTCCCACCACTACACATGTAAGAATTTCTGGATGCTGTGTATCGGATACCAGTTTTGGGGGGCTTTTTTTGTTCAGTTGAGGATTTAATGATGGTATACAAAGCCCATTCTCCCGAAATAGTAGGCGGTGTCGACCTCTTACAAATTAACAAGTGCTTGTACAGAATATACTTAAAAGGCAGGAATACATATGATTGTGTGTTGTATCTGTATGGATTTCACTCTTTTCTTGATGCTCATTTAAAAAAGGGAGGGGGCAGAATGCAAAAGGAGGAGTTGGAAGGCATTTAGCAGCTCCTGGCTGCACAATGCCTTTATCAGGAGGTGATTTGGTCGTGTCAGGAGCTTGCTAAAAGCTGAGGGTTATTGTAGTTCAGTGACCTTCTTAGTGGGAAGCTTCTGTCTTTGTAAACACAATCAATTGTGGGACACAAGCTATGATTTTAATGCAAAATAATGGCAAGGTTACATGAAAAAAAATCAATCTGGTGAGACAGCAGCTTGTCCTAAAATAGATGTTATTACCGCGGTGCAGTTATTCCCTCTTGCATGAGAGGTAAATCGGGGAATTTAGTCTCCTGTAGATTTTCATTATAAGCTAATGATTCTGTTGTTGCAATTGTCCACATATTTCCACTTTCCTTCACTATCTCTTTCCTTTTCCCAGTTTCTTGCAAGACTTGACCTGTCTGCTTCCATCCAGAGACCACTGGTTTATCAACATTACAACAGCAAGACTAGATTAACTTTCTGAGATGGAAAGAATAGATTTATGTTTTAACAAAAAAAAAACACTTGGCATTTTTTGTGCAGTTGTTGGATCTCAGAAGTAGGGCTGAAACTCTGTTCTTGCAAGACCTTATGTATCCTAAAACACTTTTTGCAGACTATGTGTAGGGAACCAATTTACATATGGACAAGAGAAGCCGAAGACTAAAGAACTGCTGTGGTGGAAAGAGACCCACAGGACTTCAGAGGCAGCAGTTGGCCAACTGGTGTGATTTTTTTTTGTTAATTTAGGGTTTGAAGCTTTTTCTAAAGTGTAGATACTTGCCTTTTGATGTTAATTCTGTGGTTTGTTTGGTTGTGGCTCATTTTTATGGATTTTCTTTTTTTAACAGTAGCATTCAAACATTTTTTTCTGGCAGCCATCTGATGCTTTAAACAGTAACAATAGCTCTTGGACATCTAACTAGTTAATATGCCATTATAATTAATGTACTGCTCTACAGCAGCATCTAAAGCTTTAAGATTACTTTTAGCATGTTTGCCACGAAATTAGTGCACAAGCACTTAAGGGCATTTTAACAAGTCTGATCTGGTATGATTTTTCTTTTTTTCTCATCTGTACCACATGCAAGCTACATGCATAACAGAGGTTCAGGTTTTTCTCCTTCTTTCATAAGGACCGGAGTTGTTACTAGATTTGCTAGCATAAGCAGGGACCTGAGCCAGTGATGCCTGCTGTATTTTTAGCAGTGCAGGGTTGGTGGGCTGTGCTGGCTGTAATTAATCAGCACAATAACAGTATAATAAATGACTTATTTATTACTTTAATGCTTGCTATACAGTGTACATGATCTGCTGAATTTGTTCTCCTTGTTTATTCAGTGAGTCTGTATGTGAGATGGGGAGAAGCACAATAGGCATTTACCATCCTATTGTTATCCAGAACACACATTGTAGCTGATTGTAAAAGTGAGGATGGCTAAGGGTGGTCTAATGTCACATGTTGCTGGGTGGTGATACGAGGCCTTTGGCTAATTAGCTAGCCATGAAAACAAGTTACTCCTTTCCCAGTGTATTTTATCTTCTTTGTCCTGTTAGCCGGCTGCAGCCCAAGGGAGTATTCTGTTTGCACAGAAGAAACAGAGTCCTTAGTGTTCTCCGTCACTGATCCTTATGTACCATCCAGTTTGGTTAAGGCAGGATTTTATCTGTAAATGAATTAAAAGTGCTTCTGAAAGATCTTTATTTTGAGGAAAGTAGCTGGGATGTTGCTGTTGTCCCATTTCCAGTTCTGTTGAGGCTGAATAAACACTCAGTTCTGGTTTGAGTGAAATAAGCAGAATAGTCCTCCATGGGCCAACCACTCTTCTGTCATGTTAGCTGAAACAGATGTTGTCGTTAAAGTTTAATTACGATGTGACTCACTTTTTAATGCAATGGCTAGAAGAGAACCAGAATGAGTTTTTGTACAATCTATTAGGAGAATACAGAAACACCAGCTGAGACTGATAATCCTTTTGTGTCTTAAAAAAAAATAAAATACAAAAGCCACCAATTTTGGCTTCCTGCATAATAAGAATTATGGAATTTCGTTGGGTAATTCCTGGATCAAATCCGTAATACCCGATTTGAGCCAGAATAGCGTCCTATTGCAAGAATTGTATAAAAACAACGGATTCTCCTCAGGTTTTCAGTGGTCAGTTATCCTGGTTAAAAAGAGGCACTTTGCTGGTGGTCTGGCCCCTATAATGACCCCTGATTGTGCAACCAGGCTCCATTAGGCTGCCCATAGCACACGTCATAAGAGAGAAATCCTAACCCAGATTTTTTCTTACCTGAACACATAAGACAGAAAGCAGGGGAAAAGGGGAATACAGAGGTAAACATCTTGCCCTCATAAACACAGTAGGTCAGTATTAAGTTGGTGCTTCCCATCCAGTGTGCTGTCGATTGGTGAAATTTCAGTTCCTTTTAATTCCTTGCCAGGATCAGATGGGCCTGAGAAATTCTGGCTTGGATTTCTTAGTGGTACCTCTCACTGACACCTCCATTTAAGCCTCGTTCATTGGCAATACAATTTGCAATCATAATTAGCTCTACTGACTTTGGCAAAACTATAAAGATAGTGAGTTGAGCTTAAAAATCAAAAGTCCATCAACCTGTCCTTCCAGCATTAAAGGGGTGGGCTGGAGTATGAAAACTGCTGTGGATTTTCTTACGTTCAAGTTGTTGCCTGAAGAGTGTGGAAGGGTGGTGAGAGAGGCGTCGTAGCTGCACCCTCTCATCCAGCAGCAGCCCTTCTGCGAAAGTATCAGACTTGGTATATGATGGGTGTAGCTCTGGAAGGGAGAGCCAAGCAACAGTAACTTACCGTGAAAGGATTATGGAAGTAGAGAATGACAGCATATTGTAAACACCCAATGCAAGCTGTTTTGGTGGTGACGCTGACAAAATATTTTTATTTCTATGCTGAGGTAATCTAAATTAGCCTAATGTATGACATTTGCAAGTGGGTCCACAGGACTGATAATGAATCTAACGGTGGTGAAGAGTCAAAGCAAGAAAGAACGCAGAGCTTTTGAACGAGTGAATGAAAATTTGCAGGACTTGGCATCTGTCGTCTTCCCCTTGGCACTCCCATCTCTGTACCCTGGAGCTCTGTGAAACTCCAGGGCTCCAGTACCATGTCAGGCAGCCACCCCACCCCTACGTGAAGCTATGGCGTTCTGTTACGCGTTTGTTCAAGAAGGCTGACTGTGGTTTGGCTTAACTCCTTCAAATACATAGCTTGGCAGCACTTGTGCAATAGGACAGTTTTATGGGCGTGACAGTGTCCCTTTAAGTGCTGACAAGGAGGCACAGAGCAGAAATTCATGTCTGAGGTATCTGTTTTTGATGAGGAAAATAGAAGTGAAAAGGACTAGTATTTACTGGTGTGCACACACTGGTACTTGTACAGAAACATCCTGGTGGCGACAAGGCTGCAGTCGCTTACAAGCCTTGCGAGGAGCAGAGAACAGCCATGATAATGCTGTTCTTTATTTTCAGTGCTGTTCAGAGCAGGCTCCCTCTCTAGAGCCTTCGCTGTGCTTCCCTTCCCTGTTGCCAATGAAAAGCTTGGCTTTCTCTAGGTTTTTTAATATTCCCACTTAATTAGAAGGCACCGTTTTTCTACTGGATACAAAGTATCTCCATCAAAACAGGAACTTTAAAATAGTCTGAGTGATTTTTAGTAGCTGTCATCCATTGTGGTTTTTTGGTTTTGTGTTTTTTTTTTTTCCTTTTTGAGCCTTCTTGCTGAAGCATCTTAAAATTTCTGCTGTGTGTGATATAACCGTGGAAAACTGACAATGTTCCCGGTAGTGCTGACAAGGAGGATTGCAGCAGAAATCAGTATTTTAAAGACTAAACTCAGTTGTTTAAACAAACATGTGTATGGACGCTGTTGCAAAAATACTTCTAAATCTCAAGTGACTTCAATAGAAACTGGCTACAGATAAAAGAAAATTCACAAGAGTTCTCATTTCTGTTCTGAAAGATCTGTAATAGGATTTTCTGTTTAACGTTTGCTTGTGGAAAAGTGATTGAATATGCTCTTGAAACAAAAGCGATAGGTTTTGGACACCTAACTAAGCCACCGTGCAATGTTACCATAAATAGACTTGGTTTCACTGAACTCAGTGGAGACAAAATGAAAATATTGATGCTTCTAAAAGATATACTTAACGTTTGACAAACTATTCCTTCCTTGAAATAAGTGGGCTTCCCTGAATGTTTATCAGGATGTGGTGACTCTATTTGCCGTGATTTATCTACGCAGGACTTCCTGCTTTTTCAGCACAGTAACTTTACTGATTTCAACAGAGCTATGTGGTTATGCCTGAGTTCCTACCAGGGAAGATGCTGATCTTGGGTCCGTGGTACGTGAAGTCCTGGGCTTGGCTAGCAGGCTTGAGGAAGCCATCTTTCACATCAGGCGTCCTGCGCGCCGCTGAGGCAGCTTCAGGCAGAAAGACATTTCCATTTTTCTTGTCTGCAGATGTCTTGCAACCCAAAGTCAAATGGGAGAAGTAGACAATTTTATTCTTGAACTGTTGAAGGGCTAAGTTTTAAATGCAGTTCTGACATTTATTGTTGTGAGCAGACTGAGTTTTTTGCAAAGCCTTTTCAGGCGGGATTAGTCCTAGATGTGATACGTTTTTGCCTCCTTCTGCTTCACCTAGTCGTCAGGTCTAAAATGTTCCAGTATTTCATTTTTGTAAGGTAAGGTTATGGCATGAGCAAGACTTTGCCACATGAGTAGCATTATTCTATTACCTTTTACTTTCTTTCAGGCTGTCCTTTGTTTTGTATGTCATGTTCAATCTCATATATAAACTGGCCATCCTTAAAATGACCACCAGACCCTCTTGTTTGGTCTCCAGATTTTATTGCTATGGTGTCACATTCCTTCTGCATTTGTTAACACAGGAAATCTATTACAAAATAGGATGAAATGGAAAACTTAAGATGTGTGGATACCAATTACACAGCAAGTCTAATTTCAGTCTGAATCTCCTACTCAGCATTTTAGATATAAATTCTGAAAGTTTACTTATTTTGGTTTATTTGCCAGAATTTCTTGAAATCATTTCACTACTCTGTTTCAAAATATATAATTCCAATATGAAGATCTGAAAGCAAATTTTTTTTCAAGACCCATGCTGAAATAAAACCCTCAACCAAAAACTGTCAAGACCCCTGAAAAAATGAAAGCTTCCCTCTTCTTTTTCCACCAAATTACTCCGCCCTTACTGTGAGGGATCAGTGGCTGGCCAACATCATCGTGAACTACACAGCCTACAAAGGGACAACGATAAATGAAACTAAACAGAGGAACTTCCCTAGATTTCAACAGAATTAAGAATATGCTTTAACACTTTGAA
Organism: Phoenicopterus ruber ruber; assembly: GCA_009819775.1. Taxonomy (NCBI): domain Eukaryota; kingdom Metazoa; phylum Chordata; class Aves; order Phoenicopteriformes; family Phoenicopteridae; genus Phoenicopterus; species Phoenicopterus ruber. Next base: position 104,604,583 of record CM020216.1, read on the forward strand.
ATGCTACCCAGATTTTGACATAGATATTTGGTGGATCTGGGTTTAAAGTGAGAATCAGAAGATTGGGCAAAACAACTGTTTTCCCCTTTTTCCAGAGAGGTGTTACCTCTGTTTCCATATGCCAGCAACAATAAATCTGGCTTCTATTTCAAAATCAATGCTTACCTGATTGTAGTCATTTGTATTTAGTGGCCTTTTTTCAGGACATGGGTTGGAGCCATCAGTGGGATTGAACCTAATTAACAGGATTTTCTGAAAGTGAGTAGCCCAGGAGGTGAGATTTTTAAATGCATGCATACTTGGGATTTTTCTTTTTCCTTTTTAACTGCTCTAATTCTTTTCATAGTGCACATTTTTTCCTTTATTACTAAAGTATCATAATCCAAGTGCAGACTCATTTCTAGCATTATTTCAGTTATTATTTGTACTGCAGAAGCACCTGGTTGAGGTCTAGGACCTTGCTAAGCCTATTGATCTATAAATGTAATGGGAAGAGGGTAAGAGAGTTGCTCTGCTTCCGTTACAGCCAATTCCTGTTTCTCAGAATAAGTACTTCCTCTGCCAGGCAAACTACTTTAGCACCAAGGGGTTTGTTGCTCTCTAACTGTAGTGCAAGAATCAAATTGCTCTAGTTTTTGCAGATGAACTGCAGTTTCAGGGTAAAGCCTGTTCTTGTTTGGAAAACTCGGTAGCAGAATCGTAACAGCACAGTTACTCTATTCCAACGTGTGCTCCATTAGCACCCTCTCTACACGCTGTCTCTGCTCTGGACGGAGTTACAGCTACAGTGTACCAATATAGTTCTGCTAGTGACTTCTCCGGGAAGGCAAACATGTAAGTTATTTCTCTCTCCAGTCCTTCTTACCAACAATCTTTTTATATTGATTTGTAATTTTTCTTTCAATTCTACATAATTATAAGGGGTGAAAAATGTCTTTCTGAGTTACATTTTTCCCACCCACTTTTTTTAACATACGTGCTGATTACAAATGTCTCCTGCAGTGAAAATACAAGGCCTTTTCTCATGTATTTTCTTAGTTTCCTTGTAAAAGCACCCTTTTTAACACTACCTAAAGTTAGGATACCTATTACGAGATTTCTGAGTCTGAATGTTCTTGCAAGTTATTTTCAAGATTCCAATAAAAAGAAAATAAGAAAAAGAAAGCATGCAGAGCTGCCCCCTCAAAAAAACAGAAGTGAATGTCTTGAAATCAGTGTGTTACTCAACTTCGCACACTGCTTTGGCTAGTCATCATGACTCCCGATCTCTTTGTAATAAATCACTACTGACATACACAAATATCTGACTTTTCTAGTCAGCTCTGTTTTTCAGAGTATCATAATAATGTTCTTTATCAGGAATGAAGTGTGGGAAAAGGCTAGATACAAGCTAGTTGGACATAGGCAGCTACTTAAAATTAGAGTGTTTTCTCCACTGTCTATACTAGTCTGCTTATGGTGACATAGTTGTGGTGCAGCACTGCAACATAAAGACTTACTTTTTAAGGGCCAGGTTCATAATTCAAATATTCTGACTTAAATAAAAATATAACCCCTTTAATTCAACAGATTTCTTTTCACTGAGGAAGTATAGAAATATTTGATCCTTATGGTGTTTTTATTTAGATGTTTTATTTGCTTTTTAAATTAGAGAATAAAAAGGAGCTTGATTTGGAGGTTCTCAGTCAGAATGTTGGAAAGGTGTAATTTTTTTTTGACCTATAGTGTTAAAAGAAAAATATCTGTGCAAAATAATGACATTTTCATCTGAGTGAAATAGCCTAACATTTCTTGGTTGTAGAACTTTTAACAAGGACACATCTTTCTGAAAATTGTAGTTTATTTGCATGAAGTGTAGGTTTTTAGAATCCCTCAGACTTCCTTAAAATGCTGTGGTTACAATAGTGCATTTATTTTAAGGATATTATTTATACACAAAAATAAAGAATCGTGCTAATAAGCCATGTTTTTCACAGAGGGGAAATAAAAAGTACAACTCAGATTAGGGGGAGGAAGTTGATAAGGCATATTTATGTCCTTTTGTGCACTGTAGATGCATCTATTTAATTCCTAGTGGGGTCTAGGCTGGTTTGTGTGTTAATTCAGAGAACAGTAACGTGCACACAGTGGAGATGCAGAGGCAATTTCCTTGACTCTCTCAAGCGTAAATTGGGAAGTGCACCAGTCTTTGGTAGATTTTAGCTCGTAGTACTGATTCGAGTTCTTGCCTAGATGCTACTTGTGCTAAAGTGGCATGAATCAGAGGTGTGGTGGTTGTGTTTGATTTTTTTTTTTTTTTAATTAATATATGTATGGGTAAGAGGCTGGGCATTTCATTTTTGAGATTACTGGTAAACAACTTAATGTTTTCAACAAAACAATTCAAGAATCATTAAAGTGCATCACAAGACTATCTTAGTGACTTGAATAGAATATTGTAAAACAAATTTTAAGAGGCCAGAAATAAAAAACTCCTACATATTCTTAGGAGATGGTAGGCGCGGACAACATGGAGTAACCTTGTTCTTTGCTAATTGCATTACCTTTGTGTGCAGCCTTTTAGTCTAGTGTGTGGGGCTTGAGTGTAGGGGTTTTTCTTGTGGTTTGTTGTGTTGTTTTGTTTCTTTGTCTTGTGTGTTAGTATCTGCTTGTGCTAAGAGCCTTGGAACAAATGCACTTACAGGTTTCTGCCTGTGGCTTTGGGGAGAGACAGATGGGTCTGGGATTAGAAACACATCTGTATCTATTCTGTTATTCTTAAAACTGCTTCACCATTCAACACACAAGCTCTCAAGCTTGAAATCCTTAAGTAAAGGTTTGCTTGTACACTTAGACCTTCTAAATTAGCCCAATGGTCAGCAAATTCAACTGTCATCTGAAAATGCAGAAGAGAAATTCCAGGTCTGTGAAAATCCTTCACTTAAAATGTCCTGCCAGCAGTTCTACCTCAGCCTTTATATGTGATAGGCGACATATCTCAGATGATCTCAACTCTCAGGGGAACATAAGAATAGAGGCATTCTCTGTGTTCATGAGTGGTTAGAATAACACTGTGCTTAGTGATCAAATGAACAATCCCTTTGAGCTTTCGAGATAGTACCCCCTCTCACAGGGCATCGGAAAGCATTTCTTTAACAATTATGCAACAACAAAGCACAATAGGATCGCTGGTTGCCATGATTTCTTTCGGAGGAGAAAAGTCAGAGTTTGTATGTTACCTTGTTGTTACAATATCAAATTAAACCACTTTGGCAGTCAAGGAATGGAACCTAGTCCGTTGCCAAATCCCTGATATTAGGGGAGTAGGCTGCTGCATAAATAAGCGTTCAAGATTTTTTGCCTATTAACCCATAGATTTTTGCAAAGATGTCACCTGCCTGGTGCTTGATTTCTTTCAATCCCTTTTCCTGCCTGCCTGCTTTGCATTAATCAGTTTAAAAACCCTCCCGGTGTAAAGAGAACCTGTACTGCCGGCTGTGCTTTTCTTATGCTCTGGGTTATTTCTGCAACCTACTGTTCTTCCTATTTACTGTGACTTATTTCCAGTGTGTGACTATGCTATTTTACTGCTGTTCTCCACTTTTGCTTGCCACCAGTCTTTTCCCTGTGCTTTTCTCCCCGTATTTTCTTCTCACTTACTGATCCATTTCTTTCTGCCAGACCTTCTTTAGCTACGTTTGAATCCTTCCATCTGGCTGGTTCCTTTCTTTTCTTCATTACTCTCTTCCCCTCTTCATGGTCTTCCTTTACTACCAGGGTTCAAATCTACTTCATCTGTTTTCTAGCAGCTACTCTACCGACAAACACCCAAAGTTCTCCTCCTGGTGAGCTTCTTGATTATTAACCTGGATGTTACTACAACCATACTACCCAGTATTAGCCAGTCCATCTCTCTTCTTGCATCCCTGAACACTGGGGAAAAAAAAGGGGGGGGGGGGGAAGTCCATATGTTAAGGGTCAATTTTAAAGTTATTTAGATTTTTCTTTTTTGATTGTTAAAAAGGCAAATGCCCTTCCTTATTTGTAATAAGCTGACAGAATATACTCTGCATGTGAGATACTGCAAGCCACATGCCAGTGAATATTCCAGGCTTGCACAGATGAATACTGGTGAGATGGCCTGAGTTAATAGCACTGCTTGGGGCTGTTGTGGCCATTCTGCTGTAATAACAAATTCTAGTCAAGAGTTGAGACATCTTCTGCAACAGGACATCCTTGAAAAAGAAAGTTTCTCTGAAAAGTTTCTTCTAGCAAAGTACAGTCTTTCCTGGTAACAGTCCTTGTAGTCACTGAGTCTTTAACCAAATTTTGGGCCTAAGATACACAGTATCAGAATCACTAGAAGTGTACTATCTTTCCAAATAGTAAAATAAATTATAAATACGACTCTAGGTAAATTCTGTTATGAGTTGGTCACACTTTCCAGAGCTTAAAATACTATCATCACCGAATGGTTCGTTTGTTTTACAAATAATAGAAATCTAAATCTTGGTTGGAATTGGAATCTGATCTACTGTCTCTAATCTGCTTACTAGACAGGGGAGGTTTATTTGTAGTTGCTTACATAGCAGCAATTTTCAAGTAAAATTATGCCAGTGGGGAAAAAAAGATACTTCTGCTATAAAAATGCTACTGAAGTATTTGCATCCTGAAGTACATTTCATAAACCATAAATCCCTTGTACATTGCAATGCACAGATCTTAACTTGCTATTAGCCACTTTAGTCACTACTAATAAAATGAACTAAGTTATTTTGGTTTTATGGTTATTAACAGAACTTTTCTTAAATGGTTTTAGCAAACACATGGCATCCCTGAAAAGCTGAAGCTTTAAGAAAGCAGTACTGGCTTGCCATCAATCTCCTAAGCATGTAATAGACCATTTGGCCAATGTGCAATGGTTGAATGTATGAATTTGAAAGGCAAAGGAATTAGCTAACCTGTGAACTTTTAAAAATGTTAAGTAAATCAGTTCAGTTCAGTTTTGGAATTCTTTTCTTGGAATCTGAAAACTAATAACACTGCTGAGATTTTGTTATGTTGTGTGCGTGTGTACAAACATGTATTTGTATGATACGCAAATGTTGCACAGTTAGACGGCAGTAGAATAAATACAAACATACATATATATATTCTGTGCTCTTTTGGATATTCGTATTACCTAATCTTTTCATTTTAGACAAAGAAGAATAGAAGTAGAAGACTGTAAATTGCATTTGTTTAAAATTAAGATCAGATGCTTATATTTTGTGCTGGTGTAATGCTCATGCCCCATTAGAATCTCAAAAAAAAACCAAACAACCAACCCCAAACCAAACGCAAAACAAACAAACAAACAAAAACCCAAACAAAACAAAACCCCCACAATGGTCTTATGCAAAATAGCTAGTTCTCTGCCATGGAAATAGGCCTCAACAAGTTGATATTCCCGGTGTTGGGAGTTTTACTGGCTTTCCCCCCGACCCCCTTCTCTCCCTGCTAATTATATTGATGCTGCCAGCTTACCACCTTCGGACCAAGAAACATATTTTTACTTTTGTATTTCTACTATTTATCTAGACTTCAGGTTTGTCTGTAGTTTTTAGGAAAGGGAATGAATTTCAGTCTTAGCCCTGGATTTCAGATATGACCTGTTACTGTGTCTGGAATCTGTCCTCACTAGCTCTTCCTACTGATGCTACTACTTCCAGGGAGTTTTTTGCTCTGATAGTAGTTTTAAAGCATCTTGTTTGTCACTAATCCTTTTGCTTTTACTAGTTCAGAAAAATCCAATACCAGCTGTTATCTGCATGTAATCTGTATCATGTCCTGCTCTGCTTCAGAATCTCTCAGTGCTGTTAAAGCTAACCAAATCAGGCTGACGGGTGCTTGCAGCTTGCTTTGTCTGAAACTGAGCTCTGTGTAGATTGAGACATTTGTAGTCTGCACTCTAATGAGCCAGTTGATTTAACGAGAACTTTGTTTGGCTGCATAAAAGTTAAATGTTTCTTCATAGAAAAGTAATTGCTGTGAATTTCCTGTGTTGTTTTATTTTGCTTAAAATTAAAATTGAAGTCTAGGTTTTATTAAAGCAGAGAGTCTTGCAGTGGAAGTTTAGTAGTTTTTTGTGGGTAAAGATGAAGGCTAAATCTGTTTTTGTATTAGAAGCACATGATGTCAAGTAGGTAGAAGTGGCTTTGAGCTTATGTTTTTACACTTGGTTTTTCCCTTTCCACTGCCTTGCAAATAATTATCTTCACCATTGTGCTCTGTATTCTCAGTTGAGGCACCATCTTGCAGAATTCGAGATTTTACTTTGCTCTGTTTGGTCTGGATTACTCTGCCCAACTTTAAAGTTTTGAAGTAAAACTCTGCTTTACTTTAAAGTGGATCATTAACAAAGGCATCTTTAACAGGGACGATTCGCACAGACGATACTATTGATGCTGTAGGACAGTCTGGTAACTTTCCCTTTCTTCCAGCTCATCCCAGTAGAAGAGACTATGATGGCTGGCTTTGAGCTGCTTATAGCCAGGAAACACACAGTTTGTTAGATTTTGCATTGTTGGAGTGCCAGAGGCTGGAGGTGGGGGTGTATAAACTTGGTACTTGATTTAATATTCTTTCTACATTGTGATATATTCTTTTCTTTCCATCAGCTTTACATTTATTGAACTTACAGGCCTATATGTAGGTGCCTTGGACACTGAATTTTCAGGGTTTGACTTGGAGAAATTTGAGAGACAGTAAAGTAAGTTTTGCACCACTGTTAGCGGGTTTACTAATCGCATGCTGAAGAGCCTACCACAAGCTGTGCTTTATGATCCCTGCTGAGTAAAAGCTGCACACATTTCTCCCTTCTCAATCTTTTCTCCTGATGGAGCAGAACACATCTGATAATGAGGGCAAAAGCAAGTGGTTATTTAGGTAGCAACAAAATGCTGCATAACTATGGTCCCAAGGAAGAACAGGGAGGTGGGAAAGTTGTGCTGGTTTTGTTCTATCTTGTGGAGGGTGTTTAGCACAGCCAGTTTTCTTAGTGTCCTGCTGCGAGATTTTTTTAGTATATAGACAAGTAATTTTAATGTCTGAATCTACTGCTGACCTTTTTTCCTTTTTCTTAATGTATTTAGAGTCCTGTGGGTTAGTATCTTGCTTCAGATTTAAAATTTAAATGAAACAGATGAAAATGCATGATAAATTGACAGCATGTTACCCTATCTGTTAGAGTATGAAACTGGTACAAAATAAAAAGCAGATGTAAAATTATTAAGCAGGCATTTTCCATGTTGTTGATGGATTTTCTGAAATACCCAAAGGGAATTTTTAAGTGCTCTGGAAATTATCAGAAAGATCATAACCCGTGTCTGTTGTAAATAACAAAGAACACTAAACACACAGGTGAGCTCTGCAGAATATACTTAAGTATTTTCACATTCACAGCTCAGTCTCGAAAAAGAAAATTGTAAATGGAAGGGAAGGACTAGAAACATCTGGACCTTGCAAGCATTGGTAATGAACACTATGTCAATACCATGTTCTGGGAACTCAGAGATGTAAAATGACTGTTGACATTTGGGAGTTTGTACAGGGTTTTTTTTGAAAGAGTTGAAGGTCAAAATAACTGATGCCAGATGGCATATGAGCTCTACCCTGACAGGTAGAATACTGACACCACTAAATTTTTCCAGTTTTGCTGGTAGTAGTGCCCCTAGATGCGTGTGTTTCGCAAGAACGATACTGGGGACAGCCAAGCGAGATGGCTCGATGGATGCATACTGTTAAACAGCAGCTGTCTGTAACATCCAGTTTCACTTGGCTAAGCACTAATTTGATCTTTTGCTGCTACTATTTTTTTTTTTTGAGCACATTGTAATCTGTTTGGAACTGTTGGTTAAGTTAGCAGTAATAGTCCAAAAGCAGAACTTGACAGCCACTGCTTTATTGCCAACTCCTCCATACGACCCGTTTCAGACAAAGCCTATTTTCAGGGTAGAGTGGTTACGCATTTGGCTTGTTTGCTTTTACTTTCCATTAGATTTTACTGCCAAAACAACCTGGCCATACCAGTGACAAGGCTGAAAGTTGGCTTGCTAAACAAGTATCAATGTTTGCCTTAAAAAGCAATTTGATAACGAGTCATACAAAATCCCTCTCCAAAAAGGCGGGTGTTTGAAGGTAGTAAACACACAATAACCAAAAATACTTAATTTCATTTTTGGAGACCACTCATTTTTAAATTGTTCTGGCTGAATATATTCCATTGTATGCTGAAAGAAGAGACATAGCAGTTGATTTCATTCGTTATGCCTGCGTGAGGCGGGAAGAGAAGGGAAGCAAAAGAATTGTACAGGTATGGAGAGTACATTTCTGCTGTTAGGGGAACAGGATGTTTTCTTCTTCTGCAGCTGGATCTTGGTCTGAAATTCATGGCATGTGTCTCACACTGGCCATGATCATGGGTGGAAAGCTTTGAGTACTTGGCTCGTTGCTCTGTTTCTGACAGATACAATACCAGAGTGTTCACATCCTAAGTGGGATAGAATAGTTGGCTGATCGAGCACATAACTGATCCTGGAATCTAAAGATTTATTTCTGTACTTTGAAATTCTTTCTCAGTGAATGATTTATTTTATATGTGCACCATTAAAAACAAAGAAGTGTTTCTCCCTTCTTTTAAAGTTGAGGGATAACGAGATACAAAGGATTCCTCTAAATTGCAGGACCCCAGGAACATTTTCCAGCTCTCTCTTGGGGCTGGGTCCTGGCTTCTGCCTGTGTTCATGTGCATCCAGTCCCTTTGCTCCCCCCTTCCACACCTCTGTGTCCATGTTCCCATGTCAAAGAAACCTTAACATGCAGGCTGGGTGACAGAGGATGTCAGAGCTCGCTTCTTGCCACATAGCATGGGCACAGCTATATAACCTGAATACATCCAATATGAACAAACAAAAAGGACACACTGGTTTTTTGCAATCAGGCCATTGGGAGTACAGCTAAGGCTGCCTCCTAATTCTTTAGAGATTTACAGTGATTACTAGCCTTGATCAGTTTTCAGTTTGTGTAAAGTAGATGCAGGAGAGACTAAGGAATGCTTGGACAATACGCTGGATGTTTCCCAAGCATGGATCAGCTTAGTTCTGAATCATGATACTGTGTAATTCCTGTAAGAGAGATGAAGCACGTACTCCCTGATATGTATGCTTGGTTGGAGGTAAAAAAGTTTCCCTCAGTCATTTTTTAGGACTTTTTACAGATAGTGTGGGGCAAATGGTCTTTCTGTAGAGGAGGAAAAGACATTGCTGTAGCTGTTCTCTGGTATCGTTGGCATCACTGGCATTTCTCCAGTCAGCATTCAAGTGCAATGGTATTCATTGAGTGTTATGTTTTTCAGAAGCAGAGCCTCTTGCTCTATTTCAGTTGGTGTTACAAAACATGAAAAGACAGTCTCTTTGAATAAATTTCCTCCTTCCAATCACTGACCCTTTTAAATGTATTTCTTTTTTTCATTTTGATTTCTTTTCTGGCTACCATTCAAGGCGTATTTGAACTGGGTAGCTAACCCTTCTGCAGGCTTAATGCTGCTGGTACTCCTGAGTTACTAATGCTCATGTTTGTGTAGATGCTGCTAGAGAAGCTGTGTATGCCCGTGATGAGAAGCTTCACTGGCAGAAGGTAACCTCATGCGCTCCTCAGGGATGTGGTGCCTCTGCGTTGGAGTACACCCACCCTTGCCTTTTGCTGACATTTGCTTAGGGTTTATGTTTATTAAGGGAATTGCCTTTATTCAGGCAGCAGGTAGGCTGGCATTTACTAATTACATCAAATTTGTGTATGTTTATATACAGGATAGTGGTGACAAAAGGCTTCTGCTTTCAAAACTTAGTAGTTTTGTTACATAAAATAAGTCTCAGTTGTCTGTAAGTCTGTGCTGACTTAGAGCTGTACAGAGACAAATGTTTTTTTCACAGCATGGCTCAATAGAGTTGAGATTTGTGATTGTATCCAAGATACATCTTGGATATACAAGGTTGTACATCCACCCAATTATGTTGAAGTGCCTATGAACTGGGCTGGATATCATAGATCCTGCCGCTAGCATGAGCACAAGTGACTCATAATGACTTGAATACCAGTCAAAATAATCTTAAAGAAAATTAGCAGATCTATACTGCAGTACAAGCAGAAGAGTGGCTGAAGATTATGCAATTTTTCTGCTGGTTAGTGGTGGTGATGATGATAGCACTTAGCTAGCCACATACTACTTCCAAGGACCACTCAAAGTGTGCTCTAGTTAAATGTGAACTACTCTTTCAGTTCACTTTTACTGTGTTCAGGAAGCTTGAAGCCTTTTCTTACATGTGGCAGACCTGGCAATGAAAAAAGATGTAACCAGCATGACTTCAACTTGCAATCATCTAGTCAAACTGTAGCAAATCATAAATTAGATTTGTACAAAAAAGAAGAAATGCCCCGATAATGGCATGGTACAGCTCCAAATCAAGTTATCCTGTATCTTTTTCTCATTTTCTATATGTAGTGCAACGCACTGCTTTGTACCATCAGTAGAAGTGTAGGATAATTTGACAATTGCTGATTTCAACCAAGTTGTGTCAGCCATCTGCAAAGAATATGGGCCTTAATTTTATTCCTTTCATGTATAGTGAAAATATTTTCCTTGTCAGAATAGAAAATTGGGAATTCAGAAATTAGGTGGATGTTCTTCTGTTCCAAATACTAGGTCTCTCTAAGTTTCTTTGTTGCTTGATAGACCTGTCTTATTTAATGTCACAGAAAGAATTGTCAGGAGGAGGTGTGGGTAGGGAGGAGGGGATTTTTTTCAGTAAATGCCTCTTTATGACACTTTCTGAAAGGCAAGCAGTCAGAGCTAGAGGCTTTTGCCAGTGCAAGTTTTCGTCCTAATTATGAACTACTTACTTTCTTTTTCTACAAAATGTATCTTGGTTTGTTAATCAGTATGCGATTGCCTTCATTTCGCTTTCATTTCTCAGGCAATACTATGCCCAGTGGGCTTTTTTGCTGCTGGAAGGGATATCTTTGAGGCTCAACCCCTCCTCCTAAGTGTCTCATTTTATTTAGGTAGGTAGGATAATTCGGTATGTACTAGAGGCAATTCTGTAAATTGAAATTGCAGATGGAAATGAGGTGGAACCCTCTGTTTTTCTTACGCTCATGAGATTGAGCACGGATTAGTCTTCTTTCAGTGTTTTTGAGTAAATGAGGACTCAAAAATAAATGCATTTGCTTTTTGCGTTTTGATGCTTTCAGGCTGTCAGGGAGCAGCAGGAGTGGCCCGCCCAACATGGAGGCGAGCTGGGACCCAGGGTGACAGCAAGGCAGGCATCTCAGGTACCCCAACGAGCAGAGCGGGGCCGGGGACAGCCATTGGGGTCGGGGGCCGCCTGGTGACCGCCAGGCAAGTTGGCCGTGGTGGGGCAGGTCCCGCCTCGGCAAGATGCGAGGCCTGGCACGGGCAGTGTCGCTCAGGCCAGGCCTGGCCGAAGGCTGGAGCTGAACCGCGGCTGCAGGCCAGCCGCCTGGGAGGTTTCTGGCCGCTCCTTCTCACAACTGAGCGGTTTCCCAGCAGCCCGAGCCCGGTTACAGCTGCCCAGTAGCTGAGCTGACCTTGGACGCAGGCAGGTAAACCCCCAGGCGTGCGGGGGGAAGAGGCTGCAGAGCCTGCTGGTGCACTCGGGGCTCTGGCAAGGTAACCTCGAGCCGCGGTTTTTCAAACCATTCCTCACGGTTACTGAAGATGGAGTTAGCTTTTTCCCTCTTTATTTTTTGGTTTTTAATTGCCTCTTGTTATACCATTCTCTCTTGATTCCAGTAGTTCAGGCTTTCAGTGGGGGAAAAAACGGAGACCCTCATAAAGCCGTGAACACAAACCTGTGGGTACGTGGGCAATTTTCCAGCTACCTCCTCCAGCACATTGGGCTTCTACAGTCTGTGGCACCCCCTTGGCAGGCTGCACTGGTTATGCCGGTTTCTCAGGATAACCAAAGTCCATGATTCACTACAATAGACTACATCCTAAATTGAGAACTGAACCAAACTGCAAGGGCTTTATAAATAGATTGCATTATTTACATATTTCCAAAGGATGCTAAATAACTTTCTGGGATTGCCAAACAGTCCCAATTTGTGGCTACAAAAATGTTCTTAAAGAGTTTACCTGGGAAATAAATGACCTTTTATTTTCAGAGATAAGACTAACACAGCTATTTTCTGTCCACAGAGCTTTTTTTTTACCTTTCGTGAGTTGTCTGCACAGCTTCCTAGGAGGTAGAAAAACGAAAACTTCCTGCTGAGAAAATCGAGGCAGAGTTGTTGTCTTTGTTTATTTCAGAAATGCATGGTGGCTTATGCACAGTGCTCCTGTACACACGGGCACGCACGCACGTTTCTTGTCTTGCGAGAGCAAATGGAGCATTGTTTAGAACTACTAATTGTTCAGCCTCTTGCAGGCGGGCACAGGTCTGCTGCACCTGAGGAGCTGCCAGCTGGAGGCTGCGAATCCCAGGTGAGTGCAGCACCAAGCCCGCTCCAGGCGTCAGCCAGGTTTGTTGGCTGGGATGAGCTTTGGGCTGAGGGCTGCGACGTGACTTCTGCTGGCCTGGGGTGTGAGTGGAGCAATCTCTGCCTGCAAAAGGCAGGCACGATATCGCCTGGCTTCCTGGGGTTGCATCTTCAGTTAGGGTAGCCAGGAATGTGTGGCATGTGCGTCTTTTGTACACACGTGCTGCCCTGTGATACTCCTTCTGGTGTAACCTATTCAGTTGCTCTCAGGCTCTTTGTAAATTATTCCGTAAGTGGTGATTTTGTTCATTCTCATACTTGCTGGGTGGATTGAGAGAACCTTACCCAAATTACACTTGGAAAAATGTGTTTATAGCATTTCTTGCCTGTTAAAATATTTCAGATCATATGTAGCTCGATTGTACTGTCATTTTAGTCTTCAGAACTAATAGTTCTTTTTGCCGAGTGTGTTTTCTTCATCACATAAAAAGTGACTTTATACATACTCAAAGAGCAAAATAAAGTTTGTGAATTCTTTTTTTCTTTTTTCCCCTTTCTTCTTTTTTTAATAGCAGTAACTCCCACGAACTGGTACAAGGCTTGGTACTGTGCAAGCAGTTTTTCACTCTTAGAATGCTGCTACTGAAAAGCAGATATTGTGTAAAGTACCATCGATCACTGACGCGGTTTTATACAGTTTGTCACCATTGTTCTTCGTATAGCATTGAGTCACATTTAGAACTATGGTACAGCTCACAAGTGTTCAGCAGGAGAAAAAAAAAAGTGCTGTGGTTTTTTTTACTTTAGAAAACCCTCTTATTATTTATAAACTAATACCAATGATTTGTTAGTGTATAGAAAATATATTGTAATGTGGCCTAGTCTAGATGAGAACAAGTTTATGAATCTATTTAGAAGTGTATAACATGGTTTGCAATGACGGAAAGTGGGATGGAGTTTCTAAAGACCTAGAATAGCTGAGGCTAGATACTAAAATATTAAAGCACAAATCTAAAAGGCTATTCTGACAGATGGTTAGCTCAGAGGCAGAAGTAGGCTTTTGTTGTATATCTAGATTTACTTTAACAGCTTTGGGATTTCCTAATAATTTCCTGGATTTTTTCCTGACTAAGAGCATACTGCATCTCAGGTAAAATCCAACTGAAATACTAGATATATATCTCTAATTAAAGAGATGAATTGTGTAAATTTTGGTAGTTTTTTATAGACTGGTATTCCCGCAGTGCCACAGAGTTTGTCGTGCTCCCTGGATATGTTGCTAGGACCCATTACCTTGTGCTTTTGCCAACTAAGAATCCTAAGTCTACTACAGGATTCAGATTTTTCCTGAGATTTGATTTATTTCTTCTAATATAGCATTGATTTAAACAAACTATTTCCCTATGAATGTGCTTTAGTGATTCCACCAGGAATTTTGTTTTAATTTGGCAGACTTTTCTGGCTGCATTGATGGGGATGTTAATTGACATTACCATTATTGCCACTTACCACAGTAAATGTAGTGGTAAGCACAATAAATGCTTTATGCTAACCTTGCCTCAATCTGTTGTAATGTGTATATATAAACTGGTCTCTGTACATTCATGCATTCTGAGGTGGGGAAAGATAGGACCAAGACTCTAAGAAATGTTTCGTTCAAAGGTGAAACAACCTGAAAAATTAACAATTGGAACCTTTTAGCACTTGTTGGAGGTTGGAGAGGTTTCATTTGCAGAGAGGGAGCAAAGCATTCATATGAGTTTTCTAACTCGTCTTTATCTTTAAAAAAATTTACAGATTGACAGCAGTTGTCAGTTTGCATGAAGAAATCCTATCAATTCAATTGAATTTGTTAAAGGCAATTTTCCTCGTGTGAGTGTCTATACCTGGGAATTCAGCAAAGGGAAGCATAGACTATTTTGAAGATTTTTATTTTGCATGTTTTAGGCAAAACAACAATCAGATAAGGCAAAAGAAGTGAGATAAATTAAATCAACTCCTACACTCAAGATCACTGAATGCTTAGTAGAAAGATGATAGCCTGTGGCTTTTATGTTCAACCATGTTGGTCTGGAGTATATTGGCAGGAGGAGAGGAGATTGAAAATTGTCTCCGTATGTATGGAAGGAGGTTTGATATCAGGATAAAGTACTAAGGTAAGGTGAAAAGTGGGTACCATTTCTGCAAGCAGGGTTGAGAACAGAACACTCCTTTAAAAAGTATCTACCATCCAGACCTTGAAATAAGCAGAAATGAACATGGGAATGTGAGAGGGGTAGGGAATTTAAATTTTTCTACCTTCAGTTAGCATGCAGAAAGTACGTAAAATTTGCATATAAGTAGTATGTTATAAAAGTATGCTGTCCTTATTGGTAGACTTTACAGTGTAAAGTCATGCACTAGATTTACAAATAATTCTAGCAAAGAACAGTAGCTGAGCTGCACTTAAAAATGTAAAAGTAGTGAAAGATGACCACCTCTGTGCTAAGTTCATCTGTTTTTCCTTTGACCTTCTAGCAGAAGAATATTGAGGAGCTAGCGATTGCCCATGCTGTGTGCTGGAAGTTAATCCATGGAAAGAACCTGCAATAAGTCTATGCACCACACTTTTGTCCAGTTTAGGCATGCTGTGAGACTTGGAGCTTGACTACTTTGTATTTTGCTGCCAAAGAGAAGCCACGTTAGCACTGTGCTAAGCTTCAGCTAGTTGTCAGGATCTCTTCCGAATGAACTGCTTATGCCTCGTGCCTTAGAGAAGCTGTACAACTTCCAGTTGGCCTCAAGTGCATGGCAAACGATGAGTTTGAATTGATGTGTGGGCAGAGCACATTTGCTCTCAGTCTAGCAAACACAACGTAAATACATCTTTTAGAAATGTGAGGTTTCATGCTGCGCAGATGGTACCCATGGCCCAGGCTACTTTGGAAATCTTGTAATTTTGCCCCCTCCTTCAGCCAATATAGAAATGTTTTGTTTTCCTTTCATGCACTACCTGTATAGATGAGTTTATAAGATGAAATGGGGAGAAACCTATTTGTAATTGGCATGTGGAGGAGGCATCACTGTATGATCTCTGTGTTAGCGCTGCCATTTAAATTCCTCTGGGAAGGATAAGAAAATGAAGTATTTCTTCTTTCAGTGCAAAAGGACAAACTTCCAAAACTAGATCAATCTGTGGCACCAACTAAGCGACACTTAAGGCTGGATAAGAGAACTGTGTGCAGGCACTGATCCAGCAGTGCTCCTTTAGCAGAGCTGTAGAGGGTTGATGGGGTACCGCTGGAAAGACGTTTGCAAAATGTATTGTGAAATTACTTTGAAAGCTCTTAGTTAATATAGGCAAATGACATTAATCCAGAGCGGCAGAAGGATTTGAGAAAGGGCAAAAGTCCGTGCAGTAGTTATTTTCCAAGTGGGAACCCTTTGAATTTAGACATTTTGTGTTAACTCCCAGTATCGTAAGATGTACACAGGTTTTAAGCATTTGACAGTGTAAGTTAGGAGAGGTAGCACTTTAATCTTGTGACTCTTCTAATTGATTTAGAAGTATGCGTTGTCTGCTTGTACTAGCTTCTGACAGCTCTGACTGGTATTGGGCGGGTAGGCTTTATGACCAGGAGAGATTTCGGAGGTGAATTGCTGTGCAGAGATAATCTGGAGTTTGGTCCAGAAGCGCCTGCTAAAGCCTGCAGCAGTATGGCGAGGGATGGCGATGTCTGTGGAGGTGGAGCTTGTGGGAGCGGGATAGGCGGCATGGCAGAGTGGTTCGCGCAGCAGCTTTGGTCCAGGAGCCTAGTGAAGAGGAGGTGGGAGGAAGGACTGGCAACTGGTGGGAGGGCAGAGAGCGAGAGGGTGCTTGAGATGGGAGAGCAGCAGCATGGTGTGGCAAATTGGAAGTGCAAATACTGTCCTTTGCTTCAGGGTTGGAAGGCTTATATCCAGACATTTAGGGCTGTGGATTCTGTGGTTCACCGTGGAGCGTACGGTCTTTCCATGCAACTTCTTGTAACGTGTTTCTCTATTCCCTGCTAAATGCTGGCCATTGCTTGCAGGATAGACAGTCAAGATGACTTGTATCTAGCTCTAAATGTTTGAGTTCGTGTTTCTTGTTAACCTCTTCATTATCAAAAGAAACACTCATGTCTGTCTTTCTGATATCTTTCTTCCAAACATCTTTTTCTCAGCTCTCTGCCAGTATTTTATATTATTTCTGTGGAATAATCTCTCTGCTGTAAGACCCTGTGCCAATTCAGTCAGTGCAGACTGCTTTAGGCCTTTGTACTCATTGTTGTATTTGCTGGAACTTCCTGCTTGGTTTCAAGTATTCTTTATTCTGGTTTTAGAACTGCACTTGAGGCTATTATGAAGAAGGTATTGCTCCTGTAAACCCTATGATACGTTCTGGAGATAAGGTTTCCTTCTAATGTGTCTCTTTTTTGCCAGGCAGGCAGATATTTTAATCAAATCTCCTATCAATTGTTCAGGCATATATTAGAGTTTCCTTCTGAAAAATATTTCTTTGGATATCAAATTTCTTCACTGAGAAGGCTCTGAATAGTTTATCATTGCTGTATGATCCAAACTACCTCTAAAACTCTTGCATTTTTAATTGTACAGATTCTAAAAATACAGAGGCCTTGAAATAATTTTTGCTAATAGTTTAACAAACTACGCACTGTTTATTGCATGTATTACACTATTTTTATACCCTCCACTCATTCTGCCACAGCAATTACATGGCTTTGCTCCTAGGTCTGTGCTGACGTCCTCTATTATGCCACTTCCAGACAAAGCTGTTTTGACAAGCAAGACAGAGCATGGTGGCAAAAATCCTGTTCCCTCCCTTCATGGTAGTCAGCAGGATGCGTCGTCCTTGGATGCTGTGTTACTTCTGCCAGGCCCTGCAGAGAAACTTTAAACCACAAGAGCGGCCAAACGCAGCCTCGGGAGTCTGTGCCCCGGCAGTGTCCTTGTCATAAATGTGCTCAGGTGTGGGTGGTTTCTGTACGTGACTTTGGATATGGCGTGTGGAATTTGTCCTGACTAACCTGGCTTTTGGGTTTATCTTCAGAGTTTGGAGTGATCATTTTGACTGTCACCCTCTAGAATCCCATATTATTATATGAATACATTTAAAAATCTGTTTAGAGTAAGAATTGTCAGGCAGACAAAAACTAAAATCTGAAATGCTGAACATCCCTGAACTGACACGTCTGCGAAGCATTTACTGTGGTTTTAAAATCAGCAGTTAGCTGTGGATCTTTTAGGCAGAATTATTTTCTCACTGTCCATACCAAAGGCAGAGCTGGAGCTGCAGATGACTGCTACACAGTGTCCATATCAGACAGGGATCTTCTCTCATTGCCGGCATCTTGAACTGGAGGTGAAGCTCATGACCTGGTCCTCTGCTTCCCCAAAGGGTACACAGGTATTCATGTCTTCCACCTCATGGATGCAGCTGGTGGTGTGGCTCTTGTCCCCGCAGAGGTGTGAGCTTCTTCCACTGCTAATGTCTTGGGTTGAGCTGGAGGTGTGAGTCACAACAGGGTCGTTGCATTGCCCTAGGACCCAGAGGTACTCACGTCTTCTACCTCCTGGACAGAGCTGGATATGAGGGTCACAACATGGGCCTCTGCATCCTCACAGGGCAGGGAGCTGCTCTCACTGCTGGCATTGAGGGCAGAGTGGGTGGGAGGTGTGGGTCACCACCTGGGCCTCTGCCTCCCACAGGGCACAGAGGTCCTTCCATCTTTTTAGAGTAATCCATCAGTTTCTGAGATGTGACAACCTCTGTGAGCAAAGTGTGTGCAACTCGAGTTTTCCTGTTCTCTTCTGCTGCTCTGACCTTTCACCATGGATGTAAGGTGAAAATTAATCCCAAAGATAATGTCAGACCAACCCAGTGTCTAACAGTTGTGGACTTGTTCTGACTGTAGAGAACTGCAGTTTAGGCAGCCTTGAACATCTCTACAGCCCCTTTTTGGCTTTTTTGAGTATTTTTTGTCAACTTCTGTAGAGCCAGATCTTCAATTTTGTTTTACGTGTGCAAGAGTGCAACACAATGGGAAATGGTCAACAATGGCTTATTTGTGCCCGAGTATTTCAGATATTTTTAGAAATATTAGCAAGTATGTACTTCGTACTCCAAATGTATTATTTATAGGACTGTAGTGTATCTTGGAATTTTCTGGAAAAAATTTCTTCTAAAAACTCCCAGAGTAACTCCCCTCACTGTGAATTCTATAGTGATGGTGACTCCCTGAGATCAAGTGGGCTATTTAAAGCTTCAGTTCAGAATACATTAACAGGGAAAAATAGAGGAATCCAGAGATACAGCAATGTACACCTGAAGCATGCCTGAAAATTTCAAGTGTATTGATTCCAGCATCCTGTGGGTAATTCACAGCTACCAAATACCCAGCTTGTGTTGTGCACTGTTGTCGTGTCTCTAGGACTGCCACATTCCTTTAATTTACTTTTTCCCTGCACCTGCTCTATCCAAAGCTATCTTAAAAATCAAACTATGAAGTTATGAAGATTTGTTGCAAAACAGCAAATCAGTGCATTATTTTGGGGGGAGTTACAAGCATTCGTGTTCTCTTTTATTTATGAAGAACTCATATACAGTACTTTAGGCTGTGTTCACTACTGTGAAGTGTTTTGTTGGGGTTAGGTTTAGGTAGTTGGGTGTTAAGTTTTCCCGAGACCATGTTCACTGTCTCTTAAGTACTTAAAGGAGACCTATAAGAAAGATGGGGAAAAACTTTTTAGTAGGGCCTGCTGTGATAGGACAAGGGGTAATGGTTTTAAACTAAAAGAGGGGAGATGTAGGCTAGACATAAGGAAGAGATTTTTTTTATGATGAGGGTGGTGAAACACTGGCACAGGTTGCCCAGAGAGGTGGTAGAAGCCCCATCCCTGGAAACATTCAAGGTCAGGCTGGACGGGGCTCTGGGCAACCTGATCTAGTTGAGGATGTCCCTGCTCGTTGCAGGGGGGGTTGGAGTAGATGACCTTTAAAGGTCCCTTCCAACCCAAACTATTCTATGAACAGTATTATTCTGTAGGACTGAAAAGCAGTTCATATAAATAGGAGTTTGTAGCCTCATGCTGTAAGTAGTTTCCCTGTGGTCACAATCAAAGTGTGTTTCTTAAAGTTAGCATATTTGGTTAACTTATTACAGCTGTATTTTATTCTGCAGTTTATACTTCCTAAATAATAATCTACCACTCAGACACTTAACATTGTTTTTTCTTGACCAAGGGTTATCAGGCCCTCTTTGGAGAGGCTACATGATGGGTTTTAACAGAAAATATTCTACAGACAGTTTTCTGTGCTGCTTATCATGCTCTGAGCAGCTTCCTTTGAACCAGCTGGTTCAGTCACTGTCCTCGCCTCACTCGTTTCACCAACATTTCTTTTTCTGCTGATTTTAAGGCCCTGTCTCTCTATGGTGTTATGAAAGAAATCTAACTGTAATATTGCGTATTCAGTTGCACTGACAGGAATAGGTTATCTTTCAGAAAAACATAACTGATGTGGAAAATACAAAAGATAGTGGAAGCTGTTGTGAAATCTGATGTAAGTGCTAGTCATTATTTTGTGCTATTACTTTGGGAGGGGGCAGGATATGCACAGGTTTCACAACCTAACGATTATTCAGGCTCAATGTGACTGTAGCAGAAAAGATGAATAATCAAGCAGTCCTTGTTTAATACTAGTCAATTGCACAGTTTTTAAAGAAGACAGACGCTCATGGATCAAACAGGTGATTTAATTTTTCCTCTTTAAGTGCATGAAATTGTTCCTTACAAATGATGCCCCAGCTCACTTTGCTGTGGGAGGATCCTTTGTGAGATACTCAAGATTAAAACAAACCTATACGTTCTAGTAACACAAAGGAACATTTGTCTTTCAATCTGGTGGGGGGATAAAATTCTTTGGTTAGGTTTTTAAAAAACTCTCTGCAGGCTGTGTGGAGAATTGCCACATGCTTCTCATAGATTCCAAATTTCTGCCATAGCAAGTCCCACTGGTTTCAACCACAGGCTTTTTTGTTTTCTGTACTCTCCTTTGTAACCCTCAGCAAACGGAGGCAATGCCAGAAGTTCTGGAAAACAAGAGAGAGAGGCTTGAAAGCCAGGCCTACACTGCTGCATTCCTCTGCAATGGTAGGCCACTGTGTGGGCTTCGTTTCAGCTCTCCATTGTAAATCAGTGGCACGGATAACCAAGAGACCAACTCTATAAAAACATGCAGAGTGCAAGGCGGTTCGTGCAATCAAGTGGGTTGGTTTTAATTACAATCTTGAGATCAAAAATTGTTTTCCCACAGGGGCTATTTTTAACTTTTTTTTAATGCCTCTTTTTACTTGCCTATTTCTTTACTTAAATATGCTCACAAGCATACAACACCTTCACACACCTGTGAGGCAAATAACAAAGTCCAGAGCCATTTTCTTTTTGCTATAGTTTGTGCCGTATTTTCCCAAATAGGTGGCTTGCTTTACATGTAGCTGGTCAATGCAGTCAGGTAATGGCAGCAGATGGCTCAGTAGAAAGCTCTTCTGCAAGACCTCAGAAGTTAGGAGTAACTGGTAATTTCTTACAAAGATGCATCACTGAATTGCAGAAATACATATATAGCCTGTACTATAAAACCCTCTTAGAACAGGGGAAGAGGATGAAATTAAGCTCAGTGCAGCGACAGACAATGTGTAACTTAGGCCCTCCAGCTCATTTCCTGCATGTTGAATCTGATGTGACTTTTGGAGTAGGTTTAAGAAAAACAGGTCTGTTGTGCCTCTGGTTTTAAGCTTCAGCATCATCTGTAACAGGAGAATGCATAGAGTTGGCATGCAATTACTGGTACAGTTCCTATGGTTTGAAACACATTGCTGACTGGCTTGCTTCGATCTCTTTCCTTTGACACGGCCAGAATGACCACGGCTGTTTCAGCTGCTGCCACTACTCGTTTTGCTACTTTCATCGAGCATCTGTGTGAAGGGCTAAGGTTCTTCAGTAATAACATAGTATTATTACTTTTTACACAGTGATACTGTAAAACTTAGTTGCCTTCAGTGGAACAATAATGCTGAACACAAGCTGTAATTGATATACAGTGTATTTTTAGTTTTTATTTTATATTCATTTCATAGAACCAACCCTCTCAAATCATAAAATTGTCAGTAAAACGAAAAACTATGTGCTGTTTGCTAATTCACGAGATAAGACATGTTTAGGCATGTTTTTTGGAGTGTCACCATTCCAGCTAGATGTCACATTCCTGCGTGTTTTCACCTGGTCATTGATTGGTCGTGTCATGGTTTTACCAGGTAAGTTGAAAAAGTCGGTATAGTTACCCTACCAAAGGAGATACCACAGCAGCAATTCCCCACAGCGCCAGTACCACCTCTTACAGGGATCCCTCCTCCAAAGGCTGTTAAGTGACGAGTACACCTTCGTTAGCTTCACTGCGGAGCAACGCTTGAGGGGATGCATTTATCATGAAAGCCATGCTCTTGTAACAAGCCATGGTTCACAGTTACACATTAAACACTTTGGGACAATGAAGTCCAGCAGAATTTAGGGGAAAGAAAAAAAAAATCAAGCTGTTGATTACCCTAATGGGCTTGCAAAATCAATACTTCTTATTGTTTATCACTCCATAATCCTGCATTACTTTTATAGATGAAATAAATGTGTATTGACTTATATGTTGTGTTCATCATCTAGCTTTTAAACATTGGGTCCCTGAAATGAAAGAGGCAAGCTTAGGAAAGCAGGTGATATTTGCTGTTAAAGGACATAATTTACTGGTTGTGTTGCATATAATTTTACAGTTTGCCTCGGTATAAATATGACCTTGAAACAGTTGCTGCCATGTTGAAAGAAGTGTGTTTATTTTAACAAGATTCTGTGGGACCCACGCAAACTGGTACTGCTTGTATGAACAATGTGTGCACTAGGTGCAGTACTCAAAATCTAAAAGTCCTTTCTTGTCCCCCAAGTAGGGAGTTGATGATTTTGATTATCCTTATGCACATCAACAGTGACTGTATGTAGTAAAGAACGTTTCTGGCAGATCACCTCTCTCGTATTGGCAACCTTCAGGATAAACTACTTTACGGGTAGATTTTTGCAGCTCGCCTTCCTGAGCTCTGAGAATTCTCTTTCATGTAGCTGAGGGAGGTCCTGAGAATGGTACATCTCAGGATGATGACAAGACCTGCTGTCTGGTACGCTGAGGGAACCGAGAAGAAACTGTCAAGTCAGCTTGGAAGGTTTAGTTATCCCAGTGTCAAAAGAACAGCACTAGCGTTACAGACACCTTTGGCAGCCAGCAAGTTTTTCATTGACTGGCCCCTTGGAAAGAAGGTTGCTAGTCATTTAGAGGGAGATTTTGCTGGGTCTCCTATCTAGATAAAACAGCTACTTGTGAATTGATGCCTAAGTATGTCAAATGTTGGAAGGTTTTTTTTCAGCAGATCTGCAATACATTTTAGGTTAGTATCAGAAATGAAGTGAGAGGAATTGCACTTATTTTTTCATACTGTAGTAATTAGCATCTGAAAGAATATTACTGACTAATTACTACGGTCATTCTCCTGTGCAATTTTCTTTCTTTTTCCTCAACATAGTTTTATGCTAAAAAGTACATATTCCTTTTCTACCTGAGTGAATGCAGTATTTATTTCCTTCAAAATAGGAGCATAAATAATATAGACATAGTGTCACTCCTTTCTCCTGCTAAACCTGCAAAGACAGGTATTTCTATAATAGGATGTGAACTGGCACTTCCCTTCTCCCCATCAAAACCTTTCTGCGTTTTCCTGCGAGCTCTGCTGCAAGGCCAAGCTCTGCTTCCTCAACGGCTCTTCTTCAGTGGGAGAGGGCCAGGGAGGGCTTGGAGAGATGAGATCTTGCGTGGACTCTGAAAGCAACTGTGCCAAGACTTAGGTATTAGCGAAGGTCTAGAATGAATAGATCCTATTTGACTTACTGGTTTTCAGTTTGGCAGTAGCACTCGGGGGCATAGTGCTGCCTGCAGAGAACGGCTAAGAACTGGTATTCCACAAGGCACCAGGGATTCGGGGAAAGCAGCATTTGTCGGGCTCTTCTTGTAAAATTTTAAGTGGAAGTTCCATTCATCTGGCCACAGCAATGCAGTCTAAATGCCAGCTCTAAAAACGTGTTGTGCCTTTACCAACAGCGGTGCAATCCTTTTCAGCAGGCTTAGCCAATGACCTTTATTGACCCAAGATGTAGTACAGAACTAAACTTGGTCTTTTATTCAACTCAGTTCAATAGAAGTAAATACAACTCTGTAGTAACAGGTGTTTATGAGTCTGTACTGGGCCAGGTGGGGTTTTCCGCTTTTTGCTGTATTTTTAGTACTAAGGTTTATTGTAAGGAAAATTGTGCCACAGCAGACCCCTTATTCACTGCTTCATCAGATCAGTGTAGAAGTGTACTCAACTCATCAATGGAATGGAAACACCCTCACAACCCTTCATTCTTGTCTGATGAGAGCCTTATGCTCTATGATGTCTAATGTATGCGCTGAGGGAGGAAAGTCAAAGGAGTGCATGTTATGCTTAGCAGATGGCTTCTCATTTATGTGGAGGTTTGGTCTACAGCTTGATTAGCCCATAGGAAAAGCTGAGTTTCTTGTGCAGAAAAATATTCTTCCTTCAGTTACTCTGAAGCTATAGAGAAAACTTGCATTTGGGTGGAATTTTTTCCCTGAAGGTGATAAGCTTTGGCAAGGAGGGAGGGAGGGAGGAGAGTGAGCTGTAATGGAAGCGATCTCTTGGCTAACTGCACTAGGAGCGTTAAGTTCGTGTGAATCTGTATTATGAGACACACTGGCATTTCTCTCTGCATGCGTTCTGCTAGCAAATGGGAAAAATGTTTGTGTAAAGGCTCAATGCACCAGCAGATCGGTTCTAGTTGTGTTCAGAGCTATGACCAACTGTTTGTTTCACAATTACGCTGCATGCCATCTATTCCAAACAGAAATATTTGTTCAAAATGGATTTCCAACAGTTTGACAAGCATCAGACAAATCCAGTAATTAGATCTGTGAAGTGAAATGTCTGGTGGCATATTGCCTTCTAACCATATTAGTGAAGTTAGGCTGAGAGCCATTTTTTCTCTGCAGCATCTTAGCATAATGAGGATAAATCAAGCTTTGCAGTTCAGATTTAACAATGCAGACATAATTCTTTCCTCCCTCTCCCCAAATACTTCTGTAGTGAAGTCTAATGGCTGTAGACACTCTATTCTACTGTGAGCTGCGCTGCAGTAGAAGTCCAAACCAGGAGCTGGATTGTACCTCTCACTGGTGCCCAAGGGAGAGAGTGGAACCACCTCAAGCGTTTTGATCGGATAACTCCTGTACGTTCTAAAGCCACTCAGCAAACGACCAGCAGATCCATAGCCTTGTTTGCTGAACCTTTCTCCGCACCAGTTTACTGGTTTGCACCCATTCTCTCATCCCCTTTTCTCCTTTTAGTCTGGTCACCGGGTGCTCCCACTGCATGCGAAGCCGTGCAGCGCTCCTCGGTGCCATCTCCAGCGATAGAGCTCTGGCTGGAAGCCAGGACTGGCCTTGCTCTTTCTGGCAGATGACCTGCACCGGTCTGCAGGATGAACAGGTTTTGCTACACTTGGCTTTGATACTTGATACAGCTGAGCACCAAGTAGCTGGATCCTTTTTCCAAGGAAATTAAGTGTTAAATTGGCCTGATTTTTGTTTGATCCTGGCTCTTGTAGTAGGTCGCAGTGTATAATTACTGCTGCATGTTCAGACTCCTCATTTACACACGCATCCAAAGCTCCGTTGTCCCATCTACTCAAGAACGTTAGAGTTTGAAGCAAGGTGTCTGATAGTGCAGGAAAAATGGAAATGTGTGACTTCATGACAGTATCCAAAGACAGAGTTGAATTAGGGCTCCTAGCGGTGCCTTATGCTCTGCTTCCTGCAAAACAACTCCTTAAGGTCCTTTTTCCAGAGAACTTAACTGCATAAAAAGGAAAGGCAAAATGTTGGGAAACAAGTTATCTTAACGCGGAGTTGGAACCCAGACATCCTCAATTGCAGCTTATATGTAGTAATGATGGACGTGCTTTTTCTGTCCTTTTCATTCTTTCAAATGTCCTGATATTACCATGAATGTTACTAAAAGCCACGTGTTCCAGAATAGTGGTTTTCAGCCTCTGAAATAATGCAAGGCAAACTATTACTAATACATTGCACATATGTCTTACTACTACAGCTTACTGAAGATCTTTAAATCTTAGGTGTTACAAAGCTGAGTAATTTTTAGGTGTAACCTTTTGTTGTTCAAGTGACTAAAACCAGGTAAGTCAGTACAAAATTCCATATGTTTTACTTCATATTTTATTGTCAGCATTTCAATAAACATACCGAAACACAGTTGACTCAGAATCGAGAACTGTACTGTGTTATATTTAACCATCCAGTTGTCATCTTACAGAAGAGATAGGACCAAAAAAGTAGAAAAGGACACATACACATTATATTTCATATACTGAAGAGCACTGCTTTATAAATATACATGACTTAAGCTAAAATGCAACGTTGATTCAAAAGGTCCCTAAAGTCAAGTGAGATAATTTTCATCTTCATACTCTGAGAAAAGAAGGCCCAGAGAAAGGAAATTAGTAATCAGTCACAGCAATCTGTAGTTACAATAAAATATATTAAATATTTGGTGTTATAAATTTGGTTAATGCACTTTCTGGTGTTTGTAATGAGTAAATAATACTTAATTCTTAAGATTTTGTACAAATACTTAAGCTGCTGTCATGTATTATTACAATCAATATTTGCAATATGCTGTGACTGTTGAACCTAAGCCTCTCTTGAGAAGCCGAAGTAGGGAAGCATGCTTCAGCTTTTATCAGCTTCATATTCCTCATTTATTTTACAGCGTTTGTAGAGGGAGCAGCAATAAGAATGTGAGAGGAATTACAAGTATCTGCAAGAAAGCAAGACTGCAAAGGAGTGGGAGGAGATGAAAAACTTGTAAATTTTTTTTTTGACTATCATAGAGCAGCTCTGCCAAGTGACCCCTGAGAACGATATCTGTATCCAAGGTCTCTCCATCAGAGATTGTACTTTGTATAAAACAGGTTTCCGTTGTCTTGACAGTAGCTGTTGTTTGAACCACAGGACTGAGAGGTCCCAGCTAATTAGAGGCTTAACGTTGTTTTGATTCTCAAGAAATGGGATAAACTATTAATGTCGAACTGAGCATTAAGGCGCAGTCATTTTGAAAATGCTTGTATGTGGCCTAACTCCTATTAAAGGCGATGGGGGGTTGGAATTTCTATTTTGTTTCATTAACAGACTGTTCAGAACTTCTGGTCCATCTATCCTCCTTCAATTTGGGAGTCACTGTGTATACAGGGAGCAAATGGCTTCCTTCACTCTGACCAACGCACGCAGGGAACGCTGTGCCAGCAGCAGCAGCAGGCTCCAGAGCCGCACAGAGCGAGGGGGAGCGGAAAGGTGGCGATGCCTGCGGGAGTGCTCCTCGCCCTGCTCGGCGTCTGGCTCCCTCCTGCTGCTTTGGGGCTGGCGCGAGGATGCGCTTTTCTCATGCTCTCACTTGTGCAGCTTTCGATGACTTTACTCACTTAAATATAAATAGACGGCACTTTAATAGCCCTTCCGGTAATGCCTATGGCAATGCATTCTGCTGTACTTACTCTTTAACCCATTTTACAAGGGTTTAAAAAAAGATAATACCTGAAGACCTCTTCCTCCCTGGGCAGCTTTCTCTTGTGCAAGTGATATGGTACAGGAAGGGTACTCTATTTTAACAAGAGAGCTTCATCTTGCAGGAAGAAACAAAAAAAAGAGTATCAGTATCGTATGCACACCATTTATAATGGGTTTTAATAGCAGTCATCTAAATATTTGTTTTTAAATGAACAAATAAGCATATGTTTACATGCTCCACGAATTGTGGATATCCTTAAGACATTATTAAAGTGATCTGTCTCTCCACATGCACTTGAAGACTGGGATTAGTTAGCTCAAATATTAACAATATCTCTCTGTTACATCTTTTTAAATATTAGAGAAGACTTAAGCACGCAGAAAATCTAGAGGAAACCTTAAATGTGTGCTTTCCTTACTGAAATGAGGCATACAGAAAGATTAATACTTTATAGCTCACTGCGTATGCATTGGGAGAAGCTACTTTTGTGGCACAAATACCCTTCTTTGTTGCTTACCAATACCCGTATTCAGTGACACAAAGAACAACTGTTGTAAAAAATATTAGTATGCAGATGCTCTGGTGTTTTGTTAATGCATTTAATTAAATACAATAGCTCTTTTGTTTGTTTTTCTTTTTCTGTCCTTGAATGGATTTGTATTATGGTATAGAATCTAGGCTTAGAGTTGCTATTGAAAATGTTTTGCAGTTTTAGAATGTGTCATATATCCATGTTAGTTACTTTCTCTTTCGTTCGATTAAGAAAATCATTTAGGGACTTCAGTAGTTTCTAATAAGTTTGAAATTATCTTTTCAGGAAAACCCAAATCCCAAAGTTGCAAGCAAATATTTTCCTTTTCCCCATCGATGAGGTCTTCAGTGACAATTAGCATTGGTTAAATAATTGTATTCCAGAGAACTACTTTCAGATGTTTTAACCAAAGAAAATTTTCTTGAAGTTCCCCAACGTTTTCTAGGTAGTTTTCACAGAAGGAAAAAAAAAAAATTGCACAGCAGAACTGCACATTATGTTTTTTGATATGAAAAACGGTAGCAGACTGATTGCAACAAATTGTAACCTAAGTACTGGTATATATTTGCCGAAGCCATCATTACTGTCTTGTGTCATTATCCATAAAATTATTTCAGAATGATTCTCAGCCTGAGAAAAGGTTTCTTTAGTGCCCTGTGGGTGGGCGAAATCAAATGACTGTGTCAAGTCTAAAATTACTCTGGTGAATCAGCAAAGTACTTGAGCCCAGAGTACTTTGAAAACGTAACAGTATTTGCCAGATCCTATCCCTCCCATGGCAACAAGGACCAAATCAAATGGGGATTTAATGAGGTAATTAGAAGACTCTAAAGGTGACGTATGACTAACTGTAACTTATTTCTGAAATTTTGAGCCCTCTTAACTCCAAAAAAAACGTTTCTGACACGGCGTGAGTGTGTGGGAGGTGTCTGCTCTGAAGGTTGCTTCTCAAGCAGTGACCTACTAATATTCTGTTGCTGTTCCTTGGAGGCAAGACCTATATTCCTCAGTGGGTGCAGTTTCCTTTAGAACGTAGGAATAAGGGTATAGACTATAAAACCCTCCATAAATCTTTTTGTCACCGATAGAAAGAGCTACTACAGGTTAAGGGTTAAGCGTGCTGCCGCTGATTCTTTTCAGATATTTTACTGCTTGCATCAGAATACAACTGTAGAGAAGGCAGCAGACATTTCACTTACACCAAGGTCTGTGTCGGTGCCTTTCTTGGCTGAAAGCTCATCAGTTTTTGCTAATTGTTTTTGTCACTTTTCACAAGCACTAAATGCAAATCAGACAGTTTTGCTCTAGGCCTTCAGCATCAGCACTAGGACATAGTACGCTGTGTGCCAGGATCATACGTGGAGAAAAGCTGTCGTGGGAGGCCAAGCAGAAATTGCAGCTTAGTGTTCTCTGCCTTTTTGAAGTGAGGACAATTTAAGTAGTGAAAAAACCTCCCCTCATTACACTTGTTTGATCGGTGTTGAAGTTACAGTGAGGGATTCCAAATGCGGACAAAACCGTCAGGTGCAAAAGCTCTGACATCATGGAGAGGGAACGTGCACTTGAGAAGGCGCAGTCCTGCAATGCCGCTTTAATTTTTTTTTTCCCCGTTTTGGAGAAAAATGGCACATTTTAGAGCTGCAGTCTTCAAGGGAAAGTACGGGAATTCTGATTGTTCACTGAAAGCCTCCTCATCAGTAAGCCTTCCGCGTAAATAAAGTTAGTTTCAGTTGTGCTTTGAACAACGTACTTGATCTATTTACAAATACGTTTAATGAAAAAAAACTCCTAGAACTGCTGCAAATTTTGTGAGAGAACATCATCCCGGTTTCGGTTCCAAGATAGCTTAATGTTCTTAAAGGCTGGTAGAGAACATAGTTTCATTACAACGGCACATATTACGGGTTTTATATGAAATGAGCATCTCAAGGCAAGGGAAAGAAAGCAGCATTGTTCCAGGGCTGTTTTTCACAGGCCTGTATTCATATCTCATCCTTGTTGTTTGCAGGAGAGGCAGATGTGAACCAGAACAATGGGACCTCCACGAAGAGCCCAGCGGTGACAGACTCCAAAGGCACAGCAGACCCGAAGAATGCCTGGCCCGAGGCCAACCCAGCTGACACGACTGGTCGCCCCCACTTGATCCGCCTCTTTTCCCGAGATGCCCCAGGAAGAGAAGACAACACCTTCAAAGATCGGCCCTCGGAGTCAGACGAGCTACAGACCATCCAAGAGGACAGTGCAGCAGCTTCAGAGAATTCGGATTTGATGGCTTCACAAAAACGCTCCTCTTTCCGGCACGGATCAAAAATGGCATCTGCGAGCACTACAGACCATGCTAGACATGGATCTCCAAGGCACAGAGACTCGGGTCTACTTGACTCGCTGGGCAGATTCTTTGGAGGTGAAAGACATGTTCCCCGGCGGGGCTCGGGCAAGGTGAGCTCTGAGGAATAGAGAACCGCACAGCTACAGCAAAATAAAGTACGATTAAACAGGAAGGGTGGGACTAAAAGGAAGGTGTAACTGCTATAATGCAAGAGTTGATTTAGCCAGCAAGACTGTACTTGCACATGTGTAATTTAATGCTTGGCTTTAAACTGAAAACAACAAAAAAAAAGGCATAGATCTGGGAAACAAGAGGAGCTATTCTGGGAAGTAACAAGGAGTGTTAGAAATCCAGGTGGCTCTAGAAACATTACTGAGAGGAATTTTTTATGAACGTTTAATGTGGTGCATTGTATGCATTTGTATGCTGTGCCATTTAAAGAAACTTCAGTCTGCTTTTGTGTCTTAAATATTTGCAAAACGGAGCTGGATGAGAGCACTAAACGCAAGACAACCTCTAGATAGTTTGGCACTAACCGAGGGATGGACTTGGAAATAGATGTTAGAAAAAGAACTGTGGCCAGATTCTCAGACTGCCTGCACAAGAGCATGTTTTAAGGTCAGTTGATAGCATTGCTGAGGAGATGGCTTGACAGATACTATCCTGAATCCCAGGTGTACAAAATAGTCCAGCTGCTTTATTCTGGCAAGAAGTGAAGATTTATATTCCAAGATTTGTATTAGAAACTGTGTAACAAACCATTTCTTGATTATGAATTGAAAAACGAGGTATTGATGAAAGGCTATTACTTGCACGCTTTCCTTTTCCAGGATTAACCCGCCTCCTCTGCTAAGTTACGCAGATGGCATGTTAGTTCCCTGTTGTTTGAGTGGCAAAGTTTAAGGTATTTTCCCTGCACCCTTTGCCACGTGAATGATAAGTGGAGTCTTGTGTTTGTGTGTTCACATACTACATAAGCAGTTGAATGGAACTACTGTAGGGCTGTAAAACCGTTGTTTTAGCTATTGTTTGATGCAGTTGCTCAAGCTGTGTGTTGCAAAAAGCAATGCTCATAGTTGCTGTCTGGGCCCAAATTTTTCAATAACCTTTGACAGTTTTGCCGTCTGTTTGACAGTTCTAACCTGTGATGCTTGCTGGGATGGGTTAGCACGGGCAGCTTTCCCGAATTGGCTCTCTCCCAGTGTTGCACTGGGACGTGATACGTACTACCCTGTGGTTTAGAACTGATTTGTGATCATATGACAGCTGCAGGCTGTCGGTGTACTTCACAGCTCCGCTCTTGGAAGCGCAACGTGGAATAGCCCTTCCCCGAAGCGCTGTTGTAATGTATAGACCACTGGATGAAAAATACTCTGGAAACTTAAAACCAGAAGCTTCTCGCACTTGGTAGCCAGTACTAAAAAAGACCAAAATACACAGCTTGCTGTTTCTCACGTTTACGAACTGGGGACTATAATGCTTATGACAAAGATTTAGCAATTACGCGGTCGTTTCTGTAGGTTTGTAATGTTCGTACGCACAACAAGCAGTTGCTGTGAGAATGAAGAAAACCACTTTTCTTACCGTTACTGCAAATATCAGAGACTGTTCCCAACACTGCTGTTTTCTGGAACCTGGTTGGCTAGCTCAACTCTTGCTGGTTTACTCATATACTGTGTTACTAGATGAAAAATAGTATACGAAACGCTCTTTGTACGCCAAGGAAACAATACCAAAAACTTAGATTCTGCATACAGAATATACAGAGGTACGTACGTTCTTGCTTAGCAATAAAACAAACCAACCAACTCACTTTTCAGTAGTGATGACTGAAAAATGGCTGCAAGTTGCACAGATTCTGTATTTTATCCTTTGGCGTGAACACGATTGCTATGATTCTCTACAGATCTCTACGTAATTATGTATGAGAGGACAGGATATCATCTGTCTTATCTCTGTTGCTGTTCAGTAAACTGATATTTTGAAGCACTTAAATGTCTGCAAAACAGTAGAGAATTACGGACAATTCTAACATTTTTTACCTAGCAGAAGTAATTTTTTTTTTTTTAAGAACAACTACATATAATGTTACATATAATGTCCTACTTGCAGATCTCAGCTGGAAGCACAGAGAAGTTTTATTATCTTGGCAAAAGTCAGTCACATTAGGACTTCTAGCGCCAAAGCATCTCTAGCACTATTTCACACAGTGATAATATTGATGCATGCGAACGTGTCTGAGGAAGCTCTATCATAGCAGCGTTTCAGTGTGGAAAATACTGAGCAAGTGGCACAGACAGTTGTTTCAACTATTATTTATTTAGCCTTTGAAGCAGTACCTTTTGGTTTCTTGTATCAAGGAAGGCTTGTGGTGTCATTTATTTATACGTGTGTATCGGAGGGAATCTGGATGGCTAATAGTCTTATTTGTGCTTAGAAACTGGATAGTTGTCACTTGCTGAATTTTGTAGAGTGTCAGAGTAGTGATATGTGCTGACGGTGTTCGTGGAAGAGCTGAAACAGAATAAAGTCCCTTGGCAGTTTTCCAGACTCCACTAAGTAAACAGGTCTTTGGTAAATAAGATACCATGAAAAGCACCTTAAAGGATGAATTTCAAAGGCTTGAAATTGAAAAGTTCGTGGGGCTGCACTGTTTATTTGCTTGCACTGGTTTCTGATTAATTTTTGAAGCATTTCAAAGCAATTCTGCAGCTTGCCTGCCTCGCGATCTCCCTTTTTCAGCCAGCCCCTGCCCCTGTGGGAGCCTGTATCTCGACTACCCACACCACCGAGCACTGGAATGCAAAGACAACACTTGCTCTTTGTACAGATTTAGGGCTGACATTCAAGCAAAACACATTATAAATTCCTTGTGGAGGCATTTTCATCTTACAGCCATAGCTGAAAAGTATATTAGTTAATAATACTCACTATTGTGTACGGAAAGGTGGGGTAGGAACAAAGTGGGGACTGTTTCGTGGCCTCCTTTTCTCCCGTGGAGCAGGTTCTCCCTTACCCTGGAATTCTGAAGATAAATTAAGAGTGCGTGGGAGTCCCATGGGAGTAAATAAAAATAGAAATACTGGAATGTACAGAAATACTCCTTCTCCTCTAAAGGGCAGCAAATGCATTTGCCATTGTTCCCCCTGCCCCATCGAGATCTTAGATAACTGAAACTCAATCAAAAACAGCTTGAATTTTGTACTTTTAAGAATTTTTTTAAGGTAGAATATTCCAAACAAAACTATTGTGCGCAGCCTAAATTTAACTGTATTAAAGAAGATTTTAAAAGGGTGACAGAAGGAAACTGCAGTGCAGATATTGTAAAAAGCACGCAAGACAGTAGTGTAACTATAAATTATTTCCTTTCTAATCTTTATAGATCTAAACGTTTGTAAAGCGTATAAGCAAGTTTGTAAAAACGATCAAATCTTTCTTGTGCCTCCTAGATATTAGCCTGTATTCAACTTCAATATGTACTGAGTGCTATTTTGTTTCTTTTATGCAGTTGTTCACGCTTTTGTAATTCTTTTGTTTGTGATCCCCCCCCCCCCCCCTAAAATTTGGATTGTGAAACAAGAAATTTTCGGTCCTGGTTTAACGTCATGCATTAACATACTAAACTTTAAACTACGTTCGTGACACACACGCAACAGACCAAAGTAATGTGAATGGCGGTAAATAACAGGCTGAGGCCAGACTTAGTGAAAGATTAAATCAATTTTTCTCTTACATTTTGCTTCAGTTGTGTATGCAACCTTGTAACGTTCTCCTGTTGCCTGTATGAAGCCTTGCTCCTGTATTTCTTTCCCAATACATATGTGTGTGTTTGGGTGCAAGCAATGTGGAAGGTGGACACGGGGCTTCCCTTCCTACGGCCAGATCCAAGGGGGCTGAAGCTCTTCTCCAGGTGAGCAGAGCCGGGGTTTAGGATCAGCATTTCTGAAGCAGCGGTTCCAAACCCCCCCCAGAGTTAAGCCATTGCTGTCATGGGGGCCTGCGAAAAGGGCTGCCATAAGCAGCCACGGGCAAAACCTTTAGGAACCACGGTTTTCAGTAATGACACGCACGGATATATTTGTCAGAATATCCTGGCATCTTTTTTCTTTTTGCACTTGAATTCTATTCACATTTCTTGTGCGAGCTTTAATGTATACTACAGCACCATGAAGACTTTGAAAAGTAGTTGAATCAACGCTAGTCCGACTAGTATGTGATGTGATTTAAGTAAATACTTACTGTGATTTTTATTTCCAAGTCTTTAGATTTCAGGGAGTGGTATTGCTCGTGATAGACTGTTTTGTAAAACCTGCTGTGCAAGCAACGTGCTTGTAAAAAAATTTTTTACATAGTTTATGGTGGTTGTAACAATAATTTTGTTTTAATCTTTTGCTTTATATGTGCTTTATGTATTCATTAAAATGTTTACATGACAAAACTGGTGTACTAATGATTTAATTTGTTTTAAAAACTTTAATCCATTAACAGACGTGGCAACAAACTACTTCATAGTATGTGATGGGGTTTCAGATCATTGGAAGAGGCTGCGTGTCTTTCTGCAAAATTCCGTTAGAACAGTGTATTTGACAGACGCGAGGAGAGCTTGCCGCCTGTAAGGACGTGGGACTAGGTTTTAAATCACTGCAGCTGCTGAATCCGGTGTTCTCGCTTTGTGATAATGGGAACCGAGTCTGGCCTCTCTTTTTCGTAGCAGGTAGTAATGAACGATGAATGACCTAAAAATGAATCCGTGTATCAGAATTGCCCGTTTGATTAAAGCTCCTCTCGCTTGCGCGGTAGGCCTCGGGGCGCTTTAGATTTGTCTGTTTTAAAACCCAGTGACCTGTCCCAAAGAAGCGAGTAGGACCAGGTGAGTACCCCACAGCACGCGGAAGGCTTAGGAGCCAGCGTTACATAGGATTGATTCTGACACAGTCATTTAACACACGTATAACCATATACATGCTATACATGCTTAATAATTAACACATCATTATTTAATGCACCGGAACTAATCATCTCTTGCATTTTCAAAGAAATTACTGCTTGAAGCGATTCTTACAAACTGTAAGAGGAATTTGGAGGTCAGCCCTGGTTAAGGGCCCTGTGAGGGCTGCCCGGGAGAGCAAGCACCAACTTCTGGTAAAGCGTGAGCGATGCTCTGTGCCCAGAGCCGCTGCAGATGCGGGGCAAGGTGTATGCAGAGAGGGGACTAAAGTAGCTGGGGCTCGTCCATTTGTGCTAGGAGTTGAAGAGAAAATCATGACTGGCTGGACAGGAAAAGCCTGTGTGCTTCACTGCTTTTACTATTGTTTTTTTGCCTCTTAAATTCAGAAAAAATGTATTTAGTAACGTGTTCAGGCTGAAATACTAATTAATCAACTGAAGCATTTTAAAGATGACTTTTTCTAATCAGTCTACAGCAAAAAATTTCCCCTTTTCCTTAAACTTCTAGTATCGTCCAGTTCAGTCTTTGCTAGACTATTGCTAGACTCTTCTATCCACCGGTATGATATAATAATAATAATAATAATCTGTCCAAGGGGGAGCCGATAGGGTGCTCTGAAGACGAGCTCCAAGGACTCGTGCGAGCGCTTGGTGAAGTTGCCGCCTTGCCGACAGGCTTTGCCCGGCCGCGGCGTCGGGGCAGCGCAGGGCCCCGGCCACGGGAGAGGCAGCGAGGGCACCTTCGGGGTCTTTCAGCAGGAACCGCCCTGGCTGTTCCGCAGCAGTGCCTCTCCTTTTCAGCTGCACGGCCCCGCAGCCCAGCTGAGAATAAGGTCTGGATTTAATTTTACTGTGATATACCCAGGGGGGTGTTTGTTTAAAGTGGGAGAGGCAGGCAGGGACCCCCAAACTCACATACAGAAGGTCAAATGGATGTATTAAAAATTTAGCATAAGGCTTTTCTCTACTTAACATTACATTTTTCTCATTGTGTTTACTTCTCTGCAGATGAACCAAATTTACAAATAAGAAATTGCTTTATATTAAAATCTGTTACATATTGGGGTTTTTCTGTCGCATATATTAATTCCCTGCAAATGAAGAACTGCATTATCCTTAGGGCTTTCCATCCTAGAATGCCAAAATTAATGACTTTGTTCTTCAGCTGTTTTGAGATTGCAGAATGGTAAACACCGCCCCATTGAAAACTGGGGCAAAAGTTAGTGGGATTTTTTCCTGGCCTTGTTTTGTTCCTTCATCATCACACATCATTAGCGCCAGTTGCTGGCTTTCCTTTTGTGTGCTGATGCAAAGTATCTCGCCTAGTTCCTGAAATGGTCTCCATTAGTTAGACGTGTTCAGTTACTCGTTTTACTCTAAAGTTACTGGATTTCGTTTCTGAGCTACGCAAAATCCTCCACTGCCATTTTCAGGTACTTCTACTGAGTTTCTTACAAAGCAATTTAAAAAGTGTTCACGAAAGACACAACTACTGCTGCAGACCCAGGATGGTCCTTGGCTCTGTTC
Source organism: Phoenicopterus ruber ruber (assembly GCA_009819775.1). Taxonomy (NCBI): domain Eukaryota; kingdom Metazoa; phylum Chordata; class Aves; order Phoenicopteriformes; family Phoenicopteridae; genus Phoenicopterus; species Phoenicopterus ruber. The sequence continues at coordinate 104,641,190 of CM020216.1, forward strand.
TGCCTTTCATTCATGATGCATCTGCTTTTTCATTGCTGATCTATCGTACAATTAACAGGCCTTGGAACGTGTACCAGCCTCAGGGTTCGGCTGGGTCCTTCTCCCCCTCCCCAGTTCGTACTGACTACGTCATTGGAAGTTTTACCTCCGATCGACAGTATTTGTTTCAATAAATGCTGCTATTAGCCATGCCATGTCTAATTATTTCCTAATATTAAACTCTCCTTACTGTTATACTCTCCCCATAAGTTATGCTCATGTAGGCAATAATACGTCAAACAACCTGTACAAGAGTTTAGCTTATCATTTTCTTACCTATTAAAGGAAGGCAGAAAAGAAACAAAATTGGGCCGGTCCCTTCGAAGATGAGAGCTGATAAAACAGTTTGTGGGTGAGTGGGTGTGCGCAGCCTGAGAGACGAGATGTGCATTTCAAGAAATTAAGGTGGCAGCAACATTTTTCTCCTCTATTTCTGGTCAGCAGCTGTAAAGCGATAGTGTGCATCTGGTATTTATAGCTTTGTTTTCCAAATAATTATCATCTTTATTGTATGAGCTTCTTGACGATGTGAAAATACTAGGCAACGGGCCTCAATTTCTGCTTGCTTACGGATGGCCGTAACCACAACGTTACGTTCTTTGCCGTAGCAGCACCGACAGCTGCATCTCCACCAGCTGTGTGGTCTTACCAGTAGAAACGTATCCTTGCGAATGCTAAACATCGATGCCTTCCGTATCTTGGCCAGGTACAGTCACGTCCTTAAGGCCGTGAAGTTTGTTGGTAGCAGAAGCTACCCTGGAAACTACCCTGAGAATACCTACTGGCCAGAATCTCTTTTCCGCTGGAGCGGTCGTTCTCAAAAAACCCCCAAACCAAGGCTTTGCGCTGGGTTTCTATGGGGGGTGATTTCAAGAAGGCTTAATCCATGCCATGGTCTGACTGATACCAACTTGATGGAACGGCACAGAGAACAGTATGTGCCAGAGACTACATCCAAGCAGATAAAGAAATTCTGTTATGAAGCATATTTGAATAAGACGATTGATGCGAGGCAGAAAAATGCTTCAGAAAAGCCAAGGTAAATTAAAGCATCGGGTTTTGCCCTTGAAACCACTTATCAAGTGTCACAACAACGGCATAAACTGGACATGGAGAAAAACCCAGCAGGTACGATGGCACCGACCTCTCACTCAGGGCCATGGTAAAAGAGAACTACTATCCTGAACACCTGTCCTGATTCTTCTTTTTCCCCCCAGTAATACTTTCCTCTCACCTTCTAGTTTGTGACCCCTAATCACCAAGGCACTGAGGAGTAAGAGGGTTATGGGAATGTGGTTCTGGATTATCGATGATCACTTACCTCTCCTGATGGTCCATGTTCTCCCTTGTTTCCTTCTTCACGCCGTCTGTCTTCTCCTCTTCCTTGGGTTTCTTCTCAGTCATCTCTGTTCTTTCCTCCCATGTTTTTTATTCCCATCTTTCTGCTAAGAAGTCTTCCTCTTTCTGTTCATCACCTGTTTCTAGACAAAGATTACATTAATGATCTCAGCGCAACAACGGAAAGCAGAATCTCCTGGACTGTGCATCACCCTTCCTACCAATTCTGCTCTGTAACTCTCAGCAAGTCATTTCATTGCTGTCTTAATTCCACATGAGGAAAAATGAACAGTGTATAACACACACCAGTACAAGGATGTGCGGTTCATCCTTTCTAAAGTGATTAGAAAAAGCCTGCTGAAGTAGCTAATGATTTATGTCCCCGTCAGACCAGCATGTGGGGAAGATGTCAGCGTTCCCGTTGCTGTGTGTAACAGCCCAGCGAGCAGTGAACAGCCTGGAACAAACACCGCCACAAAGAGCAGACCGGTACTCGGGGTGTTGCTTCTGTTTTCATTCACATACAACATGGCTCTGGTTTTGCAGCGCATGTTTACAGCGGGTGTGTGACTGCTAGAGTGAGCAGGGAGAGCTAGAGCCTCACGCTACAGCTGTGCTGTACATTCTGTCGCTGCTGAGGAGAGGCCGGGTAACAGCAGGGAAGGCTCTGAGGCAGTGCCGGCTGCGCCCGGGAGCACAGAGCCCCGGGTACAAAGCACCTCCGAATCCCAAGAGGAAGCAACTTCTGCGTGCAAGCGCCCGTCAGATTCCCGTGATCAAACTGCGTATCATAAATTTCTTCTTGTTTAAAAAAAATAGTGTGTGTGTGTGTATATATATTCACTGAATGGGTGTGTCTCAATTCCTGTTTGGAATACTGTTTTGAAATGGTACTAACTACAGAAATTCAAGCTGGGTAGGAATTTGCTTCTATTGAGAGAGAGTTTGGATTCAGAGCGCGTTTCAAGGAGCATACAAAATCAGCTGAGCGGCTTACAAAGGGCCTGTTGCTCTTTCACCTTGCTCTTCCCGCAAACCAGCATGACCAGCGTTCATCACTTTTAACGCTTAAAGGCTACTTTTAGTCTACCAGTACGGCTGCAAATTTCTTAGTGGGGGTTAAGCGTTGCATCCTGTAGGCTGTGGAACAGTTTGGGTTTCTAGGGCAATCTAAATGTACTTTTCCTAGGGCAATCTAAATGTACTTTTCCTAGCTATATGAATTTGAAATTTGTAGAGTTTGTATTATTTCTTTTAAATTCATTAGGTATCATCTTTTGTGAAGACAACCCATTGAAAACCATGATACCCACTGAATCCATGAAAAAGTCCTTTTTTCTTTTCATTCTTACTAACGTCAAAAATGCTTACTTGGTTTGATTACATTTTAAGGCGGCTATTCCCATACTTCATATGTATTTGGATTTTGCCATTACAGAAATGACAGGTGACGTTCTTTAGATTTTCATTTCACATCCTAAAGTAGGCAAGAAAACTACGTAACAACGATACTGAAAGGAAATGGAAAAACTATAAATTCAGTACTCCAACCCCAAAACATCTTAATACTACTACTGTCACTAATGCATATCATCTACTGATTGGGAATTACAGCTTTACGTTTATATTTACGCGTGTATGTAATCTTTAGTTATATGCAGTCCTCTTGTGGAGGATGAGAGCTCTCAGTGAGAGCTTATAATATGCATTTAAAAGTCCCCCCCTTAATGAGTCCGAGCTGCAAGATCTGACATGTCATGTTTATACCAAGCAAAACTCAGGCATGTATGTCGTGGGATCTCATAATATCACTATAAAAATGTCTGCTACTGCTTAACCACATTTTTTACACTCGTGCATCAAATCTGGAAACAAAATCAAGTAGGACAGGTAGGATACCTAACTGCAATTGCGTTTATGTGAAAATGAATTTAATCCCCCAAATCCTACCACATCTCAAGTCAGATGCATGTATGATCACAAACCTGGATTATCAAACCCGGTGTCCAAATGTACACACCAAAAAGGCCCGCTCCATTTCCCCAAACCCACAAGACCCCCCTTCTCTAGGCTCCTGCAGTTGCGGACGGTAACGCCCCTTAACCATTATGAAGTGCCACAGAAAACACCGAGAGACTTGGTCAAGCCTGCTCTCTCTCAACGCTGAAGACCATCTACTCGGGTGTCTTCACCTCGACTGGAAATGTAATCATCTTGCATGAAACCCCAAACAGAGCACGTACATACTGAATTACATATGGATTCTTGTTCCTGTGGTAGAGAAGTGGCATTTTTTTCCCCCAAACAGCTCTTTCTAGAATATTAATACAGGTTGTGCCAGTAAATTTGATCAGTTTGATGGGAAAGTACATGGCTAACACAGGGAATGCAATGCCAATGTATAGAATAGAACCATAGAATAGTTTGGGTTGGAAGGGACTTTTAAAGGTCATCTAGTCCAACCCCCCTGCAATGAGCAGGGACATCCTCAACTAGATCAGGTTGCCCAGAGCCCCGTCCAGCCTGACCTTGAATGTTTCCAGGGATGGGGCTTCTACCACCTCTCTGGGCAACCTGTGTCAGTGCTTCACCACCCTCATTGTGAAAAACTTCTTCCTTATGTCTAGCCTGTATCTCCCCTCCTTTAGTTTAAAACCATTACCCCTTGTCCTATCACAGCAGGCCCTGCTAAAAAGTTTGTCCCCATCTTTCCTATAGGCCTCCTTTAAGTACTGAAAGGCTGCTCGAAGGTCTCCCCGGAGCCTTCTCTTCTCCAGGCTGAACAACCCCAACTCTCTCAGCCTGTCTTCATAGGAGAGGTGCTCCAGGCCTCTCATCATTTCTGTGGCCTCCTCTGGACCTGCGCCAGCAGGTCCATGTCCTTCTTGTGTTGGGGGCTCCAGAGCTGGACGCAGGACTCCAGGTGGGGTCTCACCAGCTACTGGTAAGATTTAAAATACCTGTATGTTTTCTTTGCACGACACTGAAAGTTACTCCCTTTTGTCTTCGTGGCCAAAGTACATAAAGCAGGTGGCAGAGTAAAATAATGCAACTTTCCTGCGCATCACCAGAAAGAGCTGCAAAGGAGTCCGGTGTTGAATCGCTCCCCATTACAGTGGCTATTTTACATACATTTTAAAGAGTGTTCTTTCTTACATTATTAATCCTTAAAACTATTAACTGCACAGTGTCTGTGTCATCAGATCTCCCAGATACTGCTTAAATTTCCACTACTGGCAAACATTTTTCTAATAATTAAGATTATTCAGATTAAGGGATCTTTCCTTTTTGGCTTTTTTGAATGCACAGCAGAGTTGACTTAGTAGGGATCCTTTATTAAGGTCAAACAAAATTTAACTGGGAACAGTGAAAAGCTGAGTGTTCTCCTCTATCCTATTTGTTTGAAAGAAAGGCTGCTCAGGACTACAAACTATTCAGTTACTCTAGAAATAATTATTTAAAAAAAAAAAAAAAATTAAGGGCCCAAATAGAGGCACCTCTGTTTTAAAACTCATAAACAGTACCCAAGAGCTCTGAATTCAAGATTATACTTTGCGAGTACGTTGCATAATATATAGATGCGGAAGCCAAACTTGCTTTTTATTGGCAATGTTCTTAAGACTGAAATTAATGACGACGTTGCAAGAGGTGTGGGGAGAGCTCGCCGCAGCTGGCGGGCGAGAGAGACCTGTAATGCAAAGGAACAAGTAAATGTCGCCCCTTCCTAAAATGCATTGCTCTGCTGTACGCCTATTAGGTTTTAACAGGAATATTACTTAAGGCGAAGTGCTTAAAGCATCTTTAAAGATAAATGGTGTTCTTCTGAACGTATTAGTGAAACACGCAGTGGCTAGATGAGCTCATTTAGAGAAGTCCAAGTATAAACCACCACCTCGGTAGCCCGCCCTAGCAGGATAAACCAGCTTTCTCTTTCATTCAGCAAAGAACTGCCTGAATCCATTCAAATTTAACTTTTAACACCTACAGATACCAGTTAATACTCTTCTGAGGGAAAAGATTTTTCATAAACCCTGTACGCGAACAATCTCAGAAAAAACCCACTTGATTCCTGCCCCGTCCCCTCTACTTAGGAGTCCAAAAATTGAATGCAGGTGGAAGAGCAATTCCAACAGCTTATATATTAAAGGGAAACATGTAATTACGTGCCACAAAGTTAGAATAATATGGAAGATTCTGACTGCAGATGAAGTTTGCTGATGATAACGTGAAAGGAAAGCACTTCATTTGCAACACTGGGAAAACCACTGCATTAAACTCGTACAGAACTATCACTAAAAATGGCTTCAGACCCACTGCTACCCGATAAGATTTAAGAGGGGACCCAGCCAAAGACATTTGGCGCCGCAGACAGAAGAAAGTTTGTACGTACTACACGATAACCTTTCCAGTAAGCCAAATTTAGCACCTAATAATTGACGAGAATGCTAAATTCGGAAAACTCAACCTCATCTAAACTGTAGAAAACTATTATCCCACCTTCTCTGGGATAATTGCCTGGCGGCAAGGCACAGCCCGCTGCGGAGTTGCAGGCTACGTGCAATCAAATCTGAGTTTGAAGTTGCCTACTTCCCTTACCGTAGTAGTTCTGCAGTTCGACGGCAACCGGTTCCTGCTGCTCAAGATGCACACTCTGACCTGCACCACCACGGCATTTATCATGGTGTTTACCCCAAAGACAGGGCGGGCAGCTGGGTCCAGAGGCAAAGCAACGCTTCATTTGAACACAGATTAGAAAGACAAACACATGGCTGAAGTACCTTGTTCTAAACACGAGGTCGATGCCTTACTGGCTCCCTCTTCCTAATCACGACAGCAGAGGGTATTTTGGCAACACTGGAACTAGTGACCACGTAGAACCTGCCGCAGAAGTATGAGCAGGACTGACTGCCTGCCTGACGCTATAGAAATCTCGCAGATCCAATAAAACTCAGAAATTCCCGTTTTTAAACAGTAAATCTCTACATATCATCGGCATGCAAAAAATGATGCCGATAAATACCAGCTGAACTTCTCTGCATCGGCTCATTTTTTTATCCTAAGGAAATTCATCTTCTAAACAATATATCTGAATTTCATTTCTCCTCAGAATTACGTAACTTAAAAGGCCACTCACGAAGATGGGTATTTCACCTCATTTTGGATGATCCAACATAATGTAAATCCATTTCATTCACATAAGATCACAAGATCTGACTCCATTCACCTAAAAATAAAACTTCCATGCAGCGGCTGTGAGCAGTAACACTAGATAGTTTCACGGGACCTTTTATTCAAGAGTCTTAGAACATGTAAATAAATCTCTGTGCAGCCATTTTTCCATAGTAATAGCTTGAGGCTGTCGGGGTTGTTCTGAAAGTTACTGGTGTCACGAGATTTCACTCGAAGTCCAAAAAGACTCTTCAAGTCTTCGAAGATCTGTTCTATAGATAGTAACTTATTTGTCAAAAATCATCAAACCCCTTATGAGCCAGGAGTCTCGCTCCAACCCTCAGACTAAGCTTTTTCCCTGGCAAGTTGATCCATGTTTTTCTGTATGCGATGAAAGCAAAGCATATTTCAAATAACTATTCCTACTGTTCTACGGTCAAACGTTCGTTCAGTTTGTACCACTGAGGAAGTGCGTATGTGAGCTACGGTCTCACTATGGATTTCCATTTCATCTTCAGAGGCCAATGGAAATGTTTAGTACCCGCATGATGCTTATAACATCGTTGTATTCTCAGGGAACTCATTACACTAAGAGAACCATCGTGGCACTGTTGTTCTTTTAATTCTCTCCTGCCTCCTCTGTTCCCCGCTGAACGTACTTGGGGTCTGTGGCATTGAGCGTGAAGCCTTGGGCCTCTACATGTGCAATGATGGGCAGATGTCTGTCATTTGGGTCAGTCATATGTGGCAGTTCCTTTTTAGACTCTATCATACTGCATCCAGATAGCAGTAACTACACAGAATTTTTGATACTGTATTTTCACTGCAACAGATGCATCACGCTCTAAGTACCAGTCAAGGTATTCACTCTTCACAACGTGTTACTTTGGTTATTTATTTTACCTTTGCTTACCGGACTTCTTTCTGTGTTGCTCAGGAAGGACCACTGAAAATAGAAAGTAGAATCAGTCTCGTTTGATTTCCTCATTCTGAAAAAAGGTGCTCTTGAAGTTCATCGGTGTTATATAGTCTTTGAGAACTGAGAAAATTACATACGATCCATTCCTGCTCTCACATGGAGAATGACCCAACATCGTCTTAAGTTTTTCTCCATTTCAGGTCTCATTTCTAAAACTACACTCTAAGATAATTATAAGGTTCCTGTTATCAGAACTTTCCAGTAACAGGTTTAATTCCACGCTGGGCTGTAATGTTAAAAACACGTACACCCATATATATATATACACACGCACACACACATACACACACACGCGCCCATGTACCTACTGTGTATTTGCCATTGTATTAAAAAACTGTTCCTTCACAGCAGTGACAACTTTCAACTTTAGATTGCCATTTCTGTAGATTTCTGAGGCATTTTTCTCTTCTTTCCGTTCCTGGCGAAAGGGACTCTTGCCTTCGCAGAGCTGCGACTACCTTTCCTTCCCAGCTGACCTGGCGATATGCCCCTTCTGCTTTTCAGGATATCCATGCAGCCAGGGCGAGCCACCACGTAGGGTCCATCCCCCAGAGATCTCAGCATGGCCGGCCTGGTGACGACAACCCCGTAGTCCACTTCTTCAAGAACATTGTAAGTCTCCTCTCTTCTTGTTATCTACTAGAATGAAATAGCTTCTTTAGGATCCATCGGCAACCAAATACTCCCCAATCACGAGCCATTGTGTTGAGCCTCGTGAATTGTACCGTGCCTTTGAGCTCATTGTGCCATTCGATACAGAAATAATTTTTACCTGAAACACAAACAATACTGAAATGCTACGCAGAAGTGGGTGAACCCTCCACTAGCGCAGTCAAATTTCAACCACCACCATTACAATTCCACAGCTTCACCATTGACAGGTTTTGTCCCCGTGTCATGAGCACTGGCTGTATTTAGGCATGTCTTCTGTTTAAAAATAGACAAAAATTCAGTGTGTTCTAGGCAAAATCTAAGACAGCACAGGAGCTTCTCGGTGCAATTACTTAGACAGCGCTGAATGGACATGCTCAGTTTACTCCCAAATATGAAACAGCTTATAATTGTGGGTATCATTTGAAACCATAAGCAAAACATTTTTTCCTGATGATTTCATTTAAGGTAACAGCAATTTTGTTCAAACTCTGAAATTGGTTGGTTTTACGCCAGTAAGGAGTTTTCACAGAACATACCCAGGAAAGATGGAATTTCCTCAGATACTAAATTCTTGAGTACTGCGTAAATACATAATGAAATGTAGTACTCTCTTTAAAACCCTGTACAGTGACTATCCAGAAAGAGAGACTCTACGTATTGCATTTGCCATACTTCCGATTGGATCTGTACAGGTACTCCTACCAAATTTATTTTTCAGGGTTTCTTTTCTGAAACAGAAGTCTCAGTATTTTGATGCCCAAATGCTGAATAAAAAAACCTCCAAAACATAACGGTAGCCTCGACGAGGACAGAAGTATTTGAAGTATCACAGTCTCTCTTAATAACCACCTTCACAAATCAATTTTCCCAATGTCGGTATCCAAAAAAGTGAAAGTAACATGCTATCTGCTTGGAGTAGAACACAGCCATCATCGGATCTGAAGTGTAAGACCTACAATAGGCTAAAAAAAAAACCAAAAAACACCAAACCAAAAAATCAATAATGAGAACATTTTTATGATGGGAAAATTACCCATCCTATGATTCATTTTTGAACTATCTTTTAACAATGGGCAGTCTGAAATATTCACGTGGCAATGAAGAGAAGGATGAAATTAAACAATAACCGATGCATAAGGCCTACTAACTCATAGGTGATATGCAAAAGGCTTGATGATTCCCTACATTTATTGTTACCTTGGTTTTACAACTTTTTTGTGTTGGTTTTTAGGTCTCGCCCCGTACACCTCCCCCAATGCAAGCAAAGGTAAGCATTTTCAGGGGCTCATGCAGCATCCAAGAGTTTTTGTAGGCTAATTTATACCAATTCAATTGCTAGCCTCATCCATTTTCCTTAATGGCATTAAGTAAAAATCTGGAGTTGTCATGAGGAATATGTAAAGCAAGGGACTAAGACAGAAAAGCCATGGTTCTCTTCCTCACGCACTTCCTGACTTCCTGCATGACATGTAACAAATTAAAGCCACTTGTAGGGATTTTTATATTCAATTTATGTTGTGATTGCTTTATGTAATAAATTAATATTAGGTAATGCTTTCCAATGAGCCTCACCCACCAGGAACTGTCCTTACATTTACGCAGTTGGCTTCTAAAGTACGTAATACTGACAAACCATGGCTCATGAGGTCAGTTCTTGTAATTATAATAAAGAATTTTGCCTTTTTCGTTTCATGGAATGACTCCACACAGATTGTTGTTTTCAACTCCTGCCTCGTTATCTGGCCAGTATTTCATTACTTGTACTGCATTTTCATCTTCTTCTCTGTACGGTACACCCAGATGCTACGTTCCATAGTGATCATCATGTCGTTGTTTCTATTTCTTGCATGTACAGGGAAGAGGATTATCCCTCACCAGATTTAGCTGGGTAGGTGATGAATGTGCTTCCAGTAACAGCTATTTTATTTACCAGGCCAAAGCATATCTTCCTCCATTGCCTCAAGCTGCTGCAGCAACGTGATAGTTTTAATTTTGTCTCAATTTTGCTATTTTGCCTTTCCTGTTCCGCTTTCCTCCCTCCTCCTGCAGCACTTTAAGATGGTAATTTTGTTGCTTGCTCTTATCCAGCAACTTGACAGCCTTGCAACGATAAGTTCTTTTGCTTTAGCGCGAAGGGAGCAAAATCCACTGCATGGCAAAGCTCTCTTCCCTTAAAGACTCCTGGAAGACTCATCTGCTGCATTTTTCTTTTCCTGGGAAGGACAAAAATGTCAGGGAGGGCTGAGACGAGATTATTCCACAGTTCCAACTGCTCTTATACAGTAAAGTCTGCAAAACTAACACTGTCACTAACTCAAGTATTTTGTCCCACCTTTCCTTGCAACCCCTTTCAGTAAGAAGAGATCTGCCTAAACAGTTGTTAGACAAGTTCTTCCCACAGTCATCTCACAACTAATTAAATTCTACTTCTCTACCACAGGTTTGATTTTAGATGAGATGGACATGTAAATTACTTGCATTTTAAGACAAAATATTAAAGCCTTCAAGCCATTAAGCACTTCTTTCACTGTCAGAAGAACACAAATTAGTTGACGTGTTTGACATCTTAGAACTCATGAAATGGAAACATTTTAAGTTTTGACATGCAGGTTAACCTTCTGAGTACCCATTTTTTGATTATTAACTCCTCTTTTACAGACTGGTGCTTCCCTCAGATTTGAGTACATTCAGACAATTTCCTAACGTTTTCCTTCATCCTTGTTTATTAAGTAAAAGATTATTTTATTCCAACACTTCTGAATTTCTCATTTGAGTATTACATTTCAGTGATGACAAACAAAGATTACAATGTGCATATGATAACTTGAATGTGATAATTTGCAATATATATGAAAATCTTTCTTTGCAGGGTGGTGAAGGACACAAGCCAGGATACGGAGGAAGCGGAAAATTCTATGAGCACAAATCTGCTCACAAGGGACATAAGGGATCCTATCATGAGGGCCAGGGCACTCTTTCCAAAATCTTTAAACTGGTAAAGTACAATTGAACTTACCCTAAGTACAAAAAATTGAGTCCAGGAAAGAGAGAAGCCAAACCTCTCCAGAACCTGCCATGTTTGAAACAACTGTATTTCCTTAAAGCTTCTGAGGGAACTAGATTTTCATGGAAAAAACAGGTTATCTCATGGCCTAGTAACTACTTACATGATAGGAAACAAAGGTAAAAATACAGAGTCAGTTACCATCAGGAACGAAGGTAAGTCCACAAAGTGCCACAAAGACCCGCACCAGGATCTGTGTTGTTACTGAGCTCACAAATGACCTGGAACACAGAAGATGAATGAGGTGACACAGCTTGCTGCCGCTGCTAAATTATTTAGAATAGTGAAAATGAAAGCGACCTGATAAGACGCAGAATGGTAGCACAGGGCAGTCTTGGACAAATACATGGTTGAGATGCAACAACAACTCGAACAGTCCCTGCTTGTTCCCACACCCCTGGTGGGAGACCTCCTACACTATGTCAGTACAGTGAGTTGCAACACCACATAGTTGGGCAAATTAGAAAACTGTGTCATATGAAAAATAAACATTTGGCCAGATTATCGTTAATCCAGCTCAGTTCACCATCTCGAGTCACCGCACAGCCCCACCAACACAGCTAATAAATGAAAACAGAAGAGGAAAAAGCCAGTCGTGAGGATTTTTCACATTCTATGTCAGGAAAAAGACACGCGAAAGGCACATCGTATCCATTGGCAGCTACTTTAACTAAGACTGCATTTTTCCTGAAAGGTAGCGAGGCATTCACAAGTAACAAATCACCTAGTATACTCTTTGCACGTGAAGAATGCAATCAGCAGTAATCTTAACTTCAAGACAGAAGGTCTGAGATCCCATTAGCAGAGCTGATCACCTCAAACTCCTACTACTCTTCTCTGCAACAGGAGACATTACAGCACCATCACCTGTAGCAAAAATACGTTTTTCTCTCTTACGTGGTTTAGGGTACATACCTTTCATCGTAGAGCTGGTTTTCAAACATACGTAGCACCAAGTGAGAGTGTGCAAACTTCAAGGAGGTAGTAAGAATTCTTATGTTGCAATTTAAGGAAAAGAACGAGCTCTTCACAGGCCCAGATAAAGATCGAACATTTACCTTTCAAGTCTGATTTTCGCGCTGTGCACTTGTAGCTTTTTAGTGGCGTTCAGATACAGCAACACCACCATGGCTATATACTGACGTTATTTGTAAAATTTCTTTTGAACACCTGAAAATATCCGATAATCATCTCTCCCAAAATTTAACATTCTCTTTTTAACATAACCATCACAACTATTTTACCTTGGATTTGTATGTATCTGATGATATACATATACCAGTTCTGCTTTTTAGATAGACTTTTCTGAGCCATTATAACTTTTGGAACTTTGGAACTTTTTGGAGTTCTATTCAGACCCAATTGATTTAGACCCATTGTTTATAGCAGGAGGCATTAATAACCATTTCTTTATATAGTTTTACAGTCTTTTCCAGTAAAAATTTATCCATTCTTTAAGATAACTTTGAAAGAAAAAAAAAGCCAATTACCTAATGGTCTACACAAAATTTTCCTTGAAACAGTTCAGTAAAACTAAGGAGGGAGCACTGAAAGATGAGAAGAATATAAATAAAGAAAACAAAATCCCAAAGTACACATATGCTTAATTTTTCTTTAAGTAAACAGTTCAGTCATCAACTGATTACAGCAATAATTACCACACTATCTCACATCTGTGATCCTAAGTTCAAGATTTGCCTAGAAAGCTGCTAAAGCTACAGGAAAAGAGACCCCGTTAGTCTAATTTTAAGTGCCAAAAATGAAACGCCAAAATTTCAGCTTGGATCGTCTTTGCTATAAAACTGCTGTAGGGCTTTTCTCAATTGCAGATTTATGAATTGTCACAGGGCTTTTTTTTCCTAGTTCAATGTTTTCTTATTATCTGTAAAAACAGGCCAGTTTTCAGCCCTTTATCTTTTCTTAGTTTTTTCCTGTATTTGCATCTGAGCTTTCCATACAAGACTGATGTTGATATAATCACATTAACAATTTACCCTAATAAATACTACAGAATAAAATTATCACACTTCAATTCTTTCAGATGTGAGACTATTGCAACTTGTATGCGAGGTTCGGAGTTTTTGGTTTTGGTGTGTGTTTGTTTTTAAAGGATACCTGCAGTTCAGGGGGAACCATAAAAATGAAAATTTCCAACATGTCTAGGTAAATAAACTGCTTTCATTAGGAAGGCCTGAATAAGAACATGCACCTACAAATAATTAATGAGAGACTGTCTAGCCCTGTATGAGAGATTTAATGAGAGTAAATTAATCCTATGTGAAAATATATGAAAAGCAATCATCTCTTTGGAGTGAAAATTCCAGTAACATTCAGCAATGTACTGGAGGGCACTGCACGCCATTTTCATTAGATAATATTTAAAGTTTTGTCGTACTACAGACTGATGTTTTTCAATTTACAGCCCCAAATATACAGTACCTTTTAATTAACTTAACTCTGTTCTTCCCTCCGCAGGGAGGCTCTGGGTCCCGACCTGGATCGCGGTCCGGTTCCCCAGTTGCTAGGCGCTGAAGCTCTAAGATGCCATCCAAGGATCATGTACTCTGCTTCATAATGTAACTGCCTTAAAATTAATAACAACTGCAACAATTACCTAGATAGACGCAATCCATTACTTAATGCCAATTAGGTTCTGCATGCAGTAGATTATACAAACTTCTATTGGCAATCCCTGACCAACAGTTGAATGAAAGGAACACAAAAAGTAGCTTTACTAGATGTTTTCCTTATTTTATGTGAAGTAACAAGATCTCTGACTTTACTCATTCTTCTTCAGGATGCCCTAACTGTATGCTGGATTTCATTATTTCTCCCAAACACCTAATTTGAGCTCAAGTCTTCTGGTTTTGTTTTAATGAACATCAGAATTGCAAATAAAGAGCTAATGTCTTGAGTACTGAGCACTGCTGTTAATGAATTTCTGAGACACTGCTGTTAAAAAAAAAAAAAAATCCACCATGTGCAGAAGTTGTAAGGACTGTTTATCCAAATACTTTTTTTGATTTGGTTTTTGTTTGTTTTGTTTTGTTTTAATCTTCCTTCTCTCACTCACAGAATAATTTATTTTCATAACAGGATTAGGCAGTCACGGAAAGGTGTACCAAATATTGGGAGTTCAAGGCATGTGAAGTGTGGGAGGGGGCAGATGTTGTAGAATCAATATGATGCGGAGCAACAGTAATAAGGAAATTCTTTCCATACCATGAATTGCTCATCGCATCCAAACCATTAGAACTAAGAGCAGATGAGGGAGAGAAAGAGGATTTCAAATTTGAGTTAGACTCATGTTAAGAAACAAGGGATATTCCCAGAGAAGAAACATCTAAGACTGCACAAGTGACCACTGGACGTCACTGGTGCTTCACACAAACTCTGCTGCAACATTACCTTTGCAGTACAATAAAGAAGTAAATAAATATATAAACAAGTAAGTCTAATTTCTGAAAGAGAGCCCTTCAGTACTGGTATCTCAGATAGTCCTGCACATCTTGCATTAGAATTTCAAATCTTTCTCTTGGTATTGCAGCAGTGTTACATTGGATCGGCTCATCTTTTGCCTGAGTAACATCTGGATGCCTATTAACGGCAGTGCACCAAAGTAAACTCATAGTAAACTACTGTGAACATTTAACTGTTGTACTGTAGTTGCCTTATAGAAATAAATTATAGCCGAGTTAGATTTAGATATTAATCGTTCACAAATTACTAAAATGAATGTGTGGCAATGGTATTTCCAACCACACTTAGGGAAATAAGAGGCTCTTCTGAATTGCACTGTTTTATTACTTAAACTTACCATTTCTTCAAGTTGTCATCTAAGTGTCTGATTAATTATTTTATTTTTTTTAGTTTTAGCCTATGCATTGTAGACTACAGTTAATGCTTCCCAGGTTGAAACTGCATTCCTAATAAGCGCCCAGTAAAAGTTACCTATAAATATGCACGTTAATTGCATTTCACATCTAAATCTATTGTAGGTTTAAATCAGTGTCCATTAATATGAAGCAATGAAAAGATGAGAGGGTAGAAAATACATAGAGACTAAAGAAAACAAACCCACCAAAATTATTAAGCATACACACATGGATTACATCTTCTATTACCTACATTGGTTGCTATGTGTATTTTTCTATTGTAGCTTCATTCAGATGTATACTCTGCAACGTAATAGTTGATTTAATTTGAATACATTATTGTTCTTATAGGAACACAGCTTTTAAAAATATTCATTATTGAAATAAAGTAATCAACTTGAAATGAAACGTGGACCAGTTTTGTCTTTTATAACAGAGAAGATTGTATATATAAAGTTCTGTGGTTTTTTTCACAATTTATGAATAATGTTCAGATACCAGAAAATGACGCTTTGGGACCCAGGATCCAGTTGCCCATGCACAGGCTTCTAGTGACATTGCTGGTGACTTCGCGTGGCCCACAAGGCTGACAAAATGACACGGGATTTATGGGAGATCAGTGTCTCTGAAGTGGCAGCTAAAGGCCAGGGGGATATTGCAAAGCATAAAATGCCTACGTACAGGCAACAAAATCTCACCCATCATAAACAAGTACAGCACAAAGTACCTTCTTTGAATAAAGTATGTGAAAATCAAGTTGTTTTTTATACCAGGCTTCAAAAATGGGAAAGCATATTTAAGGTAAAAAAAAAAAAACAACTGAGAAATACATCTTTCAAAATACTGCACTGTAGAACTATGGAACTTATCCAAAGCTGCTTCCTTGCCTTCATCACTCTGCTTTCCCCTCAGTCATCTTTCAGAAGCTGGAAGTGGCTTTTTTGGATTTACTTCCTATAGAAGAAAAGGTATGATACTTCAAAGCATTATCTTACCAACACAAGTCTCTTGAAAGCGATTAAAACTTAGACTGAAATTTCTTCTTTTAATTACTCACTAGTAGCTTTGCTGAAATACAGCAGTTTAAATGGCTATTTGACTTGTAAGCAAAGGATTTTTCCTGAAATAAGAATGGACAATCAGTACTAGGAGCGTGTCATTTCTTGTACTGAAGGACTGGACATAAACCAAAAGAAATACTTGAGCAGTCACAAGCCACAAGGCCTGAGGCTAGTGTAAGCCTACTACTGCATCAAACCAAAACCAGAGGCATTCCTAAGCTCTATTCGCTTACCCACTATACAATCTGGCTTTTCAAACAGGCCTTAGAACAAGACTTTTTTTCTGTTTCCTAAAAAAATGCATCTACTTCAACATTGCTTTTCAAAATATCAACATATTGGTTACAGTGTCTGTATTTGTATTGAACATCAACAGATAGGTTGGTTTGAAAACCTCTGACTCAATCTTACCGAGGAACCCAGGCTGTGAAAACCTCCATGTCAGGATACTCAAGAGTGAATTCTTGAAGTTCATGGGGAAGGAAGATGCAGGGTAGCAACTCAAATACCACGTTACAAAAGAGTTTTTTAAAAGTCTATTTACTGTAACTGACAGGACACCAAGTGCTGGAGGAGTAGCAAACGGAATTCAGGAAAAATGTCTGGTGACTCCGTTATTTAACACCGACTTCCAAGACTTACAACACACACTCTTTGCCTCTAATCAAGACATAACACTTTGAGAAGTGACCATTTAAAATGGCATCTTTTTACTCACGAGATCTGCTTTTAGCACATGCTCACCTAGCGTCAACCACTACCAGTTTTTATGTGCTGGCAAAGCCATCACAGCTAGAGCAGACTGAACACTTCCAAGTATTCAGGAATCACATTCCCATTATGAAGGATGGATTTGCATGTGGATGTGACCAGCTGTAAACCATCTTCCGTCAAATTGTATTGGGCAACCTCTGGAAAGTGTCACCCCCCGACGCAGCAAATCAATTCCAACACTTTGCTGTGCATTTATACAGTATTCTCTGAAAGAGCAGGGAAAAGGTTTTATACGTGGTACATGCAACACAGCACATTTTCCTATATTATTACAGATGAACAGGGTGCTATGCCATGGGGCCAGTATGCCTTCAGACAGCTGTAAAATATAATGTCTTAAACAGCTGAAACACTAACAGGCTGGCTGGAACGAAAGGCACTGCTGGAAGAACTTCGCATATATTCTTTAAATATAATATTGAGACATGCACTCCTGGTAAACGGAGTTTTTAGAATTTCCTAGAATCCACAATCAAACGCTTAAAAAATACACGAAACAGAATTTGGAAAAAAGTAATATTATTTAACATGTTTTTGAATTAAATATTCAACATAACAAAAGTGTTATTTTCATGTCACCAACTATATTACGTATATACATATGCCAAAGAGTTAACAAAAGAAATAAGAGATGCCCTATCAAAACCAACAGTGATTTCTTGCTTCAGCAATCCGAAATAACTAGTCTGTATCATAGACAAAGTATAGACAACATTTACAGAAAAGGGCTTTTTGGATCTGAGAGCAATTATCCTTCAGAAGGTAAATGAAAATCCAGCTCTGTATTATAGTACAACAAATCCACCACTGATCTGGAAGTACTTGCGGCAAACCAAAAAGATGAACTTCCTGTAACTGGGATTAGTATTTACAAAATATACTCATCAGCCACACAGAGGCTCATATAACTTTAAATATATATATATACATACAAGCACACATATATATATCTATATATATGTAACATATAAATAAAATTCAAAAGAACAAGGTAAAAATAAGAAAAGAGCTTCTGTCTTTGGAATGTCTAAAAGATGACTATGTTTTTACTCCAGTGTTTCTTTGTTATGAATAGACTTAACAAGTGGCACCTTTCAAAGCATTACTTAGTCAACTAGGTAGTTTTGCTGAAACGATGACTTAAACCACAACAAATAAAAGTAACATATTTCCAAAATTCACAAAGAAAATAATGAGAAATTTACAGATTTGAAATTATAACTGTTTACAGCTCTGGGGAATACGGTATAATATAGGTGACCTAGTGTGCATCTAACTTTCTCACTGCCAACATAAAATTGTGTGTTTACTTCCCAGATTTAGTATATGGCTGTGTTTTCCACAGATACTGAGATCTGTACCTGCTGATCCAATACAGCAAACATAAAAGAAGAGGCTTTCATTGGAACCCCTTCTAGTCTGGATTCTCTTTAAATAATTACTGCTGAGTTTAAAACCTCAGACTTTTAATGTAAAAACTAACTGCCTCTGCGGTTGGAATGGAAATGAACATGCTCCCTCTCAAGAGTTTAACTCAAGAAAAGCCATAAGTTCATGGCGTTTTATTTTTTTCAATTAATTCTCAAAACGTACTAAAAAAAGCTTAAACCAGAAATACAGCGTTTTCCTGTGCCTTGTAAAAAAAAAAACAACCCAAACCCCAAACTATTTTATTCTGCATGCATCTACTCTGTAACATTTTGTTTCCAACCTCAATTATTTCTTTAAGCACATAAAAAAGAAAGCTGACCGACAGTTTCATGGTTTTCCCACGAAGTTATTCTTCACCTCCTTTAAAAATGGGAATCATTCTATTCTGATATAAAGTTCCAGTTTATTTTTCAAACAGATATACTGGCTGTGAATTAGAAGATGAAACTGTATACAGTATTACCTGAGTTCATTGATTCACAGACAACTTAGCACAGATTAAATGATGTTTTCCCAATATTCTTCTACAAGCTTAAAAAAAGAATGATTCTTTTAGGTAATTTTTGTAAATAATTAAAAAACCTATAATATATTATTCTATTGTTAATATTTTCAATGCTTGAAGCTTTAACTGTAAAATCCATCTTTTACTTTTCTGAAAACTTGTTTAGAGAAATTCGAGTCCCAGAAACATTTTTAGCTTTCAAATTTTAAGGTGTCATCGAAAAACATTGCCTATACTTTGCCATTCATTTGAAGATTCTTGTACCACTTCTTCTAAATTCAGAGCACGACTAATATCTTCCCCTTCTTGTTCTTGATGACTAGCAGGCTCTTGTACAGGACCTATCAAAGTACAAGAGAAAAAGATGAGTGAGGATGATTTGATGTATAGTGTAAGAAAAATGCAAATATAGCACTTGGGAATAAAGGAATCATTCTGGGAAAGGTATTACACAACTACTTCAGATTCTGTAAATTCACTGGATGCTCTCTGAAAAATGAAAAAAAAAAATCTAATATAATCAATTGTTTTCCTGTAATAGTTTTTGAACTTTGCATTTCCGTACTACAGAGCTCCGCATAAAAAACAAGTAATCATAAGCAGTAACGAATCTCTGTTTCATCCTGCTTTTTGGGTTGCATGTTCAACTACTAGCTCATCAACTCTGGTGTTTGGCTATTAGTGCCTAATCCCTCAATAACTTTCAATAACTTAAGGGAAGTGTTTTGTGCTTTTCTAGTAAAGCATACGGCCTTCTGCACTCACCATTACTATCATTATGCTACATACCAGTGTAACCATGAGCCCGTTTCATATGCAGCTTCATATTGCTTTTCTGTGTAAATCCCATTGCACAGTAATCACATTTAAAAGGCCTCTCTCCTGTGTGCTTTTTCATATGGACTTGAAGAGCACTCTTCTGGTTAAAAGCCTTTTCACATAGTGTACACTGAAATGGCCGTTCCCCTTATAAAAAAGAAAAAAAATGTATTTAATAATTTCTCGTTTCAAAATAAAAATACAGTTCAGAATTCAGTAAAAATCATCAAGGTGACCTAGAAATTAAGCAGACATGATCTTTTTCCTTGAGACTTTTTCAAAACAGTCCTATGGCTCCACATCATCAACAAAACATCCCAAATTAAATGTCAAAATATTTACGTAAGTCCTAAACCACTGATATTGTTATCTTTCCTATCCAATTTATTATTTAAGTTATTTAATAGAGGTGTAAAAAAATCAGTTTACCAGTTTGACTTTTCTGTACTCAAGTGAACCATCACCTTTTTGCATCATTTACGAATGCTGTAGATAAAGCAATATTCTAGAATTAACAAAGCTGATGTCTGTAAGAAACTAGAAAGTTAAACGTACTAAAAAGAAAAAAAGTTCTGGTAGTTCTACGTGGGACCTGTGGCCTCCTATGCCAATAGCTACTAGTATTAAAGTCTATCCTATCACACTTGCACCAAAAACTTCCCCTCCTGTTACAATACTCTCTAGCTGTCATAACCAATACGTATCACCCACACTGCAGTATTTCACAACTTGATACATAAGGATCTCATCCCTTCCCAGCTCAAGGATCACCCACGTTCTTCATCTGCTTTTTATGCCCCATACCTCCCCTATCTATCCATGCGTTCCCATTGCAACATCTCTAAACTTGCTCTTAGGGTTCCCAAATCTCAGAATTTCCTTAGCAAAAGGACTCAAACCATAAATTAACCAAGTTCATGAATCCTTTCTACCCAACCTCCTACCCTTTTCTGCTAGAGAGAGTTCTCAGCAACTGAATGAAATGTGAAAAAAATGTCAGGGCCAGAACCTGGGACCCTCTCTGGCTTTCAGCTGCCTGGCAAACCCTAACACCCCAAAGCTCAAACACTCATGTAAATGAGGTGCAACAGCTCTTGCAATTACTGCTCCTAACTTTACCTTTGACAGTATATGAACCACATGCTGAATTAGGCAACTGAAATGAGCCAAATCCATTTTATCAGAACAAGTGAAAAAATGCCACAGTAGGCTGCACATTGTATAGGCCTGATCTAATTCATCCACAAACGTTTGGAATCACTGAACAATTATCCTCCAATTGTTCTTTCTTTTCCACAGTAAAACAAGTATCAGACCACATTAATTTCTTTGCAAACCTCATGATATACTGCACAAGCCAGCGAGAAAGCACAGATAGAAAAAGTACGACCTTTGACTAGTTATGTCTCAGTAACTGCTTATGTGCAATGGTAAGTATGAACTAATTTAATCCTAATGGAAGACACAGTCATTCATCACCTAACAATGACTTTCTTATATGGCCACTGCTATATGGGAAGTTAAAGCAGTTTCCTAGACTGTGGCCATCTTAACATGTTTTCAGCTTCATCTACTTTTTTTTTTTTGCTCTGCCTGTCTTCCCTGGAAATCCTTTTATCATTTATTATTCATAACATCAGAATACACAGCCTTAGACATGGACTGAAACTCCACCATAATAAGCGCTTCATGAAAAAAAAAGCAAAGAGACAGTTCCTACCTTTAAGAACTTGCCATAAACATAACGTAAAAGAAATTAACAGATAGAAAAGTATATAAGGACACATTAAGATAATGTAAGTTATCGGTACTGGCAGTGGTCCCAAGACATCAACAGCCTATCAGATGTCATACAAACACATAAAAAGAATTCAAAGATACTACCAAATAAACATTTACATCCCTTCCAAACATTGGGAACAGCATGGTAGAATGCATGTGTGTGGGTATGTGTTTATATAAGATTGCGTTTGTCAAAGCCAGGGAAAAGTAAGTTTTGATGCATGAAATGAGAGCATGCACAAGACACATGGAGATATAGGCAAGTCTATACTTCAGAGATGCAATACTAAAAACTGCAAGACTGAATCTGAAGGTGCAAAGTGAAGGTCCATTCAAATATGAAACTCAAATTATACGTCACAAGACAGGTAAGTGATGCTAACCAAGGAAAAATGACAGGGTTAGCAAGATAACTTAAAGGAAGAGATTAGCAACTTTGCTTTAAATGCACGAAGAGTAGCCAAAAGCTAACTACCAGAAGTTGACACTGGGCAAAGAGAAAGCTCTGCCTGATTCACTGAAAGAGAGTGAGTTATCCTTTTTGGGGAGTTGTCTTATGCTACAGCACATCCAGTCAAACTCCTTGGTCCCCTCCGGCTTAGTAACAATACAGATAACTTTCCCCTGTCCTTTTTAACTCCAGCAGCCATGACAGCTCTTTATTGGTAGCAGTGCTATGGAAAAGAGAGAAGTTGTTTCGGAGAAGTGACTCCTGTATTTAGAACTCATGTTCTTAAGAACACTCTTCTTAAGATACAGAATTTAAGGGGAAGGCAGCTAAGCTATCCTATGTACACCTTTCAACTTGTAGTAGGCCTGAAGCTGCAACCTGAAAAGCACTTTTACCACAAAAAATGTGTATTCCCTAAGAGAAGACAGTATATTCTTTTTATAGAGTAACAGTTGAAGAAAATAATTAAGTGGGAAAGAACCCAACAAATTAAAAGCACTGGCATTAGAAACAGGTGAACTGAGTAAGTAGTTCAATGACAATGAAGCATTGCATACAGCAGTCGGTATCAGCCATCAAGACTGTCCCTTATTTAATGTCACTGAGCACACCCACTCATTTTCACATTCTATGCTTGAAGATGATCATATCCAGTGTCTTTACACCACTTTAAACAATGCTTTAAAATATGCTTTCATTAATCTGTTTCAAAGACTGACAAACTTTTAGATACAAGCTCATGCATTCACATTACTGTTGCAGTACTGCCAGTCCCAAAACAGGGAGAAGCTTAGTCACATCACCAAGCACGATGTTCTGGCTTTAAACAAAACGTCACAGTTTCTGAGATTTCAAGTTTGCTGTTTCTTATTTTAATTTCTAAACTCTTTGGGTTACAAATTTGTTATTTTAAGCTTAAGTTGATACTTAAATGCAGTTACCTGAAACCATGAGTAAGGACTCCAAATATAACACCCATATATTCATAAGAAAATCTTGCGAGATAAAAATCATTTCTGGTGTTACCTGTGTGAATGCGACTATGTCTCTCCAGCTGACTTGGCTTTGCGAAAGCTTTTTCACATCTATCACACTTAAACACTCTAGGCTTCTGGGAACTCAGTGAAGGTCCAGCCTGATGGGTTTGCATGTGTTCCTAAGCCAGCACAGGAAAAAAAAAAAACATTTCAGACCATTTAAAAAACCTTCAGTATTTAACGTAGAAATATATTCACACTTTGAAGACAGAAAGAGAGGATCTTAGTTATCAGCAGACAAGCCAGAAGAAGATGGAAGCCTGCATTTTTTTTTCTTTTAAATGAGAGATTGCTTTTGTATATCAACTCTTTGTAAGGCTGATACATCAATATCTTTACATTTCTGAAAACTTCTGTCAATAACTGTATGTATTACTCTTTTTTTTGCATACATTAGTCCCCTCACTAATTATCTGAAGCAAAATAAAATAAAAAAACCCCAGTGCTCTTGAAATGCTTTGTTCACTTACAAACATGGATTTTGGACAACTATGCACTGTAAATTAATACTGGATTTTTTCCCTCCCCTCTACAGTATCCACCTCCCCGCCCTTGCCTGACACACAGGTATTCCTACTCAGCACCTGAGTATCACTGGAAAACTGTACAGGCCTTAAAGAGGGGACTACCACAACATACATACATG
Organism: Phoenicopterus ruber ruber; assembly: GCA_009819775.1. Classification (NCBI taxonomy): domain Eukaryota; kingdom Metazoa; phylum Chordata; class Aves; order Phoenicopteriformes; family Phoenicopteridae; genus Phoenicopterus; species Phoenicopterus ruber. The sequence goes on from CM020216.1 coordinate 104,664,814, forward strand.
CAGCTGCACAATGTCAACATGTAAACAGAACCACTTCACAACGAACTCTTAAATTAATAATAATAAAAAAAAAATCACTAAGAACCTTACAGGTAAGAAAGTAGAATGAGAGTATGACACGTTTTATCTTTATGAAGAAGCATTTATAACAGTTCTATATTTAGTGTTTTTAATTCACTGATGCTGGATCCAGAAGTTTTGCAGATTTAAAGCAGTATGTTATCTGTTAACTTTTTCATTTAAATCTCTTTATTAATACCAAGATACAATTCAGATTACAAAAGAAAGCAAATACAAACATATTTAATTTAAAAATCTAATCAAGAACTGTATGTGAAACAGTACTGTGAGTACTTGTCTGCTTTCTAAAATGTGTGTGGATATTCTTTTCTAGTCTATTCATTACAGACTAAACACTATTAATTAGTCTTTACTACACCTAAACAGTAAGTCTTCTTGATGTCTATGAAGTCCTATTCCTCACTTCACGAACTGAAGCAAATTGTGTCTGCAGAATTTGTTTTCACTGGAAAATCAGCAAGACAGTTACAGGGAAGAATATTATTATCATAGTAATTATAATAACATAGTATTATACGGAAATAATAAAACGTCTTCTCAGAAATTCACAGGAGATTCATATACCATAGCTTAGTTGGAGATAAAGAAAATCTTGTGCTTTTATCTTGTTCATTACCTCCTGAAGCATTGAAATGCTGGAAGCAGGCTATGACCTACTCCAGAAAAATTATCTGAAACTGGCTGCTGCTTTCTGTCCACCACACCCCCCACGCCCTGCCAAACCCAAAACAACAAAAAAAACCCCAAACCCCAACAACCCCCACACTCCCTTTTTCTACTTGAAAGCAAACAGGAGAGCATCCAGATAGCTGCAGCAAAACTCTCTATCACCTTTCTCTGAAGAAACAGTTTGTGATGCAATTCTCTTCCACTGATCTGCCAATCCCTTACACTTCTCCTGTAAAATATAGGCTTTTGAAAATGGTTCACGGGAATACAATGCTCTGAAGTGCAAGTACTTCTTTATAGACACACTTAGTATTTATTTGATTGTTCATATGATGCGTTACAAGTTTATTTGTGTAATTCTCATATTTTTCAGATAGGAAGTATCTTGGTCTCCCAAACAACCATTATCTAATCAGAAAATAAGAATAGGAAACCTTCTTTGAAAGGGCCCTTTACCCCCCCCAACTCACGCATTGGTATGCAACTCTTAGGCCCTACCCATCTTGAAACATTAATTGGAACCACCTCTGAAAGTATGGCAATAAAAAGTTTGTTTCATTCCATCATTTTAATAAGATCACAACCTCATTCTATTTTCAGCTCAGATTGATGTCCGTGCTTTATTTACTATTTACAGTCACTTGCAGGTATTTCTGCTATCTAATGGTATGGAATCGGACAGTTTAGTCACTGCGCATGTCTTAAGATTCTCCTCTCTGAAGCTGTAAAATCAGGACAGTCACCAACATTAGAAGGGGAACTGAGACACTGGACTGAAAATTTCTGACACCGGGGGTGGGGTGGGCGGTGGGGGTCTTTGTACATCATCTCTAAAGCAGCTTTTCTTGTGGATAATTGTGAAATGGTTGGTACTGATGCCTTTGGAAAAAACAAATACAGTTAAGTACTGGCATCTAAACATCGGTACCCTTACCTCCTACTAGGTTTTTCTGGGAAGCCTGAAGTTTGCCAGTGTTCTTAATATTTTTGGTGATCTCCAGAATACCATCAGTACAAAATGAAGGCCTTGAGTAAGAGATCACTGAACACTGAACCCTTCCCAAAACCCTAAGCCAAACCCGTGGTTTCATTTATCTTTAATTTCCTGTTAAATACTGCTCACAGCTGATGTTCTGGAAAACCTTAATGAAGAAAAGAGTTTGATGAAGAGGTGGAATTTGTTTTAGGACATGATGGCCAAGTAGTAAATGAAACTGTCTTTCTGTTTAAAATATCCTCTCCTCCTCACCAAAAGTGAAAAATGATGATTTGGAGATTCATTTTGGATTTGGTTTGTACAGAATACAGAGAAAACCTTCCTGAAATAAGATTTATCAGCTTTCATAGCCACCAGTTGGACTGATAAAGATCAAACTGTTACGCTGGTCAAAAGAGAGTAACAGTGCTTCCACAGGATCAGCTGTATCAAACTGCAAACTTCTGCCACATTTTTGATGAAATGTTCCAAAAACTTAGTTGGTTACTCTGCTGGTTTATGTATTTCTGTATGTGTATATGGGAAAAGAAACTGTTGAAACTTCCTCATCATCTGGTGGGATTCAGTCTCCAATTTTTATATATACATGCAACGCTACCCTCCTTTCTTAGGAACTAACAAAATGTGATATTTTGCAAACGCTGATATCTGTGGATCTGCAGGTTGAAAATGATCCACTGCACTGAGCAGGAAGTGTTTCCTTGTATAAAGCTGTGGTTTAAAGAAGCATCCCAAATAAAGCAAATAAGGCTGTCTTTCACATCCAAAAGTACCCATTCAAGAAGTCAACTTTCAAATATAAATGTTTTTCTATCATCACCCTAGGCTTATCTAACAAGCAGGGTTATGTCCATGTTGTTCCTGATCTGAGTTGAACCGTGAATTTTTTTTTCAAATCTCTTTTTTTGCAGAGAAAGTTCATAGAATCATTTAGGTTGGAAAAGACCATTAAGATCCAGTCCAATCGTAAAGTTAACACTGCCAAGTCCACCACTAAACCATGTCCCTAAGCGCCACATCTTTCAAATACCCTCAGGGATGGTGCCTCAACCACTTCCCTGGGCAGCCTTTTTCAATGTTTGACAACCCTTTTGGTGAAGAAATGTTTCCTAATCTCCAATCTAAACCTCCCCTGGCGCAAGTTGAGGCCATTTCCTCTTGTCCTATCACCTGTTACTTGGGAGAAGAGACTGACCCCCACCTTGCTACAACCTCCTTTCAGGTAGTTGTAGAGAGCGAGAAGGTCTCCCCTCAGCCTCCTTTTCTCCAGGCTAAACAACCCCAGTTCCCTCATAGAATCATAGAATCGTTTTGGTTGGAAGAGACCTCCAAGATCATCGAGTCCAACCGTTAACCTAGCACTGCCAACTCCACCACTAAATCACGTAGGAACTGTGCTCTAGACCCATCATCAGATTTGTTGTCCTTCTCTGGACACGCTCCAGCACCTCAATGTCTTTCTTGTAGTGAGGAGCCCAAAACTGAACACAGTACTCGAGGTGCCGCCTCACCAGGGGGATGATCACTTCCGTAGTCCTGCTGGCCACACTATTTCCGATATAAGCCAGGATGCCGTTGGCCTTCTTGGCCACCTGGGCACACTGCTGGCTCATATTCAGCCGGCTGTCGACCAACACCCCCAGGTCCTTTTCTGCCAGGCAGCTTTCCAGCCACTCTTCTCCAAGCCTGTAGTGTTGCCTGGGGTTGTTGTGACCCGAGTGCAGGACCCGGCACTTGGCCTTGTTGAACTTCATACAGTTGGCCTTGGCCCATTGATCCAGCCTGTCCAGATACCTCTGAAGAGCCTTCCTACCCTCAAGCAGATCAAAACTCCTGCCCAGCTTGGTGCTGTCTGCAAACTTACTGAGGGTGCACTCGATCCCCTTGTCCAGATCACTGATAAAGATATTAAAGAGAACTGGCCCCAACACTGAGCCCTGGGGAACACCACTTGTGACCGGCTGCCAACTGGATTTAACTCCATTCACCACAACTCGTTGGGCTCAGCCATCCAGCCAGTTTTTTACCCAGCGCAGAGTACACCTGTCCAGGCCATGAGCAGCCAGCTTCTCCAGGAGAATGCTGTGGGAAACGGTGTCAAAGGCTTTACTAAAGTCCAGGTAAACAACATCCACAGCCTTTCCCTCATCCACTAAGTGGGTCACCTTGTCATAGAAGGAGATCAGGTTAGCCAAGCAGGACCTGCCTTTCATAAACCCATGCTGACTGGGCCTGATCACCTGGTTGTCCTGTACATGCTGTGTGATGGCACTCAAGATGATCTGCTCCATAACCTTCCCCGGCACCGAGGTCAGACTGACAGGCCTGTAGTTCCCCAGATCCTCCTTCCGGCCCTTCTTGTAGGTGGGCGTCACATTTGTTAACCTCCGGTCAACTGGGACCTCCCCGGTTAGCCAGGACTGCTGATAAATGATGGAAAGTAGCTTGGTGAGCACTTCCACCAGCTCCCTCAGTACCTTTGGGTGGATCCCATCCGGCCCCATAGACTTGTGTGTGTTTAAGTGATGTAGAAGTTCATTAACCATTTCCCCTTGGATTATGAGGGCTTCATTCCGCTCCTCGTCCCTGTCTTCCTACTCGGGAAGAGAATAGCTGGTCTTACTATTAAAGACTGAGGCAAAGAAGGCATTAAGTACCTCAGCCTTTTCCTCATCCTTTGTCACTCTGTTCCCCCCCCCCATCCCACATCCAATAAAGGATGGAGATTCTCCTTAGCCCTCCCTTTGTTGCTAATGGATTTATAGAAACATTTTTTATTGTCTTTTATGGCAGTAGCCAGATTAAGTTCTAGTTGGGCTTTGGCCCTTCTAATTTTCTCCCTGCATAACCTCATGACATCCTTGTAGTCCTCCTGGGTTGCCTACCTCTTCTTCCAAAGGTCATAAACTCTCTTCCCCTCCCGAGTTCCAGCCGAAGCTCTCTGCTCAGCCAGGGTGGTGGTCTTCCCCACCGGCTCATCTTTCAGCACATGGGGACAGCCTGCTCCTGCGCCTTTAAGATTTCCTTCTTGAAGAATGTCCAGCCTTCCTGGACTCCTTTGCCCTTCAAGACTGCCTCCCAAGAGACTCTGTCAACCAGACCCCTAAACAGGCCAAAGTCTGCCCTCCAGAGGTCCAAGGTAGCAGTTCTGCTGACCCCCCTCCTTACTTCTCCACAAAAACTCTATCATTTTGTGATCGCTATGCCCAAGATGGCCTCCGACCATCACATCACCCTAAAGTCCTTCTCTGTTAGCAAACAACAGGTCCAGGGGGGTGCCTTCCCTAGTTGGTTCCCTCACCAACTGTGTCAGGGCATTATCTTCCACACACTCCAGGAACCTCCTAGACTGTTTCCCTCCTTACCATCTGGTAAGTTGAAGTCCCCCGTAAGAACAAGAGCTAGTTATCGTGAGACTTCTCCCAGCTGCTTGCAGAATACTTCATCTGTCTCTTCATCCTGGTTGGGTGGTCTGTAACAGACTCCCACCATGATATCTGCCTTGTTGGCCTTCCCCCTGATTCTCACTTATAAACACTTGACCCTTTCATCACCGTCAGTCAAGCTCTAGACAGTCAAAACATACCCTAACATACAGGGCTACCCCACCACCTCTCCTTCCTTGCCTATCCCTTCTGAAGAGTTTATAGCCATCCATTGCAGCACTCCAGTTGTGTGAGTCATCCCACCGTGTTTCCGTGATTGCAACTATATCACAGTTTTCCCCCTGCACAATGGCTTCCAACTCCTCCTGTTTGTTGCCCATGCTGCATGCACTGGTGTAGATGCATTTCAGTTGGGCTATTGATCCTCACACCTTTTTTGGGGGAGAAGCCCTAATTCTTATGTGACCATTCTCAGGCACTTCTGTGGTTTCCAACACATCAACAACCCTTGCATCTTTGCTACCACGTGGATCTCCATCCCCTACCTCCACTGAGATGGCTAGGGTGCTGCCTGCATTAGTACAGGGAAATTTCAGATTGCTCCAGTGTACTCAGCACACTGTGGAGCAGACGGTAGGACCTCACTAGCACACCATCCTTCAAACATTGGCATGTTGCCCTCAGGCTTATCTCTAGTGAGCCTGGTTTTTGTTCCTTTCCCCCTTCAAATCTAGTTTAAAGCTCTTTCAATGAGCCATGCTAACTCCTGTGAAAATATCCTTTTCCCCCTTTGAGACAGGTGTACCCCATCTGTCACCAGCAGGTCTGGTGTCGTGTGAACCAACCCATGATCAAAAAAACCAAAATTCTGCCGGGGACACCAGGCTCAGAGCCAGGTGTTGATCTGCTGGGTCTTCCTGTTTCTTCCCTCATCATTCCCTGCAACTGGAAGGATAGGGAACACTACTTGTGCTCCTGATCCCTTAACCAGTCGTCTCAAGGCCCTGAAGTCTCTTTTGATTGCCCTTCTTATTGCAACTTCATCACTGCCTACATGAAAAAGCAATAATGGATAATAATCCGAGGGCTGCACCAGGGTAGGAAGTTTCCTTGTCGTATCTTTAACCTGGGCCCAGTATATAATAGAAGTCAAGGTTTAATTATGAAAAAAAATTAACACCAGCCAGTTCTAAGAAAACAAATTGAAAAGAGACTGATATTTGGTTTTTTTTATAATTACTTAAGGAAAACAAGTATAAATACTGGGTTGGGTTTTTTTTGTTTTTTTGTGGGGTTTTTGGTTTTGTGTGCCTTTCTTCTTTTTCCTTCCCTTTTTTCTGGAAAATTTCTCCTAAACTAGAAGTTAGCAGTTTCACAACAATACATTTTGTGACAGTTTCCCCAAGGACCAACAGTCTGGTTGACACACGTGATCACTCCAAGGGGGTGAACTTCACACACAGGGTATATTTCCTTAAAATATGATACTAAAGTGAAAGGAAATCTATTGAAAAGCTCTCGTAAGAGCTACTTAATATAAAGATATTGCCTCTGGCTCCAGAAATTTCCTGCCATAAATTCTGGCAAACTGGCAAAATTCTGGGCAAATTATATTATATGCTTGCTCTTTTCGTAAAGCACTTCTTCAAATCACTGCCTTTTAGTATCTCTCTGAGATGGGATACTGGTCTGGACATACCGCTTGTCTAGTACAGCCCAATATTCCTAACAGGAACATTCTATAATCTAATAAAAAACTTAAACACACCACTAATTTTTTTGAAAAGACTTGGAAGTATCACATTGTTCATAATCTAGAGAAAACTACATAGAAAAAAAAATCACTAGACAACAGCAATAATATAAGGATATTTTAAAACAAATGCTTCCTGTGCAGATGTCACTTGTACTCACAAGACAAAGTATCTAAAAATCAAATGATAGAGTGCAAAGCAGATAGCTTCCTATGATTCCAAAAGCTTATCTGGAAATCAGGATTAGCAGTGATGACATACGTAAGCAAATAAAGTGAAATCTTTTTCTGGCACTATTATTTGCATGACAGGCATTCACATTTTTCAATCTGTAGTCAATATATGCAGTAAAATCCTCTCCATGCTCCAGGAAAGAGTTCTCTATCTGTGTACACATTATCACTCCCTCTCTCAGATGCACACCTCTCACACTGTAAAAGGAAAGGAAAGGTAAAGGGATAATAGGTACCTTTCATTAATAGGGCAAAAAGTCCAAAACAAAAGAATGAGTTAAGAGAACAATCAACTGTTATTACCAAATACCTTGAGATGTGTTGCCCGCTTAAAGGCTTTATTGCAGACATGGCAAACATGTATTCTTTCCTTGCCATGAACCTCTTTACTATGGTGCATCAACATGGTGGCTGAAGAAAAGGTTTGACTACACTCAAAACACTGGTGCATGCGACCGTCTTTTTCTGCTTGACTGCTTTTAGTCACATTAGGAGAAACCTCTGTCACCTATAACAATTTACAAAAACACTGTCAAGTAATTTCATAGGCACATCCACAACAGTGGTTTATTTTTCTAAATCTACCTCAACATGACCAATTTTTGAAGAGTACTTGCAAGCAACTTACCAAAACAAAGGAAAGAAATAAGTTGTATGTAAATATAAACTTGTATTTCATTGCTCTTAAGAATGACTAAATTTATGTATTTTCAGAAAAGAGAAAGATTATAACTATGATCAAATTAATTTATGCCCTATAAATAGAATGTCTTTGTATAAATATTTTCCTATACTTAGTTTTTTATTCCTGAGCATCTCAGACGATTCTCACCAAACAAAATTCAAAGCCAAAAACATTTCAGACAAAAAAGTATCTCTGATTTTACAGAGGAGAAGAGTATTTTCCATTTGTTTAATTTCTTCATTGGGGACTCTTTTCATAAGGAAGTAAAGCTCTGAGCTACCAACACAAAGTTTTGGAAATACTGAAACACAACAAAAAGTTGTGCTGCTTGTTTGTTTTGGGTTTTTTTCATCAATTACGGTGTTTGGAAAAATTTCACTTTCTTCAAATAAAATAACACAAAACTCCTTCAACTTTATAGATACAAAAGAACCTTAAATACCATAGCCTATAGAAAAAATCAAATGAAGATGAACAAAAGGAAGCAGTACTCCAAGTGAATTATTCAGGATGAACTACATTTGAAAAGATACAGAATATAGTAAAATATTATCCATACTAGGAAGTAAAGATACAATATAAAACTAATGGAAAGGAATGATAAAAAAAAAATTGTGTGTGTGTGTGTGTGGTTCCAACTAGTTTCAGCCTTTTCCCAAGGCTTTTCCCAAGGTTCCAATTAGTTGGAACCTGTTGGGAAAGGGCTGAAATGTTGAAAGGTTAATTAACATAGTCATCATGATTAAATAGAACACACAACATTACAGAGTGACGGAAAACTAGTTTACATTAGTATTACATTTCGACTATTGTTACAGTAATGCTAATTCAGACACTGTCACCCTTTACAGATGACATTATAAGCCTTATAAAATGGCACCCTGATTTATTAAAACATATATAGATTGAAAAGACATAAAATCTAGTTTTAAATTCACAAGAGTAAGAAAATATGTTCATGTTAAATTTTAAAACATTGCTCTTCACAGAGTATTTGAACACTAAAATTGTCAGAACTCACAATCGTAAGCATATGCAAATGTAAAAATTACATGCATTAATAGAATCATAGAATAATTCAAGTTGGAAGGGATGCTTTGACATTGACTAGTCCAATGTCCCTAGAGCATGCTCAGGTGCATGCCCAGGCAGTTTTTGAGTATCACCAAGGACGGAGACTCCACAACCTCCCTGGAAAACCTCTTCCAGGGTTCAACCACCCTCACAGTGAAATGGGGTTTCTTTGTGCTCAAATGATTTTTTTTTTTAAATTTGTGCCCATTACCTCTTGCCCTTTCACTGGGCATCACCGACAAGACCCTGGGTCTCTCTACTTTACTCCCTCCCATCAGGCACTTATGCACATTGATAAGAAACCCCCACCCAGAGCCTGCTCTTTTTTAGGCCAGTCAGTCCCAGCTCTCTCAGACTCTCCTGCTAAGTCAGATGCTCCAATCCCTTAATCATCTTTGTAGTGCTTCACTGCATTCACTCCTGTATATCCATGTTTCTCTTGTACTGGGGTGCCCAGGACTGGACACAGCACTCCAGATGATGTGTTCTCACTAGTACTGAGAAGAGGGGAAAGATTAACCCTCTTGACCTGCTGGCAACACTGCTCTTAATGCATCCCAGGATGCTGTTGGCTGTCTTTGCTGCAAGAGCGCATTGCTGGCTCATGGTCAACTACCTGTCCACCAGAACCCCCCGGTCCTTCTCTGAAAAGCTGCTTTCCTGCTGCCCTTAGTGTATACTAGTGCAAGGGGTTATTATTCACCAGGGACAGGACTTTTTTTCGCTTCCTGTTGTTGAACTTTGTGAGGTTCCTGTTGGCCCAGTTCTCCAGCCTGCTGAGGTCCTTCTAAATGGCAGCACACCCATTCCATTTGTCAACCACTCCTTCCAGTTTTCTATCACCTGTAAACCTGCCGAACATGCACTCTGTCCTATCATGCACATCACTAATGAAGAATATTAAAGAACAGTACTGGCCCCAGTATTTGAACAAAGGGGAGCACCACTAGCGACTGGCCTTGAGATGGACTTTGTTCCATGGATCACAACCCTTTTGAGACCAGCAGTTCAGCCAGTTTCCAATCCACTACACTGTTCCATTTAGCTAGCCCATACTTCATCAGCTTGTCTACGAGGAGGTTATGGGAGACATCAAAAACCTTACTAAAGACAAAACACATCCACTGCTCCTCTCATCCACCAAGCCAGTGATCTCATTGTGGAAGGCCCTCAGGTCAGTTAGGCATGTTTTTCCCTCTATAAATCCCTGCACGCCACTCCTGATCACCTTCTTGTCCCTTGTGTTTGGAAACGCTTTCCAGGATTATTTACTCTATCGCCTTTCCAGGGAATCAGGTGAGCACGACTGACCTGTACTTCCCCAGATCCTCCAACCTGCGCTTCTTGAAGGCAGGAGTACCTTTTGCTTTCTCCCATTCCTCAGGAACCTCTCCTGATGGCCAAGATCTTTCAAAGATAATAGACCATGGTCTCACGATGACATCAGCCAGCTCCCTCAGCACTCTTGAGTGTATCCCCTCACCAATGGATTTGTGTATGATCCTCCTCTACTGAGGGTAAGTATCCATTGCTCCACCCTCTCCCACTGATCTTGGTGATCCGAGATTGCAGAAGACAAATCTTACCAGCAAAAATGAAGCAAAAGGGACATTCAGTACATCAGCCTTTTCCAAATCTGTTGCCAAGTCTTCTGCCCCATTCAGTAGCAGGCCAACTCATCTTCCTTTTGCTGCCGATATACCTGTAAAAGCTCTTCTTGCTACACTTTGCCAGATTCAACTCCAGGTGGGCTTTGGATTTGCTAACCTCATCCCTGCCTCCTTGAATGGTGTCTCTGTACTCCTTCAAGGTCACCTGATCCTGCTTCCACTTGCATATGCTTCTTTTTTTATGTCCGAGTTTTGTCAGGAGCTCCTTGTTCCTCCATGCTGGCCTCCTGTCGCCTTTGTTTGACTTCCTACACATCAAGATTGACCATTCTTGAGCTTAGAGGAGGACAACATTTAAAATCAACCAGGTCTCCTGGCCCTCCTTCTCTCCAGATCTGCTTACCATACGATTATTCCAAGCAGATCCTGAACAGACCAAAGTTTGCACTCCAGATGCCCAGGGTTGTGATCCCGTTAGTTACCTTATTTCCTTCCCTCAGGATCTGGAGCTCCACAATCTCATGGTCACTGCCTGACCCTCACATTCGCAACCAGTTCTTCCTTCATTGCAATTATCAGGCCCTGAAGAACACCTCTGCTTGCTGGCTTCTCAGTCAGCTGTATCAGCAAGTTATCATCAATGCACTCCAGAAAATTTCTAGATTCCTTGTGCCCTGCTTGTTGCCCTTCCACCAGATCTTAGGCACGCTGAAGTAACCCATGTGGACCAAGGACTGCAAATCACAGATTCGTTTAGGTTGGAAAGGACCTTTTGAGATCATTTAGTCCAACTCCTCTGGTCAAGAAGGGTCAGCTAGGTCAGGCTGCCCAGGACCAAGATGAAAGCCTCATCTTCTATTTTTTTCTGATCAGGCAATCTGTAGCAGATGGCTAGTATTCACGACAGTGTCACCCATGTTGGTCTGCTTGCCAATCCTTACTCATAAGGTCTCAGTTGACTCACCATCTAGGCAGAGCTCCATGCATTCTCGCTGCTGTCTTGCCAGTCTGTCCTTCCTAAAGAGCCTAAATCCAGCCATGGCAGCACTTCAGTTCTGTGAGCTGTAGCACCTCTCTCTGATTCCAATGAGATCGCAGCCCTGCAACTGCATGCAGACTTCTAATTCCTCCTGTTTGTTGCCCAAGCTGCATGCATCAGTGTACAGGCACTTCAGGGAGGCACTCAGTTGTGACAATTGTTCCAAGAGTGTTGGAGTTTCCTCTATTACATTGTCATCTCAGCACCTTTATTTATATACATACGCTTGAGGTGGACCCCCTCCCTTCAGCCCTTGTTATTTTTGAGGTTTCTCTTGTCTGTATCAGCCACAACTTGACTTGCCCACAGCTCGTCCTTTGCTTGTCAATCCAGTCCAACACTTCTTCACTTGGTTGTGGGTCACCATCTGCCTCTCCCATTTTTCCTACTTTAGAGCTCGCATTACCGGGTTGGTTGAAAACATTCGTTTTGACTTCAACAAGAGAAGTCTGAACTACTTTTTCTAATATTAATACTATATTACAATGTAAAAGTTTCTATTGAAATTCAAATACATCAGAAGTTGAAAAGACTTCTGCTGCTCCACTATTAAAGCAATCTGGTTACAAAAAGAGAATGGAAAAGGTGTAGAAATAGGTGTTATTTTTTTCCACAGCTCTCAAATTTGTCTATTTTTATTATCTAATTACAAACTTGGAAATTTTTGGAGCAGTCTGTGTTGACAGCACGGTGCTGTAATTTGTAGAAAGAAACACATTATTAACTGCATTTATTTTTTGTATGTGAAAAAGCGTTTTTAACTCAAAACTTAAAACAGAATCTGAGTGACTAGGAAGTCACAACGAACCTCTTCCCAATATTCTTATTTGGGAATAACATCAGCCTTCCTGCTTCCTGGATATAAAGGAATCATTCCAGTATTTTGATTAAATAACGTCCTTTACCCACAAAAGATATGGAAATATGTTATATCTACCTGATATGTTATTTCATCAGAGTTTGCAGATGCTGAATGAGGTGTATGGCTCACCAGGATGACTTGCTGTGAGCCTGACCCACTTTGGCTAGCGAGACTGGAATCTGTGAGTATAGCAGGGAACTGCTGACCCTGTCAAAGAGGGGAGAAAAGGGGAAAAAAAAAAGGTAGAATAACTATATTTAACCAGCTAACTTTAGTCATGTAAATTATTTTTACACCTCAAAACTACTTCCGCCCCCCCCCCTTGAAAAAGACCATTCCAGAATCCTATCTGAACAAATACTACTATTTTCTCTCCTTTTCTCCTTCCATTTTAAGTCTACCAGTTTAAGGGTAACAACAGCTGGAAGTCTGTAAGAGTAGAGATTCTGTTCTGGTTAATTTTTCCCAGGCTTGCATCAATTACTGAATGTTTCAGCCTTCCCTTGTCTTTGTCTCTTCAGCTGATACTTTCTTTAACCCCTGTATTCTGCTTTCCTGCATGGTCTTCCCACAGTATTTTCCTTTTTTTTCCATCTCGTAATTAAACCTACTTCGAAATGACATGAAATCAAGGTATAAAATTACTAATGAAGATACACAATTACTAATATCACACTACCTCTTCTATTTCTACACTACTGTTAAAGACTCTTCAATTTCCCCAGGAAATGCAGTACCTTTATGTACTACCTGTATATTTATCAAGATTCCTGCAACAGACTGTGTTTGCATAGTGCCCAAAACAGTGTTTCACTTTTATTTATGCCTTCCTTAACATCAGGCATAGTGTCTTATTAATAAACATCAACACTGCCAAATGTAATTGCTTAAATTATTACAAAGTCTGAAATGAAATCACATGTTGCTTTGTTAGTCTGTGACGCCAGAAATCACAGATGTGTCACAAGAACTATTTAAGTAGTCCTTTCTTCCCTTCCCCAGAGCAAAACTGCAGAGGGAAGCATATAATCATCCTCATAGACTTTGCTTCACCAGATTTAATCACAGCATACGCTAGACAAATAGTCTTTCATTTATATACATGTACAAATTTAATTCGAGTCAAAAAGTAAGTAAAAACCATTCTAAACCTAGTTCAGCCAAGAAAGTAAGAGAAATAGCCCAAGTTTTCACATGTCAAATCTAAACTGAAATGTCAATCACACAATGACCCTAAATTTTCACTTTATAGTCTTTTAATATTATTTATTTATTGCTTTTTTTTCCTCCCTGCTCTACACAATTCTATTTGCCAACATGTCTTTGGCTCTTGATGACACCACAAAATCTTAAATGATGATAAAAACAAAACTAATGCTAAGGCTACTGGGGAGATGACAGTGCATATAGTGCTATTCTCATAAAATTTCTTATAACTCTACCTTTTATTAAAGGCAGTTAAATTAATTTAGATTCTGTCCTGTTATTTGCCGTGAAAGGAACAATTGCTCTTCAACTCTCATGTTTACAAGAAGGAAAAGAGAAATTTACCAGACTAAACAACAAAAAGTTTAGGAATACTAAACTATATTACTGAATAGTGATGAAGCACACAGCTTAGTTTATCACAAAAACTGATCTCAAACAATGTTTGAAACAGTAGAATCTATCTGTTCAATGCAAAAAAAAAAAAACACCTCTGTAAAATTTATCTGTATTTCCGTTTAAATAGTTTATGATTCTAGATGCCAGTGTGCACACACTGTTGGCAGGAAGAAGGAAAGTTAACTGAGTTTTCAAATACTATGTATTTACAGGACAAAATTGTTTTCTAAGCAAAATCTCCAATTCCTGCCCTCTAACATAGTAACATTTGTTTATCTGTCAGTTCAGAAAAGTATTTCTTACCTGTGAAGTGATATTAAGTGTAACTGCATCAAGACCACCTGACAACATTCCCTGAGTGTCAGCAAGAGTTAAGGTGACACTACCATCTCCTCCAACTCCTGATGAAGACATTACCAAATTCTGGGCAGAAACTGTAGACTGAGATATGGGTGTTGTTGAAGCAAGGTTTGTTCCACCTGTTGTATTAAGTTCTGGAATATATGCAAAATTGTAAAAAAAAAATCTATTACATACATAAACTCTTAGCTGCAAACTTATTTTAGTCGAACTTAATTTCTATTTCTCATTTGCTAGGCCTTTCTATTTTGGAAGCGAATAAATCAGTTAAAGAGCTAATCACGTGTCAAAACTGTCAGAGTCAGATGACAAAATTAGAAAAAATCACATCTAAACGTAGCTTGATGGACATCATACTGCAAAGCAGTAAAACTTTGTAAAACGGCATGTGGGAGATGACTCATTGCCAAAAAGACACTCGAAGAAATTTCAGGTTACATGTTTCTGTAGTCTGACCACTTTCAGAATTCTCAATGAAATACACTTCGACTCACGGCAGTAAAACCAAAATTCGGTAACTCCGTAACCCAACACTCCCACCCTATCCTTGCAACATGGTTGATAATCCACAATAGCAAAACCAGGCCAGTTTATTATTGTCAGGTATTTCATAACAGTTTGATTATAATAGCTGTATAATAATTTATTATAGATTCTCCAACATGTGACTAGAGGTCTCATGGCTCTCCGTTTATGATAAGCCTCAAAAACCTGAGAAGAGGAGACAGACGGTACAATACAACTGTCTGCTCTTACTATTTCATTTACTAATTCATTACACAAGAGCATGCCTTAACCTTCAAACCTTACAGGATACTCTGGGGTAGGCCTCCCCCAATATAACATTAAAGCAGATTTGCTTTATAGATGTGTATGAGCACTAAAGGAAGCTATGAAAGGAGACAGATGAAAGGAAAAGGAAGACAGAGAAAATTTAAGTATGCATAAGAGTGAAGAAAATTATTTATATATCAGTAATACGTCTGTATTAGTGCAGCCTGCTGCAACCAATCAGTGCAACCAATGCAACCTGCTGCACTGGTTAAAAGTATGAACAACTATATACCTGTACATGTGTTTGTGTGTATATATAAAGAGATACAAGTAGAAATTCATATACATATTCAAAATCTCAAAATTTGAATACTAGCGCAAATTTAATATAAAGGATATTTTATCATCTGTCTGCAGCAAATGTATCAGATTTCTTCATCCTCCAATTTATAGAAATAGTCCTTCAATATTCCTGTAACTGCCTCAAAGTACTAATAGATATGTCTTCTTGTTTTCATTTTCTTCTTACTATGTGGAGTAAAGTTCATTTAAACTGGCATAACAATTTAAAGCTAGTGAGAAAACACACAAAGTCATGTAGTTCCTGAATTGTAGTGTGCAAGATTATAGCATTTCAGATTTATTTACCTAGTCTAATATTTATTTTTTAACAAAATGGTGTGGGTTGGTTTTGTTTTTTTTTTTAATTAGAAAATCACTGTATGCATACCTGGAGCATTTAGTGAAGTGCCCTGAGAAAGCAGCTGGTCATTGCTTATAGTTAATGTAGCACCTGTAGTCTGACTGTTGATGGTTGGCGCTGTCAGCCTTAAGCCACTATTCAGATCACTGCTTCCAGAATTATGCTGAATAAGATCTTGGCCTGAATAGAAATTAGTCCTATTATAACTGGAAATGTCTCAGCATTATTCTGCTACTGTACTTAGAACTGTAAACACATGATCATAAAATAATGAAAGTAGAAAATACAACCAAAATACAAAACTCATTTCTACACATGCAGGTTTTTACGCAGAGGTTCAACAAGTTTTTAATACAGATGTGATTATGTACATCTCAATACTAACATGTAGAGAATTACCTGAGATTACTAATATTTAGACAAATACTGATCTTACTTACCTAGGTAAACTATAAAATCTAGCAAAATAAAGGCTAATGGTTAAAATGCAATTTATTTCAATCTACTATATGGATAATGAATTGCATTGAATGCCCTCTTTTGTAAAAACATCACTTCACATGATGTTAATTTTGTGGAACGGTCAACAAGTATAGAACATACAGAAACTGAAAGCAGATTCTATCATTTGTTGGACACCTATACTTCCTTTTCCTTAGATGAGTGAACATCCATTAACAAGCAGAAAAAAGTAAGTAGGGGACGTGATACCTTAACATGGACGTTATTGTCATGACACTTAAAAACACTAATCATGTTACAGAAAACAAAGAGAAAAGAGAAAAAGAAAAGAAAAATTAAAAAGAAAAAAGAAAGGAAAAGAAGGAGAAACCCACTAAATATTACACAGGATCTATCAAAGAAATGTTATGATACAAAATACAAACTGTCTTTGGGGGAAACAAAGATATTTATAGTGTATATAGGATCAGTCTCTTAGAGGCACTAAGAAAGTCAGTCTAAATTTATTCAAAGAGACCTGAAGTATTAACTACGTATTATAAAGACTGAATAGCACACCTCAAAGAATGATCAGAACATCTATGAGAACATGGTTGCACAGGCATTTAAAGAAAACTAGACTAACTAAACTCATCCCCATGCCTGCCCTGCTTGTTCCCGTCCCAGTACTGCCCAGGAGTTGCACTACCCCAAGTGAGGCACAGCAAGGAAATAAGAACTGGTTATACGGGGTTTGCCATCGAGATAAACGTCTGTTGACTCAAGGCTGTGAATAAAATAGGGAACCAATCTAACATGGTCCTCAAAGCAAACGTATTTGGTTTTCAAAAGCAGTTTGGGGAACATCTTTTAAAGCTGATGAGAATAAAAAAATACACCATGGGAAAGCTGTGGACAGTGAAAATATCCTCAAATGCTACTGTATAGCTACCTTATAAAATGGAGATCTAGTACCATTAAGGATCATTAAAAATACCAACCAGATATTGTAAGAGTGATTTCTTGAGGACTTCCTGATGAGCTTGTAGTAGTAGAACCTGAAGCATGAGCTAGAACTTGACTCAAACTGGAATTATTTATGGTCAATGTTATCTCATGTTGTCCATTTGAAGATGATACCATACCCTGTGAAGTCATGACTTGAGAGATGTCCTGTGCACCTAAATATAAGAGGGCAGAACAAAAAAAATTCCATGAACATCCTTTCTTTATAATAGATACAACTTTTTAAAGCAATTAATATATTATTTTCTAAACTACTATAAAAGATGTAGCCACAGTAAGATGCTAGAACTTGTACTCTAAAGAAGAAATTGTTTTCATATCCAGTTTATACCTTTGCAGCTTAAGATCTTCAGAACAAAGATTTTATTATCTTTCTAAAGACTATGAATGTTCTGAATATTTTCATTATATAGTTCACCTTCTGAAAAAATTACATTAAAAAAATGGTAACACAAAGCTGTAACATTTGCTGAAGATGCTCATACAAGAACTGTATGCTTATTTTATTAAATGAGGCGCGAGAGGGGAGGGTGGATTTTCTCACTGTGGGTAATACCATAATTAAAACTAAGAAATTCAAAGCACAATAAAACTATTGACACTGCTTACCACTAGCGTTGGTTGTCAGCACAGACTCTTGCTCAGACAGGGATCCTATTGTCATGTTAGCAGAAGACGTTACTGTGGGCTGCAAAGACAGGCCTGATATAGGCTGAATAACCACATTAGCTGGCACTGCATTTTCTGTTGCCTGGAGGGAGGGATTCTGGGGAGCCATATTGGGATCTCCAGTTAGCTGCTGAGCAAGTATATTACTCTGCTGTAACGTCTGCTGTAGAATACTTGGATCAATCTGAAAAGCAAGTTTTCAATCTGATCAATCTGAAGTTAACAAATATGGGTTAAGTAAATAGTCTTAACATAAATCCAGAATTCAAAGGGTTGCATATAGAGTACATATAATATTTAAACTTTACAATTAAACATTTTAAACTCAAATTTATTTTTTAAGTGACTGTATATAGCCAGTCTCCAAAGTCACTATGTAAACAGTCTGTTCAGCTTCGGCTGTAGATTTTTCCCTCTCTTCTCTCAGCAAAGTTTTTGGGAAAACAAGATCATAATTACACATGAGCATGTTGAGCACCAGGTACCCACAATGCTGGCATTCTGTACTGTCTTACTGTTGCGTGTAACGCTTATCATTGTCTTCAGGTCTTTGGAAGTGAAAAGGCATGGAGCAGAAAGACCACCAATATCAGAAATTATCTATTTTTTCAGCTCTTAGAGCTCGTTAAGGTCCCAATTCACTGTCAAACATCTGTTCTTGATAGTTAAAAATAGACATTTCGCTCTTTAGGGATGACTGTTTGGCAATTGGGGGAAACAAAACTAAAATAGTGTCATCTTCGTTTTATGCTAAAAACTTCGAGTAGACAGACTTTGAGCAACCCAATGCAACTCGGAAGAGGACTCTTCTCTGACCTTGGGGTTGGATCTGGTGACCTCCAGAGGTCTCCTCCAACCTCAATGATTCTGTGAAACTCATCAAACACAACCGAGTTCATCAAAATCATTCTTTCACATAATTTTAAACATAAATTTTTAAGTGTAATCATCTCACCTTTTTCTGTTGTTCATTTTACAAGCTCAATGGAAATTTAAACTGTGAATCCAAATATTAAAAACTTGCCAAATAACGCGGGTGTCTTATGTTAAAGAAAAGTACATTCTGTGCAATAATTTGGGTTGGTTTGTTTCTGTGGGGGAGTTCTTTTGGGGAAGGGGGTAGGGAGCTTTAGCCTAAAATACTTTTAAAGTCAAAAGACAAAATGCAATAAAAAGAAAAAATACAGATTTTAAAGCAATCTGCCAAAATCCCAGAGGTATAAAAAAAAACCCTGAAAAAATGAAAGAAACCAGAACAGAAAAAAAAACCCCAACACTGCGCAACTATTGTCTAAGTCTTCTAACATGGTACAACTGATACAGCGTGGTATTGCCACATGCCTCATTCAACTCAAGGGAACTCTTCCAGAAGTATGTATGCTCATTAAACCTCCTTTAGTCCTCAAGAAGTGACTCTATAAAATTAAAAGCAAGAAACTGTGAGCAACCTACCTGTAATGTTATGTTGTTAATACTGGTGGCATCTATTCCAGAAATTTGAACATTTTGTCCAACCAGATTAGCAGCAAGTTGTAACTGTATTCCTTCAAGAGTGGCCAAGCTACCATCTGTCAAGGACACAGTTAAGTCACCTCCAGCTACCAAAGAAAACAGTCATATTATAATGTTTTTCTTTATCATTACTGACTGCCTCTTTTAGCTTGTTTATTTTTATAAATTAAATCAATACAAAAGCTATACGCACAGACACATTTATTTATGCCAAGAAAAATAATTTGAAGTAGAAGATTGCCTATTTTAAAACTTCATGGATTCTATGTAATTTAAGGATTGTTATTATTTAAGCACTAGCTAGCATCTTACAAAACAAGAACCACTCCAGAGCAGCTTTGGAAACCTGGAGAAATTTGGTATAAATTCCCTTGGAGAGCGTGCTGCGCCTAAATACAAGCGGCACTCACACATGATCTGTGCACTCTGACAATACACATGAAGGTTAGTGCCACATTTTTGCACAGCACAAACACTGCTCAAGAAGGTATCAAAGTTCATGCTATGTACTCACGTGGATGGCAATAAAGGTACATTAGCATTTGAAATCCAACATCTTTAGAACTTAGAAAGCTCCTCCTAACTTCAAAAGTTTAATAGACCATCTCTACAAGAGGTCTTGAGAGAATATAAGGAAAAAGTCATCTTGTGTTTGACATACCTTCTTCTCCAAACACCTTCAGTATGATCAACTAGTCTCCTTTAGCTGATGCTTCAAAAAACATCTATCTTTCCCTCTCCAAAATCCTTTAGTATAATAAATCTGCTTTACAATGCACCTAAGAAATACCTGCTCTGGGCAAAAATCAAATCACTAGTCTTGATTTAAGACGTTTCCTGCCTCTTTATAGGACATCTGCACACGCTAAATACTCCTCCTTACTGTGTTCACTCAAAGCTCCAAGCAAACATCAGACAGTTTTTAATCAATAATTTATCACAAATTGTGCCTATCAAGTAACATTTACCAGTATCTTCCCAACAACCAACAGTTCATTGGTTTGGGACAACAGTTTAGATAAGCTGGAATGGCTACAGTTAAATATGAGACTGATACATTACTGTGGATTTGTGGGCATACCTTCAAAATCATAGACATGTACTGAAAAAAGTCCCGAAGAAGCACAGAAAATCAAAGTCCCACTTTCAGAAGTGACAGACAGACAGTCCAAGACCCACAATTTAAGTAGTAAATTTAACAGTACCAGGGAACATTTCCAGACACCTGAACACTATTCTGCTTTTAAAACTGTCCCTGTCCCAACTTTGCCTGAGGCCAGCTAGCAATTACACCAGCAATTCCTGAAAGCAATTTAGAAGTTAGTAAGGATCATTCTCAAAAGGCCATTTACTTGCAACATGAAGCATGTTTGGTATTTCGTGCCAGTTGGCCTCAAAGAATGGTCTCTGGCACATTTAATGTGCTAATGCAGCTGTAGTCACTGTCAATTGGTAATACTTCGGATTCTAGGCATTTAATTATTGAACATACATGCCTACACTACTAGTTTTTGTATTGTGTTTTCTTGCTTTGTTTTTTGGTTGGGTTTTTGGGGGTTGTGTGGGTTTTTTCTTTTTATTTTGGACCATTAACTACACATTTAGTTTTAGGTAGTCCTGCGAGGAACAGAGGGTTGGACTAGATGATCCTTAATGGGTCCCTTCCAACTTGAAATATTCTATGATTCTATGTACAGAAGAGCACGCACACTTAAATCACACTCTTCATTATTTATGTAAATAACTAGAGTAGACAAACTTTTCTTTGCTCCGTGATCTAATGCTTGAATACAAAATAAATCTTATGGAATGGAAAGCTTACGGAATAACCGTTTTGCTTCTCTCCTTTTTAAGAAAAGGCAACAGAGTATTACCAAAAGGAATACAAGTACTTTAGCTATTTGTTATCTGTATTTTCTTCCTTTCTGCAGTGTAACACCACAGCAGAACTGAAGACATCTTTTTAGGTGAACTGCATACGTCTTCCCCTTCATTCTTAAATAAATTTTTATTTATGTCACCACTGTGCATCGAATCATGAATTCAGTACCACTCTTACCTGTTTGGAAGTAGCGTTTGGCATAATTGTCTGAACTCTAATAGAAAGCAAAGTTCAGTACTTGATCTCAACACAATCACCAAAAAGTCATCCATTTTTACCTGACACTGAAGCAGGCAGGATAGCCTGTCCCACAAGTCCTTGTTGAAGTAAATTTTGATCAAACTGACTCGTCAAAACGGAGTTATTCATGATGAAAACATTAGGGTCTGTTGAGGATGAATTAAGAAGGCTGACTGGTTGTAGTCCCTCAGCTGAAGCTCGGGTGACAGGCTTCCTAACTTTCTTTGTCTCTGGTTTATAATGACACTGTATATGGGTTTTTCTGCGCCCTGAAGTACGAAACCGTAAATCACAGTGCGGACATTTAAAGGGCTTTGCTCCTGTATGCAGACGCATGTGTACTTTTAGACTCCCTTTTGTAGAAAAAGAATTACTGCATACATGACAGCTGAAGAGCTTCTGGCCTGGAAAAGTTTCAAAAAGAGAGATAAGTGATAAAAACCTCTAAAAATCAATGGCACTGTACCAACAATTTTAAAAAATACAGACTCTAAACTAATTTGAACAGAATAAATTTGAAATAACTAGCCTTTATCCTTTCTAATTTTGACTGTTTTTCAAATTCATTAAGGATCTCAATGAAGGGTATCTTAATTTTTTCCTATTTCTAAAACTCAATATGCTGTTAAAACTGTTCATGCAGCATCTTATTTGGTCACCTTGATGCCTCTGTCCTCCTCATCAACCCTCACCTTCCTGACTAATCAAGTTGTTTCAACTACACAGCTCATAAAACTGGTGAATTAAAAGGTTCATCTCGACCTCTTCAGCATTTGGCTTCTCCTTACTTAGCCACTCATTTCCTTTTTAATTCTAGCAGCTTTATTCTTCTGTTTCAGCCTTTACCTCAATACTGACTAGTAGTAATGCTTACAAGTAGGTAATGATTACAAGTAGGAAATGAATAAAATTTGTAAGTCAGATAATATTCTAAAACAAAATATCAACCACCTCAAAGTAATCTAGAAGTACAGAAATCTGGTCTATACAGAGTCTTCTTTCTCTGCTCTCCTTTCAGATTGCATAACATTTGAAAAAAATCCTTTGTCTCAAATGAAATTTTTAATGTACTACAAAGAATAACAGTTAATTACAGAGTTCGTTTCATTAACCATATGCTCAACTGTACAATTCACAAAAAGCATAATGTAAATATCTGGCAGAAAACATGCCACTGTAGTTAAAAACCCACTCTAACTCCTGAAATTCCCAGGCCTTCCAGCACAACATTGCTTCTGAGCTACAAGGGAAAGAAATCAATGTATTTTGTACAGTTGTGTTACCAAAGAATAAAATCAAGACTTCTCTATAGCTATGATGGAAAAAAAGTAGTACTAAATTATCCTTTTTACCTAGCAAACCATTAGATCAACCCTGAAACAAAGTTGACTCAACTGCCAGATCAGAACGCACTACTGTATTTGAGTGATGTCATTTACAGTTGGTAAAGAAGTCACAAAACCAATGTGTGCCTATGATGCCTGCTATAGAGTTCTAGTTTCCATTTATACAGAAGAATCTCTCATCAAATTCCTGAATTACAATTCAATTTACTTCAGATTACAGATTTAGATTACAAAATCCTAACATTGTTCTCACTTTTTGTTCAATAAAAGTACGTAAACCTCTGACAACATTCTGTTTCAAATAATGGAGAAGAAAGAGCCCAAGAATAACACGAACCAAGTATGAAAGATTTAAAGAGGTTTGGGTTTTGGGTTTTTTTGTTGTTATTTTTTGGGGAGTTTTTTTGGGTTTGTTTTTTTTTGGGTTTTGGGTTTTTTTTTTAAATTTACAGAAAAGGGGGCTGAAAAATGCTACTAATTAAAATCAGACCTCTCTCAGGAATACAAAGAAGCTCCTGTAAAAACCTAAATATTACAGAAATCAGGTTTATATTCAACTTGCATGATTCAAATAGCTGAATGCTCAAAATTTTTGTATGCTTATTTTTCCATCTACTTAGCAGCACAAACATTAACGTTTGTAATTTTTTTCTTTAAGTTAATTTTATAAAATCCTCCAACTCCACCCTCTTGCTCAGGAAAATCATTTAGCTTTGAAATGCTACAGCAGATTTGAAATTAAAATATTATAGATACATACATAGTTTTTCCATGAGCTAAGACTATGACTGCTTTATAAGCCTACTAATATAGAAGGCTGTAATAATATGGTTTATTCAAAATGTCATAATACGATCCATTTGACGATGCAGTAAGAACCAAATTTCACCTAGTGCTGCCATTCATAGTGCCATGTCCCAGATCATAGTGAAACATTCAATTCCTTGCAAAATCTTTAGTTAAAACAGCCTGTCAAGAAAGTAACTGGTTTCTAAACAAAGACATTCAAAATGTTACTGACCTGTGTGTGTTTTAACATGACAATCTAGAGTGGATTTTACAGTGAAACTCTTTCCACATTCTTCACACTTATAAGGCTTCTCTCCAGTATGGATACGAACATGCCTAATAATTCCAGAATATATGTATGTGTGAATTTCTATTTTTATGTCAGTTTGTAGAAATATTTATTTTTGTATCTTACTAATTTTAGAATTAATTGAATACTTGTATTAACATTACATTAAGCAGAACTAGTAAAGACGATGATTTACACATTTGTCATTTTTCAAACTAATTTTTACAGCTTTTATATGCAAGTCCTATAGCAAGACAAAAATAATTTGTTCTAAAACTTCATAATAATCATTTTAATACTGCAGGAAAAGAAATATGAAAAAGGCTGGTTTAGTCATATTCATCATATATAACATTTTGATACATATTTTTAAATAGTTCTGAAAAAGAAAAACATATGTAAATTTGAGTCAAACTTTAGCTTAGGTATAAAAAAGTTACATGAAACTATTACTGCTAAGTTTCTGGTGAACAATTTAGAAAACTGAAAATACACAAAACTCTTCCATTCCTTACCTGACTAAATCACTGGGTTTTTTAAAGCTTTTTGGGCAATAACTACAACAGTTGGCATATTTGGGCTCTGCTTCCAGTTCTGCTTGCTTATCTTTGATCTCACTAATTCTGTCTTTCTCTGCAGCAGACTGGACCAGAACTTTTTCTGAGACAGTGGCACTTTCTCGAGGCCTAATCTTTGCCAGTTCTGCTGTTTCTTCTTCTGTAAAAGTTATGACACCAGGACGAGATTTTCTGGAAGTTCTTTCAGAGTTTTCATCATCATCTTCAACACATGCAACTATTAAAAAAAAATACATGTTTGTTTAGTTTAATCTGTCAGCTGAAATTACAAAAATAGAATGATTGATTATTAAACACATGGTCACTACATTACGTGCTTGGACTTAAATCTCTTTCAGAGGTCTAACTACTCATGTCTGTATTTCTTTTAAATAAAGCTGGATTTATAATTCTTATTTTTACAATAAATAAATACAGGTATAAGTAATTTAGGACAAAAAGTGTTGAATTTAGTGACATGCTAAAAAACCTATGTAACACACAATACCTTGAATACACTGGACAGACTCCCGGAAAACTGATTTCTTTAAACAATTTAGATAACAGAGCAATTTCAGTGGCTGTACAAATTAGGCATTATCCATGCTGGAAGGCTAATTTATAACATTACTATTATAGCATTCATGTAATCCACTGAAACATTTGAACTTGTTATGTAGTAAGGACTGTAAGAGTAAAAATTAAATAATTTACCTCCCCCTCCTGTTTCTGTAGCTGCTGCTACAGCTGAGGAGACTGCCTGATGTTTTTTCATATGTTTTTTGCAGTGAACAGTTGTTCGAAAGCTTTCATCACAGAATGGGCACTTGTAAGGCTTCATGTTCATGTGAGTTGCCATGTGCCTTGTAAGGCTGCCATTAGTTGTGAAGGAGGTATTGCAAATGCTACAGCTGAATGCTTTAACTCCTTAAACAGAAACAAATAAGCAGCATGCCATTTGTTTAAGTTTACTTGTACAGGTCATTTACAAAACCCAAATGTGAGTTAAGCTAATACAGAACTGGTATACTCTGTTACCTGTATGAGTCTTCTCATGTGACTTAAGAACTCCTGAGGAAACAAAGCCACGGCCACAAAGTTGGCATTTATAAGGTTTCTCACCAGTATGTGATCGTACGTGTTGTTTCAAATGGCTGGATTTCTTAAAACCCTTGTTGCAATATTCACATCTATTAGAAGAAAATTGTTTTCATTAGTTGCATATAATTACTGCCATAAAAGATTCAGGAAATTCTGTGAAAGAACCTGAAAGTGTAACAAACCTGTACGAACGCCTGCTTTGATCTTCATTATCCTCGAGAAAATGAGGCCGTTGGGTATGCAATTCAAGTTCTTCTTGTGATGACTGATCTTGTATCAAGCGAGTAGTCTAGAAATCAAAGCCTCAAGTAAATTCCAATAACACAATACTGAAATAAAGTCACACAAATAGGCAAGAAAAGATTACAGCATTTACAGTCAACACAAGTAATCAAAATGATGCTTTCATGAATTTTTGACGAGAAATTAAGTGTGATATGATACCTCACTCCTTCGTAGCAAGAAGGAAAGCATCAAAATGTGCACCTACTGAATCGGAATAAACAATGTGGTGCACTTACACCTCCCTGTGAATCTCGACAAAAACGCGTCTCAAGTCTCATAGATTTTTCTGGTGTTCGAGGGGTTAAATTTAACACTAAAGCAGTAATTGTAAACAGTATGAGCCCCATACTGAGTGGCAAAATGCACAGTGGTGCTGACGGACTTCACTTCTTTTTGAATGGGTTTTTCCTCTAAGCAAAAACCACCACAGAATAATCCTCAAGAATGACAGCGTGTTGTAAGATTTGAAGAGAAGAAAACTCCAAAGCCTGTAGGCTGAAATTACTCAAACTCTTCCAGATCCTAAAAGCCACCTCATTTCTCTGACTGACATCTGCCCTTCACAAACAAGCATGAAGGGACAATAATTCATGCAGGTCATCACGGTAAACACATTACTACAGATGGTCTTCATGCTAGCTACTGCTACCGTCATAAAACGTTATATTTAAACTGTATTTTTAGCAATTAAGTTCTTTTACAAATTTAACCTGATGAGAACCACAGAAGAACATCATATACTGCAATATGCAAGCTCCATGAATGATCACTACACATTTGTAATGGTTTGGTTTTTTTTTTCCTTGCTTGATCATATCTATATTCATAGAAATTAAAGAATTAGGACAGAATACAGTGCAATAATGTAAAATTATTTTATAACATTAGGTCCTTTCCTTAGTTTTAGACTTACAATCCAACTTTATAGCATTATATCCTTTTTTAAGCCTAGAGCATCAAGACATACAACTCTTTTTTAGAAACATATATAGCCACATCACTTATCCTCCCCCTTGCCCTTTTATTTTCCAGTTGTTAAACATATGCAATCTAGAAAAGAAAATCATGAAACTTTTCTGACTTCTCAGTTTACCTAATCACCAATGAAACAGCTCAAAGAAACTCATCACTGAACACAGAACAGTAAATTCTGCCTTCCAGCAGTACTTACTACATTAATAGTGTCTGTATTTGGAACCTGAAGAAGGGCTGGTGGATGGTAACTCGTTGAAAGAGCCTGAGATTCAAGTGTGCTTGAATCCTGCAGCTGCTGTACAGCTGGAAATTGAGTCTGTTGATTGTAGCTGTCATTCACTGTAAAACCTGCCAGAAATTAAACAGTCACAAACCCAGAAAATACACTGAATTGGACTTTGAATTACACCACACGTTTTTGAAGACTACCTTCAAAAGAGAGGAAGCAGTATTACCAAATAGTAATACTCATTTTATACTCTTCGCTGTTGAGTGACAAAATGCACAAATATTTCTGGCATCTACATAATATGCATAATAGGGTTACTTACCATTAGCTGGAATTCTATTGGAAAATCTCCTCCACAGAAAAACACTGTTTGAAGTTTCTTCGGGGTGCCACAATTACCTTAGAGCCATTGAAATTTTGAATTTCTTGTATGTAAGCATGCATGTGTCAAACAGGTTGACCCATCTCCCTTTATCCACGTTGGTACCACGCTCCCTTAACTACACTGGAAGCCGATCACAAGGATGCAAAGCTCAGTGGGGAGGATGGCGGGTGAGTGGAGGAGATGACCCAATAGGAGAACTCCAGTTTCTGATAAAGTAACCCCATTTTCTCCTACTTTGGATCTCCTCCACATATTCCCACTCTTTAGATAATAGTAAAGTAGAGCCTCTCAAAGGCAAACTGCAAAGTAAAAAAATAAACATTTTTATTCACATTTCCAGTATAAAGACCTGAAATTTTTATTCAGTTTTGTTCTTCTGAAACATCAGATCTTAATCACCGCCTTTTCTAAATGAATGAATGAAATGATAGTATCAATGATTCAGAGCCAGGGAAGTATAGCTCAGATTGCAGGATTTTTTAATGCTATTAGAGATGCCCTTTTATCAACCCCTCTAAGCCCTAATACTTCTAATATTAAAAAAAAAAAAACAAAAACCAAAAAAACCCAAATCAATGTTATGTGGAAAAAAATGAAACCACAAGTATCAGTAATTAAGGTAAGGGCAGCAATTTTACTACTTCTGTGCAGTTTGCCTTTAGTGGACAAAAAGGGTGAAGATTATGAAAACAGGCTAGAAACAAACCCACATCAGATGATCACAGCATCAAAGGCCAAAAAGCAATGCTTAAAGAATGTTTTGAATTACAGTATATCAAAAACTGGGATGTGTTAAGTTTAAGCAGAAATTTTCCCAAAAGACACTTTTCACAGCAGAAGAATACTGGTATCGGTATAGGAAAAAACCCTACTTGTATGCTATTGCTTACACCATAGAATGAAAACTAACAAATGTCAACAAATCTTCAAAGCATTATTAGTCAGGTTGTAACTTATCACCAAACCTAATGCTGCAACTTGTATATTATTTTCTCTCCTAGAACTACCAAGATTACAAGAAAAAAAGATTGAACAAGCTGAACCTTGCACCTCAATTACTCTTGGCGAAATGACAAAATAAAAAAGTAGCCTGAAGAACAGCGATGCAAAGCTTTACTGTGATAAGAGGGCTGCTAATTTCTGTTTTCAGATACATTTTAAAAGAACCTTTATGGAAAAATGGTATTCCCACTACACTTGATGAGAACACAAAAAAAACAAGCCTCAAGAAACTGAAGCAAAAGTGATGCCACTTCCATGGCCTACATAAATAATAAAAAAAAAAAAGGATGTAACTATTAAGTGTACAAAGAAACAGCTATCCAAAAAAACTGAAACTTTTTTTTAATCGGTAAGTAATTTTTACTAGCTAAGAAGGAAAAAAGAAGTTACTATGCCATGACCTGTTTCACTTCACAGTGTTTTAATAAAAGCAATTACTGACACATCCTGAAAAATTTCCCAGGATCATTCAACAAAATGCTCAGGAAGAAAAGTTCAGAATTTAGAGGTATTTTGGGACAAACTGAAGAAAGAAATACTACTGAAAGTGGTTCTGGAATAAATATAAACCAACGCTGTAACAAGAATATACGTGATGCATCCCATTTTGCTCAATACCTAGTATGAAGGTCAATTTCCACTCAAACTTTTAAAAAGATCTGACAATTTTAAGCATGCTAACGGCATTTGCTACCACCCTACTATTTCTACATAACAGCATAAAACCCCCCCAAAACCCAAACACCAAAAAACAGACGTTCAGTCTGAGAGAGAGAGAGAAATAAATTTCAGAACCTTTATTTTCTGCTCATTTTCATCGTTATATATTGTTTCCCAGAAGCTTTTGCTTAATCTTCAAAGAACAGAGAGCACCTTAAGCTCTGTATAATAAGCGGAGTCTCTTACTGCAAAGTCCTCTAAACTTGGAATTGGATTTTGTGTTATTTCAGTACAAGTAATCATTTGCATTGCTTGTTTTTCTTGGCTTCAGGACATCACCCAACCTATTCTCTTCTACATTAACAAAACATACTGGAAAAACAGAATACTCTGGAAATCAGTTTACTAGTGGAAAGATATGTCTTGCACATGAGAATCAGAAAACAACAGTATGATAGTTCACAGCAAATACAGTATTTTAGTTCAGACAAAACTTGAAGTCTTCACTAACAGATCATTTGAATTCTAACATTACAAACGTACCTACATGCACATGTGCATCTCTGGGTGGGTCAGTGACTAGCCATTAAATGTTCTGCAGGTTTGCATCCTAGGCAACTTTTGGAACCAGCTGAACAGTACTGACTGGAATCAATGTGTAAACAGTTACTGAAAGAATCAGAATTCCAAGTCCTGAGACTGCAGATCAACTTCTTAGGAAAGCAAAACAACAATCTGGTGGCAAGGGCATGTTTGTATGGGCTACAGAATAACAGTATCTGGACTTCTTGTAGTTTTTCAAGATCACTCTCCTATCACCACTAATTGAATTATTAACATTCAACCATGCTAACAGGGAGACTTTAAAGGAAGAAAAGGTGACATAATCTATATGAAAACACATTTGGTGACAGATGATATTCAATAACCCAAAGACATTTTCTGATAAAAGATCCATTTGGTTGGTAAAACCTCTTCAAATGAAGATGCCTGAATATATAAACTACAAAGAACACTGAAGTCCTTTTTCTCAGTCTTCAAATCTAGCTCAAATGAGTAATAGATTATGATACAGCAGCACTCTCATAAGATCTGCACTTCTTTACAAGTCTGAATATATCAAGAAGAAAATCTATCTGAACAAAACAGAAATTCTGTAAAAGTATTATGAACAAACCTGAAAGAATAAACAGAGTTCTGATAGGTCTGTGCAGACCTAGAGATCAGCCTCATCTGTCTAAAATGCAAAGATTTTCTTTTTTTCTTAAAAAAAGAAGAAAAAAAACCTACTGAAGATTCTTTAAAAACTCCTACGTTGTTTTATTAATAAACACTGAGCCAAAATATTTTAACAAGAATACAGCCTATAAATATCAAGGATAAAAAAGACAGTGTTTTAAGCTTGAATGTTCTGCCTAGCTGATAGGAAAAAGAAATTAGGAGCATGAAGCACAGATGCAGACATAGGGAGAGGGTCGACCAATTTAACGCATGCATCCGCGCAAATGCTTACCTACCTGAAATTCAAAAATTTTGAAGGGCTCCAGGATCTTCAAGGAAACTTCAAAGAGTTGGGAATCTGTGGATGAGATTCCAAGTAGAATAGGAGACATCTTATACAAATGAGA
The DNA here is from genome assembly GCA_009819775.1 of Phoenicopterus ruber ruber. NCBI lineage: Eukaryota > Metazoa > Chordata > Aves > Phoenicopteriformes > Phoenicopteridae > Phoenicopterus > Phoenicopterus ruber. Next base: position 104,695,662 of record CM020216.1, read on the forward strand.
CTTTAAAAAACCCCACACCACAAATGTTCTGATTCTTTGTACCAATTTTATAATGTACCGATGATCAGCCTAGATTTCTCATGACGAAAGAATTGTTTTGTGAGATCGAGAAGAGCCTCCCCTCTCCCCAAGAAATCACTCAGTATTCAATATTTATTTAATGGAGAAGGTACACAGACATAGAATCTGAAGTCTAAATAAGATAACAAAACAAGGTTTACGTATTGGATTTTCAAATTCAAAAGAGCTGTAAAAATCCAAACAAAACCCACCACCACTCTTGAGAGTAACACAGAGTGAAAGGTTGCACTTTTTTTCTGTAGTCTCTTTTCATTCATTTAGAAAACTGTAAAAGGTAACCAATGAAAATAATCCATAGGGTTTTAACAGGATCTGGTTCAGTCTTGTTTAATAAAGGTGGAGACTTTAATTTTTTTTTCTCAGTTACATACAAAGCAGCACAACCTAGAGAATTAAAATTGGCAACAAATTATACTATTTCTTCACAGCGTCAGGCAACTTAGCACAGTCAATTACATTTTTACAAAAGGCGCTATACAATTAAACAGGGAATGAAATTAAGAACAGAGAAGTTTAAGCAGATGGAATACCAATTACACGTTACCAGTTATATAAATACAAAGTTATTTGCTGGAGTCGAAACAAGGAGGAAGAGATCAGCACGTCAGCCAGTGAGGTATGCTTCCCAACCAAAACAAATGAAAACGCCTTGAACACATCCCCCTTCCCTGCTGCTCTCCCCCCAAAAAAACCCAACCAAAACAAAAGTAGTAGCTTCATATCAAGCAACAACTCAAGAAATCCAGCAGTGAAAAGCAAAGGAACACAGTCATCTCTTCATTCTCTGCAGGCTACATAAGCCTTACACATATTTCTGAGTATTTTGTAGGTAAAATAAAAATTAAAAAAAGTTTCCAAATGTTTATAATCTCTTAATTTGTTACTTACGTAGCTTTATAGAATACAAAGGAAACCGCTATGGTTTGGCGAAAGTATGATTTTTACATCATTATATTTTGCACTGTCTTTTTCCATAATGAATCCCAACAGCTGCTCAGCCAAATCTTAGACCATGTTTCTGATCATTTCGGGTTACGAGAACATATATTTAGGGGCAAAGTTGTATAAACTGCCACACCAATTTCATACACAATCAAGGAAAGAATATGAAATGCTTGACTATAAACTCCATACTGTAATGACTAAACATTGACTCATAAAAGCAAAATCTATTTAAGTATTCAAAATATTCTATCAAATATAGTTTCAAAATAGTAATTTAAGAAAAAGCTTTTGCAAGTTCTCTGCATTGCAGTTACTTCGACTGTGGATGCCCACTTTTGAAATGCTTTATAATACCTATGCTGTAAAGCTCGATTTATAAAAACCACTTTAAAAACCTTTATTTATTACTAACCTTGTGATAAACCCTGTTGATCAAATGGCTGCTGCGTTATAGCTTGTTGTTCAAATTGAGTGATGTTTTCTTGTAAAGCATGCTGGGATGTCACAAATCTATCTGAAATGGGGAAAGGAAGAGAAGGGAAAAAGAAAAAAAGAAAAGGAAAAAACATCAGGAAAAGAAGATGTAATTAACTAGATAATTCAGTTGTTCCTCAAAACCTACATTTTATAGTCATCTGAATTTTTATTGCATCAAAAATAGATAAAAAATTATTAGCTGAATAGGTATTTAAATCTTTGCTTATTGTAGGCTTTATTCATGTCCCTCTGTAGTACTTGCTAACTCATTACACCATGAAAAAGAGCAAATAAGCAAAACCAACATACTTTGTTCCACTATTACTAATAGAATAAGCACATGAAATATTTTGTATTCTCCCACCTCAAAACACAGGTATTACTTCCTAAGTAGACTATATAGCAGTGCTTTCTGTTCATAATAGAGGGGTGACGTGGTAAAGTTTTGTGCACATAGTATTATTTTTCTGTATATTTGTTTAGTAGTTTTGTTTGATACAACTAAATGGTGCAAACCTTAATCAAACATTTTATATTTTTAACAGTGAACCTAAACACCAATGAATGAAAGAAACTGTACAATACACTTTAAGTAGTTAGCTTTTACTCCATGTATTTTTCTAGTTGTTTACTTGCATTGTCTGGAAACCCAAATCATTGAAATTTGTGAAGAAAAGGTTCTTTGAGAACTTGTAAACTTACCTCATTATAAACCTTATCATATTTCAAATACTCACCCTCATCTTGCTCTAAAGGCTGATCAGCCAATTGTTGTTCTAGTGCTGTTTCTTCTGTGCCTACTACTGGCTGCTGGTCTAACTCTAAAATAGCCGGCTGATCTGTTGCAACAGCTTCTGACTGCTGTAGCTCATCACTTTCAATCTCCACTTGCATCTGTGTAGAAACATGAATGCTCTGCTGATCTACTGTAGAATCATCTATTGAAGCAGACTGCTGATGCTGCTGAAGTTGCTGTGCAAGTTCATATCTGCAAAGAAAGGTAAGAAGGTCTTCTATGGCTTCAGTTAGACAGTTATCCTATTTATGTGAAGACATTTTTATTTTTATTAGACACCATAATTTACTGTACACCATAATTTACTATGCCTTCAGACCTAAGTGTTTGCTACTGGTAAATAAACATCCTTATTCAATTATTAGCATTTGCTACAGATCAAAGCTGCCCTTCCAATTATCTTTAAGGAAGGGCTATTGAAATACATTGAAGGATTCAAATAAAAATTGTAAACATACCTATGAGTCTTCATGTGTTTTTTACAGTTTAGTGATGTTTTGAATGTTTTTTGACAATACGGACACATATACGGTCGAAGGTCATTATGGATCCCCATGTGTCGCCTGAGGCTACCACCAGTAGTGAAGGCCCCATTGCATATAAGACACTTAAAAGCTTTCAATCCAGTGTGTGTTCTAATATGTGCTTTCAGAACTCCAGCTGACACAAAACCTCTTCCACATTGAGAGCACTTAAATGGCTTCTCACCAGTATGTGACCTTTTCAAGAGAAAGCAGAAGTTAAAGTAGATTTAAGAGTTTGATTTATGAAGTTATTAAAAGACTAAATTTTAAAATGAGCAAAATAAACCAAACTAAGATGACTGCTGTATGGATGGAAGAGGCCTCAGTTAAGAAAATCCAGAAATTAAAGCTTTAATAAATTATAAACAACCTGCAGGTCATCACTGGCAGGGCTAGAAGCAATACTGTCTGACAGTTTTAATTATGTTCTACAGTCCAATCTCCTTTTCTGATCATACTTTGCCTCAATTAAAACATTTGGGTTGAATTTTTCCATGCCAAATAATATACTAGATCTTCAGACTAGTATATTATCATTCACATGTATTTTCCTCAATTCAGCTAAAACAACGTCCACAAAAGTTTGGAGAAATATATACGGTCCTCCCCATATTATATACTACTATTATGTTTAATAACAAAACTTTTTGTAAAAGAACTGTGTCCATCCTGAATAGCCCCTGAAAAAGGCACAGTACAACTAGTCTTTCAGACTGCTATGTGAAAACAATATTCAAGTGAGGAAACTCTCACCTATACTATCAACATGTCCCACTCACTATATCCTTCCTTCCAGAGGTGCTAGAGGAGTTTCCCTTTAGGATTACATCGAGCTATAAAACAGACTGAAGGATAGGTTAGGAAATGGAGCGGAGAGCAACGAGAATTTTACGGGTTACAACTGTAACATCCCAGGAGTGAGAGCTAGGAGGAAGACAATATGAATGCTAGGAAATGGAAGATAAAGGAAGCAGGATTTAATGAAATCGGGAAAAGTTAGGGATGGCTTATGACTACAGTAGCCTTACAAGTCTATGACCACCACATCAGATGCCATAATAAAGAAGTGTGATGGATACCAAGATTACTGTTTTGCTACCAATATACATCTATGGAAATCAGCGGGAGGGTATCCCAACCCTTCCTTGGTGTGCCTGTGGGAGAATTTGACACACTATTCAGTCACTGCTTTATTGAAAATACCCCTACTACAAATTTCCCTCTGTTGCGGAGAAGGAAACAAGCTTTGTAAGCAATGCTCAGCACTATTGCGTGAAGACAGACTGACCACACAAGTGTCAAGCCTAGTAGTTTAGGTATAGCAATGCCAACTTACAGAGAACAAACGTGGAAAAAGAGAAAAGTTTCTGATTCCTCCACAAAACCCCTAACAAAGCCAAGCTAAACTAAGCTGCCCTCAGTACTCTGTTGCAAAGATCAAACAGAAAGAAGCACAATGGCAAGTGATTAGTACCCCCATCACATCTTTGTATTTTCAGTATGAGAGAAGAAAAACAAAGATGCACATAATAAGTAATGAGGATTTAAAGATAGCTGATCCCGAGCTGGAGTTGTGTATACCCAATAGCAGAATGAATTCAAGCACAGGCATTTGAAGAAAAGAATTTTGAAACACAAAATGTATTCTGACAAGAACAAAAAATAATTGTGAGTATTGAGTGCATGTAAACCAATTGTTTAAGTAATAAGCTGCTCATGTTCTGTGTAATTAAAACACTTTCAGTTTTCATTCAAAGAATCCTGACAAAACTGGGAAAAAGAAAAATGAAGTAGGTAAATCAGTCAACTGCATTTCTCTAACACAAATGAAAGATGAAAAATAATGAATATAAATAAAACTGTAAACTACATAAATGCTTCAGTAAAATATACATAAATTTAGCTTATGTTTAGGCTAAATAAGGCCCTCTTTAGGCAGATAAGGCCCTCTTTAGTGGCCACTAACATTTTAATGGTAACTAACACTCTCTTTAAGAAAATAAAGAGACAAGTGTGAAACACAATTAAAAATCAACTATTTCAATGAAGGACAATGAAGGTGGTAACAATGCAAACCAGCAACACTTACTAATTTAAAATTATTTTGATTTAAATCAATCCAGCTTGATTATGTCTACTAAAGACAGTGAGAAATCTAGGTAGGATATTATAAAAGGAAAAGATGTGATATTGCAAGGCTTCCCCCCCTCCTGTTATGACATCATATAGAAACCAAGAACTGTTTCAAGCTAGTTTGAGAACCTACCCATACAGAAATTGATTTGTACGGAGAACATGAGGAACTCGCCAGGATTTGAATTAGAGAAAGTGAGAAAGTGGTACAGAGCTTACATTGCAGAAACAAGCAGATTGCTACCTGCTTCTTTGGAAAATCTCCTTAGATCCTAGTAATCATCTTTGATGGGTTTTTTTTCATATTTTCTCCTCCATTTATTCATAGTTTATAAATAAGGGAGCAATGTTTGATAACTTGACTAGATGTCAAAGCTCACTGCCTGTAAAACTGCAACCTGATCTAACTTTGAAGCTACCCTTTCTTTTGAAAACAAGGTTGGATTAGTTACCTCCACTGGTTCCCCTCCAATCTAAACTTTTCTGTGGCTCCATGACCTTGTGGTTGTAACAAACACCCATTATATGGAACCTGAACTGAACTTCAAGCAACACAATGATCCCCAGGAACATTTACTTGATTACAACATAAGCCTAAATTCTTTTAGGTTTAGTACACAGAAAACAGCACACAGAACAAAAAACTAATTTGCTTCTCAAGATATAGGAGTTACATACAAAGCAGATGATCTGGAGTATGCAATTACAAAATTAAGACAAGAATTCACATGCAATGCTTGCTATTTTCTATGCATAGTTTAGGAAAAAACAGTCCAAGTGTTAATAAGCTAAACTGCACACTAAACACAACCACTTGTACTGCTAGGACTGCACACAGGTATGGATTAGTCGAAAGTCTCCTCCAACTTTACCAGAAAAATGAATTATCACTGGTTCACTACTTAGAGATGGTAAAAACAGAAGTCTTTTCAGTGAACACTATATAAATTTCATGCTTTTCCATAGATTTGCTATTAGATACATTTCCTTTCTTTGTATTTATTTTACCTGATGTGTTGTTTAAGATGACAAGATTTTTTATAGGCTCGATGACAATAAAAACATTTGTATGGTCTGTCTGCATCATTCACAAAATTATTGTTAAAATAATTTTGGAAGAACTGGCTATTCCTTGGGATTGGCTGGATAAGACCTGCACACATAAACACACATACACAAAAAGGAAAAATTAATTGGTAAAGTTATTCCAAAGTTGCAGTAGTCTGAAGAGCCAGTATTTGAAAAAAAAAAAAAAAGTGACTAAACTTTTAGTATGCAAGAATATAAAGAAAATAAGCATGTTTTCAGCACTTAAAATTATGCATGCATCTATTTGGCATTATACATATTATATTGCACATGCTATCTATTTTAGTGATAGCTCTTCATTTATCCATAGGTCCACATCATTACATTAAGCCTCACCTATGTCCAAAATATGCATTAACTTTAAAAAAAGTTGACAGTTATGAATTCACTGCTAATCAAATAATATTTTGCTCTTCCAACCTCCACCTTAACCAAATAACACTGAATCAATGTACTCCAGATATACAGTATAACTTGACAAATATTTAATATGCATTTTGTGAAAAGTACAAAACACCATGATATATACCTGCCTTTACTTAAAGGATAAAAAAAGTCCATTAAAAATTGTCATATTTGTACATTATCTACTTTGGCTAATCAGTCAGTCTTGCTAATTCTCTGGGTATCTCCAAAAATTTATTGGGGGGAAAAAAAAACCCTCAAGGCAACTTATTTAAACAAATGCTCTTTAGACACTGTTCCCTGAAGTCAGCCGAGTGTAGTTTTGGAAAATCAGTTAAAAGTTCCTGCTACTACATGTCCAGCTGCTAATGCAAGAGTATGCTGTCTCTTGCAGCCAAGAAGCAGCCAACAGAAGGGCATCATCCCAAACACTGTGACAGAATGGGAACAGGAGCAGACTTCTCAAGTAAAAACACCCTCATCATCATTCACACATCTATGAACTCCAAAGTACGCATCACAATACTAATATACAAGGCTGAGGGAGTGATGCAAAGTGACAACAAATACGCAGAAGATCCCTTTATGGTCCTAAATATTCACCACAAAAGCCTTTTATGCCATCTTTTCTTTCCTCAGACTGCTTCATCTAGCATGCTATGTTTCATATTCAGAAAGGAAAGCCCAAAGGGTTTCTGCTGACTTCCAAACATAATTGAAAAGAGGAGAAGACAAGGAAAGGGAATTTCTCTCAATTTTCAAAAGAAATGGCAACAATGAAAAGAGAACAAGTTTATCTGTCTCAGACTTGAAAAAGTTTATGTATATATGCCAAAACTTTCTTCACCTTCCCCAGCTAACTCAGTTGGTCTAGTAAAAACATTTTCTCTTAAAAAAAAAAAGCCAAAAAACAAAAAACCAAACCACAAACAAAATGCCAAAAACCCAAACCAAAGTAAAAAACCCACCAAAACCACAACCCTACTTTCTAAATTCCTTCTGGCATTCTTCTGTGATGATAACTAGTAGTAGTGTACAGGAGATGGCACAAGTCTTCCAAATCAGAAGAGAAGGAACTCCGTATGACAAATATTTACTCTCAGTTATTTTTGATCATATAAAAGCAGAATAATTCAGTTAACTCTTAGAATGAATGACAGCTGACTAACTTGTGAGCATATCCCAGGTTACAATGGTTCTGATCTGCAGAAGCACTGCAGAAATTCCTAACAACATACATAACAGAACAGAAATAACAGAAATTCCTAATAAAACACTTCCAAACAATTTATTCAACCTGTTCAACTCAGATAAATGACACATTTCTCCAAAGTGTTAGAATAGTAGAAGGTGGCTCTACACTGGATATAGCAAGTCAGCAAAATAGTTCTGAGTGGGATCATTCTACAAAACGGTATTTTTCCTCCTATCAGTTCCATCTTTGGAACCACAGTACACGCTAGAAAAATTACAGTGATTTTTTGCATTTCCTAGTCAATAAATACCATCAACTAATGCAATAAAATGAAACAAACATTGTAACAGGCAGAGAACAATTTGCAGACTTTTAAAATAAACTTTCAGAACAATTTAGACTTTTTTTTTCCCACCAAAGCTGCCACTCAAAGGTTAACACTAGTACAGACCAACAATGCTAGTTTCTTGACACCTCTAAAAGAAATAAGATTTTTTTTCTGGGAGAAGTGGAAATATTGTCAGTGGGTTGAAAAAACATGCCACCTTCTAGACATATAGGGGAACTTCTAATTTTTACATTGAACACTCCAATATTAGCAGAGTTCAAGTGTTATCAGTACCTGTAGGAAACAACTTTTACAGTATTTCTTTTTTTTTAATATTACTTTTTTTACCCAAAAAAACTTAGTTTCACTGCACAGATCTTAATTGTATTGAAGTGCTTTTTTCTTTAAGAAATAGGAGTGTACCCATTTCCAGGGTTCACTCAAGAAAGAAATACTGTGTGATCTGCATACCTGAGGCTGTCAGCTTCAGTTTTGTTGCTACTCTGAAAATTTAAGTTTCTTATATCTGATACCAAAATAACCACTACTCTTGCATACGGCAATTCTTGGAAGCAGTGAAAGCAAAAGGATTTTTAAAGAGTGATAAAGATTCCAGGCTAAATATATTACCAGTATAATATTCTACTATATAAAGATGACTACAGAACAAACAAGGCAGGGGTTAGCAGACTGGTGAGTCAAACAACAAAGAAGAGTGAATGCCTTGCCCACTACATTGACCTCTAATGGACAACAATATGTATTGTCTTGACTGAGCTGTACAACTTACCTTCTTCCAAAAAGTGGTTTTACATAATGTTGTAACAATTATTCTACAACAGAATTAAAATAACTGTATGAATTCTCTATAGCACATTGCATAATTATTCTGCCCTTTTTTGAAATATTACCAAATGACTACACTAATGAGTACCGCTAATTCAGTTGAGGTCACAATTACACCAAATACACTAAAATGATATAACACACCGACTCATTAATATGTGTAATTTAAATAAACATAATCATCTTAAGAAGAATCTAGGTCATGAACTGTCTGTCATCGTTTCTATACCAACAGTCTAACAATAGTTAAAATAAACTCCTCTCCTAATATAATGTAAAACTGCACACGTTTTTTTTCTGGTAAGGATTATACAATTTCTCTGTAAATAAAAGAGACCCTTCTTATTAATTCTAGTGCAAGCAAACTACAAAATATGGCACTTTTCTGAAGCCTGATTATTTCTGATGACTTATTTCAAAGTGCATCTTTCTGAGTAAGCTCTGAATGTGTTTGCCTGATTAAACTGTGACCTGTATTTTCCAGTGAAATCCAACTTTCAAGATAGCACCGATTTACTCGCTCTTTACCTAAATCAGTTATGAGTATGGGCTCCTGCAAAGGAATGTCTGGTACTGGAACACTCGTCTTTCCTACTCGAACTTTTGCAGGTTTACGTTGATGTCGCAGCTTTCTTAGTTCGGTATGTTTAAAATGTGAAGCAATATGAGTTTTCCGGTGGCCCGATGTTCTAAACTTTTTGTCACAGTGAGGACAAGCAAAAGGCCTAACACCTGCAAAAGATTAAAAAAACCATTAGTTTGTGATTTTATTTCCAAAGCTCTAGAAATGTAGCTTTGGAATACAGATTCTCTTTTCTGTATTTTCTTTTTTGTTTTCTATCAGGGTGTTTACTGTTAAACAGGTTTTCAAAACAGATCCATAAAATCCCATCAAAAGTAAATATAAAATTGCTGAACTACTAACTGGTTGTAACACATCACTTTAAGCAAGTTTGTTATCAGGAAACTGGATGATGCAAAAGTGACAGCAATTTTCAAAGGGTTCCAGAAGCTATCCTAAGAATTGCAGCTAGTAGGTCAAATGTCCTTCCAAAACAAACTGTTAAAAAACTGTGAGGAAAAAGAATCAGTAAATGCATAAACAAATGATATATAATAGGATAAAACAGAGGTAACAGTGATGTGACAAAGTTTAAAGACATTCAGTCGGGAGTCAAAAAAGCATGCCAACAGGAATTATTAAAGACAGACTTTTGCAACGCAAAATTTGGTAGAAATCTCTCCAGGATACTGGAGAACTTGGTCAGTTACAGAGACAGGCAAAGATTACGAACTTTCAGCTTTTGTTCAAGGGGAAATCTTGGACTGAGAAGGCTAGAAAGCATGACTGGGTATTATGAAACAAGCTCTATCAAGTCACAGGTGGAAAAAATGCACAAGAAATAAGAATGCACCATTATTCACAATACAGTAACTAAAACATCGTATGAAACTACTGAGCAGAATATTTAAAGCAACAGAAAGTACCTTACTCAACATGTAGCTCAATATTTGAATTCATTATGTTAGGTTGTTCTAGTATTAAGTTCACATGGGTTCAAAGTCAATTAGCTAAGTTCTTTGGAACAAAAAATCTACAAAGTGCTGCTTAGTGCAGAGGTACAGCCTGCTTCATAAAGCCCTCGATCCGAAGATTAGCGGAAGCTAGTTGTACGCTGCTAAGAAGCATTACATTACTGTAGGCTTCCCCCTTTCCACATGCTGCCATCAGAGACAGCAAATGGGGCTAGATGAATCCCTAACCCGACCCAGCAAGCCTAACCTGCTAGAAAGAGGAAGAAGCAAACATCTCTGACAGGAAAAACAAGTGTTCTGAACGATGGCCAGCTACACGCTGGAGTTCCATAAACACTGGACTACCTGTTTTTCAAGCCACCTAGTGCTTTTGCCACTTTGAATGAGTCTGACTTCTTAAATTACGTAAGGTTGACTTTGAAGTGACAGAAAAATTACTGGTTTACAAGCTTACAAAAAACAAAGTGAAAAACTTTATGCAGATGAATCCAACATTGATATTTCATGGATTAAAGGTATCTGACTACAAAACATATTGAACACCAAATGCACGTAGCAAATGAATGATACTTTTGCAGAATGTAAATACATAAACAGGCGTGAAAGGAAAGAGTAGTACATTCATGAGCTTATCTTGCAGAGAGCTCATTTACTTGCAAGAACAAAGAAAGAAAAGTGGAAAACAACCAGGTAGTCCACCAAGAGTGGAAAATTCATTTTCCTCTATGCAGAGGACAGAAATTCAGCCACAGAAAAACAAGTATTGAAGACATCATATACGATGTAAACAAGGACCAGATGAACAGAGGAGTTTTGGAGTATGCAGTGTAAAATACTGAAAACAGGTAAGTTGGTGAAAACACGAAGCAACATCTTATTGTTGAATGGGAAGTAACCAAATAGTCCTGAGTGATACAGTGAAATTATCAAAAAGCGTGGGGGAGGGGGAGGAAGAAGAAATGCAGAGTACATATGAAACATGAATGGGGATAAATAAAATCAGAACTCAAATTTTAAAAGTATGACTCTTTAGAAAGTACAATTAAATACACTTACAACAGCGGTATTAAAAAGGAGCAACAGTTGACTCATAATCAGAAAACTAAGTGTCCATGGCTTTTGTAAGAGCCCAAACAAAGTTTCACAGCCATGAAACGCTAGAAAGTTATGACAAAATTTTAAGTTCATCATATAAGACACTAAAACCAGTTCATTCTCTGATAGATGATAGACATCTCTACAATTTAAGTGCTTCACATTGCCTTTTTTCATTCAAGGTCTCACCCACATCATAGAAAATACAAAAACTATTTTGAGGCCTTACCTGTATGTAGACGAATGTGAACTTTTAAACTCCCTGAGGTGGAAAAGCATTTCATACAAAATTGGCACTTGAAAGCTTTAATGCCAGTATGTGTTTTTATGTGTGCCGTGAGAGTACTCTTAACGGCAAAGGCGCGGAAACACTGGGGACACTTGAATGGCTTCTCATGGGTATGAATGCGAATGTGGCGTACTAGATCACTTGGTTTTTTAAACTCTTTAGAGCAGTATGGACAAACGTGCCACCTTATTCCATTTTCTTCACGTATAGAACCTAAAATAAGGAACATAAAATATTTGAAACACATCCATTTTAAACAGTTCTTCAAAAATTCCACTATGCTGACACCATTATACAAAGCAATCAAAACACAAACACTTTTTGCAAAATAGATGCCATTACAATGCATTTTGTAGACAATTAAATTGTCTATCAGATACATTCTACTTGACAAAAACAGTGATGGGCTGGAATGACAAAAACAAAACCCAAGAGAATCCTGTTGAAATTCAAACATTTTTATGCTACTGAAAAGGAAGAAGGTAAAAAAAAAAAAGAAAAAGCTAAAAAATGTCTGACTTCACACAATAGAAAGAATGCAAATTATATGCCACTTAGAAATACAAAATGTAGTTGTAATGCAATATAATACGTCTGTTAACTTATAAATACCTTATCTAACAAAGAATTATCCAACAATGAATATAACTCAACTATAACCACAGCAAATTATTGTAAGTACTAAACACTTATCTAACTAACTGGAGGAGATACTTTATATGGCACTCTCTTCTGTAAATTCAGACTTAAATAACATTTTATGAATTTTTAAAGGAGCAAAAATTCCGTAAAAGGTCATTCTGAAAGATTTACAATTTAAGGCTACTTTTTCACAAGAGTTGTTTTATGATCCAAGAACCCTAAGCTCTTTCCTAAAGCAATAGCATACCTTTTCTCAAGAAAATGACAAAAGAATCTTCTAAGTCCTATCAGGGTTTTTTATTCATATATGTTGTTCAATATCAGATATTCACGCATTTAAATCGATTCACGTAGTGCTTTTTTCTGTAAACCATGTCAATACACTGAGATTATGTTTTTTTATCAAAAAATAAAGGCAGTTGTGTTTGACTGTACAGCAGTGACCTTTTATTTCTATTTGCAGTCAGTTAGAGTTGTTACTGTTACACACAAGGAACAAAATCATTATTACCACCAGAGGAAAAAGTTCATGTTGGTTTTTAGCACAGTTATGCTGGACAAGATGAGTTTTTGACTTTGGATCAATTTCTGCATCCCTTGCAAAGAAAAAAGCAACATCAATGTATCTATGAATATACTACAGACAGCGCTCAATGACTGCTTATTATAGCGCTGTCTCCACCAGGCCAGCCATTAAAGTATGACGGCTATACTTGGAACAAACCTCTTCTAGCAACCTTAAAGCTTGAGCAACCTTAACACTAAAGTTGCGTTTAAGCACACAGAGACAAAATCCAGCTTGAGTACACACAATACAGTACGGAGGTGGAATATTAACAGGTATTTATGGTGACAATATCACATCAGTACTGTGATTCCAAATACAGGCGACATGAAGTATTATCCACAATGCCAACCTTCATCCTTCCCTACATGGCCTAGACCAGTGAGGATCTGCATGAGGCGGCAGCACTGCACTTCTGCCTCTGCAAGGCCTCACTTCCAAAGAGCAAGAGTCGTGCTTGCAAGAACTCTCTGCTCTGGGAGACACCATGAAAATCCAACCCTTCGCAGAGAAGGATGATGGGAAAGAGAGGGAAAAAGATTCATATTCTTTCTTTTTTGTCCTCTTCCAAAAACTCCACTGATCTAAATCCAGAAGGTTTAACAGTGTAATTTCACTTAATGCCATTCCGACATGTTTTTGTATCAGTATAATGAAAGTTATAAATGCTGTTGATCATAACTTATACACATACTGTGTTTTAGATAAGAGTAAATGAAGTTTGTAATTGATCCACAATACGTTTGGGGAAATCCCTTTATAAAGCCATCGCCACACCCACAAATACTATAGTCCTTACAGAACAAAAAGTAGCAAGTAGTAGCAACATTACCAGGTAAAAACGGTGATTTTTTCTTAATAACCTTTTTTTCTTTTTTATCCAGTTTATCTGTACTCTCTTGCTCCTTATCTTGTTCTGCATTATTAGAGTCAGCCTGATGATTTGAGAGAGTCTGGACATCCGGGTTCTGATCCTGGGCCCCAGGAGTCTTAGTCTGGCTGCAGTCAGTAGTATGTGCAGAGACAGGAATCGAAGACAACCCACTGTTCTCTAAAGCTTGCTAAAAGAGAACAAAAAATTTCAGGATTAAGATAGAAACATTCCACAGTTGCCCCAACTTTTCTCAAACAACTACTTCGAAGATATAATGTAAATATAATTAAAGGAATTAAATGTCTCGCCCTCCCAGAACTTCAGCTGGATTTCAAACTTGCAAAACAATTCTTATACAACACTGACTTCTGATTGTCTGCAAGATTTTAAGTTGGATTTGCTGCACTAATACATGTGCCAATAGCTGCCTTTCAGAAAAGTGCCAATTGTTTCTATAGAATCAAGCATTTGCCAGGAATATGTAGCTATCTCTTATGCCCACTATGTGAGAGAATACTTCCACATAAAAGCTCACATTTGAAGCCCATCATCTTGTGGAGAAGCCATAGATGGTACAAAGAAAAATGAAGAATGCTAAACCAAAGAAAGGCTTGGAAAAGCTCAAAAGTCTCTGTTAACAAACCATCAATAACCATCTGACTGAGGCAAGAGCTATGCACCCATTTTTATGTACACCTGGAAAGGACTGGTGTGTAGGCACCCTTACCAATACTATTGTGTCTGAAAAGGTTCTAGATCATAGATCTCAAACACACATTTCAGTAGAACCGTGCAGGTATTTGATCGCTTGGAAGAAAACCACATTTTGTTTATTTTGTACAACAGTATGAATAGTGTTTAAATGCTTACACAATAACTTAAAGAACCAACCTCAAAGACCTTGTTTTTTTTTTAAATAGCTATCCAGATAATTGTTGTATTTCATATTGTAATTTGCTGCAACTACACATCACTTTCCAGACATTAGAGAACTCAGCACAGGTAACATGGTGAACCTGCACATAGCTACACGTAACATTCAGGTCTTCCAAAAAGAAATTTAAATGGTACTTAAAAGACTAGAGATTAAAAAATAGCTTAAAGGTTAGCAGGCTACCACCAATACTAAAGAAGAATATTCTCTGCCCTGTTCCATTCTGTTTGTGCCTTTATGTGGTGGGGGCTGCAGAACAAGCATAGGCAGTTGAATTACTGCCCTGCATCTCTTGTTACATAGCATCTCCTACTGCCTGTATCAAGGACAGAATACTGGGTTAGAAAAAACATTGGTCAACCCAGGAAGGAATATTCATGCACAAATAGGAAATATTCAAATAGCCCTTATTAATTAGAACAGGATAAAGGCCCTGTATACATTCTCATTGTTTAACCAGATAAAAATATTTTCTCCTCTTAAATGTCATCATGTTTTAAGCACGGCATAACTTAAGGACATGCCACAAGCTGCTTCTAGGCAACAGGAAAAAAAAAAAAAAGCCGAAGGAATCAATAAAATGTCCATGTATGAGTGTGTACACTCAAAGCTTTCTTCTAGGCCATATAATCAATATTTATAACCTTACTTTTGTAGTATTATACAAAAAGATATCTTGGTGCGTTCCATACCTGTTCAGTAGATCTTTACAATTCTTTCTTGACTGATAAATCATTTAGAAATGCAGGAGGAGTGCTATCATTGAAAATACTGAGAACAAATGTCACTAAAATAAAAACAATGAGAAAGAAACCACTGAAATGTAAAGCTGTTCTCACACACAGCTCTTACCTGCAAAATATCTCTATTGATTCCCACTGCAATGTTGAGTTGTTGACCAGGTTGTTGAGGCTGGTTATTTTCTACAGGCCCTGGTTCTGATAATTCAAGGAGCTGCTGGATGACATCAGTTACAGCCTGCTGACCCTGATGAGCAGCAGCTGAAGATACCTGGTTTTCTGTCTGTTGAAGAAGTGGAGACCGAAAATGTGTGGCCTGAAATACATAGCAGTACATTTGTAAAGGAAAATGAAAAGTATATACGAACTCACCTGTTTGCTCCCTTATCTGAAATGTCTGTTAACTGTCCACTACAAGGATGTCCACTTGTATAAGATGTAAGGATTATACAGAGCTGTCATTCAAGGTCTGTTCACTCCACTAAAAAATTGCTTCTGTATATCCCTTTTCTGGAGTTCTTCCCAAGCCGCCTAACTGTAAGCTTACAGCTTGAATTAAGTTTATCGTAACTACTGAACCTTCAACCAGTTTACAAAACGCAGGGATCAATTACTGAATTCCACACGCAGAGGCCACATGAAAAGTAATACCAAAACAAATAAACGGCACTGACATGGTTGTCTTTTTGAAGTTCCCATTTAACTAAAGCAAGTCCTTTGGAAAAATAACCTTCTATTAGTTGAGATTTTTTTGTATGAAATTACTTGTGTTGTTACATCAAAACCTTTCAGAACAATCACACTACCAACTTTTTCCCTTCAACTTTCAATCTTCTAAATCTCTTAGCTTTAGAAGAATCTCTTTATACTCTAAAAATTTAAATACACAAAGCTATGTCAAAATACTAAAAAAACTTTAAGTCTAAAAATGAAATTTCTTAATCTTTGATTTGATAATTGTATCTTAGGCTACTTTAGTAACAAATATGAAAAAAAGAAGTGATAAAAAGCCTTGGTATTGCTTTTTAAAATCAGAAATAAAGACTCCCATTCTCCTTCACTTAAAAACTTCTCTTCCTTATAACAAATAGACCAGTATGCCATTACTGAAACAACTGCTTTCAATCATTTATTTTACTGCAGAAAAGAGAAATATGTATTTATATAATGGCTAGCCCCATAATTCTGTTTCTTAGAACACACTGAATATTTGCTTCTAATATTCACTTCTGTTCTCTAAAAATAATCACTTCCAGGCATGCGCGCGCACACACATACACACACAAAACGCTGTCTTATTTCAGATCATTTTTAACAAAGAATAATCTTAGGCTTCATGTGTGTGGTATTTCCTCCAATCTGAAAACTCTACTGAGATTTTCTTTATACTGACACATTACACTGGACAGTTAAAATGACACTGTCACCATATTCGAGGATGGTTACAAAGAAATGTATTAAGAAAAAGTAGCTTGTCTCAAGTTACGTCCTGAGAATTTGATGAAGTATTCTTAATGCCTTCTCATGAGATAATATAAAACAAACCCTTATCTCATTTCTCTTGCATGCGTGCAAGACAGGACTTGCTATTTTGCTGATTTAACCCTTAGTTCGTCTTTTTTCACCTCACCAGTGGGACAGATGGAAACACTCCATCTCTTCAGATTCCAATCTAGCAAAAGTGCTATGAACATTTCAATATGTATTTTACAAAATAAAACACACTATATAACATTGTCATTGCAATAAACAGGAACTGAAATAAAGCGTTTGCTGAAGAGTGTAACAGCTCTTTATAGAGATCATTCATTTTCTCGAAATGGAATGCAGGGAAGCTCTTTATTAGAGCGGGAAGCCTACACTAAGAAGTCTATAAAATTCTCCCAGGCTTTAGCAAGAGGAAAAAAAGAATTGTTAATGAAGGAACTGCTCAACATCATTTTTTACATGAAAATTGCAGTATTACGTGTATTTAGCCAGTGTGTTCACATATTATACAGCAGTTTATATACAGTCTCATGCAGGTTATCTTTTTTTGAAAAATAATATATACATATGCACACGTCTAAAGTTTGTTACCATTACTCTTAAGATACTCTTTTCATTATAAAAAAGTTTCAGAGGTCTCTTTGTAGGTCTCACTTCAATACCCGATTTTAAAAATAGGATAGAGAATGAAGTGTTTTATTACTACTTCATAATTCCACATTTGTTCAATTAGAATAGTGGACCTTGTGATCACCCTTAGTCTGTCTGATCTGCTGTGTAACACAGACCGCGTGACTGCTCTGAGTGAATTACTCCTTCAAATAAACTAACTGTACGGAAATTATAGCAGTTCTTTAAATCAAGTAATTTATTGTGGTAACTTTTTCTGTTGCTATCCAGCTCCAACAAGTTGTGCCAACAGTGAACTACCCACACTAAAATTCCGTATTTTATTTCAAAGTGTGAATTTGTCTAGCTTCAACCCTCAAAACTTTTTTTTCCTCCTCTCTATTAAAGACATTACAGATTTTTCCCTTTTCTTCAAAACAGCAGATCAAGTAATCCTTAAATATTTTATCTGATAGACAAAATAGATAATGCATCTTTAATCTCTTCAATAATAAAATACATCATATCATACTTTAAGAATTCTGATGGCTCTGATTCCTCCTGTATCTTTGAATACAGTTCATGACTAGTGAACACTGTAAACAGACAACCGAAAAAAGCAAGAATTCCCAGAGTGAAATAGAGGACGTACAAGCTTTTCATTTCTATGCAAAGCTGCTTCTCTAAATAGAAAGGCCAAAACTAATCTTTCCAGGCAAGGAAAACCTAACTTTTAGCTGATATATCAATTATTACCTCTTCCATCTCTATTTATAAGGGGAATTTAAAATCCTTGAAAACTCCTGTGAATATGGCCTGCTTTTCCTATTCTTCTGTATGTGATTTTCTTCTTGGCCATATCAGAACATATATTGCTTGGTGCACCCAGCTCACCAAGAAATCCAGATCACTCTGTATCAGTGATTTCTTCATAAATTACCTCAATCTTTGCATCATCTTGATCAGTGATTGTTTTATATTTTCTTCCAGGTCACTGATATTAAGTAGTGTAGGGTCAAGAATTAATTTCCATCAGAAACACAGTAACAATGGCGATTCCCTGTGCACCTCTTCTACAAGTTCTCTCAGAAAGTTTTAAAAATCACTCATGGTGCCTCACCTTAATTTTAGCACGTCATTCTATTTGAAAATACAAAATGTATCCCTGCTTTTTATCACCTCCATTACAAGAGGGAAAAGGAAGAATCATTAAGGATGCAACTAGCTCTACTTACCAAAATACAAAAAGCAAGTTACAAAACTTGCTAACATTAAATAAAAATACCTATACTTTTTCTTTAAACCATGTATGATCCATGGTACCATCCCATGGATGAATTTGAGCGTATATCCTAGTTCAACAAATGAACAGCAACTGCACATAAACAAGCAGGCTGTGCATCTGAAGGCATGGAAACAAGCAGATGGTACATCAGAGGAAGAAATACCTGAAAACACATAACAAAATTGCTGCTGATTCACCTTAGCATTGAGGCCTGTCTGCATTAGTTTTGAGGTGATGCCATGCTTTCCTTTTCCACAAGATTCCCATGCATGTTACAGTATATAGTTACTACTGTAAAAATAGAAGGTACCCTAGCAAGGGGAAGGAGAATTCAGGTTTCTGCTCTAACTGCTAGACTAGAAAGTCAGGCTTCTCCTTGCTTGGTCTCCTAGATCTACCACACGTAAACCGAAGCTGACTCTGTAAAGGTTCACACTTAAACTGCTCGGTGGCTCAGCAGTTACTAAGTCATTCTCTGGAGAAGAAACAGGTTTGAAGATGCTAAGACTAAGGATGGAACTGGACCAGTTCTCCCACTTGGTAGCCAAGAGCACCAGGCAATTCTGGGAGGAGGGGGCAATGGGATCCATTGCTCCCAACCGGCATGTCTCACTAGGGAAAAACCTGGCACTCTGCATCAAGTACAGGGAGCCACACAACGTGGCACAATTGACGATTATCTTCTTTTCAGACCTGTGCTTTTACACACATACAGCCCCCCCTAAAAATCAGGCATCACGTCTGATACTACTCTTTACCAAGGAAAATAATTTCAATTGGTCAAAAAAAAAGAAAATTCACTTAAAATAAACTGCTTTTGAGAACAGTCATTTTTAATACTTTTTAAAGTCTTATAAGAAGCATAATGTAACTATTTATTTAATACAGCAAATATTAGTAATTAATTAGTTCACATCAGTTCTGTTCAGCTTTAAGTTAACTGGTCCTGGAACACTGAATTCACATTAAAAGATAAAAAGAAAGTGGACAGACTGGTTATGGTGACTTTAAAGCAATATGGCCACATTTCCCAGTCCTTGGTTTTGTGGATTCTAATACAGGAGAAGATAATCAGTGGCTGAAGTTGGGAAGGGGAGAATGCAAGTCAAATTAGTCTGTCACTAAGATACCATGCTGCAAACTACAGCTTACAAACAACACGCTACATAGCTGCAACAAAACACACTAATGTGTGACAGGCACATCAAGACCTGCCTGCCTGTACATCAAGACTGCTTGCTATGGGGTTCCAGAAAGCCAGCCCTGCATCGTCCTTCCCTGGCACCACGAGCTCCTCCTGAGCCCCACAGTTCCCCGGTTGCCTCAATTCCAACCAACTCAACCAGCACCAACACAGCTCCTTCCCGCTCCACCCAAGCCATGGCATCCCTGTGAAGTAAAGTCAGAGGGGCAGGATAAGCCAGTATTTATGAGAGTCCTTACTCTCCTCTGGTCTTTTTATACAGGAAAGTATTTGCTTCCATTTTGAAGACCTAATGAACAGAATTATGTGCAAAATCATGACCATATCATGAATGAGGGAATATAGTCTGTTCAAAACCTGTTCCATTCCTAAATAACCAGCTGCATTCACCAAGAAGTTTGCCTTCACATATTAGCGGATCAACTTATCACAGAGGACTGTTGTGTATCCTTTTCCACCAGTTAAATGAAAGCCTACAAAATTCTGTAGTTTCTCCCACTTTTAGTCTTGACACAAAAATATGACAAAAACTGTACACTTACATTCTTCCATTTGTTATCAACAGGTTGCAAAAGATTAGTAGACGATGTTGTTAAAGGCTGGGTGACAGAGTCCTACAAAGAAATGAAAACAAAGTATTTTAAGCTTTTGTACAAAAAGAAGAAAAACATGCTAATATCACACATAAAAGTAGCACAGTTCATTTTCCCACAGTATGGAGACTAAGGACAGAAAAAAAATCAGACTATAGGAGAGATACAACAGTACCTAGAATCACTAATGTTGCTTCATAGTTTATGTACATTAAATAAACACAAGTTACAGAAACTAATATCTTAGTTCAGAAACCAATACCTTAACTGTAAGCACTGATGCAGCAAAACACAAATAACACTTTACAGTAAGCATATTTTACAAGATGTACTCGTGCGTCACACAAGACTGCATTCTTTAGTAGCACAGCACTTCAGGAGAATTTAACTTTTGGAATTTGTGGTATTAAGGACATAATCATTGTTCATCCCAAGGTATATAACAAGAGACAACAGAGACTGATCGCAAACTTCAGAACAGAGTTATTATACTGGAGATTTATTGTTAAAGCAGCTCTGCAAGTTTTGAGCAGAATGAAGAAGTCAATTCTAATACAAGAATGCTAGTGCTAATCTAAGCACGTACCATCTTTCTATAGCAATAAAAATCAATCAGTCAGTCATTAAATCTCTGCAGTTTCAGATATAAAATTAAAAATAAAAAGTGTAATACTTTTAATATGCAACTGACATGTCAGTTATTATCTTCGTTCTTCCTTGTTAAACTTCTTGGCATCTGTTTTTAGAAAGAAATTTTTTTCTTCCATCTTGCTTATACTGTTGCATATGGAAGTATTCTCCATTTTTCTCCTCCTTCATGCAAGCAGAGAAGTATGCATACAGCAAAGATAATAACAACACGCTTCCGCAATATGCAATGCAAATGTAAAATACTCAGGCAAACCAAAACAAGAAAAACACAGCTGGAAAGCAAACATAATGTAGTACGAAGCAACCCTTTTCCATTCTGCTTTTAAGATTAGGCTTGTGAATATAGATGTACAAAAAGACATACAGCTTATATGCACTTGCAAGCAAACAGGACACATTAGTCTTTTTTCTTTTAGTTAGCATGAAGAGACAAATAATATCTACCATACAAAAAAACTTTATGAACTCTAAAAAAGAAAAATTGTTCTCCGAGCAATACTACTAGACACTTGCTTTCAACAAGATATAGCTGCATAATGAAATTGAGACTTTAAATTTTAACCTTCCTCTTCAAAGTCTGATATTACTTGTGATCCATTGATCTTTAAAGCATAAAAGTTGGAAATGATGCAAAACAGAGTGAATAAAGGTAGAAATTCTACTCAAAGAAAAAAAACGTACTATGATACATTAAATATACACTGGCTCAAAAAATAAAAGTCTTATGAAACCAGAAGCATCTTCTGAAATTTAGCTTCTTGTATCTTGGTAAAGAAAAAAACCCCCAACATTAAGTGCTTCCAATGAAAGTTAAGATTTTTCCTTTACGATCTGTCAAATAAGAAGCTAACATCTAAAACAAGTTATCAGAAATACTTGGAAGAAGAATCCACTGTGTCTTTATATGGATTAGAATTATATTAACAATTTCTGAAAATGAGTTAAAACTAATATACAATTCAAATAGTTCCAGATTTCATTGTTCCAGCAAAACTCAATTTTTATGGTATCTGGGGAGGAAACCTTTCCTCCACACACAATCTGTAAGCACTAGAATTATATTATACTTAGTTGTAGAATAAAATGTTGTATTTTCCTCTAAACCCTCAAATTATATATCCTTTTTTGCATATACTTGGCCAATTTATATTCTGCCAATATTTAATAATGCAAATCAATTCCAAAAATGACACAAGACAAGAAAAGACAAAAATCAGCGACAGGTCTTTTAGTTCTAACCTACCTGAAGAATTACTGGAATTAAGATATAGATCTAATTAAACTCTTAAAGGCATTTTCACAATATACCAAGCAAAGCTTACCGCTGTAACATGAGATACATCTGTTGAAGAGGTTGCAGAATTCTGTGGACCACCCATGTGCATCTTGCTGATATGTGTATTTAAACTACCCAAGCTTTTGAAGACACAGCTACATTCTGTACAGTTGTATGTAGGTCCATTCTTTACCTTCAATTAAAAAAAAAAGTAAATTTTCCTTAAATCTACCAAATTTTATAGTTTTCATTATTTATTCACATAACAAATATGCTATGCAGTTCTGAGAGCTAACATGGTTTATTTTTCCAAGTTACCGATATCCAGTTAAGGAATGAGTCTGGTATCTCTCAGATATCAACTCAGCCGTAATCTACGTGCATGACTGTGATCTTTTATTACCACTTCCCAACGTTACAAAGCACCAGAGAGCAAAACAGATGTCATCTGGCAAATGAGGCCTCAGACTTTTCCCTCACAATTTCCTACCATTACACACTTAGAAACAAAACTGAAATGCAACTTTATCAATTAAGATGTGCCTGAAGATGTAACATCATACACAATACAAATGGAAGTTTGGAGATATGAAAAGAAAAAATGCAGATAAATTATCTTCAAATTTTGTCTCTCTTCTGTTTACTTTTGAAAATATATCTTTTATAAATTGCCAAGAAAAAATAAAATCCATTTTTCAGGTCAAAGCAGAATGAAGGTGAGATAGATTGGGCCAAAGGCCATAGAGACTGCATGAAAAAAAAATCCCACCAAAAAAACAACATGGTGAAAGGTAGGGAAGTTTAATGTATAGTTTGAACGGAATTTGAAGACACAGGATGAGAAAGTGATCAGCAGCAACTCGTTTGGGACTTTCAGGCCAAGGGGTTGAGGCAATTAAAGCAGCTAAATTGGCAGATTCCAACCAACCTCACTTTCTCCTCCTCAGTCTATCACATAGCAGTAAGAATCAGTGCAGTACTTCCAGTACGTAGGGAATAACAAAAGTCTTCAAAAGAAAACACGCTGCTTGCAATATAGTATTTTGTTATTTTCTGACATTAGCTTAAACTGGTAACAAGACTTTCAGAAAGAGGTATCCATTAATAAAACAGGGGTACGACTAACCAGTGATATACAAAGTGAGAATCAATCTGTTTCATTATCACCTGTAATGTTATTTTGTGACTGCCTCAGGATAAAATGAAGAATTTATAGTTCTGCATGCAGTCTTGAAGGAAACACAGTGACAGCCAGAAAGAAAAAAAAAAAAAAAAAAATCACAAATGATCCAAAGCAGTAACTAAAATGTAGGCTCAGGATCACGAAACACAGCATTAGATGTGATCGAGAGGCAGCATTTATTTCCAGTCTCTTATCCCACAATTTTTTTTTCCCCCTACAGAAAAACAGAGTAACAGAGAAAAAAAGTGAAAAATATTTTTGGCTTGATCCCCAACAATCTTGTAATACTGAAAAAAAATCAATGTAAATTATTAAATTAACGTTGGTGCATTTTTTTATGTAGCAAAAGCTATCGCATATAGGGAGCTGTGATCAATGAGCAAGACTAGTCACACAAAGTCACATGAAATGTAAACATATGCTTTAATTATATTAAGTGTAATACAAAACACTGAGACACATTCAATGAAGGATCACATCCTAAAAGTAAGAAACCCTAACACACTAAAAGGATCTTCAGTAAAAAAATTCAACAAATAAGATCTATTGTTGTAACACAAAAATGGAAAACAAGAAAGCAAATCTCAGAGTCAGGGGAAAGAGTGAGAGCAGAAATGATATTCTGCATGCAGGAAAAAGAAGAGAAAAGGAAAAAAAAGCTGCCTCTATCAGTTTATACCTTCCAAATCAAAACTAGGTCTCTTTCTATGGGTATTTCCAACCACAAATCACTAAAGTCAGCGAGGAAATTACTGAACAAAGTTGCATAGCCAATGTTGCTCAGAAGATTATATTATGTTATCATAGCAGTACCTTTTGAATCTTAAAAATCGCCTGTCACAGAAAAGAAGGAAAAAATCAGCATAAAGAGGTCTGAGACAACAATGTTTTTTATCTTTTGTAATTTTCTTCTACCTGTACCTGAAAAACCTCTGAAAAGGCTGTAAGATGTATACTTCAAAGACAAATTGCAAGTATACTCTATGATGGAGTTAGTGGGTTGCTGTTTGGCCTTGAAATTTTTCACCATTTTCTGCTTTGCTGCTTTTGGCTTACTTTCATCTGATTCTAGCCCTCGTTCTTCCAAGACTGACACAGGTACATTTTTATACACCTAAAACCACTAATAATGTATTAATCTGTCGATGTACTGAAAAGACAGTGGTAAATGAAGGTTTTTCTACTTATCCTAAGTATACATTTAACCAGATTAAGCTATTTTAGGAAAGCTTGCAGGTAAAACCAACAACCTAGAATCCATACTACAGCAGTAAATCTGTATTGGCTGCAGAAAGCACCAGAGAGCACAGGAATAGCAAACAGGATGATTTAAATACTGAAAATGAAATAAGCAGTATATTAGCACCAACCATTTTATGAATAATTGTATTTACCTCTGAATGAACTCTCTGTATGTGTGACTGAAGATTGCCTTTCTGAGAAAAGGCTGCAGGACAAAAGGCACAAGCATGGGGTTTTTCACCAGTGTGCTTGATCATATGGGTCTGCAATGCCCCCTTCTGGTTAAAGGCTTTTCCACATTCACTGCATTTAAAAGGTCTTTCACCTGAAAGGGAAAAAAAGAAGGATGTGAGGTATGGGGCTTGAAATAAACGTTAGTAGTTTCCTGGATCTAAACGAAAAATTATTAAAATAAAATACTGCATAGAGATATCTGTACATACACACATATAAAGACAGAAACATACATTATTAGGTGTGTTGACAAACAAAATTGTTTACCTCGACCACCAATCTCGGCATCTACTCTAATAAAGATGTAGCTTTGTGAAAAAGTTTTATGACCTAGCCGATGATGATCAGTTAAAATGCATAAAATAAATGAAACTTGCATGAAACAATTACTTAGAACAGCTTCCCTCAACTTGTGGTTTGGAAGATCTCAGAAGTTGCTATGCAAAACCACCAGAGGAAAAGAAAAAGGGGAAAAGAAAAACCAAAAACACATACGCCATTCTTTTACACCAAATCCTATAAAATGCATATACCTGCACGGAAACAAATGGGGGAGCAGAGAGTGGAATGGACAGTCATAAATAACTAACAGTCAAAAATTTAACCTTTTATTTAGCCTAAAATCAAAAAGTCTTACAGCAACACTGCAAAAGATGGCCTATGGTTCCCGCTCCCCCATAAATATTAATAGCCATTCATTCTTTAACCACCTATTGAAAATGTGCAATAAAATAATGGTTTTGTTACATGAGATATTGTACAGCCCTGCTCAAAAAATAATTTTAAAACCTGGGATGTTCGTATTACTACTGAATATTAAAGAAAATCTAGGCAATATTGTTACAGCAATGGTCTTGTCACCATTTCCTGATTTTGGTGTTCTCAGTGCTGTGCATACTTACAGTTATTTGTACATGAACAGATTAACCATGAAAAACTCCCCAGAAATTGTAAGTGACAAAACATAATAGAACTGCATTAACATATTACAAAGCTACGTATTTCAAACACACAGATACTAAGAACAAAGTTCAATTTCTTACAACCATGTGTCTTAATTGACTACTGGAAATCTTCACTATGAACTCAGTATTACTTTTTTTTTTTTCTTTTAGTGAAACAGTTTAGCTGTGGTAACTCCAGGGCCTTGAGAACATTTAACACTTTGCCTTTCACATTTCTATAGCAAAACCACCATAAGCAAGCTGTACATTATGTCTGCTACACCAGTAAGTACTACCATGTGCTAAATAGTATGCACACTAAAGCAGTTTTAATTAATACTTTTAGATGACTTCTAATTATATAGCTGCAATTACATCTAGTTTAAAATGATTAATTCTTAAATAAATTCACATTGTTTGAAATAAAAGCAGCTATTTTGTGGAACAGATTACAAGCATATAACTCGCATAGTATCAACTCTGAAGGAATGTATATTTTCTGTTCTGCTGCTTATGGCTTTTGAAGATGCTTTAAGGTCTGTGGGTTTTAACTGTGTATTTTTTAATATAGACTAAAATATAGAACACTGATTCAGATCTTCTTAAGTACAGTGACAAAATTCATATTGGGCTTTCATAGGTAAAAGGCTTAGCTTCCACTAATAGCTGCTGGTGGACACATAGAAGTATTGCTTCTGGTTAAGTTTGCCTATTTAAGTAAACTTCATTATAAAAACTAAATCTTAATTCTAGTATGGTGTCCTGGTTTCAGCCAAGATAAAGCTAATTTTATTTCCAGCAGTTACTGTGGTTTGGATTTAGTATGTGAGAAATGTTGATAATACACTGATGTTATTAGTTGCTGCTAAACGATCAAGGAGATCTTGCTGTTTCCCAGGTTTTGCTAATGTGCAGGTACTAAAACCTGGGAGGGGTAGAGCCAGAACAGTTGATCCAAACTGGCCAAAGAGAGTATTCCATACCATAGATGTCATGCCCAGTATAAGCGGGGGTCGGCTGGTGGGCCAGTTCCCTTCTTTTTCCCTTTTTTTGTTTGTTCAGGCCTTTTCGTTCGTTCGTTCGTTCGGCTGTTTGTTCCCTCACCTGCTCTCGCTGGAAGTTGCTGTTCTGGGATAGCTGCTGGGGAATATTCCTGTTCCCTGGCTGCTGCTCAGGACGGGCTGTATCAGTCATCAGGTGGTGAGAAATTGTGCATTGTTCATTTTATGTATTATTATCCTTATATATTATTATTATTATTATAATTTTAATATATAATTATTATTTTTTCTTTGCCGTTCTGGTGAACTGTTTTTATCTCAACCCACGAGCTTTCCTTTCTCTCCGATTCCCCTCCCCACGCCACTGCGGGGGCAGGGAGTGAGCGACTGCGTGGTATTCAGTTACCATCTGGGGTTAAACCACAACATGTGGAAATGTGGAATTTCTGTATTTCTCAAGTATAACTTAATAAAATACAGATTTGGGACGGAGAATGGGGGGTTCATTACTTAGTTATTAATATGGGAATTGCAATCCCCGAGACTTAATTTTTTTTTCCCAAAGCATGTAAGTACTTGAAATTAATAGCTATGACCAAAAAAAGTATTGCAATTAAGACACTAATGTAACGCTGTACATGTAGCACAGACATGCTCTTTTAACAATTAAAGGCTTAAGTATTCTAAATTCTTTAAAGCAGACTTCTTCTTTCCTACATATTTTATAGTACCTCAAGCAATTTCATCTGCAGATTTAAAGTAATAACATACTTCACAAATGAGTATTCGCTAGCTACTTGGAACTTAAAATGATCTACTGTCATGTGCAAATTGGGACTACATTTTCTGTCTCTGGTTTCCCAATAGACAAATGTCTTTTTATTCTTCAAAAGAACTATAAATGCTCTTGAACTTTTTGAAGCTTTAGAAAAGTGTTCTCAAACAACTATAATCTTATTTCTTTAATTCTGCCTAGAATAAGCTAAAATAATGTATCAAACAGATATAAAACTCTAAAATAAGGAAGTTAATTTTCAATTACTTTTTTTTTTGATATTGAGGCAACTTTTAAAGCAGGTACAAGGGTGACCTC
Source organism: Phoenicopterus ruber ruber (assembly GCA_009819775.1). Lineage (NCBI taxonomy): Eukaryota > Metazoa > Chordata > Aves > Phoenicopteriformes > Phoenicopteridae > Phoenicopterus > Phoenicopterus ruber. The sequence goes on from CM020216.1 coordinate 104,723,959, forward strand.
TTGTGTTACTGTTTTACAATTAAATTACAAAGCTTAAAAAGATTGCTAAGAAAGACTCACGCAACAGAATTTTTATTTCTCCCTTGGCAAAGTCATTCTTGTACATGGCAACTCATCACATCACTGTCTGAACAGACTGCTAATAGAACACCATTGCACACTTACACAATTTAGCACGTTAATTAGCTAAAAACCAGACAAACAACAATTTGTTCACAAGAACGAAAATACACATATATTGCACATCACTGGAGCACCTTCAATGAAGGTTTTGTTTAAAGCCAAAGTTAGTCTGTATTATGTATGTCTGGTTAAAACTTGAGAACTATTCTTACAGTCCTCTATACACTTCAAAAACTTTTGTATTATTTTATACTTAGCATTTTTCAGTTATTTCAGTTGCTTAAGGGTTAAACAAATGCACATATTTATTACAGTAATTTTGCAAAACTGAACAGTCACCTGCTCTTCTTTAAGTATCAAAATACAATCTAGGCTTATCACCTTGCAAGTTCAATTTGGACATCCTGAAAATGGCAGTTACAGTAAGTACAGAAAATATATGGCAATAACTTTAAGTAAATCAATCTAAAACCAAAAGCAAGGCCACTATGTTAGTAGTATTATTCATTCTCATGTATTTTTACTCTTTTTGTGATTGTAAATTTTAGAACCTGTTCTCTATAGTATGTAAGATCATATTTAGAGTACCTGACTGGCCCTTATCTAGGTATTCAAATTTTAGGGCCCATTGAAACTTTAAGTACCAAAACTGGTATTCTGTAACAAATGAAACCTGTAAAGTACTTAAAATTTCCAGATGTATACCGTTAGAAACAGTTAGAAAGATTTTAAAAGCATATAAATTTTGTAAGCAAAGGAATTACATAAAGCATGTTTTAAACCAACAGGTAACAGCATCTAATGAGCCACACGTATGAATATTATTTCAGCTTTCAACTGGGAGAAAAATATTTAGCTTTTCACAGATTAATTGAATTTTGTAAAACAAATGCAAACTAACACAATTACTTCCACAGTCTTACCTGTGTGTATCCTAACATGTCGTGTTAACTGACTTGGCTTCTGGAACGTCTTTCCACAGTGAGGACAGGAATAGGTAAACCCACTTCTGTCAATATTTCTGTTATAAGATCTGGTATTTGATACCCTGGCATTTAAAAAAAAAAGGGTAATTTAAATAAAATCCTCTTAATCCTAATATTAAATGTTATTTTGAAGCAGCTGATTTTACCCCACCTTTTTTGAACATACAGTGTAAATTTGATGACAGTGTATAGTATCAGCTGCGACAGTTAAAAACCAAACTCTTTAATGATACCAAAGGAACAACATAAATGGAGCACTTTTCTAAGTGCCTACAGACACCAAGAATTTTATAGTTATTTCTGTAATAAACTTGATACTTCTCAGAGGTTCTCTAGAGACATTTTCACTGTAAATTCTGCTAGAAGTATACAGTGACTTCACAACTACTATTTTGGTGGGAACTTTCAACTCTGTGCAACTTTGTTTCTTTTGCCTGAACACAGCAAGACTTTTGTTCTTAACTAGAACAGGAAGATCTCATGAACTACAGCACACACGCAGTTGCAGAGGTCTAACAAAAACAGGTTAAGAATTTAACAACCCAAATATTCATCGCTGCTCCTCAAACACAAATCACAATTTCCACAGAGACGTGGTAACAGATGAGATAAACCCCCATAATTCATTTCTCTACAAATAAAACTAATTAGTTTAAATGACTGCTGAAAAACAGCAACGTGGAAAAAACAATTACTCATTTTATGCTGGAAAAAAAAGAAAAAAATGAAAACCTAGGGGATACTAAAAGACCATTATAACAACTCAGCTAAAGGTAGTGAAACCAGAAGGCAGTGTGGTATCTAGAGCACCCCGCATTTTCCACAGTGCCTGAGTATTTACATCTATACAGTAATCCAGCTTGTCAGTACTGCTTGAAGCTAACTGAAATTACACAAATTTAGATACCTGGTGTTTTTCTGAACAACTGAGAAATAAGAATTAGCTAATGTGGAGCAGATGTGCAAAATACACCACCACCTTGAAACACAGGCTGGTATAACAATATAAAAAATAGCAGGGGCGTAACAGTCCGTGCATAACACAGGAAATCATTAAACTTCTGCTCAAATGACCCATCTTTCTACTCTAAGAGAACATAGATATTCAGCATATATTTAAAGGAAAGCACATTTTCCCTTCCAATTACTTCAAACAAATATTACATGCAGTTTTAAACTCTTTTTACACTCTTGCAGAGCAAGCACAGAGTTTGGGTAATACATGTTACTTTCACATGTTAATTATGTCTATCAAAATTTACTGAAGTATCCAGAGTAAAATTGACTGAAGATTGAAGAGTGGAAGAGAGAACACCACAGATGTTAGATCTTCTTCTTCTTTCCATCTCAGGACAGATCTAGACCAGCCTGATTATCAGAATACACTCTCTGATGAGCAACGTCATCTGTTTCAACTATAGCTATGGCATTTTAATAAAGGAAATAATATCCAATTTGGAGCCAATTGCAGCGACAATCCTTGAAGATCAGATCACCTTCTAAAATAGTCCGTCATTTAGAGTTATAATGATCATTTTCTTTTTAGCAAAAGGTAGATACTAAATTTAAATTATAACATCATAATAGTTTTCCATTCAAATATTTCAAACACAAACATCTTTTTGAGAAGGAAAAGTGCAACCACTTCATGAAAAAAACTCGAGAAGAAGGCTCTTCATAATTTTAAATCCTAAAATTTTTTTCAATCTTATTTTACAATGAAAAGCAGGAATCAAATAGTAAGATTTTTAACTACTGATGTCTGTCTTTGAACTTTGTATACAGTCCAAGAGGTTAGGTCAAATGTTAATTTATCATAATTCATCTGAACAATCTGACAGGATTGTGTCAAATAATAAATAAAAAAAAAAAATCAGAACGTCCACATTTTTCCTTTCAAAACCATGCCTACTAAAACACAGAAGGTGGAGTGGGATCACTTATGCAATTCATAAACCTGGCTCACATACATGGGTTGTATTGGTACTGCTGATGAAAGCACTGTTATGAACAGCAGTTTCTTGAATACAAATGCAACATGTTTCTACATCTGAACTGATAAATAAGGTGACTCTCACGTAAGGAAGCTCTGAATCCAGAAATAATCCATGTTTATGAAAATAAAGATAAACAAATTATCATGGAGTGCTTGTATCTCATTTATATCAGAATGTAGCATGCGTAATACTCTCTCAAAATCGCAGCCATCATATTAGATTGACTCATCCATTCTTATTTATTCATCCTAACTTACACAGATGTCCACAACAAGAACATTTTTTTGTGTGTAATATTATATAACTCAATAGAAACATAACATCTTTACCTCAATTTTCAGTTTGCAAACGGAAATATACAACAATACTTTTTTAAACCTTCTGGAACGCAACTATTAAGATCTCACAACCTGCATCATCTGCTAAGAAAAATAATTGGAAATACCCAATACTTCTCATTTTAAAATACCTATTTTTCCCATCGTTTTTTTACAGAAACAGAGTAAAGATTAAAAGAGAGATCATCTGTCAAAAACCTTAGGCTTTCTTAATGTATAAACTAAACCAGTAGAACTGGTTTTGTTTCTTCTAACTTGGAGTACTTTTCAGCTTCCTAAAAGCGAAGTTAAACTAGAGAGCTGAAAGAAAGGACAGAACAAATTTTCACCAAAAGTAAGAACAGCATTTATTAGGCCTGCATTTTGTGCTTTTTCAGGTTTACAAGAAACTCTCAGCAGATTGTGGTGAGGACTACTTGCAAAAGACGATTAAACTGCAAGGAATAACTTACTTCTTTGTAGAAGGTAAGTATTGGGATTTTTGCAATTACAGTAACTGCTACGTAAAATTAGTACACATTTTCTTCAATGTACTGCCATTAGCCTTTAAAATCACACATAAACACACTTCAAAAAGCACTCTATATCAGGAAAACTTTGCCTGTGTTTTCAAATAGCTAGCAAATGGAACTATGCTTAGTATAGGTGCCTAAATATGAAAACAGAAAAAAACCCAAAGCCTCCAAAAATAACCACGTACTTCAGGCAAGGTTTTAAAAAACAATTTCATAACAGCATACCAAAGAAAAGCAATGATCTGCATAGATCATGGTACTTTGCTGACTGGAAATTCTACTCTTGCTTCCCCCTGCTATTACCATAAAAGTAACATCTGCTCATTTTGTTACAATCCCATGATTGTCACCTTATTTTATAGTGAGTTTTCATATGCTCCTTTAGCTGTGAGGATGTTTCAAACTCCTTTTTGCAAGACTTGCAGCTGTGGATCCTACTGCCTGCCAATTCTTGACGATGTTCTTCCATGTGTATGGACAGCTGACTCTGTAAAGTAAATTCATCTCCACACTCTGAACAGATAAGATTCTGAAAGAGATAATAGAGACTGATTTTTCAAAAGATTCCCAAACAGTGGCACACTTGCACAAGCTTTGCTCAAGTAGATGAATGTATCCTATGGACATTGGCAGCTGGAAGCGAGCAGCAATAAAAGTATACTGGCAAAAAAAGTTTATGAGCCCCATAATATAAATCATGAACAATAATCACTGCAAGCTTATGGTAATATTTATATTTTAAGAAACTCCACTGAAACTGAATTCTGAAAAGGTTCATACGGTACCAGAAACAAGCTGTTTAGTACCATCCTCACCACCACTCCCTAATTCCTTGCTAGGCTAGCTCAAGATACACACAGAAACTTACCTCAATGCCATTATGCTATGGTCTACATAAACATTCGTAAAAAAATACTACTTTCTAACCAGAAACATCTTAACCGTAGATTCAGGGATTTTACACTTTTATTGGTTAAAATGATACAGATTATCACTTACTTTTAACACTAATCCCACCACAGTTACTACTGACTTTTCTTAAGCTATCTTCACAGAAAAGACAACATAAATAAATAGGGACATAAAATGTTTTTGACAGATATCACTTCAACCCATTAATTTTACAGCAGTGTTAAACATACCACTTTCCAGTTACATTAGTATTCCATGTCATTTAGAACGGAAATCATACTTGTAATGTTTAATACAAAAGCACTGCCATTTCTCTGAAATTCAGAGGAAGAATCAAAGTCAAATACTGTTTCAGTGAAAACTAAAAGCTCTGCATTTATTTGACTTCCTTTTGCTTTTCAAAACCATTAATTTCATTTCTCAATGCGTCTTTATTTTACAAAAGTCTAAGCAGAGAGTTAAGATTAAATGTCTAAAAATATTCACCATCTCTTTGGCAATACATCTGTTACATGTTCCTTACTGGTGTGCGTAAGTAACTTCAGACAGTTTTTGTCTCAGTTCATTTTTCAATAATTGTACTTATCACTGCAAATGGAAATGTTTTTTATCCCCCCCCCCTTTTTTTCCTCCTTGAATGATCAACAAGGGAAAAAAAAAAAGTGTTCATTTAAATAAAGATATTGACAAGGATGTTTTAATTGAGGAACAAAGTGCTATTTTTAAAATGCTTTGACAGTAAATTTGTTCCCTAAGTCTGAAAAAAACCCCAAATTCTGCAATATTGCCAGACAACATTTCCACGTAAAAACTTAAAAGCCGAAGTCCTTTAATGAAATGAAATACCACCTCAGAAATGACTTGTTTAATCTAACCTAGAGACCATTATTACCAGACTCAAGTTATAGTGTGGGACAATAAATAAATAAATCACAGAATCACAAAATGGTAGGGGTTGGAAGGGACCTCTGGACATCACCTAGTCCAACCCCCCTGCCAGAGCAGGGTCACCTAGAGCAGGCTGCACAGGACTGCGTCCAGGCGGGGTTTGAATATCTCCAGAGAAGGAGACTCCACACCCTCCCTGGGCAGCCTGTGCCAGGGCTCTGTCACCCTCACAGTGAAGAAGTTTTTCCTCGTGTTCAGACGAACTTCCTGTGTTCCAGTTTGTGCCCGTTGCCCCTTGTCCTGTCGCTGGGCACCACTGAAAAGAGTCTGGCCCCATCCTCCTGACACCCGCCCTTGAGATATTGATAAGCATTGATGAGGTCCCCTCTCAGTCTTCTCTTCCTCAGGCTGAACAGCCCCAGCTCCCTCAGCCTTTCCCCAGAGGAGAGATGCTCCAGTCCCTTAATCATCTTTGTAGCCCTCCGCTGGACTCTCTCCAGTAGTTCCTCGTTCCTCTTGAACTGAGGAGCCCAGAACTGGACACAGTAAATATTACTTTACTTTCCAGGATCTACATTCAAATCCGAAGAAGAATACTTCTTACTGAAAAATATTGTTCATATACAACAAATTTGGTTTATGACGATCCTTTTGTACAAGCAGGGAAAAATTACCTGGAGAGAAATTTACAATGCATACTATATCAAGCACATGGTCCCCAAAATTGAGAGCTTGTCAAGTGCTTCTCAGCGTTTTTCAGACACACGTTACCTATGACATTAAGTTGCTATTACATATACTCTATTAAGCAACTTCCACAAACAAAATAGCCTAAGAAGTATTTGAGACCACAAAAGTCTATGTATTTTTGTTCATTACCATAGAATTTGCTGTAGGAAAGCAGGGACATGGTAAAATAGAAAAATTGTATAAAAAACCAGCACTATATCAAACCCAATAGCCTCTCTCTGGAATAGGCAGTACCAGATTTATTTTTTTGCCCCTCAAGCAAACGAACGAACAAAAAAAAAAAAAAAAAAAATCTCGACCACCACACATTGAACAAGTAATTGCACATTGTTAACCTCACTATGGTTAAACGCACCTTCTAACATTAAATAAAAGGAGTTGTTTGTACATTGCTAGACAATACTTAAAATTCCCAAACTCAGAAATAATTTTAGAAAGCTTTATTCATCTAATCCTGCCTGTATTAACTATCTTTATGTTATCAGATGCAATATCTGAAGGAACACTTTGGAACTCATGATCTTCACCTGTTTAGTATCAATGACTCCTACCATCTGTAAAAGATTTTAATTTGCACTTTTTCAAAGACCATTGCTCCCAAATTGTAATACAGGACAAATCAAATACAGTGAACATTCTTAATAAAAACCAAAAAAACACCAAACCCCAGGATTTTTTAATAATGGAATTTTCACTCCACATCCACCAAATATCAGTTTTAACTTTTTCAACTTATTAAGGTTTTCCTAAAGCCCAATAAAACCTCATGCTCATGGAGAAAGAAGACATATTAGCAGTTTTAATGCTACAGATTAGAATTTTTCCGTTTGTATTTAGCATTCCCGTCTCACCAGGTCAAAAAGTGCCACTGTTCATTTCTGCTGTGGAAATGGACAAAACCAAGAATGCTCTACAAGGTTGGGCATATTTATACAAGGTATGTTCTTTATGACTTCTTAAAAGAAAAATACCTGATATTGAGGAATTTCAAACATGTTTTTTTTCTGTTACACCAGTTTATCACACACAAATCACTCAAGAACATGAGGATAAAAGTTAGTTTCTTGCAAAATAGATTTAAATAGCCCAGAAAATTCCTTCTGGAACACTTCACAGGAGCAATCAATCACGAAAATCTGCATTTCAACACAGACAGATATGCTCTCCCAAACCTAACTGGAGAGCTCAAGAAGTTAATCACACTGGTTTCCTTTCACGGCCCTTCTGCACTCATCTGCAGATAAAGCTGGCTGATGCGGCACAAAGCGAGACTAAAGTTACCCAAACCTCAGCTTTGTGCAGTAGTCTCCTCAACCACTATGTATGAGTAAGTGAGTATATATCTTTGCTCTGTTTTCAGATTTTCAGTCTTTCTAACAGCAAGAATAAGTGGTAGCAAAGAGGAGGGAGAATGTACTCCACTGATAACTTAACTTCTTATCCTGCACATTATGAAAAACTCCTGAATGACAGCTAGCGCCATCATCAAGACCCTCTGCTTCAAGTTCAAATTCCAGCTCTCCTACAGGCCCAGCGCATGACTATGGGAAAAGTCATTCTTGCAATTCTCTGTGAATGTATTGTTATGTTCATCTGTTTTATCACAGAATTATAGAGCATGACAAGAATATATTGATTAGCAATTGAAAGGTGTTAATGTAAGTTTAATTTTTAAGCTGCAGATTGATTTTTAAATTGAAAGGCATCACACAACCTATTCTTCTGACATCTGCACCAAGTATCAAAATCAAAGCAGCCCAAGTGGATGAAAAAATCACTTAGTGATAGAAATGAATACTAAACATCACTCTTAGGTGTCTGTCTTAATGCTCAGTTTCCTTATTCTGATGTTTTTAGCAATTCATGAATCAAGTTTCTTCAATAAATACCCATTAAACTGTGTATCATTACAGGTACGTTAACACACAACAAAATTGTACTCACATCCTCTCATTTTAACTCAGTTGTGTGCATGATAAAACGTGGACTGATAACAAGATTAGAGAAGGAATACATTCTCTACAGATGGAATTCCCTGCCTGGCTTAGGGAAAAATGCAAACAGGCCCATCATCCCAAACCTACTGGTAAAAACTGCTGTAAGCTTTCTGCAGTCGGTACGGAGAAACATACAATTATTATGTTTATGATTAGAAGTCTGGCGATAAAAGTGCATACTTGACTCAGCTCCAATTCTCCAACGCAAAGTGCAATTTTAAAAAAGCCTTCACAGGAGGAAGAGGTAATCACATGATTGAAAACTTGGTATTCTGGGCAGTACAATCAACTCTGGCAACTGCAGTAATGCGGTAATGACTATAGAGCATGCAAAATACTACTATGCATTAACTGTTTGCTAAGAATCTAACCAATGCCTTATAAAAAAGGAAAAAGAAATTGTGAGAGGGGAAGGAACAAGAAGCCCTCTCAAGCGAAATAACCACTCAAAAAAAGGGGTGGGAGTTCTAGATAAGGGAACAGCTTCATGATGCAATAAACAGATGGTGAGAGTGCCTCACCATGACATCTGCCATCAAAAACGATCACCCAGACTATTACATGTGGGCTTATCAATGCCCATGAAATCACAGAAATTGCTTCAAAATAAAAGTATTTGTAAATGACTAATCAGTTAATATTAACATATGATATCTATCAAACATGCACAGATTCTCTTTGTTAGTAAAGACAGGATGGGAACACTTGCTTATATGCAGTATATTAATTTCTGCTACTATTATTAAAACAGACTCCTCACTAAAAGTTTTCTATTTCTTCTGAATGAGACCATTTATTCAATCCTCCAATCTAATGCATACAGGTAAGGGATTAAGTACAACCATTATGACATATCTTTTCAAAATTTAAATTATGAGGTTTAATGAATTACCTCTTCTTTCTCATGTAGCATTATATGAGCTTTCAGACTGGCTACTCTGGAGAATTTCTTGTTGCACACAGGACATGTAGGATCTTCACCATTATGAGTACATTTATGAAGTGTCAAGTTGAATTCAACATTAAACGACATTGGACACTGGTCACATCGGTGAGGCTGTTTGTTAAAATCACAAAAATAAAGACAAAATTCAATCTTCTCATAAGTTACATATAGCCTAGGTGACACATATAACCATACAAATCAAAATGTTTAAAATAAAAAAAGCGCAATTCAAGTACCTACATATGATAATGATCCTTAATAATACCTTTGCATCTCACTACTGAAAATGCAAATACAGCATTTCAAGAGCATATGGGGAAAGAAGGTAGGGGAACTAAAGAAAGCAGAGACTCAAAATTGAGACTGTTCAAGGACAGCGAAATTAGCAGGAGAGAAGAACGAGCAAGAGACGTACATAAATTTTCCTACTGTAACTGAGACCGTGAACCCTGCTTAAGCAAAATTAATAATTGAACCAGCAAAGAAAATAGCTTAGTTTATGCTGGGATTGACTGTTCTTCAGTTGGTATCTGCACAGTCAGTTTTCCCTCTTTAAGAGTACCTTCACTTTTAGATATACAGGCTCTTACATAAGTGTGCAATAGTATGGTTTTAACAACATCAACTTCCATTTTTTATATATCAACTTTACAACACTGAAACATGTAAGTAGTTCTTTGTATACATGAATTATCATCTCAAAGTCCTACATTTTGTAAAAATGAATCTGTATCTACAGCTACCTCAAACAGTAACAGAATTATTTTTCCACCACACGTAAACTAGTTTTAGCTTTGTGAAACAGAAAGCAAGGAACAGAAATGAAACGTTTCAGGTTACAGATGAAACCTGTGGCAAAAGCTTCATTTAAAATCAGTCCAGTCTTAATCACATACCTGTATTTTTCTCATTCTTTCCCAAATTCGATTTGTAAGCAGCTGAAGTCATGACATTAATCTACTGACTAATATATACATACTAGATTAGGTCACTTGACATTTTTGAAAACAGCTGTAAGACTAGCTGAGTCCAGTTAATCAATATAAGCATTACTTTCTTTTTATTGCTAATGTGTAGAATCAGTTTGCAAATTTGATTAAAAGAAACCCATACATTTTCTTATCTACCTGAATATTTTATGAATCAAAGAAAATGGCTAAAATTAAAAATTACTGAACTGGAAACAGCAATCTAACTAAATGGCATCAAAGTAAGGTCCTATCTCAAAGGAAACATGAGGAAACATGAAAGAGAAACTTCATAAAACTCTGAGGTTCCCCAAGTAGTAATTATTAGTGATGTGATTAAAAAAATCTGAAAGCAATTTCTTGTGTTAGCTTTACTTGTCAGTATATAGAAATATCAATGCACACTGGTATTTTCTAAGTTTATATCTACTAAAATTCATACCTTGTCATTTTGCTCATGATCCCTCATATGGCGCTGGAACTGGGTCTCTTTTGGAAAAGACAGCAAACAGATCTCACACTTATGGAAGTTAGGTACTTGGTAGGGAAAACGACTGTTCTCTATATTTGATGTCAGAACATCATCTACAAAACAAGCATCGAAACATTTGTATGAAGTCACATTTCATTTACCTATAATTTATTGTAAAAAACAGAATTATTTGAAGCAGAAACTATTCAAACTCCTGTAAGATTTTGACTTATACAAGATTCTAACGTCACTGGATCTTGAAGATCTCAGGCGTAAACATTACTGCTTCCATTGACACAGGATCAAAGATATATCCATCCCTCTAACTGTCAGTCGCTAAGGAGATAAATAATCACCTTATTCTAGTAATTTGAAATAAATTCTTTTTGTGCTTCATAAACACCCATCAAGTTTGCAACAAAATAACATGCTGCCAAATACACTAGGTATGAGTAAGATACTACCAGGGGTTACTTTTAATAATATTACATCACATTTCTAAAAACAACCCTAATATGACATAGTCAGCAGTTCTGATTAGACAGGTTTTCTGCCCTCCCCTGCTGCTTTCTCTCTCTTCCCCCCCCCCCCCCCCCCAAGAAAAATTTAGACATCTTTTCTTTATTCTACTTCTGGCAATGTAAAACCTTTATTAGTTACCTTTACAGTTGTAAAACCAACACCAATGTTTCAAATAGCTGAGAGATGCAATAAACTGCCAGTCAAACTGTGTACACATGAATTCAATGGAGAGAAACATTATTATTTTTTTAATAGACCTAGTCTAAGCCCACACAGTTTTCTTGTTTTGAACTCCCACAGTCACACAACTTCTGATATACAAGTTGCAAGCTTCTATATCCTCCTGCTCAAATGGCTGAAGTCAGTCCTAGTAACCTTTTCCTTATATCTTAAATATCCAAGTAAGTTAAACACATTTTACACTTGAAAAGATACTGTATTACTAAGGAAGTTACCTTTATTTAATAAAAACTTTATCAAAAGCAATTGGCAGGAGGAGTTAAAATATGTAAGACCATTCAAAGCAGTATTAGTAAAATGAAAATAAAAATCAATTGACTCGTGCTGCAGATTCAGGACACTAAAGAGAAAAAAACCAAAACCACACACAACATAGAATGCAGTTTCAAACACTGCCACAACTCAACACAGTGCATCAACAACAGAATGCAACAGGTTCCAAAAAAAAAAAAGGGAACGTTGATTTTATTATCTAGACACGCAAGGCCTGATGTTTCCCTTTAAGAAAGTCAGAACTTCTCACCATGTATGTAAGAATTAGGCATAGGAAGTAACAACACAACCAAAAGTTTACAGCATCCTGTTTACATTTCCTCAGAGGAAACCAAAGGTTACAATTCATATAGTATTTCTGCTCAGTTCTGCACCTACCTCAAAGTCCTGTCTCATTCAAGAAAAAGAAAAAAATCAGTACCTTATGTCTTGACCACCTTTTTTTCCTGCTACAATTCTCATAAACAAACCTAAAAAGATTGTAGTTGAGGAAGTTCTAGGAAACATTTTAGCACAAGATATTTTGGGTGAGAATTACAATTAAAACCAATGTCCTGGGGACTTATACTTCCCATTTCTGGACTAAGTCGCTCAATTAGCTTTTACTTTGCAAAGTTTAGTTCTGCATCCTTCTGTTGGAGAGAAATAATTTGCTTAAGTATCACAAATCTTTAACATGTATAAACTTAAACCTACTGCATCCTTTAAAGAACTCTCAGCTGTAAATCCATAGTATATGCAAACCCTATCAATAACAGGTAACCTCTCCATCCCTGAAACAGTCACAATTCTTCAAAAGCTGAAAAGCACAGCTTTAATTACAAGACATTGCCCTTTAAGTGTCCTTGTGATAAACACACCCAAGTAGAATAAAGGGCACAAAATCAGTTTCTGTAAATATTGACATGACAAGAAAAAGAGAGGTGAAAGAAAAATCTACTCCAATACTTGGACTATATGAAAACTTAATGCAAGAAGCTTTCCTTTCCCCTAGAAAAAGGAGTGATTGTTCAACCTCATGAAGGCCCGACCTCTCACTTTAAATTGACAACTGAAACATGATCCATTCCATGACTTTAGAAAGGCCTTTAAACCTTCTCCATGAACCAAAGAGATTATTATCTTTAAACATTCACCCTTGAGATCAAAGACAGCAGACAACATACAAAAACAATGCCTAGGCAATTGAAGTAGTGAAAGTATAACTTCGAAATAATCAAAGGTGCTAACTTCTCTACAGTTTGAAACACAGAAAAAGCAACATGCTCACTAGCATCTGAATGAGATTACCAAGTGACTTACTTTTCAGGTCAATAACATTTCTATACATAACTTTTACTAAAATGTGTATCATATCTGTATCAACCGCAATACTGATTAATCTACAGGCTATGAATTTTCTTCTGGAATTCAAAAAGGACTTTAACTATATGTTAACAAAAAATTAAATATCCTTGTGATGTTTCAACAGAATAAGTGGTACCTGTAAATGTATGAAATCATACACATGATGCACAGAGATATACAGGAAGAAGATATTTCAGCTTTTTTTAAAAAAAAAAGAGGGAAATTACCACCTCAAAAATAAACAGAAAGGGGTAACAAAAGCATAATTTTAAAATATTTCATAGGAAAGAACAGAAAACCAGCCTGAACTTTGGGAACTGAGGAGTTGAGCACATCACACTCCGTGTCGAAGCATCAGGAGTTTCTCAAGACTAGTTCATGGCTGCCCATAAACCCTGAGCTGCCTGCAAGCCTTTCCACCTTCCCAACAGCCCTCAGACCCCAAGAAAGAAGAAATAGAAGGCACACATTTAGAAAATTCATTGCTTACATCTGTAACGTCTTAAGTATTACTCTTTCAAAGAAAATCTTTGTAACTCTTTGCAAAGCCAAATTTATGCTTTTTTGGTCCTATCTTTCATATTGCTAAAGAGCAAAAGAGATGTTTGGGAGTCAGGACTGGACCCCAGAATCAACAACTGGACTGTACAGTCCAGCCTGACTTGGCAAAGGACTCTTACTGCAGAAATGCTTAAGGATAAGGCACAGCAAATCAATTTAGGTTAGATTCCAGAAATCTTCAAAGGCTCAACTACTGGAAGATCAGGCTGAAGACTGCTCTAAGTAGTTACAGCCAGTATGAATAGAAAAACACTCCAGTGTGGATTTAAAAGAACTCAGAGTTCCATTGCTTCTCTTTCACTCAAAGGGCAGGATTGAGATCTAATGCAGATTAAAATTAAAACACAAATTCATTTCTCGATTAACACTATGTCTGGAGTATCTTAAGGGGAAGATGAGACTATAATAATCTTTTTTCACTCGTATTCTCACTAAAATAGTTTGGTCCTCAATTACCAGCCACTGGGTATTCTTGAGAGTTGCACAGCTCCCTTTTAATAAAGATGCAGGAAGCGACTTTTTTATTCTTCCAGTAGTAACAAGGAGAGTATTCAGAATAATAGCCCTGCTGAAATCAAGCAATTGGATAGCAGCAAGGACAAAACTGTTGTCTTTAGAATCGGGAAGACAGAAAAACAGGAAAGACATTGTCAATTAAAAAGGTAACAAGCGAGTGAGCTATATTTTAACTTTTCAGGCAGGTGTCACAGACTCATAAAGTATGACTTGGGTCTGTCTTCATTTCAATATAAAAATGAAGTAACAGTTTGACAGAGTTTTTTGTTAGGAGAATTAATAACCAGACGAAGACACTATTTACACTGACACCTCTATATCATAGCAAGTCAAAGTAATAACCTACATTACCATATTTCAGGGAAATCAGCAATAAAACCCAGTTGTGCAATCACCTTTCCTAATATCGGGGGAAAAAAATGCTTTTAGACACATCAGCTCAGACCATGAAACAAGACAAACACTGAAAAATACTGAACCTATCTTAAAGGCCAATATTTTTGAATACCCAAAACCATGTGAGATGATGCCAATTCAAGAAGTTGGCAGTGGGATATGGATCCTTTACTTTTAAATGTCTGATAAATTTGTTAGCTTAAAAAAAAAAAAAAACAAAACAACAAACACCACACAACTCTAAACATTCCCTGTGTAGCAAAGGGAAACAAAATAAAAATACTGACATACGTGACATAGCATTTGATGGTCACAATTCACCATTTATCAGATTAGCAACCCTATCATAAATAGCTAATATGGTGCCTATGCTCCAAGAAAAATGTAAATATCGGGTACAAAGATTAAGCAATCTATTTATTGTCAGCTATGTTCCATTCAGATGAAAACACAAGTCTGCTGTCTGTTAACGAAGTAGCAGAATACCATCCAAGTCAAGAACACAGCATTAGAAGTTTGAGGTTTTATTTAAAGACATTAACTGATTAAGCATATAATGTCAACAAAAATCACATGAAAAATTGGCATGCTCTTACTAGAGAGAAGCTACTTATTTTTTTTTTAATTTGCATGTTTGGCTGCAACATAAATCAACCCTATTTCATCACAGCTTGAGAGAGACAGTCAAGTATCAATACAATTAAACTAAACAGGGAGCACTTAGCTCATTATGCACTGTCAAACATACTGTAAGAATACAGGCAAAATGTTTGTCCAAAGTGCCCCAAAATACCAGAATCAGATTTGTAAAGTACCTATCAAAGATAATAAACTTTCAGTTTAAAGATGGACTTATTCAAATACTCTTAATGTTACAACCTTCAAGTTCTTTTGAAATTAATTGTCCCTCACAGAGCAGCGGCAATCAAGCTTCGGGTCAACTCAGCTACAGATTTCTGTGATACAGCCGTCATGAAAACCTGACCTCGGGAGTTGAGTCAGCAAGCAGGTGCTCTCTGCTATAAGCCACGGATGACAACTCAATGTGGAAGGCGGAAGACAGAATTAGAGCACTCCCAGCCATTCCTTCCTTATGTAAGCAGCTCTGTGCCTCACGGCAGCCTGCAGTCCTCTCTGCAAGGCGCAGATGGACTCATTCAGCTGTAAACGCAGCACCGCCTTATTAGATCTCTAACAGCCTACTCGCATCCGACTGAGAGGACGCTGCGAATACAACGCTCAAGCTTGCGGAATTCATGGATGAAAACTTGTCAGTGAAGTTAAATGGCAGCTGGCAAGTTTAGGGACAAAAGGGTCTGACCCTATCAAAACCTATTTACTGATTTATGAGTGGAAAGAAAGTGGTAGGACAAGAGAACAAAACAGGGATGGCAATATTGATGTTTCCTCCTACTACACTAGAAGTCATCGAACACAGATGATAACGAATCATTAAAACATTTTACTTAGTTCTGCAATCATAAAAGAATCAGGTTAGTTTAAACCTACCTCAGCACTTAAAGAAAGTGACAGCAGTCATTCCTCGTAACTTCTAATGGGAGGCTCAGGGAAAAGACTCAACTCTTAGTCCATGTATCAGACCAAAATCCAGAAATTAATTAAGATTTGCTCATATAAGAAAAGGTAGTTTTATTATGTTTTGGTCAATACTCAATCTGGAATCTAAAGTCGTACCAGTCCAGACACTTAGCTTCCAGAAGCACACTTCTGAGATGGATGTCCAGGTGCCAAATGCTCAGCATTTACCAATGCAAAGCAGCTGCACTCCTTTCTGGACCACCGGTGACTCCAGAAGCTGCACGGCCACACTGATGCGCTGCAGGCAGCAGAGAGGCCTGACAGGACACAGAATTAATAGCTCCATCATAGCTGGTTAGGTGCTGAATAGATTGTACTGGGTCTGGCTGGGATGGAGTTAACTTTCTTCATAGCAGCCCGTGTGGTGCTGTGTTTTAAATCTGTGACTAAAACAATGCTGGTAACACACCAGTGCTTTAGCTATTGCTGAACGGTGCTTGTACAGCGCGAAGGCCTTCTCTGTTTCTCACTCTGCCCCCACAATGAGTAGGCTGAAGGTGGGCGAGAGGTTGAAGGGGACAGCTGACGCAAATTAACCAAAGGGATATTCCATGCCATACAACATCATGCTCAGCAATACAAACTCAGGGGTAGTCCTTCCAAGGTAATCTTTGCTCAGAGACTGGCTGAGCATCGGTCTGCTTGTGGGAGGTGGTGAATGTTTGCCCTTTGCATCACTTGGTTGTTTTTTTTTTTTTTTTAACTTTTTTCCTTCATTTATTAAACTGTCTTCATCACAACCCACAAGCTTTTACTTGCTTTTGCTACTCCAATTCTCTCTCCCACCGTACTGGAGGAGGAAGAGAGCGAGTGGCTGGTGGGTGCCTGATTGCTGGCCAGCGTCAGCCCACCATATTGGCAAACCATCCACATCATCCTTATCTACACAGATAACTGAAAATTGGCATTTCCTTAACCAACACTGACAGCTTCATCTGACATTCAGGTAAATATTGCTACATTTATTGATAAATACTCCAAAACAGAAGTTACACTTTTTTGACAGCAGCATAGAAATATACCAAGCTAGCATTTTTCTGTTGTTAGTTTTTATATAATTTGGATGTGTCATGCTTGAGACCTTGATCCTTACCTGTGCCCAGCCACTACACTGTTAACAGAAAATTAAGAATGAACTAAATGATTTGCTGGATGATCTTCCCTCTCCCTGAGAGGGAACACAATCCAACTACAGCAGAAAAAAGAAAAAGACATGAGAGGTCTGAAATAGAAATTTAATTATATTTGGAAACAACACAGAGGAATGAATGAGGTATGAGCACGACTGCAATAAGGAACAAAATAACGAGGGCCTGCAATTGGCAGAAAGCTATGGAGAAGGGGCAGAACAAGGCTGAAGTTATCACACAGCCAGAACTTAAACACAGGTTATTTAACTGTATAGATTACCAGGGAAAAGGCATAGACATATTTCAAGTATAGGAAGGAACTAATGTGGAATTATAGAACATCAGCGTAATCTAAGTCTGTCGTCTTCTCGCTGAGACCCAAAATACCCTTCCTGCATAAACTTAGATTTTGTTAGTGTGCAACACCAAGATGACCAAACAAAAGCATCACTATTAAACCCTAAAGATTCTCTTTTCTAAGGCAAAAGTTTCAGCAGTTGTCTCTCCTGTATGTTTTAAAAAGGAATTACCTATACATATCTCATTTAAAGACTTAGCCCACATCACAGAAGCAGTACCACAACCTCTTCATTCTTGCCTCCACAACATGACTCACCTATTCTTTTACTTGTCAGTCAGAGGTCACCATGTAAAATCCTAGTGCACAACTACTAAAATAATCTACATAAGTGTGCTGGTTTTGGCTGGGATAGAGTTAGTTTTCTTCATAGGAGCTACTATGGGGCTGTGGTTTGGATTTGTGCTGAAAACAGTGTTGATAACACAGGGAGGTTTTCGTTATTGCTGAGCAGTGCTCACACAGAGTCAAGGCCTTTTCTGCTCCTCACACCACCCCACCAGCAAGTGGGCTGGGGGTGCATAAGGAGTTGGGAGGGGACACAGCTGGGACAGCTGACCCCAACTGACCAAAGGGATATTCCACACCATGTGACGTCATGCTCAGCATATAAAGCTGGGGGAAGAAGGAGGAAGGGGGGGACGTTCAGAGTGATGGCATTTATCTTCCCAAGTAACTGTTACATGGGATGGAGCCCTGCTTTCCTGGAGATGGCTGAACACCTGCCTGCCCATGGGAAGGAGTGAACGAATTCCTCGTTTTGCTTTGCTTGCGCACACGGCTTTTGCCTCACCTATTAAACTGTCTTTATCCCAACCCGCAAGCTTTCTCACTTTTACTCTTCTGATTTTCTCCCCCATCCCACCACGGGGGAGTGAGCGAACGGCTGTGTGGGGCTTAGTTGCCAGCTGGGGTTACACCACAACAATAAGTCTTCCCTGAATTTGTATTAACTAGTGAGTTCAAGCTGCATTTTCCTTCAATAATACAAAATTAGAATGTAAAGCCTCAGAACTGACTTTCCCCTAATTCAATATATCCACACCCTAACTGATGCTAGAGAACCGACAGGAAGCAAACAAAACGCAGCCAGCTCTGCAGAGGCAGACGTAAAGCTACATCGCTTTCTCTGTGTTTCTTATCTTTGTGTATTTAATATTTACCAGTCTTCATATGTGAATTCTGTTAAAATTCATGCCCTCTGCAGGCACAAAATACTCAGTTTTAACTGCACTCATAAGGGAATTCAGTTTAAACTTGTATAAAAGTAGCCTTTGGGTTTAAATATAGGACATACACTCTAGGCTTAAAAACTGCTTCAGTACACCCTGCAAATATTTCACTTTGCTGTTCAAAGAATTCCTCTTCTGCTATTTGAAAATGACCACACAGCCGTGAAAGTAAAAAACTGGTAATTTCATGTTGCTGCTACTCAGTGACCAGCAGTACTGTACCAAATAGAAAGGACCTTCACTATGGGAAAGGAAAATTTAGAGCAAGAAAAGACAACTGAGGGTGCAAGAACAGTTACAGAGTCCTCAAAATCCTTCTCATACACCTGAAATAACAACAGAAATAGCAAAGTGGTGACTAACAACTCATAGTAACAACTACACATTTATTGGGACAAAATGGAAACTCTCACAAATTAGCAGAAAGAACCAGTGACAAAGTCTCAAGTTTTCACAGGCCCTACAGAAAACCCTTGTTCACTACAGTAGCTAATAAAATAGCCATAAGCACCCAAAATATTACTCTGAATCTATAACAAATCTGTCTTCAAAAATTATCTTTTCATTGGCTATTAACTGAACAGTAAAAGCCTGGTATTTATTTTAATTCAAGCTTCATAGCAACTGTTCATTGCTAAATTCTAACTAAAACACAAAGTTGAATGAGATTTTTCAAAATAACATCCTTACAATATGAGGCCTACCGTATTTTTAAAAACTTTTCTCAGCAAGATCATATTGCACCTTTCAAAACACTTGTGTGTTTCAAGGCTTTTTCTTTTCAATTTTCAGGCACTCTCCCAAGCTCCAAACACATTTAAAATGAGCATCTTCTATTACTCTAATATCTTAAAAAAAGTAGGCAGAGAATATTTTATGCAAAGTCAGTTAATAAAACTAAAAGTAAAGGTAACAGTTTGAGGGATTTTTACTAAGAAAGTATCACTAAGATATCCAAGCTTAAATCTGAGAAATATATTCAGGAAAGGGCATGAGAAAACATATACCAATATAAATAAAACACAATAAACGTTCCCCTGCATGTTTGCTTTGTGCTACTTTAGCTGCACAATAGCAGTGGAAATTGCTTTCTAGTGTCTTACCCAAGACTCCTAAGGGAACAAAGTAAACAGAACTGCCCCTCAGCCAGTGGTTCTCAAAAACGTTGACAACGATGCACAACAGACTACAGAAAATTCACATGGCCTAAAACTCTGACAGTTCAAACGCTGTAATGCGGGTTACTTAGAACCACAGCAGCCACACTGGAAACTCTGAGGTCACACACATGAATAATTCTTTTTCAACTTCCTTCTCAGGTTAGAGGCTGTGTCATGAGAACCTGTGTAAATGTATTATTAGTGTGTTAACACCAATTATGTGTTAAGAGCTGCTTGTCCTTTTTCTTTAAAAACATCTGCACGGAGTAGCATTTTTTCTAATGCATTCTTCTTGCTTCATATATATTCAAGGTCTCAGCCTGAAATTTTCAGAAAGGCCAGAGCCAAGGACCCGCCGCACCTCTGTAAAAGGAGTTGCTATATAACCACTGCCAAGCAGCCAGAGCAAGAATCAAGGAGCGGCAAAACCCCAAATCACAAAACATTAGTTCTCTGAAGCTTCTTGAGAATTATACCCTATACTTCCTCCACCTCAAAGGAGAATCACAGAATGCTTGAGGCTGGAAGGGACCTCTGGAGGTCATCGTGTCCAACCCCTCTGCTCAAGCAGGGCCACCTAGAGCCAGTTGCCCAGGATTGCATAGATGGTTTTTGAATATGTCTACGGCAGGAGACTCCACAACTTCCTTGTGTAACCAGTGCCATCGCTCAGTCACCCTCACAGTAAAAAAGTGTCTCCTTATGCTCAGACAGAACCGCCTGTGTTTCAGTTTGTGCCCATTAGAGAGGTCAATTTGAACAGTTCAATTAAGTGGTTTTTTTTTAAAAAAAATAGAGAGATAATCGCAAGAGTTTTGGGAAAACACCACCAATGCAAAAAAGTTCTCTTAGAATAGCAGCCATTGAGGTAAAGATATTGTTTTCACTATTTCTGCCTAGAGTTCAGGTTTTTTATCCAACATATCTTCCTAGAACAAAGAACACGTTCTAGTATTTGACATGCACAGTGGTTAAAGAAGTCTAAGGAAGCCACACAAACAAAACATTACTGATTCACCTTTATTTTCTTCCAAACAAAGCTGTATTACCATAAACACACAGACTGTACAACTACAGAGAGCAACACTTCTCTTCCATGAAAGAGATTAGTGTACCAGGGTTGAAGGAACTGTGAGGACCACACTAAAATGGAACAAAACCTAAAAATGTACAATTTCCTAAGCAAAAGATATGAAATTTATTTTTGTAAACAACTATTTTCTAAATAAAATTTCTCCTGCTAAAAGTTAAGCCTATGGAATTCACAACCAGTTTTCAAAGTCTGTCAGCCTGCATCTGAATGGGACAAACAGCCAAATGTCCCAAGGACATAAATTCCCCAGATTCAAGCTGTCCAGCTCAGCCAGAGCTTCTTCATTTATGACCTTCTCTTAGCCAAATATAAGTGTAGAAAAAATGTGACACTTGCCAGCACTGACTTTGCTGTTTTCCCAAACTGCTGAAATCTCAAGGACCAAAGACTCCAGAACCCACAACGCTTGCCTATGCAGGGCAGAGTCCTTGCAACTGCAGAAGTCTCTGAATTCCTGTGGTAGTCCTAGACCCTGTAATTCTAAACTGCTGTCTGCAAACTACCTCTGTGAAACAATTTCATTAATAGATTAGGAAATTTCTTTTTAAAAAGATAAATACATGAAAAATACAAAATATGATCAAACTCACAGTAAGTCCTGTCAGCCATACCTCTTACCATAGAAAGGGTCTACAATCAAGGTCCGACTACAAGCAAAACAGAATGTGCTGGTTTTGGCTGGGATAGAGTTAATTTTCTTCACAGCAGCTACTATGGGGCTATGGTTTGGATTTGTGCTGAAAACAGTGCTGATAACACAGGGAGGTTTTCGTTACTGCTGAGCAGGGCTCACACAGCCTCAAGGCTTTTTCTGCTTCTCACGCCACCCTGCCAGCGAGTGGGCTGGGGGTGCACAAGGAGTTGGGAGGGGACACAGCTGGGACAGCTGACCCCAACTGACCAAAAGGGATATTCCACACCATACGATGTCATGCTCAGCATATAAAGCTGGGGGAAGAAGAAGGAAGGGGGGGACATTCAGATTGATGGCGTTTGTCTTCCCAAGTGACTGTTATGCATGATGGAGCCCTGCTTTCCTGGAGATGGCTGAACACCTGCCTGCCCATGGGAAGGCATGAATGAACTCCTTGTTTTGCTTTGCTTGCGTGTGCAGCTTTTGCTTTACCTATTAAACTGTCTTTAGCTCAGCCCATGAGTTTTCTCACTTTTACTCTTCCAATTCTCTCCCCATCCCACTGGGGGGGGGGGGGGGCGGGACAGTGAGCAAGCGGCTGTGTGGGGCTTAGTTGCTGGCTGGGGTTAAACTACAACAGGGATACAGCTACTAGGCACTTTTTCTGGACAGCTTGTCTCAGTCTTGATCTTTCTCATTCATACATCGTGCCATTATTAAGGAGCTTACATGCATATGATATCTGTATACCCTTGCAAGAACTACTAGAGAATTAAGTAGACATCTAAGTTAAAATAAACTTTTTTAAAAAAAACCCTCAGCTTCTAAAACTGGTTACAGCCAAAGCTTTTTGGGTCATTGTTTATATACTTGTTTTTCAGCGTTCAAAAGCTGAGATCAACAGCTCCAACAAGAAAATACAATACAGTAAAAACTTCTGATAGGAACGTATGACCCATTTGTCATACCATACTGGAGAAAACATTTTACCCAACTTCCCAACACTCATGTAACAGTACAGCACTTTTTTTTGCCTGCCAGCACATTTCAATTCTACAAAAAGTATTCTACAGAAGGCTCACCTACACATTCCTCTTGAAGAGCCAGAGCTCATCTGCAAGCGTTCAGAAAACCAGACATTCTAAATATATACTGAAAGTATTAGTTAGTTGACTTTTCATGGCTGAAATAACCATGGTATTTGAATGTTTTATGAAATCTCTCCCCATTCTATCTGGTAAAAAAATCCATAAAAATCTACTGTTATATGCTTCTGCTGAAAGAGAAGTCATTGAAGAGAGTTCCAGGTCTACCTGAAACACAGTATTTTTGCAGTTTGTGAGCTTTATTCAGATACTACTTGCAGATCCCTAGTAACATCAGCAGGAACAAACTACACAAAAGACCCAGAAAACTCACTAGCTACAAACTGCTGTCAAAAAAAACAAGTCCATCAAACCAATCCTGCCCTGAAGGATTCTCTAGTCATCAACGACAATAAAATGCAAGCAAAAATTTTTTAATACATGTTTGGGAAAGAAAACCAGTTCTTTTTTATACGTATACTCACAAAGAAAACGACTACAAAGGTGTTTTTTAAAGCCTCAAAACCAGAAAGCCCTCCTTCTTGTAATGAGAAAGATGGAAGAGTTGAATCTCATTGTCACTCGTTTATCATCCTTTATTCGAAGCTCTCATTAATTTGGCCCGGGGGGAGGGGAGGCAGTGCGAGGGGAAGGAAGAGAGCGGCGGAAGGACTCGGGAGCCTTCCTGTCCTGCCTGCCGCAAGCCCGTCCGGGCTCTTCCTCCGGCCCTCGCCGCCTCCAGCCAGCCCGGCGCCGGGACCTGCGGTCGCAGCACTCGCACCGCGGCCGCAGGCGCGCCGGGAGGAAGAGGAAGGCAAGGCCGAGAAACCCTTCTCCGCCGGCAGCCTCGCCGCCGCCCCGCCACGGGGCAGCAAGCGAAGGCAACGGCCGCGCCGCGACCAGTTCCCCCCCGCGCCCTCCGTGGGTGAGGGGCCATTACAGCCGCCGCTGCCGCTCCCCGAGAGGGAGGCGAGAGGCTGCGGGCGGGTCGCGGGGCCTGACGGGCCAAGCAGGCTCCCTTCCGCCGGAGGGGCGGCCGCGGTGCCCGCCCGCTGCGCCGTGTGGGGCGGCGGGAGCTGCCCGCTCGGTATCATTCCGCAGGGCCGGGCCAGGCTCCCTCCCCTCCCCTCCGCCCTCTCGCCTATACACTCACACAATAGACCCGGCCTCCCTCCCCCATATCCGGGGACTATATGCGGAGCCCGCGGAGGCTTTTCGCCTTCTCGCGGAGCCCGCGCTTCCACCCCCGGGCGCGTATCGCGCTCGCCCGGCCGCGCTGTTTACCTGACTCGGTGCCGGCCTTGCTAGTCTCCCTGCTGGGTTTGGGAGGCCGCCCCCTCGGCATGGCTGCCCCCTCCCTCCCCCCACCCCCCCGCCCCCCCCCCCTCCCAGCGCGCGCACACACACACACACTTGGCAACGGCGGAGGAAGCGGCGGTTGGTGAAGGGGGGACGAGGGGGCGGGGACGAGAGAGCGAACCCGGCCCCATACACGGGCCGCCAGGGCCTCGGCACTGTGGGAGCACGCGGGGCGGGGGGCTGGCGCAGGCGCACACGGGCCCACCGGGGGTTGGGGCGGGGGGGGGAGAAGAGCGAGCGGGGAAGAGGCGAACTCACGGCACGGCCGGGCGGCGCAGGCGCACTGAGCGCGCCTCGCCAGCGCGGGGGGGGGGGGGGGGGAGACACGGCGGCGTGAAAGAGGTCGCGGAGGGGCGGTGGCAGTGAGGCTCGGTTGCGCATGCGCTAGAATCCCGGAGGGGGGGCCTTCATGTGCCTGCGTGCCTAAGGGCGGGGGTGCGCATCCGGGTACGGTGGCGCATGCGCCGCGCTGTGGGCAGCGGGCGGAGGGGGGTGCTCCGGCAGAGCGGGGCTGTGCGTGACCCGCTCGGGGCTTTCGGTCTTCCCGACTGCGGGAGCCGGTGCGGCGGGTCTGCCTGCGTGCCGCTCCAGCCGGGGGCCTGTAGTTTCCCGCAGCTCAGAGCGTAGAAGCGGGCTGGGCTTGGCCAAAGCCGCCGCCGCGGCGGTGCCGTTGTCTGTGGGCGATCGTTCCGTGCGTTCCCGTCCTGCGCCTTCCGTGAATTCTGGTTTTAGCCTGGGAGGTGCATCGCATGTGCGCGGCGGGCACGGGGCTCCCCCCGGCCCCAGAACCGCCGTCGCCTCCAGCGCGCCTCCCTGTTAGGGCTGGCGGGGTCTGCCCCGTACATACCGGTCGGTCTGTGGCCTGCCCGAGTCCGGTACCACGCTCAGGAGATCCTGGGAGGGTCGTAAAAGATCGCTGGATCGTTTGATAGCGGTTTTGGGGTATCATAAGCCATAATATTTAATTCCGTCGCTTGTAACTTGGGTGCAGTGGAAGTGTGCCCTCTGGAAAGGTATCAATAAAGATGGAGATGTTTTTATTGATGGCTTATTCCAGCGCTTTGTGGCTCTCATTGCCTCCAAAGACACTGCTGTATTTCATCTTTGAATTCATAGGGCTTTAGCTTCTAAAATGAGATATTTATTACACCTCTTTCGTGCTAAATAAAAAAACCTTTTAAAACAAAACACTTGCTTTTGATGGGTGACTTGATTAATCTTTTTTCATTATCTCAATAGTTTGACCTATTTAAGATTCTAAAGCTTTCTCTGAGTTACATTTTCTTTCTGCACCTTTTAATTTTTAAATACCCTTTTAAAAAGGGTATATTTCTGTACAAACAGAACTGCTATGAGAGCACTGCCTACAGTGATAGAACTACTATTTTTTTCTGTCTATATCTGCTCAGTCTTTCACCCAAAGGGTGATCCAAACCCCACTTCCCACTGAACCAGGTTGCTGCTGCTGAGTTGCTCAAGTGTTACAACGCTCAAGTTCTCATTGCTTTCCAGGATATCCCTTTTTTCCTCCCCCCATCCCATACAGCCAGCACCTGGCTGGTTTCTTTCTTTCAAACCATATAGTGTTTCCGTAGCCTGTATTAAAACACATTTAATATGATGTAGGCTTAGTTAAGCAAGCTGGATGACCCTGGCCTCATTTATTACTTTCATTCACTTTCTGTAGTCTCTGCAAATAGTATTAAGCAGGTACTTCAGATCACTGATCAAAAAATAGGGCAGGCTGCGTACTGATACCTGTAAACTATAGTAGCAAAACATTACTAAATAGTTTTTTCATCATTGAATGTTAATTATCACTTTGTTAATTCATTTATCTTGTTCTGTTGCAAATGTATGGAGCTATTCTTTTTTTCACCAGTTCTAAGTTAAATGCCTTTCAGATACCTACTTAAACGACATCTAAAAACTTGCCTTTAGCTACCAAATTTAATCATATCAAAGAATGAAATCAGGTGTTTGGAATGCAAGGTTTCGTTTCTTCCTGAAGGCTAAGGTTGGGTAGGCAATATTTAGATTTTTTTTCTTCTTCTTCTGTCTGCCAGTAAAAAGTGTACTGTGTTTAATTTTCTCTGCAGAAATGCAGCATTGATAAATACGGAAAGGTGGGCTGAAGCTGCTGTGACCCTTGCCTGGGGCTCCTTTTGAGCTGCCTGCGGGCTACAGCCCAGCTACGCGCAGGGAAAAGGCAAAGAACAGCAGTGGCCTCTGGTGGTTATAGGCTAGTTCTGTGCGAACAATTAAGATTGCCGGTCATTTCAGCAGCGAACTGCAACCTACAAGTACGTGAGACAAGGTGGCAGCTGTTCACAAGATTTCAGTTAGACCCTAGGGACAGGACTCAAAACCAAAGAACCCCAACTGAATCAGTATCTAAAAAAACTTTGCACAAGCTCATTGTTTTAACTACTTCTCCTGATTTTGTTCTAACTTTGTTATCAGGATTCCTTTTTTTTTTTTTTTTTTTTGGTTGAGGTCTTTTGCATTAGGATTAAAAACTTTGAATCTTGAGTTTTGTTTCAGTTTTGACAAGAACTGATATACACTATACAGGAATTTAAGGGGGATTGTATGTGCAGGCAGCTTCTCTCTGTACTGATAGTAATGAAAATTGTACCTCATTTTTCAAGTCTAATGCGAAAGCCAACTTTAATTTCTATTTTAGCTTTTCAACATTATTGTTCCCTGCATGTCTTTCAGTGTCCAGCAGCAGTACATACGATCATGGTTAATTTTGTACTGCAAAAGTCTGTGCATCATCTGTTCCAAATTCATGTGGTATGTTTGTCGTTGCCTATCAATCAGTCTTCTAACACTTCTGCATCACTCTCTCATTCTGTACAAAACTAGCTCTGCATAAAAGTAGAAAAGACATCAGATTTTACTTTACATCCTCAAGGAGCCTGGGGTACTGAGAGACAAATAACAGTTTATGAAGAGTATATGGAATAGATGTTGAAGAGCATATGAAAATAACTTTTTATTAATAAGGAAATCCAGTGGTAAATCATATGTTTAAAATACTGTCTTTAACTTTACAGCCATTTTCAATCTATTGAAGCTGTTTAAACTCTGTGTAATTTTCCTTCTTTGTCTATGTGATTGACATAATCTTTTTCACCTGCACGTTGCAATTCCTGGAAGAAAGGCACCACATGCACAGCTAAAACTGTTGCTCTACTTGTTAGTGAATCTATTGTCTACATTTGCAGAGATGCCGATATTTCAAAATACTTAAAATTTGTTCTATTTTGTAAATAATAAAATAACCTATTACGGTCTTTCTCTGAAGTCTCTGGCATTACTCTGGAGGTGCTACACAGGAAACGTCTCAGTTTTGGGGTGTGCCCTAGCATTGCAACCCAGTGCCGTCTCAGACCATTACTCATGCTCTGCTGTCCATGCAAAGGAAACATGGGTCTGTTCCCCAGATGGAATCTGTAACGTAATACAGAGAGTGCTAGATGGTTGGCCTTTAACTCTTTCTATCATTAATTTTATCCAGTATCAGTAATTTCTGGGAGGAAAAGCAGCTATAGTGTCAGCCCTTAAAATATGCAACATTAAAAGTTATGCTTGTTTTTTATCTACAGATGAAGAATATAGCAACAGAGAGAGTAAGGTTAACACGAGGCTACAGAACAAATACTAGGTTTTGCTCCCAACTGGATGTGCTACTAAATTTTAAGGCAAACTGATGAAATCCGGTGAACCATCTCAGTAAAGCTGACTTACTAAGTAGGGTACTATTTACTGTTACAGTTGTCAGACCCTTGCTGTTGTAAGATACTATTTTCAGTTGCTTATGGCTTTGCCACACCCGAGCTATTTGGACTAAAATTCCCATGCCAGCTGTCTAACTTCAGTTTGGGTTTGGTTGATTTGAACAGACTGCTTCTATTTGTCAGATTATGTTTCAACCTTTTTTTTTTTTTTTAAGAGGGCACATAAAATTATTTGCTGCACTCACCAGTGAAACCGGTGATTGAAAATTTTGACTCTAGCAAGAATTTCAAATCAGGATGAGTCCACTACTCTCTCCAATAAAACTTCAAATTTATCCTTTCTATATATGTTTCCAAAAAATTGATTAGAATGTGCTCAATAATTTTCATTTTAAGGATCTGGGTCATGTAACAGCTCTCTCTGCATGTTTTCCAAGCTGGGGCAGCACAGTGCTTTCCCTGAGTTAAAGCTGTAGGTGTGTAGTACTCCAGGTTGGCAAATCCCTCCACAATTTGCTTAAAATCATGACATTTAAATAAGTATGACACCTTTTGAACTCTCATGTTTTACCTTTTGTATGTCTGAATGCTTGTGAACTAGAAACAAATGTACTTCTGATGAACATATTTTTGTATCATGGTTTGACTTCAGGCAATGGCATTTTAAGAAAAAAACATTGCAATTTTCCCAGCATGATGGAAATACTGGTACACCAAAGTATTTCTGTGTTCAGCGAGAGGTGAGAGAAATAAAGGCCGTCGCAATATCCTACGTACACAATATAGCCAGGCCTCCACAGAAGGGTGTTTCGATAGCTCTACCAGCGCATTTGCTTACTGTAGGCACAAAACAGTAAATACACTTAGGACTGACTTATGCCTGTTGCCAAAAGGAAATAAGCTGTACTAGGAAGAGCAACTTTATGCTTAAAGGATATCATAACCTGAACTAGAAATGGAGTAATGTGGAAATGTCAATAAAAGCAGCAGCCTTCTCTCTTATTACTATAATAGCAAAAGCTAGAACAGACCTGGTATATATGTAGTGTGTATGTAATTGTTGAAATTATACGCTGTAAGAACTGCAGTATACATTTTATATGAAGGATTTCACTAAAGAAGTAGTTTTCCAATGTTAACATATTAATTTCCAAGGAAAGATAAATGTTTTCCGCTTTGCTGGGTTGGTTTGTTCATTTATCAAAGAAAGGATGCCTCCTACTCTTTCTTGATTTGCTTTTGTATGGCTAAAGGACTTGAGTTTCCAGCCCTGTCAACCAGCTTGCTTCTAAAGGTGCTATTCCGGTGAAAACCAGTGTTTTGATTAAAAATTAATACTCTCTAAAAATCTAATGTTTACACTCATTAAAAAAAAGAATGAAGATTGAAAACAAAAATGAAAATATTGTTAGCCGCTTTAATAATATCCCTAAAATTCTCATTGTCAGCCATAAGGCTGCATGTACAGTTCAGTATTTTGAGAGAAAATTCATTAGAATAGTGAGGTAGCATACTATAGTACTATAGGATACTGAGATAGTACAGCTGTATTAAAGGTGAAATCTTACTGCTAATCCAATAAGAACAACACTGAGTCTAGCAGCTGCTTTTAATATTTGCCACTGAACTTAGATATCTCACGTCTGTGTGACTTTCGCCTGCTGTCAGCTGGGCACTGACTCAAACTGATAGATAAAAGGATAAAAATTACGTTTGTTATCAGTGTTGGAGTTCTAATTGGATGGCTATGAATCCCTACAAAACCATCTTATCTATGCTGGGTCCTACCCTGGGATTTTAAGGCTGATTCCACGTTTAAAACTGAACACAGATACCACAATTTTCTTATGCAGCGTTCCTAAATGTGCAGTTATTACCAGCACATTGATCAGTCCGAGGCTCTATGACTAGTGCCTCTTCTATTGCATTTGGTGCTCCCGTTTTTCTTCTCTTTATGTAATGCACACCCTGTGGTGCAGGTACTCCATCGGCTGAACTATATTTTCTGTTTGTGGGTGTAACATGCCTGGAAGACGTTCCAGTCCTTCAAATACAACCTGCTAATCTTTCAGCAGCTTTGCTGCAGGGATGCTGTAGTGTATTATCTGCTCTAGACGGTATGGGGTGTTGGTTTCATTTCGCTTTTCAATCTCTTTTAAATCATTTGTCAGAAATCTACTGTAATAAGTTTCATGATTTCTTTTAGTGACATTAGTTCCTGTGTTGTCTCTGCTACCTGAAATTGCAGCCTCTAAGCTTTCTCTGTATGTTTTCTTTGTGTGTCCTTTTTGGG
The DNA here is from genome assembly GCA_009819775.1 of Phoenicopterus ruber ruber. Classification (NCBI taxonomy): domain Eukaryota; kingdom Metazoa; phylum Chordata; class Aves; order Phoenicopteriformes; family Phoenicopteridae; genus Phoenicopterus; species Phoenicopterus ruber. The sequence continues at coordinate 104,754,395 of CM020216.1, forward strand.
GGAAGGGTAATTACATGATCTTTGTGGTTTTATGATCATGCATTGTATAATTTTAATCTGTCTTTTTGTGGTTGCAATTTTGCTCTCTATTCTCAAGTAGTAGCATAGGAGTCTTCATAATCTACTAGGTTCACTGATGCCTTACGATGTACTTGGCATTTAATTTCCTGTTTGTGCTGCCTTGTCTTGAAGTCTTATGATAGGCTGAGGTTTATGTTTTCTGTTTTATGTTGCCTTTTTTCCCCCTTCCTTCTTCCTCCTCTTCTCTTTCCTCTCCTCTTCCCTCTCCTCTTTCCTTTTCCCTTTTCTACAAGTTCTGGCATGATAATTTCTTCTGCTACAAGTGTGTGACCCCAGATAGAAGGTCCGTTCATCATCTTACTTTTCTTCATAGTACACCATGAGCGATTTTATGTCATCTTGTAATTTGCTTGTCTTCTCTGCTCCATATTGCTTTCTGACGGTTTTTTATTGTTGGAGGTGGGTTCTTGGGCAGGCTTTTTGCTGTGTTTCTGTGCTTTTCCTATGTTACACGCCACGTTATCTCTGAGACTGCTCTGTTGGAGAGTTGCTGTCCGCAAGTCGTGCTGCACTTGTATCTCTTCATAATGTTAACATGGAGGTTTTGCATATTTTCATTCAATCTCCTGCATCTTAATGCCTGTTTCTAATTTATGAGGATTTTAATCTGACAATTACAGAATTCCGCTATCTTACATAATTCAGAAATGTACTGGTCTGTTGCTTCCCCAGATTCTTGACTGCAGTTGTTTTTTTAAAAAAAAAAACCTTTCATGAGTTCTTGAGAGAATGTAAAATCCTAGAAGGCCTCTAAAACATGAACTTCCCTGGTCTTCTCTTGGTATATCCAGATGCTGTTGGAATATGTAGTAGTCTTTACAAGTAATGACCAAGATACGCCTTTTCAAATGCATTCCTACGTCCATTTTGTTGCAGCTGCACATTGTGAAATGTTTGGTGGTTGTTCTCTCTCAGAAATTCCCTCCCTACCGCTCTCTCATTGATTTTTCCTCTCCGCACTGCTTGTCACCCTGGGCTGTGCTGGCATGGTAGTAGGGACACACACCCCCTGTACTTGCAATAGATCATGGAACCGACCTCATTTTATAGCACATCTATTGTTGTGCTTTTGGCAAGCACAGTAATACTGGTGCCAAACGCAAACACCATCTCCTCGGCCAGATATTGAAGCTGCAGAAGTCAGGGAGTCAGACGTACCGGGAATTGGGAACATCCTTGCCTTCATACAGTGAGGCCACAGAAGAGGGTTCATAAGGGAACTGGGCTTCTGGCGCTTAAAACCAGGAATATCATGAGTGAGCTTGTAAATGAAGAAGTGGAGAGAAAGCCAGTAGGTGCAGAAGAACAAGCGGTTTGAAGTGGAACCTGTGGTACAGGTAATGCTGTGGGAATTCAGATGGTCAGAGGGGAGAAAAACATCAAATAGGACGTGGAGACAGGCTGCCAGTTAAAGAAGAAAACATGGCAGAAAAAAGCGCTTGAAATCCAGGATGACGGAAGCGAGTCCAGCCCTAAGTGAAAGAAGTGGCGTAGTACGCGTATCAGAAGCTTGACAGAAGAAAGATAATCCATGGAAGACTAACACCAAACCAAAAAATTTGGTGATGAAGATGAAAGATGAAGTAGGCCTGCTTGGTGGTGATGTAGTGTTAGATACTTTTTAAAAATTAGAATTTACTTAAGAAAATCCCCACTTCTTCAAGCAACCGTGTGAATCCACATGGACTGACATTTGAAGCCTAAATAAAAAAGATGTATCACTGGCTTTGTACAACTGCCCAGCAAAGATGATAATACTGTTTTCAGTATCCTAAGACCATCAAAGAGGCGGCCAAAGCAGGAAACAGAATAATCATGGGCCTCCTCAGTTTCTTGCAGCCATCGGGTAACTCCTGCATCAGACCGTAACACAGAGGTGACCGTGGGTAGCTGTGTGACGGGGCGGCTGGTTAGGGAGAGCCCGGGGGGGTCTGCAGCCCGCGAACCGGTTCAGAGCGGCACCCCGGGGCTGCCTCAGAGCCGCGCGGCCGAAGGGTGGTTGCGCAGCGGCTGCCGTAGCGTGCTCGGCTTCGGGAGGTTGCCGGGAACGACTGCGGCTGGGCTCTCTCAGAAAGGGGAACTGTGTGAAAGAAGCGCCTTGTTAAAAAAGGTCAGCTAAGAGAATTAAATCCTCTTAGTTCACCTGGAATTTATTTAGGTCACCACCAGGTTGGAAGCACGGGGCCAACACACCCTGCTTATGAAGAAAAGTGTGGGAAAAGCCAAAAAAAAAACCCCACATAGCTAAGGAGCAAGTCATGTGCATCATGAAAGCAAGAAGACATTCTTCAAAAAACTTACGTCCTAAGTAAAGGATCGTAAAAGGATCATAAATTCTGGCAGGTAACATGTAAAAGCACAATAAGACAATAAGAATTTAGAGGAGCATCTAGCAGAAGGATTCGCAAGCAACAAATCTTTCTTCAAATATATCAAAAGCAGGAAGCAAGCCAGAGTTTGAAGGGCCGGGATGATAATCGTGGTATAAAGAGAGCACTCAGGGGAGGGTCAGGCCATTGCAGAGGAGGTAAATTACTTATTTGCACCAGCGCTCGCTGCACAAGAAACGGGGCAGGTTCTGATCTAAAGTCTTCTTTGTGAGAGATCCTCAGAGGACCTACGTGGAGAGGAAGTGACCACAGAAGACAACACGTGGAGCAAACAGAGCACACAAAGAGCAGCACGTCACCAGGACGAGGTGGTGTTCACCAGAGAGTTCAAAAGGAATTCAAGTCTATAACAGTTGAATGGCTCCTCAAACGTGATACTGGGTAACTTCTTGCGCAAAGCTGCCTTGGCACCCGAGGACCAAGGACAGTTGAAAATCTGAAGGCAATTTTTAAAAAAGTTTTTGAGAAGAGACCTGGGGAACTACAAAGCTTTTAAGCATGACATCTGTACCATGCAGATTCGCTAGCAGGAACAGAGTTACTGAATATCTTGATAAAATGACAAAAGCCATGTAGGCTTTTTTGAAGTCTTATCAACAGTTAATGTGGATAACTGTCATGTGGTTGACATAGCTTACTTGGTTTTTCCAAAAGGCTTTTGAGAAGTGTCTTATTAGAGGCTTTTTGTGGAACTTAGCGCCACGTCATGAGAGGGAAGATCCTTGTATGGTTAAATGGCTAGAAGACAGGAATAAATGGTCAGTTTTGTCAGTGGAAGGTGGTGACAGATGAGGTTCCATAGGTTCTATGCCAGGGCCTTCACTGTTCAACATGCTCATAAATGACTTTAAAAAGCACGTTAGCAGTGAGGTAATCAAGGTTGATGATATTAATTTATTCAGGGTAGTAAAACTTGGTGACTGAGCAATAAAATGACATCTGAAATTCAGTGTAGATAAATGTACAGTGATGTACATAAGGGGAAGAAATCCTAATTTCACTTACATGAGCTCTGAGCTGACTGGAGTGAGTGTTGGGAGTTATGATAAGATAGCCACACAGAAACATCACTCGGTGCTCAGTAGTGGTCAAAGGAGTAAATCAAGTGTTAGGAGCCATTAGGAGAAGAATGAAGAACAAAAGAGAGAATGTCACTCTGCCGTTATGTCAATCTGTGGTTTCGCCATTTCTGTAATACGTTGTGCAGTTCTGACCTTGTCCTTCCCTACTGCCTCAAAAAATTACAAGGGACTGGAGAAAATTTAGTCAAGGTCAACAAGGATGATCAGAGATATGCAATAACTTCCGTATGAGAAATTACTTAAGCTACAACTGTTTAGGCTGAAAGGAGATGTTTTCAATGACAAGGGGCAAGCTACAGAAAAAGGAACCAGGAAGAAACTAAATTATCATTAGGGACAAATAATAATAATAATCATCGTAATCATAATTAAAAAAAAGAGAGTTGAAGGAAAAGTCAAAGGGTGAAAAACATAAAACTAGGGAAATAGAGATACTAAGATACTAAGCAGAATACCTCTTAATAGCACCTGTTGGTCCCTGAGGGCATCCAGACACTTGGTGAATGCTGCCCAGCAGTTCTGTGCACAGAGACATTGCAAGACGTATGACCACAACTGAATGCAAAATACTGGACTGAGTAATTTTTTTTAACCAAATACAATTACTTCAATACTCATTTACATTTGCAATTTTTCAGCTGTTGTATGCGTTTTTCTCTCTTTTAACTATTTTGTTGAAATGCAAATAATAAACACGTATCTTTTAATTTATTTCAGAGTCCAACTCCACATGAAGCATTTGGATGACCTTCTGGGACTTTAAACTAAACAAAACCCATAATAAGATCCAGTTGACATCAGGAGGACAGCTATTGGAATGAATTTTTCTCTGTAATCTTTACCTGTATTTGAAGAATATACTAAGCCAAAAATACATCAGTCAGCATCATAAAAAAAAAATCTTTATTTTAATATTCTTCCGTATTCAAATAAGGAAAATAAAACAATTGTTCATCTATTTTCTATCTTAAAACCCCATAGGACTGAGACAACCAGATAGTTTCCAACCAGTATATGACTGCTGGTGTAATGTAGACCATTAGTGGCTAAATTACTGTGGGCTGTGGTTAAAAATCACTGCAGGTGTTCTACTTAACGAAGTGTTAGTTAGGTGACAGATGACCGTAAAACATGGGGGTTGTGTGAGTCCTCAGTACAGGAGAGCAAAGCATAAATGCCAAGCTGTGTTACATCAAAGGTGGACATTGAGAATTGCCCTTTACTGATGTTAATTGTAGTCTTTGCTACATTCAGCATCTGCTGACCTGGGCCAAAATGTAATTGCCAATGTATATGTGGAAAGTTCTGTAAGTTGCTGGTAGATCACATATGCTCATGCCTGTTTTACAGACGTTGGAGACAGCAAAGGCAGGTAAGTTTACTGAATTTTCAAAAGTCTTACAGAAAACTAGGGGCAAACTTAGGGTTAAAACCCCAAACTTCCCGACTCCAAATTCTCTGAGAGGGGATGAGGAGAAGAATAAAGTGTAAAATCATCCTAATTAAAAACCAACGATTTCATATGTAGGTCTTAGGAGATGAGTGCTCAACAGTAACAATTTTAGGGATGCCAGTAATTTAAAACATCATTTCTTTTACAAAGGGTGTTTCAGAATTGTTGCCTTAATTTATCCCTGTGTAACATGAATCGGGTAATATCACTTTTGTGAGAAGAACAAATGATTTTGTAATAGTATATATCTGCATTTTGTTTCCAGGTATGCAGTCAACTGCACAGAAACCTGATGCTGACCTTTCTTGGGAAAGGTCTTGCTCATCTTCCATGTGAGTTATCTGCCTGGGCTCTCTAGGTCGTCAGCACAGAAGTTCGTCATTATTTTATTACCAGAGAGGTAACAAAAATGGGTTATTTTTGTGGACACATGAATAGAAAGAGATGGAAAATCATGGCAGTTTTCTTCATAATTATTTACTAGAGAGCAGAGAAGTGTCAAGACTTTGGAGTTATGATTTAAATACTTCATCATTTAAATGCCTGTTGGCCCCCCAGTATGTCCTTCTTTTTTTCTTGTTAATATTTGTTCCTTTTTTCAGTGCTCACTGGCATTGCATGCCATGCTGAGCTTGTCTATCCTTCCTCTGGTGCATACACCCATCTGTCTGCATCATCCTACCTATTTTGTCTGTGTTTGCCTTCCCCAGCCATCTTTTTTCACTCCTGGTGATTTGTCAGAGGTAAAAACAAGTGGAATCTTCAAAGATGTTGGATACAACATCAGTCAGTGTGTATTGTCTGACTTTTCTGGGGCTTGTAGCTTGGCCAAGTATGGAGCCTTTCTAGGGAACTGCAGCAAGTGAAATTCTGCTGATTTTCAAGTTCTTGTTTCAAGAGATGTGGATAACTGATTTTTTAAAATGAAGTAACTGAAAGAGAGTCCATATGAAGTAAGCGAGCTGTTATCCCCCACGTAATTCTGGAAAAGCACAAAAACATTTCATCTGAAACACTGACTCTGTCTTTTTTCCTTTGATTTAAATCAGAAGATGACACTCATCCCAGAAAAGAGCAGCCCACACAGTTAATTTGGCAATGAAATTGAAAATGGTCTTATAATGGGAAAAGTTAGGCAATCTTAACAGCAGGTGTCAGTGTGAACTCTGTGTGTATAATTAAGGGTGAAAACAATCTGATTAAGAAGTTTGAGCATCATCACATGATATCTTGAGTTGTGGGTCTTTGAAGAGATTATTATTCCTTTATTATTCAACAGTACTTTCCAAGTACTGTTGTTTCACATGTGTGATATATATCAAATAGTTACAATATCATAATCAGGCTATTTTTCTGTCTTGTCAGCAATTTTCACTAGCAGCAGCGCCGTAATGAAAACTTTGAAATCACATCTCTGAAAGCAGCAAACATACATGTAAATACTTCATGTTATAGAATATATATAATATGTTTGCCTTATAGAAGAATGTGCTAAATAAGTGATAAGGTTGATTGAAAAGACAGACTAAACTCCAAAAAGACAGAAACAAAATAAAATACAATGTTGAAGAGATTTGAAGAACTGTATAGTCAGTGGAAAAAAATCTAGTGTAGAAAGTCACTGAAGCATGTAGTAGTAAAAATCAATTGTCTGCAGAGCTGGCTGAACAAGTTGTAAGAAGTTAATGAAATGAATTAAATTAGAAACACCTGGTAACTAGTAAAGTAGGGTGGGTTTTTTTTACGGTGGAAGAAATGAACACTTACTTTTATCTTGAAATCCATTTAGGTATTCCCTCTTCCCTTCTGCTTTTAGCCAATACCTTCACCCACATATTTCTGTGCTAGGTGTGAAAGATACTTTCTGTTATTGCAGATCTTTGGAGTGTCTACCTATATTTCTTCTCCAGTACAGGTATTCCAGCCTTTACACTGTTGGGATGTTTAGTCTTCATTTTTTTTCTGAGAAGAGAGGCATAGAATTTTTTGTCAACATGATTGCTTAAAAATCTGGTTTATGTGGAAGCTGAGGGTGATCACAGATCAGACAGCTGCAGGTTCATTCTATACTAGACTAGATATGAGATAAAAATGTTTTAGTCAAACCAGAAGACATATGGGAGATAATTATTCCTTTAAAAGTTCTGCTATACATATATACATGGATGTATATATGCAGAGGAGCAAGGCTGGAAGGCAGCCAGGTTCTCCCAGCTGAGAATTCCCCTGGCACTGGGGGACTCAGCTGGCATCCAGCCCTCTGCGCTGGCTCCTGCTCCGCTCCGCTCCTGTGCCGCAGAGCTGCCAGTACCTCGCCCTTCAGCTATACTCAGCTGGTGTACATAAAGAAGCCTTCACCGGTATTTAGGACAGTGTGAGTCTGTCCTGAGGATCAGTGATCCGTAACTGCCTCCGTCGTTCTGCCCCGTCTGCACCACCAAAGACGTTTCATCTTTTTGGCTGCGTGTTTTGTATGGCTCCCGTGGTGTATTGCCTGAGTGATTCCAAAATGGGAATGTATTATCCTCCCAGTCCTGGTAAGGTAGAAAAGTCCTGCTGCTCCCCATATTACACATGGGGAATTAAGGCAGTGCTTTGTTTCTACCGACTTTGAAATCTGTGTTTGAATTCAAAGAGCCAAATGGCTTGAGCTATGTCTGCATGGCCCGGAGGAGCAAGAGCTCAGGTACGAGCCAGTCCTGCTCTCTGCCTCAGACTTCTTTTTTGGAGAGGTACCTTGATCTTCCAGATGAGAATCAAAGTGATAGTCAACATGCAGGCAGTCCCCAGGGTACTTCGACTCTAGCCCTGAGTAACAAGACAGTTGTAAATACAGCAGAGATCTGAAAGCCGGAGCTATTATAGCAATTACGTGTCCATAATTTCAGCACAGCACAGCTATATTTTACGAGATTGGGACTCAAGAGTGGAATCCAAAGCCCAGAATTTGGGGACTAGACAAAGTTAGGATAACCCCCCAAAAAATCATGTTCTAAGGAGCCACTTAAAATTATCCCAGAGATACTGTTAATACGTAGGTTTGTCTGAAAACTCATTCTGTTTGGGACTTACATATCTATATCAAAACTGCAAGGTAAGAATCTAGATTTCCTCTGAGAATAAATACTTAAAAGTAGGAAGGGAGCAAGTAAACTTTGGTTGTACTGTACCTTCTATATGATACCCTAATGACTAGAGCACTCAGCCTGGAAAGTGGGAGACACCATCCCTTCCATTTTGTCTCTCCTCAGCTGGAAAAATTTAAAATCTGCATCTCTCTAGGGCTGCCTTAACCATTAGGGTACTTGGTGGTCTGCTTTGGGGCATCATCTAATTGCAGGCTTAAACGGATTGTATTGGAGGCAGAGAGGAAGCGGAATCCTGTAGCCTAACAGTTTAGACATTATGGATTGGGCTGTAAACCATTTGCCCAAAACAAGATAGGAACTCTGTGCAGGAGCGAGAATTAATGCTCTGGTCTCTTGGCCTCCAGGACAGTGCCTGAGGTGGCGGGCACTCATTTCGGATTACTTAGAATATTGGATATTGACATATTCCGCCTTTAAATGTAACTCCAGCCTAACACGCTGCATGGGATTAATCAAGGTACAGAAAAAACCAAGCCGCACCTCAAACTGTTTCTGACTTCAGCTGAATGCTGCGTCGCCTTTGTTGCAGTGGGATTAAAATAACAGGGGAAGGTGGTTTGTTAAAAAAAACGGACAAAACCCCTCCTTATGGATTTGGCTGTCAAAAGGGATTCCAACTGAATGAACCTTTACTGATTTGGTCTTTACTTTCCTGAAGCCTCCTACTTGTCCTCAGCACTAGTGGGAAAGGGATAGGAGTATGCCTATACTAGCAAAGAAAACCGTTCCCAAGGATATTCCCAGGCGCGGAAGCCAACTGGCATGGGCTGACTCGCAAGTACAGCAGTAAACAAACACAGCCAGCCTCCAGGACAGGGTGGCTGGATGCAAATCCTTGGGTGGTAATGGTCTGTGGGATGTTCTAGCTCCCAAACCGTGCCTGGGAATTGCTTGGGAGACTGCTAGTTGGTACAGGCCAAAAGCATGCCAGGGACCGCTCTAATAGTTTCAGAACAGTCGTATTCCAGTGTCTGGGAACGCTCACAAGGGCTGTTTAATTCACTACCATAGACATAGCCCTAGGTTCACCGGCATGTTCCACAAACTCTTTTCCACAGCGCAGAGATGATAAAGACTGGTGATTATTGTTGAGGAAACATTTAAAATTAAATCCTGTCTCAAATACCTGTTTTAGTGAACCTTTTCACTCTTGAAATACATAAATTTATAGTTTGGTTCTGGATTTCTGATCTTGCAGTATTTATCTTGTCAATGCAGCCAACCTTTTAATGACTCATTGTAACATAAAATATCTTGAAGATGTCTACAGGTTTTAGAATTAATTTTGTAACCTTTGAGGCAAATTTAGGAGTAGACAACTAATCTAAAGTGCTTTGTGTCATTCTTAATATGCAGAAGCGGTCTTGTGTGCAAAGTCTTCTCTCTCCAACACCTGTTATTGTCTTTGATACCAGTTAGTTATTTAGAAGATGATATCATTTTAAAACTACCATTAGAAGGGCTTGATTTTGGGCACTGGATAGCATGTTACCTATAGCTGTCATTAATACCTGCAGCTAAAAAGTGTGACTTGGTTTTATAATGATGTTAGGCTGGCAGAGAATCCCAGAAAAATAGTTTTGAAAGACTTTCAGGTTTTGCAAAACATTGCTTGGTTTTCTTGTGCAATTAACTGTGCTCATTGTATAGGAATTGAGTGAAATTATAACGGTGCTCCGTATTAACTTGATACAGAAAAACCGAGGCAATGATTGGGTGTGAACAGAGATTGCCTATTTGAATTATCTTCATTTGTTCATTATAGCAGTTTAAAACCTCATAATTCCTACTTCCTGCTGCTCGCTAAATTTGTTTGCTTTGCCCTGTGTTAAATTAGGTAAAAAGGAACACATAATCCCCCCTAAATTTTAATATTTGTAAGCACCTAACACATGAAAAATAACTGATTAACCTTTACCTTTAATTTCACTTCTTTTCCTGGTTCTTACAGTCCTTTGATTGCAAATCTTGTATGAGCGAAAAAAGGTGAGGTTTTTACTCTATCAAATATTCTTTTCTCTTGGAGAAGAAAATCAACTCAGCATAAAGAAAGCATAAAGAATTCGGCTTTAACCTGAATAAAATGGTTCCCTTTTTCTCCAAGTTATTTATTCATTCAAGTATCTTTATCTGAATTGCTCTTTACTTACAGAACTAATTTAAATCCCCTGAGCCCACAAAAGGTCAGACAAAAGCTTCTGTCACAGCCCTAACGCCCTTCATGAGTGAGTCACTTTGTATTTTTATGGAAGTTTTTTCAAATCATGATGATAAAGGAGCAAGGCCCTAAGAGGATCACTCCGAGGGTCGGTATATTATAGGATATTGTCTTATCTTTTTGTGATGAAATTACGTCTGCGTGTTTCAAAGACTTAAGATTTACAGAAAATTATCACATAAAACTGGGGTAAGGCAACATAAAGAAGGCAGAAGAGGAAGAAAACGGCAGCTTTTATTACAGCATGTTCTTAACAGGCCTTTTGGTATCCAACTATTGGAACAGATCTGCAGCATTAGATCAGATGGTGTCATTGCTTGCGCAGGGCTGCCTTTACTAACACACCAAAAGGATGGAGTAAAAATGAATTAATACAAGGATTTCAAAAATCCAAAGAAAGTGATTTTTATAAAAGAAAAGTGAAGCTAAATAAGCAAGCAGTAAAAAAGATTATTCTGCAGTTATGCTAAATCCTACCATCAAAGGAAAAAATGTTTCTAAAACTCTTCCTTCCTCTCTGTTTCGGCATCGCTAATTCATTTAAATCCTTCCTGCTTCTACAAATAATATAGTCTCCATGTTGTGACATGATACTCTAGTGCTATCCCAAAATATTATGAGACTGTTAATATAAAGGTAGTGAAAAGAGACATAAAATTCTGTGGCAAACAGAACTAGGAATGATGGTTAGAACACTCCATTTTTAGATGTTTTGTCTAGATCTGAATTATCTCCAAACCACCTATTCCAAAAATGAAAGTCCATAAATATAGGTTGGGACAATGTGATGCATGAACCTTTTGTATTTTATTTTATTGTGATAAACATACTATGTAAAAATCAAATCTTACGGTTTGATCAGTTTTCATGAGGAGAGCAGTTCAATAAGTAGATCTTTAGGACTGGGAGTGACTCAAGGTGAATAGATTTGTTTAAAGTACACCACAAGCGGAAGACTGCAGTCACTGTCCTTGGCGTGTAAAGTCTGTGAAGTCTGGTGTTTTCTTGTAGTCTTACGACTACAAGAAAACCACCAAATACCATGAAAATCGTGACATACCGACAGGTTTGCAGCACTAGAAATTTGTGTCACGCATGTACTCATGTGCTGTTGCATCTCAAACCACCTATATCAGTTCTAGCTACCTGGCCGCATTAAATCTCCACCATTTAGGGAACCTCAGCTAATACCAAAAGCTGCGGCATGTTCTCTCAGTTTCCCACTTAATTTCCAGTCGAAGACAAGGTGTCAATGGTTGGTGGTAGTTGGCTTGGTTAGAGGCTGTGGGATCTGTGGTTTGCTGCAGTGTGTAGTTTACGGTCTTCTCCAGGGGAGCTGAGCAACACAGACAGCGTGCAGCTGAGCCGGCTGAGGCTTTCTGCTTTTAATCACAGCTGATGGACAGTTAACTGCTGAGATTTAACATTGGAAGTAGCCAATGTTGAGGCAAGTCCAGGGACTATAAAAGCGAAGAAATAAAGAGCATTAAAAAAAATGTTTTTATAGGGTGAGATGAAGGAAGTACAATTTTCTCTTTAAGTTTAGGGAAATTTGATCTGAATTGATCTCTTACTCACAGAACTAATTTAAACACCACATGTCTTTAAAAGGTCAGGCGAAATCATCTTTCACAAACTTGATAGTCTTCAGAAGTTACTATATATTTTCATGTCCGCACAGATTGTTGTTGACTCAATATGACACATCGAAAAAAAACCTCCACAGTCTATTAAAAACAGGCAAGGGACAGAAAAATACAGTTTCTTTAATGCATAAAATCTGACTAAAAATGGAACAGGCATGAAAAGGACTTGATGCAGAAGCCGTAGGATATTTTCTGATCTTGAATAGGTACCTGATGGAAATGACCTACTGATGAAGTGTTGCCAGACAGAAGAAAAGATCTGAGGATTAGCGCTGCAGCTGGAGGATTGGTGAAAGAGCAATATGAAAATAGAGGGCAAAGGAAGGGAGAGAGGAGGCTGTGCAGGCACTTGAAATTTATAGACACCTATTAAATGAGATGACATAGAGAAGAGATGCTTGAATGAGTTGGATGACCCAAAAACCCATATGTCAACAGGTCACAATGCAGGAAGAGATCACTGGTGGAGGAGGAGCAGAGCTGAAAAAACGTTTAAATCACTGAAAAGCATAGGCAAAGAACAGACAGAAACAGAAGATTTGTTTTCTGGAAAGAACAGGAGTTACCTCTCTAGAAAAGGGGGGAAATGGAGATAGCCAGGGAACACAGCAGGAGAGATAATGATGTAATATAGGAGACTCTGAATTACAGAAATACAAATTTGTTGGTTGGAGGGACCTCTGGAAATCATCCAGTCTGCCTGCCTAATGGAAGGAGGACTTTTCAACAGCTGATCAGGTCAGCAATGGCTTTGTCTAGCTGAGTCTTGAAAACCTCCAAGGATGGAGTCAGTCTCTCTGTCCCGGTGCCGCACTACCCTCTTAGTGAAGAAGTTTTTCCTGATGTCCGGTTGGAACTTCTCACGCTGCACATCACTGCTATTGCCCCTTGCAAAACTATCTGCAACTACCAAGAAATGTTTCTGTCATCTCTGTATTTCCCCTTCAAAGAGTTGCAGGCCACTATTAGCTCACACCATATTTTCTTCTTCACCAAACCAAACAGATTTCTCACCACATATGTGAGGAGCTATGCCCGTGGCTCCTTTCCGTCTTCATACCACTTTGCTGGACTCTCAAGTTTCTCAACATCCCTTCTGAGCCAGGGAGTGAGTGAAGCAGGACACTGTAGTCCAGGTATGGCCTCACTAGCACCAGCTAAAGGGGAATAACAGCTTGCCTTTATCTTCTAGCTCCTCACCTGCTAATGCAGCCCAGTATGCTGTTTGTTTTATTTGTGGTGAGAGCATACCGTTTTCTGTGGAGGCAACTTGGCATCCTCTGTCACCCTCAGATGGCATCTTACAGAGTGACCTAGAATCTGGAAGGAAAGGGCTGAAGATTAATACTAACACCAGGGAGAGGCAGGTCGATATGAGCAAAATTTCCTTTTTTAACACACAAGAGTCACAAGAGTAGGCCTGGAAAAAACCCAACCATTCCCCAAGAGGAAGGAGGTAAGGTGCTAGGAGGGAAGAATCTCTTCATCATCTTTTAGAACAAATAACACTAGTAGACTCTTTCATACACTTCCAAAGGATTACAAAGGCAAGGTAAAATTGCAAATTCAGATTATGTTAGAACCACAGACTAATTTAGATCGGAAGTGACCTCTGGAGGTCATCTGGTCCGTACTCTGCTCAAAGCAGGGCCAACTTTGAAGTTGGATCTAACTTGGAAGTTAGATCAGGTTTCTCGGGGCCTTGTCCAGTCAAGTTTTGAATAGCTTCAAAGGTGGAGATTCCACAATTTGCATGGGCAACCCATTTCAGTGTTTGACCACTCTCCCAGTGAAAGCGTTTTTTCTAAGATTCAATCAAAATTTCGGTTGATGCCACTTAGGACCATTGCCTCTTACTTCTTGACTGTGTACTCAGAAGAAACTGTCCCTGTCATTTTATACCAGCAGAAGAGCCCCCATTAGACTTCCCTTGTACAGGCTGAACAAACAGGACTCCATCACCTCCCTGTGTGTGATGTCTTCCAGTCTCCTAGTCATCTTGGTGGCCCTCCGGTGGGCTCATTCCAGTACGTCCATGTCCTTATTTTACTGGGAAGCCCTAAACCGAACACAGTACATCAGATGTGGTCTCCTAAGTACAAAATAAAGGAGAAAACCCACTTCATTTGACTTGCTGGCTACACTTTTCCCAGTACAGCACAAGATGTGGTTAGCCGTCATCACCACAAGGACACAGGGAAATCTCTCCGATCCTTTGAGAGGAAAGGCAGTGGTCCGTGAAAGCAACAAGAGTCAAACAGATTTTAAAGGGTGGTTTTGGAGGTAAGTTTTGGTTATGCGGGCTCGGTCACAGTCATTGAGAAATTTTTATGAGAAATCTCTGAAAATGGACTCCAAACTGTTGGAATGCTGTTCTTCTGCCCAACTAAGAGGAGTTTTAAAACAAAAGCTTTAAACTGTTCTCATATTTACAGTGCTGTTTAAAATGCGGCGTAGCTGTACATAAATCCCTTCACATCTTGGAAGCAGCCTGGCTGCAGCAGTATGGAGCACAAGATAGGTTTGCTTGTGCAGTTCAACCTGATGTTTAGAAATTGCTTGCGCAGCAGGGGAAGACTGACATGGAGATTCGTGTTAATTTCCACGCTTGGCGAAAGTACAGAGGAAGAAGAAAATGGGTAAAATAAAAGCACTGTAGTGGGTAGAAGAACTAAAATTAAATCACAACATCTTTATCAAATATCCTTCCATTCGATTTTCAGTAGATTTAAAGTATTTAATACTTTACTGTAATACTGTAATTGCACGGGGAATTAGAAAATAAAACACAGATTGAGGTTAAACAAATAAATGTCTCAGAAAATGGGTTCTTCATCACCTTATCTCCCAGTCCTTCTCTGCACTCCCTTCAGATTTGAAGCATTTGAGTGCCGCTGTGGGATGGCAGAGATACTCAGTGCCTCTGCAGTGCCTTTCCTGGTGTTTGCTGGGTGCCCTTCGCCTGTTGGTTCATGTGTGATCAATACGTGCAAAAACTTGTTTCCAACCACAAGTACCCAACTCGGAGCACAAGTTTCTGCTATTAGTCCTTAAGCACAGCATCTTGCGTTTTAAGTGGTTACACTTCATTCGATGGGTATTTTTCCCATTCCTTAAAAACATACATCTATATGAGACTCCAATCCTGGTTTGCATTGTTGATGTTTTCCAAATATGTGACATCAATGCAGTTCATGCTGCTTGTGTCATGACAGTTAAATAAAATAATAACTCATATTGATCCTAAGTATAGGCACTGACGGATTCTACCTTGATGCTGGTGTTTTACCTACCTTACTAGCCACTGTGATGTACGTGGATAAGCAGTGGAGAAAAACGTGAGGGGGAGGAAGGAGCTGTTCAGCTAAGGGACAATGCTGGCAGAATAATAAATATCTGTGAAGTGACTGTAATTTGATTTAAGCTGCGAATGCAGAATCAGGATTCTGACTGTTGGAGGAGTGGGATTTTGGAACTGCTTCTCAGCAGAAGGAATGGAGGGGGGGAAAAGACAACTTCTTTTCAAATGATACTGTGCTATTCAGGTAGTAGAACTCTGCACTTGCTGTAACGCAAAAGACACTTGAAACTAAAGCTTTTTGGCACTTCTACATCCGTTTTTATTGTTGTAATATAAATATGACACTACCTGCTTGAAACTGAGTGTTTTTGATCTTAAAAGGGCAAACCAAGAATTTCTGTTTAGTTTTAGTCCTGAAAGGGGGTAGGCAAGGTGGGCTTGCAGTCATCCTTGTTTTCTCTGGAAAGAGGGTGAGTACTTTTCTGTATCTGTCTCAGACACAGCATGGTTGTCACTTTCCAAAGAAAATTGTGTTTGGGGGAAAAGCTAATCAAATTATCAATCATTTTTCAGACAGAGTAAACCATTTGGCATGAACTGCCCAAAGGTATCCAGACTGGGGTCAACTTTTCCTGAAAGTAGTTAGTATGACACTTTTTAAAAAGGCATAGAATTAAATTACTACAAAAGGAAGTTATTATATCACAGCTGAAACTGTTAATATATAGTCATCTTATCACGATCTTTTCTCACTTTATAGGTGTAGTTGTGTCATCATTGATTTTTAAACAGTGCCCTGGAAAAACGGAATCATGGTTCATTTTTTAGTAAAACTCAAAACAGTGAACCTTCAGGTTGGAAGGTAAATTTTTCAGTTTTGCACATAAGGAACATAGTCATTGCCTTTGGTAGGAGTGGTTAGCCAATATTTAGAGCCTCTCTGCATTAGGAAGAGAAATGGAGAATAGTCCAATAGTGACAATCCTGGTAATTCACAAGGATGTACGCAGCATCTTGTTTTCTAGGAAATACTAGAAAAAATCACCATGAGGCAGCTTCTTTGTTCAAAAATCAAAATCTGCCTGGGTTTCCAGAAATTTTGCTCCAAATAACCCTGCATGTCTTGCTCGCATAGGTATGCCCTTGACATCTCTGGCTTTCTTCTGGGTTTCTGCTCCTCTCATATGTATGCATCAGTAATCAGTCTCCCAGCACCCTGGGGACCTTCTCCATCTCTCTCATCTTCTTGAATTGCAGCCTATTTAGTTAGTTACTTAGTTACCACTCCCCAAAGGGGCCCTTACTTGCTCCTTCCAGTTAGTCTGTTGAAAAGCTAGTTTCTATTGCCCTTTTGATTTTGCTTGTCTATAAATTAGAGAAAGCATCTATTCTCTGCATCCAAAGTACTAAAAGTTTGCATTTAAAAAAAAACTGATCTGTGACCTGTTGTTTATTGTTCTCATATTTGCATTGGAGTAACTTAGCCCAGTCCTAAGTGCTGGAGCAGAATGAGGATAGAGCGCCCATTCATTCCCCATTTATACGAGTGCTATCCAGCTAACTTACTGGGTTGCACGGTAGACATGCCAGCTCTACAGCTGCTGAGCTTTCTTCATCAGCTGTAACAACAAATGAGTATTTGGCAGCGAGGATGAGGGAGTTAAATAAAAGGGACTGGACAAACTTAAGAAGGATAGGTCCATTGCGATTTTAAACACAGTAGCCCAAAAGAAGACTGTGATGCAGGATCTACCTGGAAGTATGGAGAATATTCCTGCGAAAGATTGCTCTACACTTGGTCTGTTTGTGATGCTGTCTCCCTAAGCAATTATTTTGACCTGTCAGGGGGCTAGATGGGATTTTGATCTGCCTGATTATGGCAATTCCAGTACTTGTATAGGAGCAGGAAAAAAGGATGGATTGTACCTGGAAGATAATACCAGAAGCACTCAAAGTAGAAATTAAGTGAACTAACTTTTGAAATAGCTTATGAGGAAATGTTATTATTCTTCATCCCCTGCAGTTCTGAGGTCCAATTCAGCAAACTACGCTAAGTTTTTAATGGACAATCAATGACATGTCAAGAGGTCTTTCAAATTAATTGTCTTTAAATGGTGTGCTTTATGGTGGGATGTCTTTCTAGATATGTAATCTAGATCAAAAAGCTGTTGAGATCACTCTAGAAATTACTGAGTGAAACTTGCTGGCTGGTGCTCTGCAGGATATTCGATTAGGTAATCCTAATAGCACCTTTGCGTTTGAACTCTTACGGATACGTAGGAAATACGAACAAATTCTTGGGAGATAGTCACTTGCCATGTTGAATTCTCTGTGTGCATTCTCTTACCTCGAGTGAAAGTGAAGTAGCCTGTCCTTTTTTAATTGAGAGAAAAACTACCTATGATTATATTGCATTTGCAGGAGAGGAAGAATGTGCATATGGACGGTTACCTCACAGGAGCTGACACATAGCAATTCATTACCCCATGGTACCTTCTTGGTATGTCAAAGCCTTATGACTTCAAACTGATTGTTATATTTTACTCATTAATTCTCTGCATGGAACAGACCACATATTCATTTCTTGAAGTCACTGAGAGAGCCAAACATAAAATGATGACCTCTTGAGATTTTGACTGCTGGAAGAATTATGAGTGTTTGCAATTATTTAGTTTATGATAAAAGTTGCAGCAAAACTGACCTATATGTACTGACAGGGCATAATTTGTGTAAAGCTTGTGTCCGCCAACGCTAGCATGCATTTAACTCTGTATTTAGCTGCATTTCATTTTTGTCCAGCGTTTCTTTTTGCCCAAATCATTTTTTAATTTTTATCAGCACCCTGCAAATATGATGCACACTATTAGTCATGGTCACAGTAAGTCCAGGCTTTGAAACCTTTTGAAATAAAACTTCATTCTGCTGAGTATAAATACTTGTAATAAAAGCTTCCAGGCAGAAGATACCTTAGTGATGCTATCATACCAAAGCAGTGATTGTTTTATAGCTGATCAAAGTACCACTCATATCTAAGAAGTTCCTGATTGAACAGAAGGTTGACACACCCCCACCCCCTATATCCTACCATATTGTCAAGTTAGTATTGCCATAAATAACACTCTTGGCAAACAATTTCATATTAATATTACTTTATGCTTACATCAAGTATGGGAATGAAGGCAATGAATTAAGGGTACCTTTATTAATCAGTGTCAGGAGAAATGACTGACCACTTAGTGGTGAAGTACATGATACTGAATAGTAAAGTGTTGTCTTTTACTATAGTTCATGTTTCTAACAAAATAATCAGGAAAAGAATCAAGAGAGAAGAAAAAAAAAATATACAAACCAAGCTGGAAGCTGAAAAGATACCTCAGCAGGAGAAAACATGCAGCAAACACAAAATGATTTATATAGATGGATCAGCAAGTGGTAGGCCAGAAAAAGGACTGCCCAACAGGCTTGACACAAGGACTCATTGGCCCCATGTCATTGCAAGACCACTCTCAATAATCTTGGAAAGGTCATGACAATTGGGAGAGGTTCCTGAGGACTGGAAGAAAGCAAATGTCACTCTTGTCTTCAAGAAGGGCAAGTTGGAGGATCCAGGGAGCTAAAGGTAAGTCAGTCTCACTTCGATCCCTGGGAAGGTAATGGAGCAAGTAATCGTGGAAAGCATTTCCAAACACATGAAGGACAAGAAGGTTATTGGGAGTAGTCAGCAGGGATTTATGGAGGGGAAATCATGCTTAACTGACCAGAGAGCCTTCCATGATGAGATGACTGGCTTGGTGGATGAGGGGAGCAGTGGATGTGTTTTGTATTGACATTAGTAAGGCATTTGCTGTTGTCTCCCATAACCTCCTCGTAGGCAAGCTGATGAAGTATGGGCTAGCTAAATGGAACAGTGAGGTGGATTGAAAACTGGCTGAACTGCTGGTCTCAAAAGGGTTGTGATCTGTGGAACCGAGTCTGTCTCAAGGCCAATCATTAGTGTGTGGTGTACCCCAGGGTTCATTGCTGGGGCCAGTACTGTTCATTAATGTTCTTCATTAATGACCTGCATGATTGAACAGAGTACATGTTAAGCAGGTTGGCAGATGATACAAAACTAAGGGGAGTGGCTGATACACCAGGGGGACCTTGACAGGCTGGAGAACTGGGACAACAGGAACCTCATGAAGTTCAGCAAAGGGAAATGCAAAGTCCTGCCCCTGGGGAAGAATAACCCACGCACTAGTATGTGCTGGGGGCCAACTGCCTGGAAAGCAGCTTTTCAGAGAAGGACCTGGGGTTGCTGGTGGACAAATTGACCATGAGCCAGCAAAGTGCTCCTGCAGCAAAGAAGGCCAGCAGCGTCCTGGGATGCATTAAGAAGAGCATTGTCAGCAGGTCAAGAGGGGGTGATCCTTCCCCTTTACTGATCACCAGTGAGAATAAGTCTGGAGTGCTGTGTCCAGTTCCAGGTTCACCAGTACAAGAGAGCCATGGACATACAGGAGTGAATGCAGTGAAGGGCTACAAAGATGATTAAGGGATTGGAGCATCTGACTTAGCAGGAGAGTCTGAGAGAGCTGGGACTGTTTAGCCTGGAGAGGAGAAGAGAAGGCTCAGGGGGATCATATCAATGTGTATAAATAAATAACAGAAACAGTGGAGGACTCTCATTTTGTAAAAGAAGTATAAACTGGAGATGAATCAAATGTAATTGATATTGGCATGTTTGATGCAATTACAGGGGAAAACATGATTAATAGCGATGAAATACATAGTTTGATTAAAAATAAAATGTAATGCATAGAGAGGGACCACAGATGAAGCTAAATGCGTTAATATGAAAATAGGCATATGAAAGTAAAAATCTGTAGCAGTGGAGAGCCCAAATATAGTTCCTTTTAATTGTGGAGGGATAAATATTACCTCTAAAGTTATGGGAAAAGATAATCTTGTTTAAAAGAGAAAGCACATTTGTTGAATGCTCAAAAAGACAAATTGCTGTTAGAAATCTGTTTGTTTTACTACTGGCTTAAAGAGTAATGGTCCTAGCATACACACAAGCAGCATTTCAGGCAAAGTGAGAGCCAGACATAGAGCGTGGACTCAAGGAGAATTTCACAAGACTTTGCATTGTGTTCCTCGTATTGCCACCCAGCAGTCGACCACTACGACAGACTTTCTGGGCACCTTGATTTGATGGAGCCAGAAGAGTGGGGCACTACAGGCTGCCCTGTGTCTTGAAGAATGGAGCTGTCATTTTCTTCTTGTATGTGCAAAGGAGTTTAGGGAGTCAAAACAGCCACTGTCTTTAGACACCAGTGGAGGGAGAGCGTGAGATTTCCACTATTTGCAAATTAGGTGCATTTATTTATAGAAATTCTGGGAATTCTTTGCATTGTTCAGGAGAGAAAGGGTGTAAAGTATATAGTTAAGCTGCATAATGAAACACATAAGGGTCTTCTACAAGCAACCTGTGAACCTGAAGTGCGTGAGACATAGACTTGATGATGGAGATGATAGTGAGTAAATGTGGATTGAATATAGGCAATGGACTAAAATAATGCCCATAAATGCTGTATGCAATCTAATATGCCATAAATGTACATACACAACATCTGAAACCGGCCAAGCTGAGTAAAATAAAGGCAATTCAGAAGTATGGCCTGAGGCAAGTTGCTTGCTTTCATCTGCATTAAGAATGTCCCACTAAAGGACACTGTAAAAAGAGAGCTAAAGCAACCAGGCACCCTAAAACTTTGCCTTATTTACATCTGTTTAAATTATGTGTCATTGCTACAGTTTAAAACCAAAAATAATTCCTGATTTTGTTACCACTGTTGTCAAATATTTGTTTTCCTAAACAGATGAGGCAAACTGTATTAAGGATAAAACTAAACAGTACACTACATTGCTGTAATGAAGGAAGCAATACAAAGCAGAGAGGAAAATGCAAGGAAGTTCAGAAGAATATCTCACATTCAGACCTCATATAACAGATGTTACTCTTTTGAAAAGACTGGAATTGTATCCGAGCTGACTTCAGTCCTCTGAGGTTACATGAAGACAAACATCTTGGTAGGTTGTTTGTGGGATGGACAAAATATTATTTCCCCTGTTCAAGAAGCTTGTAGTAAATACACACACAGATGGGAATCCACAAATACTTAATTTATAACCACCATTCCAGCTTGTACAAATGAATACTTAATTACTTGTTTATATATTTTGCATATCACCACTCAATAATATTTTATGTTCTTCTTCCAAACCAAATACCCAAGTAGAATGTAAATAAGGGTGGGGGGTGTTTCATTCAGATAGATAATATATATTGCATAGGGAGATCTAAATCCCATCATGTTGTAATGAAATTTTGAAGGAAATCAAAAGATGCTCTTTTTTCTTCTTTTCAGTTCTTTTCAGTTTCTTTCATTGCAGCTTTGTTAATGCTTAGTCAAAACCTTCCCATATGGCATCTTCGGTAGTTCCCTACACATACATTTCAGTAAACGTTATGGGCTTTAGTCCAAATTTTGATTCCTTTTGTTGTTCAAAACAATTGACATCAAACTGAAACATGAAAGAGGTTGTAGAAAAGGTTGTTTTCCCTACATGAAGAACCGCAGCAGTGTTTTACATTTTCTATATGAATACAATTATTGTTCATCTCTTACTCGCACACTGCATCCTACGTTTGGATTTTGGCAGGTAAAGTTACGCTACCTGAGCTGGCTAATGCTTTGTCCAACACCGAGCAGCACTGTAATCTCCATTATCGTCCGCTAGACACTTCCCCTCCCCCATATGCTACGTAAAGCCTTTTTAAGCTCCGTTTTCTGGAGTCCATCTGGCGTTTTCAGACCCCTGTTAGAACCAGGTTTTGCCGCCGCGCTGCTGGGGTGCGCTGCCGCCTGTGAGGGGCCGTGCTTTGTTACGTACACGCTGCAACAGAAGCGCTTTGTGTTTATACTCCTCCGCGTGTCAGCTATAATCTAATTTCAAACATGTTAATGCTAAAATAAGACTCCCAACTACTACTTCTATTTATACACATAAAGCTTTCTCAATCCGAGCTTTATTGGCTAAAGAAGTTTATAAATAACATACCCCAGGCCAAGTTCTTTAATGCTTCGTTTAAGAAACATTAGTAACTGTGATCTGTGGAAATTAACTGAGATAAAGCGTTGCTCTTTTAATATAGCTTCTTTATATCCAATTTAGGAATCAAAGACTGAAAGACTGGTAATATGTCTGAAGCTTTTGAAGATGAAATAAGAAACAACCGTTAAAAATGAGGTTGACTTTACATCCTTTTAAGCCTGATCTATCCAGACTAATACCTTAAACCTAAAGTTTGTCGTAGGCAAGGATGGGGGAGCCAGTGCCGTTGGTCCCTTCATCTTACTCAGTTGCCCCTTTGTATAAACAGCCAAACATTCCCTGATCTGGATCTTCCGGCTCTTGCACGGACCTCCTGAGCATCACTCCTCAGGCTGCTTGAGCGCGAGCCTTCCCCCACCACCTTGTTGTCCCTGCTTCGTTTTGCGGAACCTGCTTAATTGGCCGCTCGCACCAGCACGGCCCTCGCGTGCCGTTTGAAGCACAGGGCGCCGAACCCAGTCCCACGTTCTGGATGAGGGCCCTGAGCTGCTGGTTAAAAGTGGACAGTTTCTGCTCTGAGAGTTTAATGAACCTGGTAATTTATTTTGACGGTGAAGTGAAAAGTCAGTTCTCAGCAAATCCTAGTAGCAGTCAAAATGTATAATGGAACCCCAGTCATTAGCACTGTCTTTAATGAAGGGCAGGAGTTCAGCCATAGTATCTGTGGCATCCAAAGAAAGGTAAAATGTTAGATTGGCTGAATCCTCTCTTGGAAACCACTTTTGTAAATCTGGTGGTATTTTTCATATACAGTTTGAAATTAATCATTGGCATCTTCTCTGGCCCAGGGAATATAGCATTCAGGACAGTCTGTTTATCATCAGTTTACAAGTTTTCCATGAGACGTAGGGCAAACTAAATAGTTCAGCCTAATCCTCAGTTCTCTGTTAATGAAAAATAATAGTGTTTGAGGGCAGTTGGTTTCAGTGATGATGAAGTATTCTGATTCTGTGGCAAGCATATAGATAGTCTCCTTCTGCTAAATAGCACCAAAATTCAAAGCTTTGCATTTGAGTTTTTCGCACGAAACAGAAAGTAGTGACAAGTCAGTTGTTTAACTAATGTAATTTGTGCATTGAAAAATTAGGCAGAAGTTCCTTTTCTTTAAATAGAAGTAGGAACAAAGAGCAGAAGGGGAGTTTCATTAGACACTTCTGTCCTGCAACCAACCATCACTCAAATAACATTAAATTTTCCACAGCCTCTTTCTCTGTTCTTGAGAGAAAGATGAGCGATGCCATGCCAAATTCAGAAATATCTATCACGATCGGAAATGTTTGTGTCTCACCGTCTTTCTGCTCATGATTGCTTCCTCCTCAGCTGAGACAGATGAATCAGGTCTGGTAATCGCTACCTTGAACATTTCAGGATAAAACCAGCTGGGTCACCCTAAATCCTAGCTGATGATAGTTCCTGGCATCCAGGTGACTTTGCACTGAACAGAATGAGGGGCACGCACAAATTGTTTCACTAAATCAGCTGTATTGTGGCCAATAGTTTCCAATTGAAGAGTCATTAAAATATCTGGGGATAGAGGAAGAGGAGTGGGTGCTGCAGTTATTTCTACGACAATTGCTTTTTTTCACAACTGGGAAACTTGTAGCCAAAGGCTGCGTACTGCTCATTTAGAAAAAGCAGGTTAGCCTGAGCATCCATCTTCCCTTCTGTGATTCCTGTACTCTTCTTTGCGCTTTCTGCTGAGGTTGTGTAATACAAGGGAACTTCAAGGCTTCATTCAGATGCCATCCGGAAAGAAAAATATAATTTTCTGGTCATAGCTAATTACTGTTTGGCAAAATACTCTCCAAAGGGTTATCCTGCTTGTTTACACATCTTTAACCTTCAGTGTACCTTAAATTCTTCTATAATAGCTTTAGCTTCAGACGCATTGTACCAATTAGCATTCCAGCTTTTTTAGTGCAGAATAATCATTTTTGTAGAATATTTTTAATGACTATGCCAATACATTGCACTTCATAGTTAGTACTAAGAAGTGAATTATACAATATACAGCACCTATTTTGCTATGTCAATCCTCTTGCAGAATCAAATCACTGACCTTTTTCTCATTTCATCCTATTTTCAGTGCCCTTTTACAGCATTCAGTAGTGGAACTTAGGAACTTTCTGAAGGCCAGATCAATTGTTTTCTTGGTCTTTTTCACCTTAAGTTTTTACCTTCAGGAAACAAAATCCAATGAAATCAAAATGATCTGAAAGAAAAATCAAAAGTGACTGGGTTTATAGGCCCATTTTCCCACATTACTTCAGATGTTATCTGTTATGTTCATACCACAAATAATCAGGAGGAAAACACTTGGAGGGTCACATAGGTCAATAAACATCTGGCTTATGAAGTGTTGCCCTGCTGCCTGTATTATGTTGATAAAATTACTTCAGTCAGGAGAAAGAAATATAAAGTACAGAATATAAGTGGTAAATTTTCCCATCTTGACATATGGAAGATTTGCATGTGTAATTTACATCAGCATAAATCTCACTTTATCAAAATGAGATTCTATCCAAAAATCTGAAAGGAAAAGAAACCTGGTGTGTGTGTTTCGGTGGTGTATCTCCATCTCCGTGTGGGTATAGGGTCCTCTGAGATGAGACCATTCAAGAGCGCTTTGTACTTCTTCAAGCAAAACAGATGAAGGCACTGTGTTTTTCCTGCTACGGAAACAATTTTAAGCTGCTCTAAATGCGGATCAGCAGCGGAACCCCGCGGCTATATGTATTCTCATAGCCATGCTCTTCCCCAAATTCTTCGTGTTTATCTTTCGAGCTTTTGCAAATATTTGAAATTCCTGGAGAAAGCCATCTTCACCTGCACCCACTAGCAGAACCACTAAAAGAATATTTAATGAGAAGGTACTGTGTTGTCTATGTTATCGGGAACGGCATGCTTAGCTTGCTTTAATTCATGTGGCAGGTATAACTGCCTTTGTGATAAGGCAGTTTTCTTATTTTTACAGTTGTTCTTTGCATGGCTTTTGTGTTCTCTTGTGACGTTACTAAACATTTTGCTTGAATAAAGACTGGGCTGCTCGTTGGATTTTTGGAAACTTTCTGTATGAAAAACCAGAATTGCTTTGGGCTAGATTTTTTTTTCTTTTTTTTTCACGGAAAATTCCTATTGACTTCAAATAAAGGCTTCAGGGGTTAGCTGTCCAAGAAAAATGAATGTGTGATCACAGGAAGAGATTTCTGACACTTTCCTTGGCTAGGGGCATTCATCACATATTTGAATGGAGTACTGCCTAGAATGGATCCATTTTCCTAGAATGGAAAATAGGTATTAGTTTACGAACTCCAGTTATTGTGCAACCAAAGTGCAATAATGCCCTCCAATGTGTTTAGGTGGCAATTTTTTATCCGTAGGAGGGAAAACAAAAATCAGTAGATACGATACAAACAAAAAGGATAGTCCTGTGTTAACTGAAGTGATTTTGTTACAGTCACAAAATTATTCACAAGGCATCTGCCATAGACACATAATTCTTGTGGTTTGCTCCAGGATTTTTTTTTGTACATCACGTGAGTTGGATCATTTTTCAAACACCTTTAATGGTCAACCTGAAATGAATATTTCTAGAGACGTGGTGGTCACACTGTAGGTAATGAAATATCCCCAGCAAGGCATATGGTCTGTGATCATCCCATGCATCCTCCCAAACAGAAAAAAACCCCACTGATCTTTTAGTGTAGATCTTGGGCAGTTAGGCAGTAGATATTTACCATGAGAGGCAATAATATCCTCACGAAGGCATCATCTGGTGTTTGTTAGGTAGGTTAGCTTCCAGTGTAGCCAGTCGCTGTCTGATCTGACCACTTCTCATCCTACATTCCAAATAAGTCACCTCATCCGTACTTATCTGGCCACTTTCTCAGTTTTCACACAGTCAGACGCGCTCATAAAACTGTCCTAAACACCTCTTTCACATCCTTCAACTACTCCAAACAGGTGTGGTGATATATCAGAATTTCATCACTGTTGGCCATGGTGGATTTGCTCTGTGCTTCCTGGAGTACTTTTTTTTTCTGTAGCCGTTCCCTGGAATGCCGCAGGTGTTGCTACGTGCCGGCAGCCAGCAGTGACTCTCTCTATCTGTGGAGGAGAAAGGCCAAACCAGCCTTCTGCTCTCG
Source organism: Phoenicopterus ruber ruber (assembly GCA_009819775.1). Lineage (NCBI taxonomy): Eukaryota > Metazoa > Chordata > Aves > Phoenicopteriformes > Phoenicopteridae > Phoenicopterus > Phoenicopterus ruber. Next base: position 104,781,018 of record CM020216.1, read on the forward strand.
GCTACTTGGAACTGTCAGAAGTGGCGGGAGTCAGGTGGGTCCCTATCTCTGCTCCGCACGAAGGAAGTGTTAGAAAGCTTGGTGTCTTTAAGCTGCCCTTCAGGACGCGTGCATGGCTATGGGTATCGGTTGAATCAGTTGAATTAATATCTCGAAATGGTTCTTAGTGCCATTATTTGCACTCTGCAAGTGACTGGTCTTGGTGATGACTTCCATGTGGTATGTTCGGTAAACCTAAGTTGTCCTCTTCCATATCCCCTGCTTTAACATTAATGTGCACAGCGACAGATACTCAGCTTTACATTTTTTTCTTTTACTTCATGTGTGTTAAAAGCTGTTGTCAGACTTGAAAAGAAGGAAGCTTTGGGGCCCGAGTGGAGAGACAGCCATTTTCTCTCTGTTGGGAGACCTCTGCTGTTCCCGTTTACGGTCGTTGCGGCCATGTTTGCATGTCGTTGCAGATGTAGCAAACCGTGCAAGCCCCAAAGGTGATTCTGTACGCTGTGCCGACTGTCCGCAACACATATATCAACGAGCCCAGCATCGCCGGCCCACTGATGAGCCAGCATTTCTGGAACCAGCTGGAACTAATTTAAGTCTCATTTCTGACCCCTGTGTTACTAAAGAGCTGCGCCTGCCTTAATGCTTTCAAAAAAGTATTTTGTGAAGAATGAATGGCATGGACAGAATTACTGTAGGGCATCCGAAGGCGCGCTGTCATCCTGACTGATGTTATTACACATGATCCACTTCAGACTAATTGTTTACAATTGCTATGAAGATCAGAAGGCCTTGGCTTTATTCCTAAGCTTAGATCTTGCACAATGTGTGAATTTTGTGCTATATAAATTTAAAAATAAAACATTAAAATATATATCACTATTCCAAGTTAAACTCTTAAATCTACCTTTAGGCACTTAAATAAATGGCCAGGTTTTTAGATAATTAGGCACTTGCAGCTCTCATCGAGTTCAATAGAAGAGATGTAGCAAGGAACAGGCAGCAGCTTCAAGATGATAGGAAATATAAGGAAAACAAAAATTTAACCAATATTGTATCAACCTAAGGCATATGCAGAAAGAAGATGTAGAAAATATACTCTTAACATGGATTCTGCTAATTAAGGGGCTCACTGTTCATCTGTCCACTAGTTGGCAGGCATAGTAACGCAATCAGCTACCCTGTGAATGCGTCCCTGGCTGCTGCTGAATCTCTGCTAAGACGTCCTAGCAACCGGGCGCCGGCGCTGCACCGTGCAAATGCATGAGCATTAATAGGATCAATCAAACCTGCAGGGGAGTTTTCCAGTGGCTGGTGCAGAAAGCATTACGCTGGAAGACAGTTAAACACCTGGCAAACTCGGATACCAAGGTTAAGTGTGAAGGTATTTGCAGGACTCTGTGGTATTTTTTTTTTTTTAAATAAAAACCAAAACAACCTAGAAATCACATTCTTGAATGCGTAGCGTAGAGATTTTTCCCTTCCCTTCAAGATCTCATTCCTGAGGATTATGCAACTGTACAAGTGCCTGCAGCAGATGCTCAGAGTATTCTCAGTCTTCTGATGGATTAAATGGGTCACTTCAAATTTAGGGACAATAGGACTTAATTTTTCAGATCAGATTCACAGTGTATTTAGTATTCCTGTTTTGATGGTGGCCAGTCCAAAATGTCAGCAGGGATTGAACTATCTGTAATGCAGAAGTATACGATTTTTTTTTTTGCAGATACTATGTTGTCAGAAAAATGCCATTGCATATCAGTAATTTCAATTGGCTTAAAAGACAAGGTGGATTTTTTTAGTTTTTCATTTTGCTTTCTGCCTTTGCATCCCCCGTATAACAACCCCGTAGCATTTATTTTGGAGCAAACTTGTTGTTCAGTCAGCAAACCAAGAAATGAGTCACTCGGCTCCCATTTCACATAAACCTTTAACTCCATGTATATACAGATTCACAATTTCATTTTCTGTCTTGTGTGCATTACCTGATATATTAACATGCTTTCCTAGTCTTCTCCCACTCTTTCACTTTTCTGTAGCTACTGGAGAGACTTTTGTTGGAGCTTTTTTTGTACTGAAGCAAAACCCTGTCAACAGAGCGCAAAAGCATGTTTAATGGCCTCTAGCTGGCTGCAGATGCCCACATTTCTGAATAGTACTCAACATCAGAAAACTGAACGTACTATTAATTAAAGCTTTCTTTTCAAATGATGCCAAAATAGAATATTTTCTAGAAAGACTGCACTTTTCCTCCAACATGAAGTAAGATGAAAGACATTTACTCTGTGATTTCATTTGCATTCTCTGAAGTGACTCTGTGAAATGTCCTTTGGTAATAAAGAAAGTACTTGTTGCTGGAAACCTAAAACAAAGTATTACTTGTCAGTCTCTATACAGTGTATCTGCAAATGGGAGTCTCGCATGCGAAAAATTAGTGGTGGTGTAAAATAGGACGTGTAAGGTCACACACTTACTTACTGGTTAGAAGATCCTAAAAGGGAAATTTTTTCCAACCACATTAAATCATCCACACCAAATATCTATTTTAAGGTTATTATACAATAATATGTTAAGATTTATATTTGGCATGTGAAAGAGGTGTAGACAGTACTGAATAGAGCTAAAGTGGCTGAATTATTTTTTTTCAGGGTTAAGAAAAACCCTTTTTTGAGTTTTACAATGTAGCACTGAGTTTTACAGTGCTTCATCTTGTAGCCCTGCATCCCTGTAATGCTGCATGAAGATTCTTTTTACATTTTGATTTTCTTTTATACATATATGTATGTGTATTTCAATGAGAAAAGGAAAAGAGTGTTTAAATAAAGTGTAGATGATATTGGTGACATTTATAAGCATTGCTTATCTTCAGAGTGAGCAAGTATACACTTAGGACACAAGTGACATCTGAGTTGTGTGGAAGGTGTGCTTGTCCCAGTTTGCCAAATTGGGAAACAAGCTGGTAAGTGCCTTTCCCCCCATTTCCAGGCCACATCATACCGTGCTTTCATTTCCACAACACAAAGCTGAAAGGAGGATAGGAAATGTGGTCTCAGCCTACACAGAGTTAGGATGTGGCTGCAGCATAAGCTTGGACCCGCCGGCTGGGGAGACCACGCAACATCCATGCAGCGCCAGGGACTCCAGAAGCAGTTCAGGGCAAGAAGAAACACACTGCTGTGTGGAAAACCCCTTCCAACAACTCCCGTGCAGTTCAGAAAAAGGGTAAACACCTCTGTGCAAAACCCCAAAGATACGCTGGCTGGCATTCTGGCAAAGCTTTCTCCAGCCTTAATCTCTATCTGCCTGCTCTTGCCTGCCTGCGTGAGCAGAATACGTAATGAGTCAGTGGGATCTGTGGCTCCTCTCGTACGGTGTTGTGAAGAGTGCTGGGGAACATGTGGATACCTGGTACCCCTCTGTCCTCATGAAGTTACTATGTGTATTAGCATTTCCAGGGTACTAGGGGAATACTATTCTGCCCAATATTCTGTCATACGTCTTCGTTAAATTATTAAGTCCTGTTGTTCTTGCTCGAGGTTATAAACTGTAGGGGAATTCTGCTGCTAATCATTAAAATCCTTAAAACCCCCAAGTATTTCTGGGAGCAGCCTGATTTGTGGAGTTGTGCATCTTCAGGGATCTAACAGGCTCTAAGCTTTTTCCATGGTAGGGTTATTTATAATGGAGCTCTCCCATTTCTACTGTAGATTTTTCAATGCTTAAAAGGTTCATATGTCCATCCTTTGCCTTACTCGAAAAATATTTCCGCAGGGATGATGGTCAGACACTGGTACAGGTTGCCCAGAGAACCTGTGGAATGTCAGTCCACGGAGATTTTGAGAAAGGAGTTTGACCAGGTGATCTCCAGGGGTCTTTTTCCAACCTAAATTACTGCATGTTTCTACATAAACAATGGAGTCTCATTTATACATTCCTTTCTATTTTTGTAGCACTACTATGCTGCACCTATATGCCATTGAGTTGGTGTCGTGGTTTAACCCTAGCCAGCAACTAAGCACCACGTAGCTGCTTGCTCACTCCCCACCACCCCCCACCCCTACCCCCAGAGTGGGATGGGGGAGAGAATCAGAAAAAAAAAAAAGGTAAAACTGTAGGTTGAGATAAAGGCAGTTTAACAGGATACCAAAGGAAGAGAGAATAATAATAATAATGATAAAAGAATATACAAAACAAGTGATGCACAATGCAATTGCTCACCACCTGCTGACCGATGCCCAGCCCGCCCCCAAGCAGTGATCCCCCTCCGGCCAACTCCCCCCAGTTTGTATACTGAGCATGACATTACATGGTATGGAATAGCCCTTTGGCCAGGCTGGGGCAGCTGTCCTGGCTCTGCCCCCTCCCAGCTCCTTGTGCACCTCCAGCCTCCTCGCTGGCAGAGCATGGGAAGCTGAAAAGCCCTTGACTTAGTTTAAGCACTGCTTAGCAACAACTAACACATCAGTGTGTTATCAACATTATCCTCATACTAAATCCAAACCACAGCACTATACCAGCTCCTAGGAAGAAAATGAACTCTCTCCCAGCCAAACCCAGGACAATTGGGTTGAAATTGGCAAAAGGAAATCAAAGTTTATAAGAAGATGATCTACTTCATAATCACATAACCCTTATTTCCTTGTAAAGCTAGACTGCCCATGAAATGAAAGAAAAGCAGTTTTGTCTGAATAACAGGTTCAAAAATTGCCGAGGTACAAAATGTTGTAACTTTTACAGATACATTTTTAAAAGATGTATCACTTTTAATGTCAGGCTTTGAATGAAATTTGGTTTCTATACAGAATTTTAATTACTAGATTAATTAATCTGGCATCTATATTAATATACTAGACTATATTAATTATTAGAGTGACAGAAAAGAAAATTTTCAGGCAAATTCTGCAACACTGAAGTAAATTGTTGAATTAATACCAAGCTAAATGAGAGTAGAATTTATCCCACTGGTTCAAAGAAGTTATTCTGAATGTTACTATACTTGACTATTTCTATACAGATGATGCATAAGCAAATTATATCTTAAGAAATAGACTATATCTATGCAGGGAACAGAGCTGTGCGTAAGAAGCCAGAAAAGAAACCATAGCAGTTTATTTCATCTTTTCACAAATAATTATTTGTGTTATTTTGTAGACACTACAACTGTATTCTGTTACTTTCTATTTTTATCATTTCATTCATGAGATGCCGGACACACAAGATTAGAGAAGACTCTGGGGCACATGAAGGCTTATTCATTTGGTGAACATCACTGATGTCATGAACCACAGGAGTGAAGTCTGAGGAAACTTGGGACATCATAAAATGTGTTCAGCCTGCACAGGACAAAAAGATCTCAGTTGGAACACTGTAAGGGTTATTTGTTTATAAATCTAAAACCCCTGCAAAATTGCATGAGAGTTTAGGTCTTCTAAATTAGTGAGATGATTGGTGATAATGCAGAAAGGGAGAACATACATCTTTAATCTAACTCCAGAAATTAATTTAGCTGTAAAACAACCCTTCTTTTGGAAAGATCTCAGTTCTTTCTAGAATAGAAACAGCAGAACAAACCAGTGTCTGCTAGCGTGGTGAATGTGGATGTTTCACACGGTCTCCATGCTAAATAAAGCAGGAACCAGCCATAAATCACATTTTGGGGAGAGAAGCATTATACACTTTTCTTTACCATTTTCTCCATCCTTGCAAAGGAATTACTAGAAATAAAGTATTTCTGAATCAGCCCCCTAAGATCCTCTTCCATGCTATTCTACAGATCCTAGATTTGTGATTCTGTTGACACTTAATGAAATGTCTCTCTCTCCGGATGAATTAAGCAAAAGCATTCATTGGTTTATAACTTTATACGCACTTTAGAAAAAACCAAAGATTTTGGAATAGTTCTTCAACTGGCGTAAACTGGTTTGCATCCTTTGATTTCTGAATTTATACCTGGTAAAATTGTACATGGATTTGGAGTTATCAAATAGTCCCGTTGGAAACAGCAAGATTACTATAGAAAATAGCACTGTGGTACACTCAGGTGTCAGTATCTGGCCTAAGTATCCAAAGTAGTAGTAAAATCTATAGTTATGACAAAACAAACGTGTCTTCTGGGCCTGAAGCATGGGCCTAGCTTGTCTGTGCTTGCTGCAGCTCCCTATGAATAGAAGTAGATTTGCTTTCTTTCGCAGAAACACGGCTTTGGGAAAAGTTGGTACAGTGGGTGCTTGTGATTGCTTTACCTTGAGCTGTTAATAGCACCCGATCAGATACTTGTCTCCCTGCCAGCAATTGCAAGGTGGATGGTAAGGATGCAGAGAAACTGTCATTTGGCTAATTAAGCACCTTTAACGTTGCTTTTGCGCCACTTCTGGCACAGAGTTGCTGCACTGATGGCCAGGCTCCAAATTGTTCTCAGGCTTCTAGCCCATATGAAGTATACTGCAAACAAATATTTGCATAGCGTCTTTCAGTGTTGCTCAAGGTAACTCAGATTACCGTAAGAAGGAGACTATTGTGGCTCATTTTTACAGAGTTTCTATGCCTGTGCTAGATGACAGCCCTCCCCCTCATTTGCCAGCCTGCACAATTTTCGTGCTCAGATGCCAGACTTGTATACATAATATATAATAATCTGCTTCCACTGAAACAAGCAATATTTGTCCAGCGTTTATGGTGGTAGGTAGGTGTTGGGTTTTATATCTGGCTCTGCCTCTGTGTTTGGGAAAATCAAGTCACCGCTGTACAGCAGGGTGTATTAAGCTCTTAAATATGTCAAAATTTCTGGTGCATTCCCCGATTACCACAAACTGGGGAGGAAGGATGGGAAAGAAAAGAAGTACTCAGTCACAGTTGGCTAAGCTGTTGGGAAAAATGGTAATTTTTTAAATATGAGAGATTCATTGGCATGAGACTATGGCTGAAGGACATGTCCTTCAAAAGGATTCCTTGCTACGCCAAAATTGCCAGGAAACTTGCTCCTTGGTCACTATGCAACACACCACCACGACGTCCTTCAGCTCCGGGTGCAGCTGGTTAGAGAGTCACTGACAGGCTGCGTATGACAGATGAAGTCCCAGAGTGGACGTGTGGGAGGCAAGAGGCTAGTGAGTGAGTCTCGTACCCAAAGCGTAAGTCTTCCTATTTCCAAAGGCCAAACGGTAGTGTTGTGTCGAAATTCCCTTGAATAATTGTAGAGGTTCCACCCATACGGATGAGGAATGCAACTCTGTCTTCTGTCTCTAGCCAGAGAGGGAGTTTTATAGCTCTGTGAAAATCCCTGTTGTTGTAGCTAAGCTGACTGCCTGCAGTTGCTTTGGGTGGTTAGGAAAAAACGTCGGCAACTCTACTTTGTACTGGACAGATTAGGCTACCCCAAGTCTTATCTTCTGTAAAAAGTAAATAGTAACATTCCCATTTCTTCACAGCAAGTTTAAAATCTATAGGAACAATAATAAAAATTAGTACTTTGGGGTTTGTGTAATGCCTAGCTGGCCCATGACTAAGGCACTCTATGACGACACAAACCATTATGGTAATCCTGTTTTCTTCTTTACTTAAGGATTCACACTCATAGATATTATGACTCACCAAAATATATGATGGGTAATAAAGGAAACGTGTTGCCTGCCAGCTTTAGGATAAATTCACTAGCAAATAAACATGCTATAAGAAAACATGTAATCTGCAAAGGAAAATTCTTCTCCAATTATTTCCCTCCGTGCTTGAAAACCTTATCTTTGATCTACTGCTCTTCCCTGGATCAAAAAACCCCCACAAAACAAACCAAAAACCAATGTCACAGAACAAAGAACCTATTAGTTAAAGAAGTTGAAAATGGAAGTCTAAAGTAGGTCAACTTTAACCAACTGACTCAACTTCTAAGGTCAGGGAAAGCTTCACTCATACTTTTTGTTCCTTTGCTAGGGAAATTATTACACAGTAATGTCTTGGGGCCGTGCGTTTGCTGGTGCTGCCAAGACAAGTCATTTCTGTGTGCGCTGTGAGCAGCATTCCTTCTCTATCATATGACTACGAGATGGACATAATGCGTCGTAGTTAACAGCACTGACTCACCCTGTAGTTTACGCCAACACTTAATGTCATTCATGCTTAATAAAACTGTAGGGTTCTGCTTTTCCACCCACTTTTTGTTATTTGTCTTGAAACCTGCCACAGCACAAGAAAAGTTATGGCAGCTTGATATAAAATGCTTATTTTATATTCTCCATTCAAATTTTTTTGATGCATTGACAGTATACGTGAGGAAAAGTTCTCTGAACAGCCTCGTGTAGATGGTCAACAGGTAGCTGAATGACTATGGCATGCTTTTCAGAGAAGTAAGTATCACCTGATACTCTGACTATCTAGTCTTTTGGTTCGATGCAAAGTTCATTTGGAAATCACAGATTCGTGCAAGCCAAAATCCCCCACAAAAATCCTCCAACTCAGATCAGCAAACTGACCCACTTCTGATCTCCTCAGCTTAGACCCACCTCTAAATTTTATCCACTAGCTGCCATGCTCCCTTTGAGTGACTGATGTGAAGAGAATCTGTTAAATATTGCAGGTGCAAACCTTATTAAAAAAATATTAAATCAAACGTGTTTTCCTGCGACGTTGTAAGCCCAAACACAACAGCAGCAGTGTGGTACCTAATGAGAAACTCAAGGTTGATGTACCTCAGTCCCAGCTCCAAGATGTGCTGGAAGAAGGCAAATGCCACCTCTTAATGCCACGTTATGCCTTGCCCTACACACGTGTCCAGAAGGATTTCACTCAGTTGCCATTTTGAGCAACGAGTGGCTGGAATTCCAGCTCTCTCCCTTCTAAGTAAAAGCCACGAGGAAACCAAATGGGCCTGAGGATGGTGCGGCTCACAGAATAGTGAGGTTGGGGGGCTGTGATGGCTTTCTTCGTGCTGGGCTGCCAACACACCTGAACGTCACCGGGATCCCCAGCGGTAAAACCCTGAAAATGATTGCAGAATGTGCAGTTCTCCTGAACTGGGCTACTCATGTGAGAATATAATATCTAGTGAAATTAGAGGTGGTGTTCTGCATTTGGGCTTTGTTGCAGAAAAAGCGAGTGGAGTCAAAAAAATGGGGTTTGCTCCTGTGTTCAGTTCCCGAAGTCTCCTGTCCCAGCAAGGGTATTGGAAATACCTGAAATGTGGTGCTCTCTGCTTTCTCCCAAATGGAACAAAATTATCATTCAGGAATATCTGTAGCAGTTCCAGGAATAAATCGTCTCTCTTATTGATTTAGCAATACCAAGGCAGTAGAAAATTCTCAGTTATATATAGAGGGAATTGTCCCAGTTTTCATTGTAGCAACGGAACAACTGGAATAGGCAGTTCCAGTAAAGTGTTATTCTACTAAAAACACTTTAATTGTACTTTAACTGTATCTGTGTTCCTTCTCCTTTTTTCCAGCAAAAAAAGTCACATTTTTCAGTAACATGGTTATTCCAGTAAAATTAGTAAATTGGCATCTCTGCGTAGTATCAGTGTGATTAGCAGCTACCGTACTCAAAGGCATGACCTTCTCCTTGCACAGGGAGCTTTTTAGGGACAGTATGGAGTGTGAACACAGATGTGACAGTGAGCAGGTGAGTCACACAGTTGTGGTTGGTTTGACCTCAATAATACTCTTTTTCTTATTTTTCAATTAAAAAACTGAAAAACTTTAAACAACTAAGGGTTTTTCATTGCTGGCTTTTAAGATATAGAGAGGATTCTGCCAGTATATATGATTGTTACAGAATATTCCCACAAGAAACAGGACAATGTTGCTCTAAAGCCTTCTATGTTTAATATATTTGTTTTGAGCTCTCCTGTGAAATCTATCAGAAGAAAAAGAAGAGACAGCAAGCATGTAATATATAGTTTGATCAAACTCAGTGAAAAATGGTATCTGCTCTCTGTGGATAGAAGCACATTTTCAGGTAAAAGAAACCTGTCTTCTGCTTTTTGTTTGATGCAGAGAGAAGGAGTGCTGTTCTGATTAGGATAAAGTACTAGAAATCAGGAAAGATACTCTTCATGGCTCTGATGGGCACTTCTCTGCCTGAATAGGTCACTAAACCTTTATGTGCTTCGGTTTCATTATTTGTAAACAAATTCTTATTTATTTCAGAAGGATATACTGAGACTAAATAAACTAGTTTTTGAAAAAGCCTGTTTAGATCCCCAGTAAAAATATTGTAAATATAGGACACATTGTTCAGAAAAATAAGTTCAAATAAAAAGAAAGGAGGAAAAGTTTTTAAAGGGAGCTTTTAAATCTTTGTGGGCTCTTTCTGCTTGTTCCTGGCTTAATTTTAACAGTGAAGTCTGGTAATAAAAACCAAAGCAAAGTGTTGCAGTAGGAAGGAATGACACACGCTGTTTCCTCCCCCCCCCCCTTACAGTTGGCATTGCTAGACAGGTACCTTGGGGTTTCGGGACAGAAATTATCCAGAACTCCCAATGTTGTGCCAGGACCATACTTGGCACTTGCCGTTCAGCTGTCCCCATGGAATAGGACCCTCTTCCAACGCCGTTTGAAGACCCACAGTCAACAACAGGGTGTGCAGTCCATGTTTGGATCAGGTCCTGTTGTTGCTCGTTGCTAACAAGGACGGAGGGGAGAGCAGAAAGGAGAAGTCCTAGAGCTGTTTCACACGGAGTCAGATGCCTCGAGCAGTGAGTGCTCTTGTACGCCTGAGACACAAACTGTCTTGGAGAGATTTGGGGCCCACGGTTTCGATTCAGATGGCCTACAGCGTAGGTTGTTCGGCTTCCCCTGACTAAATGGTATCTGAGCTAAATCGTTTAGTTCTTTGCCTTAGGCTTCATGTCCTGACTACTACCGTGAGTGCATTTAAAGGATCCCCATCCCCTTCCCAGCTATCACATAGGGCAGCAGACATACACATCTGCTGTATACACACATCCGGATCTATTTTCAGGTCTCCCATTTCAAGCCTTTCTTTTTATTCAGACTTCTTCACTCCATGTGAGTCATCCGTGTTGCATTCAGCTCGTTACCCTCAGGGCCAAATGAGAGGTGGCACCAGGCATACAGAAGAAAGAAAACTGTGCAAAGAAGTCGCCACACTGGAACGAAGCACTTGAAATCAAATGGTTGAATTATGTCCCCGTGGGCTGATGCTCTAGATACATTCGCAGAAGAGAAAAGATAAAACCTTGTCCTACCTCAACCTTGTTGGGACCAGACTAGGATTACTCAGGTGAGTAACTACTTACCCATGTGAGCAAAAGCATCACATCTCGCTGAAATACTAAAATACACAGTTCCCATTTGCCACTGCAGGATTAGCAGAATATAGAACTGCAATATAAGCAACATCAGTGTATTCACAGATAATTTGAGCCAGTTGATGCTACTGAATATCTGCTATGTATTTATAAGCTGTCTAAAATGATAGATATCGCTATTTGCATTATTCAGTATATCTGCATACCTAAAATTATATAGATGCATACAGTGTTGTTCCACTGCAAAGTGGGAAGGAGCAGTCCGTAATTCCCTCTAGGATCTGCTCAGCTATTAATAGGTTTTGGTAACATATTCTGCATAACAGAGGCCAAAGTACCTCATCGAATAATTTGCACACCAAGCACCTAATGTCTGTTTGAGTTGGCACGGGTTTTCAAGGAAGTCGCAGTCCTGACTTTAGCCCTCCCTATACAAGTCATTTTAGCAATTAATTAACCTCAGCAGTCATAATTTGCGCTGTGTTTCCAGTAGCATTTGTTTAACGTCTGTTTACATGCACTGGAGCTCATGTCCTTTGGTTTGCTGTTTACTTGGGCTTTTTTTCCTCAAGTAGAAACTACCTTCAACCAAAACACCCTTTACAGCACAGGGGCTGTTAAACTGCGTGCAATTCACCTCACAACCTTCTTCACGGCATTTGCTACAAAAGCATGAAGAGTTGCGCGTTGCTTTCTCTGGGCGAACCGAAGGGAAAGCAGACAGAGCTGGGGGGTGCAGGGCTGCCCTCAGCTGAAGCAACGGGGACCTGCTGCCAGGAAAGACCCTGGAGATGCCGCTCACCAAACACCCGGGGCTTCCTCTGGCCCAGACACGCAAGTTTTGCACCAAAAACCAAGACAGAAGGGTCTGAGGCATGCGTATACCTCACCACAGTACGGGGTCCATACCTTGTCAAGAGGCGTACCTGGGCCTGGGTGGTCAGAAACACTGCAGCAGTTTAGATGTACTCTTGGCTACTCAAATACATTTTTGGGGGAAAAAGATATTGCCCTGCATTCTACTGGCTTCACTCAGTGAGTGCTCAGGAGAGCGCAAGCGGCCATACGACGTCTTCCTCCACAAGTCACGCAGTAGGCCTAGGAGTTATTTTTTTCCTTTGGCCAAGTACGAACAAAAGTGTGGAAACGATCACTTTTCATATATTCTTAATGTTGCTAAATACCTTCTCACCTACTATGTATGTACTCTGTTTATATATAAATAGAATAGTTGTGATGGCAGTGTAGAACCCAAGGTTTATTTGAGGGCAAGGTTTAGGGAAGCAGGCCTCTTTTTCCTCTGGGTAAGGAGGAGCGCTGTAACAGTCAAAAATTACCAGAGATAGAGCACCGTATCTCATTTACCTAGAGCCTAATTCTGTCTGTACTTTTAAAGTCTAGAACATAAAGCACACTATATTGTGGGCAAATTCCATCGCTTGTCTATCATATGTTTCCTACATTTTGTGTAGCTCAAACGTAGTTTTCAAAGGAAAAAATGTCTTATAAAAAATGCCTTTCTATATCTCTAGGTGAGTTGTGTGGAATTCTTTAAGCTAAATTGCCCTCTAGATAATTTTGACAATGGGAAAGTGTATACCTGCCCTATTTACAGAAGTTGGGTCTGTGATTAGAGAACAAAAAAGTGCAGTATAATTAGAGAGGTATTAAACCACACTATGCAATAGATGAAGAGTTCTGACAATAAGGTAGAGGTATCCCTAGCCCTGTTTTTATTCGCTGACAGATATTCTGTAGGTGTGGAAATTGGATATACATATCAGAAAACTATTAGCCAAATCTTGGTGTCAGTTGTACCATTGCAATTTCATGGTTCGAAGACTTTGGTTGGGTTGCTTGTAAGTGTTTCTCCTCAACTTATTCTGCACTATACTCCTCTGGACAGTATTAATGATCCGTTTTCAAGTCAAGTGAAATATTCCTCAGCTCACAAGACTTTTTCCTTCTCGAGAAAAGAATTTAATAATGAAGAAAAAACATAATCTTCTGAGGTTTGGTTTGTTGGTTATCTTTCTTAGTCTGGAAAAGCCAATTAAATAAAAAAAAGAACTGTGGGAACTTAAGGATGTTATACAAAAATAATTTAGCACTTTATTGCATATTTAGAGTTGTAAATAACCACTGATGAGTCATCCATGTGTTGGTATTGTGGCAAATTTGATTTAATCTTTCTGAAGCTATCCTTGATAAGAAGACATCTGCTTCTCTTCACCACTCTGACATTCTGTCTTGAATATATCCATTCATGGTAGACATTTACAGTTTCATATCACTATAATAGTCACTGGGAATTCAAAGGAATGTCCTTGCTTGTCCAAAAGACAGGATTTAGTAAAGAGCTACAAGATGAATCAGAATTAACCACTCAGAATTAGCCCTTTGACTTCAGTGGGCTGAATTTGAAGAAAAGGGTATACAGATCGATCTTTATTAACTCCTTTCTATTTATGGCTATATCAAAACCTCCCAATTTTTAAACCATGTAGAAATAAAAGCAGAGGACTCCATATAAATTTTGAACAAAGAGAGGCAGATGTAGAGAGGGAAAATGAGCCTAAGTATGGTAAAAGAGCAACAACCCTCAGAAAGGTGTACATTAAGGAGGGTATCTCCTCCCTCATCAGGAAGGTGACATCTCCGGAGAAAACACAGGTCTAGGAGATAAGGAGCCTTAAGAAAGAGAGCTAGCTTAGCATTAGCAGCAAAATAAGTTGTCAAAAGATTTACTGGAATTTACAGGAATCTGCATTTACCCCAAATAATTAAAATGGATGAGGTAGATCTTTAAAAAACAGATTGGAAGAAGAGGCCTTGTAGGATAAGAAGATAACTATCACAGCATTACATGAAACGTTCAGGACATTTAGTTACTAGTCTTTTTACTGAACTGAGATAGAAAAAGGACTCTTCTCATTACCCTGATTTTGTTATCATCTTACTCGTAGAATAACTTGAAGAATAACTCAATAACTTGAATGGCTTGCCCTTGAATGATACAGTTTGGTATATAGTGAACTTAAAAAGATAACATTTCTTCTATTTAAAAATTAATACGTGATCCATTGGTGGTCCTCCACTCTATGCCTTCTTATACCTAGTAAGAAGTAGCCATGATTCCCTATCGCTATTTTTCCAATGGCAAAACCCTGGTATAGGAAATCAGTACCAACGTTAAAAAGAAGATTGCACCATCAGTACGACTCTAAGCAGCAGCAACATCTTTCACTGCTTTTTACTTTTGCAGCATCCAAATCTCCACTTGAAACCAACTGAAAGGACTTTAAGAAAGGAGATATAAAATAAAAAAATCTCATCCTGACCAAAAATATCATTAAATGGCATTTTGGGCTCAAGCTGAGGGGAGACCATTTCCTTTGCTGTAAATGAAAGCAGCTAGAGTCCAGTCTTGCTTCCACTGAAGTCACAGACTTCATCATATGAAACAGGGAGAGAGAAATTCACTTTGTTTAATTTGTTATCATTTCAGTTCTTTATGTTTCTGTTTCCTTAGAGACTTGTGTGCTTGTAGATAGGCATACATTTTCTGATAAACACCTCATTGTGCTTTCTTTGCTTTTACAGGTTGAGGTTTAAAAAGCGTTCATGTGTTCCTTCATCTTTTGTTTGCTCATATGTGCTAATAGACACAGTAGGGTTGCTGCAATATCATATGCAGGATAAAACCAATAAAACTCTGACTTGGGATGTTCCTCGCGAGTTACCTTGCCTAAATAAATTTATTGACTATGATTATAACAGATCAAAACAATGACATTGCTAAACAAAATAAACTGTGTACACTCAACCTCTGGCCAAATATTGATCTTGTTGTCACAAGTATTATTGCACTGCGTTCTTTTCCTCCATTTCCATATCCATGACAATTCATATCCAACAGGCTTTGCCAAACAAACGTGGTATCTCTACTACTTCTTATGTGCTATGGTAAGATAACAAGGTTGATATCCTTGGTCTGGTAGGTCGTGTTGAAAACCTGCGAGATTATCTTTCTAGTGTGTCTGTATGAACCTATTATCAGCTCATCTCAAAATCTTCAATGAATTTAACCTCACAGAACCTCTGCGAAATAGGAGATGGCTATACTTACCCTTTTACATATTTGGGAAGTGAGCATCACAAAGAATAAGACCAAAATTATTAAAGCTATTAAAATGTTCCTGCGCTGAAGAGCACATCAGACATCACTGGTTTAGATGCCTAACTCTTCCTGCAGTCACAGACCCCAGTAACTACAGCACCCGTCCCATTCAAAGCAGAGGCTGGGCTGCCAGCAAACCCAGGAATGATTCGTAGTCGCCAAACTATTGAATCTCAAGTCCATCCTTCTATGTCTGGTTTTGACTGGAAAATATAGACCCGAGGAGTCTGTTCAGTCAAAACTTTTCCAAAGAAAAAAATGTTGCCATCCTTCTGGGAAATGTTTTGGATCTGATGAATCTGATTCTTTTTTAATCGTTGCAACTAGTTTTGTCTAATAATTCCCAATGAGCTCTTACTCTACAGCATGTCAGCTACGTTATTGCAGGATAGCAGGAACTGGCACCTGCTCAGAAAGCTGAATTGTTCTGAAGCAGATCTTTCTTCAGGTCTGTTTTTTCTTTAACGAACCTCAGAAGATGATATGGTGAAAGTTCACTCCGGCGTCATGTTTACATTCAGTAGCAACCTCAGACTAAAGTGATTGTTAAAAAGGGTGCACAATAGGAAAATAAATCAGCATTGATGTCAGTTTGTTTTATTTCAATAATGGTCACCATGGAAACAAAGTCACTGACCTATTTCTTTTCATACATACAAGTAAACACGAGGGTTTCCAATTTTCATACATAACCATTTTTTGTACCAACAATTTACCTTACAGAATTTCCATAATGTACTATCTTACTGGAACTTACATTTTTTCCCTAAAGGGCTGGTTTTATTTTTTTTTTCCAATTTCCTTCACCGGGGAGACAATGAAAGCTCAGTACTGTCATTATAATACCAGACCACTTCTATTTTTACTACACCTACCCGTGCGCATAGGTGCAGTGACGGTAAACCAGCAATCTAATAGCAGTATGATCAGATGTGCTTCAACAGCCACTCCTGACTCATCAGATTAACTTCAGATTACTTCATTCTGCATCTTTTTAAAATATTGGTCAGTGCTACTACGCAAGAAGAACACCTTCCTAATGACAAGCTAGCTGCCATTGAGTGGACACCTTCTGCTTCCAGCGGAGGAGGCCTTTTCTCTTACCTCCCCAACATGGCACTCTTGAAACAATTTATTACCACCGACCTGGCTTGTGTCATACTGTTCAGAGCCTATGGATACGTTCTTTGCTTGTTGTATTTCTGTTGTTCACATATTGATTCATATGCACTTAGATAAGCTGTCTGTGTCATGAACCCACAGATAGTTTTAACCAGCTGACACCCAAAGTGAGTGTGAACACATAAGTACAACACGTGCATACTCTCACAAAGAAGAAGATAACGGAGTTTGCAAGAAATACCGCAAAAACGTCAGGTCGGAGTGCCATTTTTCCCTTTAATATTGAGCACACAATAACGCCCTCTCTCTAACCCTCTTAAACATTGACTATGTATGTTGTGTGCGTGCAATGTACTGTGGCCTCAAGGATAACCACCCACATGTGTGGGAAGAGGAACAAATCATGTATGGAAATGTTGAAAGGTAAAAGAATACAATATTTGCTATATTATGGCCGCTGAGACTATGCCCTGTGCTTGTTTCATCTCACTAACAGTTAAATAATCTAGCACATTAGCTGCACATTCTGGGCCAAATGCACTGCTAGAGTAACTCTAGTGATGTAATATACATATTTTCCTCTCCTTTAAGCAGTGTAAATCCATATAATACCATTGAATTTGATGGCATTACTCCAAGACTAAATAGATATAACTATGAACAGAATTATCTGACTGAACCAAGCTGTTCAGAAAGAAATCAAAGACATGCCAGAGAGAAAGTGCCTTTTATTTTATTGCTCTGTGACAAGCCTGACTGCTCCATCTTTCACAGGCATTTTAGATTTAAGCTAAAGGCTTATGAAAATTGTTGTTTTAAGACAAGTAACTTACCTACATCACTGTTCATAGGAGTCAATATATGCATTTTAACTGATCCGGGAATTGAGTGTTGTCTATGTCACTTCATACAGAGGTTTGTGGGATGTTTTTGTTTCAGAAAGGATTATACCTAAACTTTGGCTGCTATTATTATTTCTGCAATCTACTAGACAAATGTGGTTACAATTTCCTAACTCCCATTGCCCAAATTTACTTAAACTGCTTCATAAACAGAATTTAAACATGCTTTAGCTAGTGCTTGTGATAGATTAAACTTTTCCTCTAATACACTTCCAAAACCTCTGTTCCAGCTGAGGGCACTGACCTTCCAAATAAATAAAACATGTTTTGTTTCCGTGCTCTGTATCTATCGCAATGGCCTGTAATCTTTCAAACTTTCCTTCCCCCTCCTTCTCTCTCTTGGGTTCTGCTGCTGTTTCCCATCACTGATGATACCGATACGCCAGCTTCCTTATTGGGTAACGCTGGGCAAGTTTAACCGCTGCCGTCCACTGAAGGAAGATCTCGGTAATGACGTCCGCCAGTTTTTACAACAGCAGCCTGGGGAGCCTGAACTCAGCAGTCAACAGCTCGCGGGATTAAACAGGAAGAGGAAAAATAATAATAATGAAAAAAACCACCACCAACTGCTTCAGTCTTAATACACTCCGATGATTTCTGTTCTCTCGAATCACTGGGATATAAAGCGAGGCCTTTCTCCTCATTTTCTACCTTTTAATATTTCAGTGTTCAGTCCAGAGCTGCTGTCACTGTGATCTTATTTTTCAACTTTAAAACATTTTTTTTAAGGTTATTTGGTATTTGTATCTTTCAATTGGTCAGGCATACGGTATGGGAGAATTGGTGTGGGGACATAAATGGTGGTGACTCTTCGGTGCCAAGCAGAGCTCGCCTGTCATGTGTTGGCCGCGTAGCGTCCCTGCATAGACTAAAATTCCGTTGAGAATACAGACTGTAAAAACAGTGCCGTTTTACTTCATATCATCAGTTCTTAATATATTTAGGGTTACCTTTGTTTGTTTCAACAACAAAAATTAATACATACTACATTAGGATTGCATAGTCCGCTACTAGTCCCAGATTGATGGGGCCAGTGGTGATGATCGTTGTGTAATAAGTTTTCTGAAGTAAAACCACCCTAAAGAGTGCATTGTGTTCCGGCGACTGCATGGGGAACCCGGAGTATTCTACATCCCGCCTCAGAGCAAAGAGATTAGCCAAATTTTAACTGTAGGAGTTAGTTTGCTTCAGAAAGAGTTTTTCTTTCTTTGTCAAGTGGAGTTTGCAAATGGGAAGTTAAAGTAAACTAAATTAAAACAGGATAAAATAAAATAGCCTTTCTTTAATCACTATTCTAAATTTGATGCATCTACCACCCACATAAACACAGAATCTTCATTTTAAAGATTTAGAATTCTAAATATAGGCATTGTTGAGAGAAGCGATTTCAGAGAGAGTGAAAGAAAAGTCCAGGTCAGAGACGGGCTATGCATAGCAATAATATCTCTTTAGAAATATACTCTCCCTCTGGTTTTGGCCACCCTCCAGAATTCTACTTCTGAGACATCCCAAACAATGGAGACGTTATAACGAGAACCCGTGGAACAGTGTCCTGCATCGCACTGATGGTTTATAAAAAGAGTGGTTTGTCTCAGCTAACCGTTCCACGTATATAAAATTAATGGTCTCAAAAGACAAGTAAATGCTTACTGCACATAGCAAACACATTGCAGAAATCCACTTAGATGGTACTAACTTTCCATTAATTTTCACTGCACCTTGCCAGAATAAGCAGGCAGCCAGCGGGGTACTCCCGTGTGTAAGCCCAGACCTTGAAAATGTCAATTCCTAAAGGCAGATTCCTCACACCATACTTAAGGTGCTTAAATGAAAATGATCAGATTTTCAAAACTGTGAGAGACACACAGTTGCCATGGTCATCGAGGAGACCTGCAGCTTCTAGGCAAGCCAGGTGCCTCCTCTTTGGGCACCTAACTATGGTGCAGCTCTGGCTGCTCATACTTAAAAATCTTGGTGTAAATTGGGATCTACAGGATTTTTTGACTTGATTAGTGATTTTTCTATTAAAATTAATTCTACTCTATTAAAATCTGGAGATGATGCATTCCCAAATTTAGAGAGTTTTCTGTTCATGCAAAGACTTCTTACCCTCTTGCTCCCTGAAAATCTAAGCTATGCTAGTGTGAGTACTTTATACCTCCATACCTGCAAGTCTGCCAAAGGGATTTCACTGAGCCGGGGGTTAAGCGGTAGAAGCTTGTGTTGGTGGTTGAGGGGTGACACGGGGGGTTGAGCAGCCCCAGCTGAGCTGCGGGGGACGCGGGTCCCTGGCTCTAGATGGTGATGTGGTGAAGTTCTGCCTCTGCTTCCCGGGGCAGTGACTTTCCCGAAGGCTGTGAAATAAATATATTTTATTTGTGGTTTGGAGCTTTAGAATGTATTTAATTAATCAATCAGGTGGACGTAAATTAAAGAGCATGGTCTATTAAAACCTCTGTGTAGGTGGATGGTGATCCACCCTAAGGAAAAGCCTGCTTCCTTTTAGCAAGGGATCTCCGGCACCCTGCCCGCAATGAACCTCCTCCCGCCTTCTCCCACCTTTTCCCTCGCCCCCTGCGCAGGTGAGGGCAGCCCAAATGGCAGCCGGAGGCACTCGGCAGATCTCAGGAGGACAAACTACAAAGGGAAATTCCTACGAAGTTGGGAATTTGGTGGCAAGAACTGGAGTATCCTGGCCCTTCAGGGAGTTAAGAGATGACCTCTGCTGAAGCTCAGCTGCTCGTCAATGTGGCTGCCTGACACAGTCATCTCTTGTTCCTGAGGCATTGCTGGTGTCTCTTTTCTAGTCTTTTCAGTTCAAACTGAAGACCATGTTTCATGAGCGTTTGCTTTCCGTAGCAGAGGATATGTAGACAAGGGTGCATGTGCATTACTAAATCAACCAAAAGAAGTTACACTCCTGTGACGGTGGATTACAGAATGAGAGTGGCCTCTCATTCTACCAGCAATTTACACATAACTTGCATCAAACCCAATCTCCCACTGAAACTTGGTGTCTCTCAGGAAGTTGCTAGGATGAACAATGACATTAGTTTATAACTTACATCATGCTAAATTTTGTTTGGAGACTGTTTACTTACTTTTTGATGCCATTATATAAAGCTGCTGGTATTGTCAGATGATACTTTATGCAAAAAAAGGTCCCATTCCAATTCTTGTCCAAATCTCTCGGGTCTCTGGAAGAAATAGAAAGCGATAAAAAAAATTAAGATGATGATTAAATCTAGTGTTTACCAGATAAAAGCAAATTGAACGTGCATAGTGTGCCATCCCTAATTATTTAAAAGTAGATATTGTTCTACCTTTATGAAAATAAAGTTATTTTTATGATTTTTGCAGATATGTTTAATAGACATAACCCAGAAAACCATTTTATCTATGAATCCGTGCTTACGCACATTATTTCAAGGACCTGTCCACATGAAAGAACTGGCTTGTTTTAAGAGCCAGTTCAAAGACAAAGGATTCATCCATCTCTACATCTGTTAATTAAAAATGCAAAAATATATTTATTTGTATCCATGGATTTTATTCCCTGTAGCGTCTTCTTGACAGGGGAAAGCTTAATGGTGTGTTAGTAGCAAATAAAAAGCCTAAGGCTGATGTGGAGATGAGTCTGTGGTTTGACACATGCACGTTGCAGTTTATGAGTTAAGAGAAACGTATTTTCTCTTGTATGCTGAAGAATCATATGATGTTTTATGAAAGAAATCTCTGATGTTTTTCTTCTGCCTCTTGCAGTTGTCCTGAAGGACAAAACAGATGCATCAGAGCAACGCTGTGGGCTGCATTTCAGCACTCGTACCTTTGCATTAAAACATTGCATCAGTGTATGGTAAGTTCCACCACTACTTTGTAACTGATTAATATCATGTATTGATGAATCTTATCTTGTTATACTATTTGGCATACATCCAAATCCTCTGATACACAAAATAAATGATGACATTTTCAAAGTAATTTGAGTTTTGCTGGTGTAAAATGTGGAAAGTTCAACAAATTTAGAAATGAAGGGTAGTCCTAGCTATGCAGACCTTATTCTGGTGGTTGTATAATATCCTCCAAGAAGAGGAAAATATAATTTACAGGGGCTTTCCATACAAGGGGCTTGCAGTTTCTAGAGTTCCCAGGAGATGGCATACATCTTTTGGAAAAAAATGTCTGCGGACTTCCTAACGGAGCAGTGAGGTGTAGGAGGAAATACTTCAATGCACCATTCAGTCCTGCGATTTCCACTTGAAAAATTGAAAGTCAGTTGGCAAACCCCTTGGGATTTAGGAGAGATGGAATGGGGATTGCCATCCACAGAGGAGAGTTTGTATGAATAGCTCAGCAGGAGGGGGGCGAAGAATCCCCACCCAGCAACCGCATTTTCTTTGTGGCATAATATATGTAAGACTATAATACAATGCCCTCCTACTTTCATCTTTCTATATTGCCACTCATCAGCATTACAAAGAATGTAGCTATTAAAAGAACTGCCTCTTGGCACCCAAAAGCCATAGCACTGTATTTTCTACAACAAAAAACCTCGAGCCTCTATTATTTGTTTTGCTACATTTGCAGCAGTCTCCCCATTAAGCTTGCTTCTCACAGCTCCCTGATCTCATTCCCTGTTGGATCTAGATCAGACACACAAGAGGTCAGGCTGACTTTCAAACCTTCTTGCGGGCTGGCAGGCATAGAAAAGTGTAACAGTAATAAGGATTAAAAAGTTCTCAGATGGGCCTACCAATGTGGAAAGCCCCTCCCTTCCCCAGACTTGCCACCCTCCCAAACCCTTGGCGTAAACACCGGAGCCAGATTTATTGAGAGAGCTTCTATTAACCCCTAGTTATTCAGGCCAGCGCTTGCAAGCACGGGGGCCTGTCCTGGGGCTCCTGCAAACCCGCTCTTAAGCACTTCAGCGAGGTTTTCAAAGGTCCTGTGACTCCTGCTAATGGAGGAGAATTGCCAACAATTTCTTGTGGTAATCCCAAGTCTTGGAAGGGCAATCCGAGGCAGTGAAGGGCCATCGGACGTTGTTCTCGTTACTGGCACACCGCTGTGTAGGTGTTTGTGGTAAATGGGAACTGGTATGTCCTGACGTGTGACACGCTGCCTGCGTGTTCAAAGTTACATGAAAGAAAAAAAAAAAAAAAGATTAAAAAGCCCTTGCTGAAAGGGAAGAAATGTGACCAGCAGCAATGGCTACAAGAACCACCAAAACCTAATCTGTCAGCAGTCACCTCCCTACCGGCCGACAGCCAGGACTAAGGTAGCTGCGGCGGAGAAAGCAGTGCGTTGTGTCAGTCGCTGAAGGAAGCTGCAGCCAGGAGGAAAACCAGAAATATTTAAGAATTGGTTGCCCAGCTACTGCAGCAGCCAACATCTTCACCACAAATCGCGGTCGAGGGATTAGCTTGATTGCAAGCAGAGTCAGGTCTAAATTTCATCGCAGGGGATGTGTGAGGTTCCACACCGGCGTGTTTCAGAGCAACATGCTGGGCATGGGACTCCTGATTCATCACGTCCAGACCGTTAGGTTGCAGGCAACCTAGGCACTGACTTGTGGGAGTATAGGGAGGGGGGTGCAAGTTAAAGAGGGCTATAGCCCTCACCAGTCGGTGCCAGGGATTGCACGTGCTCTTTGCTATGTGGTGTGTTACGTGGTTGCACCTCCCCATTCCTCCCATGAGCACCAGAGCTGGAGCCAGTCCCACAGCCAGTGTATAAAAGCCCCTAAAGAGGATGCTTAGCTCCAGCTCTCCCTGGTTTGTTACTGCTGCCATTTATGGGGACCAACTTTTAGCTAAGGCCTTGCTGTTCCAAACAAGGCTCACTTGTGTCACCGCCTGGATTGCCCGCCTCTTCCAGGTCTTCCTTCGGCTGCGAGCAGTGACTCTGGAGCCTGAATTTAAATGCACTAAGACTGCAACAGGCAACCCGTCTTAATTCCCTGAGGCAGCGAACCCCGTAACTGGAGCCCCCAGTGCCCGTGGCAGTGTGCTGTTGGGACGTCCATTTTGCATACCTAACTTGCCGGGAGAACGGCCCTTACTGTGCATCGTGGTCTCCCACCAGGTGGGTGCTCTGATAATCATAGGTGTGCTCGGGTGCCTGGCCACCCATCGTCGCAGATAACGTGGCCCCTCAAAACCACACTGGGGAACCTTAAAGCGAGTTGACAGCAGGCTGCTCTCAGCCTGCCTTTCCCCACTGTGTTCAACACAACAGAGGTGGGGCCGGATTCAGACTTCGGGGGTCACAAAGGATTGAGATGAGCCTATGCCAGCTCTGCTAAAGTAAAAGTAAGTGAAACAGCTGGTAGCAGGTCAGTGGTGTATTTCTGAAGTTCCTGGGGGATGTTTGAAATGCACTTATCTTGACGTTAGCTGATAGTTTTAAAAGAGCTCCCTGGATTTGCAGTAGTCAGCTGTTTGCTTATTCTACCAAATAAATATAAGACACTGCTCTTCAAGAAATGAAAGGTTAAATTTGGATGCCATCCACAGGAAATGGGAGCGTAAGGGTGAGCCTGTATTTTGAAATACGGATGTTACAAGTCCCATTCTAGCTTGCAAAACAAACCCCAAGCCCATACGACATCACTTTAATGATTTATAAGCACATCTTTAAAAAAATCACTTATTCAGTTCCTCACGATGACTCTCTGGTACACACGAGGCTCAGCAGCCTGCTTGTTTCTCATGCTACAGAGATTATTGCTTTTACCGATGGCCAGACTGTGGCTGCCCGGGAGCAGGTGTGCGAGTGAGGGGAGGTGGGGAAGCTCAAAGCCTTCGTCTCCTCGGGCACCCGTTCAACAAGCAGCAATGACAGTCTTGCTTCTTGCAGTCGCCAGTTCAAAAAGAGCAGGCGAGCCACACCGCCAGTTGTACCTACACGGTTCAAATGGGGTAAACGCCTTTCCCTCCAACGCTGCCCGCTGGCCTGGTTTGGAGATGTTTGCGCTGCATCTCGAGGTGTGTCAGTGAGTCGTAGCTGCTCCAAGCACTGGGGTAGCGTTTGGCAAAGAAGATCAGATGGCTCCTTGGACTTTCTGACTCTTTTCCTTTATGCACAGGAAGAGAAATTCTGTCTTTCTGTCGATTTGAAAGGGCTGGGTCTTTCAAGACTATCTATGTAGTCTGCCCCATTGCTCAGTCCCTCTGACACCTGGAGCTTGATTTCAGAAGGGCTGGACACCCAGGGCTGAACAGGGGCTGCCAGGTCTTTGCTGCTCAGAAAACTGGGAAAGTGCAGCTGTAGGAATTTTGCCATCTAGTTAGGGAGAACAGGAGCAGGTTTAAATACAGACATGCACATGCAGAAGCACGAGTGGAAGAAAAAGTGAAAATGAGATCAAGGACTTATAGATGTGAAATGATTAATCGATGCTTTAATAATTCAGGATTTACTCTGAACCATACCAAAATGGAACAAAGGAAGGTGTTTCTCGGTTTTGTTGGACTAATGCAAAATCTAAACTGTACTTAATATATCATCAGGTTTCAAAAATAAACTTATCAGACAGCATGCTGTCTATTTTCTCTGTGAGATTTACTGCTCTTTAGAGCTGAAATATGCAAAGGGGGACCTTTAGCTGGTTGTGATAAATGGTTTATCTCCGTTGACTTCACTGAAGCTATGGTATATTGGTCCGGTTTTTGAATATCAGACCTGAAGGGCTAGAAAACTTTTGAGGAGACCGGCACTAAAACCTGCTTCTAAATGCAGGTACTGCAACAGTTTTTCTAAGGACTAACAAATATTCAAGGCTATAAGTATGAAGTGTGCAAAATGACAAGGATATTTCCAAAGACAGAATACACTTTACCCCCCCAAACTGAAACACTTCTCATTGAGATGCATGTATATTTTTCATGACTTATCCTGATTCCTTTTTTTAAGGAAGAAGTTGCTCAGCTTAGATGCTAAATGCCGGTCTTTCCCTTTAACATTTTGTGCGGAATCATGTTACAGAGAATTAGAAACTTTCAGGGCCTCAGCCCTCTCAGGATTGAATTGACAATGATTAACATCAGCATTTCAATGATTGCCACTTTACCCATCTCACAGATACCCTAAAGGTTTTCTTCCATCATGTAACCACAGCTGAACGCTAAAAATGCTTTCCACTGTAGGAACAGCTATGTGAAGATCATTTTCATTTCTCCTTTTCACGTGCAACTGTTTACTCCATTCTCAGCGTAATGCTAAAAAAATTGGTGGTAAAAGCAGAAATGAAAGCAGATGCAAAAAAAAAAAAAAAAAAAAAGAAAGCAAGCTGTTTCAATTTTGTTAAAATTGAGACTTTTAGGGTTAACTCCAGCTGCGGAAAACAGCAACAGCCAATCTCAGGGGCCGAAGAGCGAACAAGAAGATGCACTGGGCTTGTCACCAGGAGAGTTACTGGCTTCTACTCACAGGGAATGTCTGCCAAAACTTGATCTGATCAGGGTAGAGTTAGCCTGATACAAAAACAATTCTATTAATCAATTCTTAAGGACCAGGCAGGGAAAAGTTACAATTTGGTCTCGGAGCAGTCACTGCGCCATAAAACTTCCTTGAGAATTGTTTTATATTTCTTTCACAGTCTAAATGTTTTGATTACCAAGGCAGTGTTTTCCCATGAGACGTATCTTAAAGAGATGTGGTGCCAGGACCAAGTGGGATGAGATGATAAAATATAAGAAGCTGGAACATGAGAAGTTTTAAACTCAGCTGTGAAAATGTTTGTTGGATAAATGTTTACTCTGCTGCATGCTCATATTTATTTTTCTTTCGAACCTTTGAGTCTCCTTACTGCTTCACTGAGACAATTAATTCTCTTTGGAAAACATGACATGGTTAATTAAACAGGTGAGAGAAACTAGTTTCTCAACTGTCTGGAGATTCAAAGATCCAATTGCAATTTACAAAGAATATATTACAGTTGTCAACATCATGTGAATCCTGGATTGTCTGAGAATGATAAACACATGAACGCTGTAGAGAATACCCTTTAGAAACTTGAGCTCTTGCTCATCAAGGCCAGTTCTCCGCAGTTCCAGGTGGTCACAGCACGCTGTGCTTTTCATGAACCGATTGTGCTTCGTCTTAAAAATACCTAAGGATTTTGCTCCTTCTTTCTTTCTGAAGGCTGGCTGCTTCGAAACCTCACTACTCTGATGGTTAAGGAGCAGGTTCTAAACCCCCTGGCTGTTTTGTAGCCATTTCTTCTTGTGCCAAAATTGTTCTTAGCTTCGGCAGCCCATCTTCATCCCTGATGTTAATGGCCGTGATATATTTATGAAGATAAATTTATGTTCTCTTAAGTCTTCACCTTGCCAGCCTGAGCAACGCGAGCTTGGGGGCACACCTTTGTGTGGAGGGCTATGCGGTGGCTTTGCGCGTGTGAGCCAGCCCTGCTTGGACCACGTCGCGTGGCCTCTTCATCTGCATCTTCTCTCTGGAGCCCACCCCAGCTCTGGTCCCCCTCACTCACGCTTCCTACCCACCAGCAGGCACCGACAGGGGCTTGAAGAGGTCCTGAAGAAGGTAACTAAACCCAAGCCCGCATAAAAATGGCTCGAAAAAATAGCACTTTGACAATGAACTTGGGCCTGCACTATATAGAAGGTAAATCTAGAAAACGGTACGGAAGTTGCCTGATGGGGCTGTAAAAATGAGTCTAAACTCTCTGAGGCAGAGGCTGTTACTTCCCCCGGTTTTGCCTTACACCTAGAACGATGTGGCCTTGCTCAGCGGCCTCTCGGTGCTACTGCAATCTAAGCGTTAAGTATTATTAGCTTCAAACAACGGGGAGTTTTTAACCATGCTACGCTATCTATCTGTTGTACTAAGGAAGACCTGCGTGCTTGGCTTTATTTACAGCGAGAGGGACTTCAACGTGACAAAAAAGTCACTGATCTGGGTGGGGAATGAGCCGAGGATATTCTGGCAGTGAACTTTCTTTACTACACCAAGCAGTAAGATGTGCTCCCTCTTTGCCTCTCGTTAGGGACTGCAGACTTTCTTTCATGGTTTTCCACACATAGAGATCAGGCAACTATGTGTAAGTTCTTTACATTTGACTATTGTTTAATGCATGTTTTATTTTACTGTTTTTAATGCATTATCTGTAAACAAGCACTACTGTTTGGCCAACTGTTATGTTTTGTTTAAGGTTACTTAAGTCTCAGTTATTTGTGGAATGCTCCTATATTCCTTTGGGCAGTCAGTGCATAACTCACAATTATCTATTTTTTGGGGGGAAAAAAAAAATCTCAGATCACTTTTGTGCATCTTTTACGTAGCTGTTAAAATATTATCAGACATACATATTCACTTCAACCCCACCACATCTGCAATTGTGGTTGAAAGTAAGAGGTTCTCTCTATAGCAACCAGCGCATGTTCAGTTTTTTTGTTTTAAAATACCAAGAGCCAGATTTTGCTCTCAGATCCTCAGTAGTTTTGTTTTTCTGATTTATTTATTTTCTTGAGAGTGAATAAAGTCCTGATATTCTTCCACTACACGTGCCTCAAGTTCAGTCTGATTTTGCCAACTTTCTGAACAAATGGTTTGCTGATTTTCCTCCCAATCCAAAATGTATTAATGGGTCTTCAGGAGGGGCTACGCTTCGAATGGATCTGGACAGAATTAGTGATGATGAAATGTTTACTGCAGTAGATTCCTTCTGCGGAGCCTTTAGAACTAATTCCAAATGCATACACGACTGCGGACTTTTAATTGGATAATTCTTGCCTGTTGACTTTCTTCCAGCTTTATCCTGTAAGGCAATGTGTGTCAAGATTTCAGAGTCACTTGCATATCTGTGTATCCCTATTTTTCATCCGTACGTGTAAACAACTATTTGCCCATGCAAAATGGGTCCTTAGATGTGCAAATACTTGATCTTCTTGCATAAATATTTTTTTGCAAGCAGATCTGTTTACAAGAATGACTACATGAAATACAGATATGTTTGAAATGAAATGAAATACAATTAAATACAGATCTGTTTACATGAATGACTGCATACACAGAAACAGGGAATTTAACTCTGAAATTGGGGACTTCTGTCCTGTATCATCTCTCAAGTTTATTTTATTTCTTTATGTATGTGGAACTACCTCACTAATAAAGTGGGTTTAGCAGCGAACCTAGCAGATATACCGACCAAACATCTAAGCGTGTGCTTAACTTTAGTGGAGCCTGAGACCCAAGCGAAGTTAAGCACATGCTTCAGTGCTTTTCTGAATTGGACCCACATTTACATCCAGCGCTTTACATTTTTCCAGGCTTCCCAATTTCCTACACGGCAAGAGAACCAAATTTCAATAGAAAGGGTTTATAGAGGATGCAGCATTAGGTGTTGTCAGATATATTTTATAGTCAGATTCCTTTTGTAGTCAAAGCTGATCTGAGTAAGGGCTGAGAAATTCAAACACATGCTGTGCACTGTATCTAGCATTTCCAGAGCTGCTAAGGAAATGGTGATCCTATTGATCTGCACATTACCTTGCACTTCTCCAAAAATGAAGTCTGTGACATGTACCTCACCACAAAAATTTATGCATTAGTCTTTCAATGTTATTTGACAGCACAAATATTTATGTTTAATTTAACTGACCAACATATTAAGTGGGAATTACATTATTCAAGAATAATCAATGTTCGGCTGGTGGTCCAGGGTGCCGAGAGCTGTTTCTGGAGTACATTACGTTTGTCCTCATTTCAAACTGGGATAGATAGTTATTGTAGAGCAATATCGCAGATGATTAGTTATGCAGCCATGTTTTGTTACAGGCCAAGCCCTGAGCTGGGGGCTCTGAGAAACCACGTTTCCCTGGTGTTGACACGTCGGAAGGGAACTTGTGCTCCTTGACAAATGGTCTTTCCTGTAGGTTATTAGCGCACAAGACAATTGCTCTCTTCCAGAAGTCCCTTGGGAAACAGAGAATGCCTGCAGTACGAGGGTGGGAGAGCCCCTGAGGCCCCGTGACTGCTTCAGTTGGCTTTCAGGTACGGTGTACGGAGGGGCAGGGCAAGCCGCTGTCTTCTGTCCTCCTCACTGCAGTTTTCTACCAAGCTTTTCGCTCCTACGTCTATGCTTCCCGTTCCCCACTCTCCCTCCTATTACCGTTACAAGATGAATGTGGAAATCCAAGACCTTGGCCCTGGGACCTGGAATTTGTTGGCTCTACTGGACCAGGCAGGGCTGAAGATACTTCATAAACTTAGAAACAACCAAGAACACCTGATCGGCTCCATATTTTGTGACAGTGACTTTAACGGCACTTAAAATTAGAAGTCAAGTCTCAAAACACTTTTCCGTAAGAAAACCAAAATGCTTCTGGTTAGAAATATTTTATTTTTCCATTTACATGACAAGTTTGTAGCTATTTTTACACCAAGTTGTTCTCCACCTTTGCTCCCCCCCATCTTTTTGCTGATTCATATGTGATTACTGCTAACTTGGTGCTAGAGAGATTACTTTATTTGTACTGCAGAGACAGTTTTCATCTGCACGCTATAAATATGTACAGGAGGCTCAGCTTTTAGAAGTATAACCTTTTATAAAACTTTAATTAGATTTGGTCTTTTTTGGCAAATATTTTATTTCTATTTTGTTTAAGTTTAGTTCTGACTTGGCGAAACATTTGTGCATTTGGCCCACTTTTTAAAAAACGTGCAAAATTTTCTGTGCTAAATGGTTTAATTCCCTGTACGCTTCCAAAATGCCACTTAGTGAAAGCCAACCGCGAAGACAAAGCCTGTTATTTAGCAGTCGCGTTTAAGATGGCAAGGATCAGCTTCCATGTGGACAGGGCCTTCGGATCAAACAGGAGGAACGGGCTAAGAGATTGTATGACTGCGAACAGATGAAATCATGTGACGAGCTTTATTGCTGGTGAAATCTGTTTCCACTTGCTGCCACCCACTAATTTGACAATAGATTGCATCATGTGGTTGCAGGGACTGAGATGACTAGCAACCATTTTAAACTGCTTTCCTTAAAGGGGAAAACACCCTTGAAAAGCAGTGGAACAGAGAGACACTGTTGTGAACATATTTTAAATTTTAGGTAAATGCAGTGATGTATGCTGCAGTATATGAAATTTAACATAATCCAAGTATTCGGTGAGGAGCTAAGCATTAGCCAAAATTTGTTTATTGAGAGATTATTCTTCGTGGACAAAGACAGCTAGGAGGTTTGTTAAGAGTAATTTAGCTCATACTAGGTTTGCAATTACCACCTAAGTGCTGTATGGGAAATGCACAACATTTTTCAAAGCAGAAAAATAAATAATAATGAACCCTTAGCTTAAAAATGCAATTCTCTCCGTGTTCCTTTCTTGTAAAGAAAAATCTACATTTCAAAGGAATATTTTCTTACATATGGAAATGCTTATTTTCTAGCTACTGAAGATCTGCCAGGAAATATTAGAGAATATCATGTTCAGAGTTTTAGAAGGCAAATTGCTTCTGCATACGCTGTATCTAGCAGACAGCTTTATGGTGCTCTTTACCTGTCTGTCATAACATCATCAGTTTTTCCAAAGTACCTGAAGCCTTTGAAAGTTAAGAATTGTAGCAGTATGCCTTCACATGACACATGTATTTAGCAATGCTAAGCTGATTAGCAAGTAAATACAAACAACAGATTTATGTGCTTTAAACCCAATTATTAAATGTTCCTTGATGGAGGGAAAAAAAACAACTTTGAAATGAAATACTTGCGTCAGCGTAAGAAGATGGATTTTAAAGAGCACTTATCAAAGCCCATATAACATGGCTGTGCACCTTTAAAAATGAGTTTCAGATGTACTTTATTGTCTTAATTTATATCCCAGGGAAGCAGGGAGGGCCACCTTAGCTGTGGAAGATTTGGCTTTTTAGATATAAACACTGACTTTAAAACATCTCAGCAGCATTTTCAGATTGTCACAGTGAGCAGAAACATCCATGTTGTTAGCCAGATGGGAAATTTCATATGCGTTTCTCAAACCGGTTAATTTTCTTCTCCAGTGCAGAGAAGCCAAGAGCTAATGCTGAGGTCTGGGATATACTTCCAAATGCTTTTTGTGTCAAATTCTGTGCACCCAGAAAGCCTTACTCTTTTATTTATTTGTTTGTTTTTATCTTAGAGAGAAAACAGTGCATTTCTGGCAGTTGATTCTCAAATCTGGTTTAAACCATTCTGGTATTCTGACAGGAAAAAATTTTCTTTGAAACTGCCAGGATAATTCGAAAAACTATATTTCAGGGATAAAAACTGAGATCTCCGTAGATTTCATATTGAGACAAGTTTTAGCTGATTGAGTAAGAGCTGTAGAAATGCCCCATGGTCATACACCTTTGAGGAAGTTTTCATCACCACTGCATTTACCACTCATTCGGTCTCCCCCTTACTGTAACAAATCACGAAAGAAAATAGCTCTCATACCTCTGTCTGTTTGCCGTTTGGTTTCTTTCATCCCCAGTACGTTTTTCTACTTGCCTTTGATCGACTCCAAATTACGGAGTCCAGATCGGGTTTATTTATTGGGTCAGCACGATGCAAATAAATTGCTGCTGCCGTTGCTTACCGCCTAACGCCTGCCAGGGAGCGAGCCCGGCTGCCCCGGCCCCGCCGGCTGCCGGCAGTGCATCTGCTAACCGGCAAGCGGCGCGCCGAATCGCAGCCATCCTGGGGAGACCTCCCGAAGGCAGCGGTGGCCCGAGGCTGCTTTTCAGGGAAGGAGGAAAATGAATCCAAACCCCAAGCTTTTTGGGGAGACTCTTCTTGCAGGCGGACAGACCGGGGTGAGGAGTCAAGGGAAGCGCCAAGCGGGATTTGAAAACGAAGCGCGTCGAAACCGTCTTCCTTGGGAGCGCAGCCGTCACAGTGCACTCGGTGTTCGTGCTTAAATGTTAAAAGCGGGTTTTAGCAAAGTTCAGAACACCGAAATTTCCTGATGCTTAATAGCTGTGAAAGCACATTTTTGGAAAATGACAGCTGAGGAAGATCCTCACTCGTTTGGAAACCGGAATTTTGAGAAAACCTTAAAAACCTCTAAGCTTTATTTTTGAATCAATAAACCCAGAAATCCTGCCTGCAAAAAGCCCACAGATTTTGTAGGTTAACAGAAAAAAAAACCCAACCCAACCCAAACCAAACCATCAAAAAACCCCTTTCCCAACTGCTGTTTCTACACGGTCTCATGAGAGGGTTTTGAGCAGGTGAAATGCAATCGGAAGGGGGCAGAAAAGCTGGGGCACGTGAAATTACTTGTGTTTGCAAACAGGAATTGTGGCCATCTTACAGAAATGCCAGCACACCAAATGCCTTTAAGCAATGATTGACAGCTTGGTGATATCTTTACCTGCAGTGTACCACTTGGTGTGCTTCTACAACGCTACCGGTTTTGAAGGTAATGATTAGTACACATGTAATTCAAAGCAATATCAGCATTAACCGTGCCTAGCTTTGCATTCAGACAATGGAGGGAAATAAGGTGTAATTTTCAGTCCGGTAAAAGACTCGTGAAAAACTGGAGAACAAAATGACGTGCTAACTTCCCTTTAACGAATATAGTGTTCAAATGACTGTTTAAGAAATAAAGATTTTGCATATCCTACCATGAGATCACTATGCACCAGGTTAAATGGCATAGCTGATCAAGAGATGACTATGACCCAGTTTTATTATGGGTAGGCTAACCTCAAAAGATTCAGCAGATCTTTTCAGTTCACAGAAGGATAAAATTACCTATATGCTTATGCAACCTTTAGTCAAAGCTCCTGCAAGCCAACACAACTACTACTCACGCTCATATAAAGCTAGCCACGTGTAGAAGGATTTTTAGGACCAGGTACTAACGTTTGCCCCAATTCCTAAGCTGGAAATAATATGAATGCCATCCCAAATCACTCCAGGATGGAAGCGCTTTGGGGTAAACAAAAGAAGCATGAAAGAAAGATAATTATGTCTTCAAATCACTACAAAAATTCTTGCAAGAGAAATTCTAGACATTCTTTTGCAGTGTAAAAATTTGTTCCATTTATTCACTGTCACTTGTCTTTCGTGATGAACACAGCCATGTGCACCTCATGCCTGGTTTTTTGCTTAGTTTTTCATTCTTTTCAGATCTTTATATTCAACAGTCTTATGAGATTCAGCACTGTTGCTACAGTAGTTCAAGGATGTGTCCAGAGCTTGAAAATTTCAGCTTGGATCTTTGCTGGACTTTGTATATAGCCTTGCTGACTGTGTCTCTTCTCGAAAGTTTCTTCAGTTGCTAACTATGCAGTTGTGTTTACTTGGGCTTTGCTTTTTTAGGGTGTATGTGATCCTTCTGGCATGTCAGACAGGTGCTGCAGCCTTCCCTCTCCCACCGGCTCTGCCTGGAGCTGGCATGGGGCTGGCTCTGGGAAGGGTTGCTTTGCACCGTGAGGAAACTTTGTTAGTCCCAAGAACAGCAAGGCCTTTGGGTCAGGTCCTCCAACTCCTTTCATTCAGATTCCTAATTCAACCAGCTCTCAAACCCTACATACCATAAACTATACCATTGCTCAGCAGCTTGGATGGGAAAGGACTGGTGGAACCTTTCCAGTTTTGGAGACAGAGACCCAGGTCCCCTTGCTCCTGTGGCACTGACAAAAAGAGGGTGATACAGGCAGAGAGTGGCAGTCAACAGCTGCTACAGGTATCCAGCGACCAGCTGCACGGGAGCGAGTGGCCCTTCTGGGCTGCTGAAAAGAGCCCCGAGCCATCTGTGGTGCAGGTGTGGGACCATCATCCGAGGGCGGGATTTTGAGCCGTGGAAAGCAGCATTCCCAGGGGTGGGTACTGGACCCAGCCCAATCTCCTCGCCTAAAGGCAGCAGGACAAGACTCACGCAGAGAGGCAGAGGCAGCGGGGTGAGGAAGGTTGCAACTCCTCGCACTTTCCGTCAATCTGTTTGGTCTGAGGAAAAACTACAAAGAAAGTTGACATCGCTGAGGTACCCAAGACCTTTATGACAGCTTTGCTTCACGGAACTGAAAGAACTGAAAGTCACTGACTGATTCAGTGAACTGTCCCGAGGTAAGAATTTAGGAGATACTTTGATTTTTTTTTTTTCTTTTTCTTTTCGCCTTCTGAGCACCTACACAGAAATGGCACTGGTGAATCATTAGGGTATTTTGCTCATCAATCTGGGAAGCTGCATGACTTACTGAAAAGCCACAAAACGACATTTTATCCTGGTCAGTCTGTACAGAAGTTTAGATGCTGTTGCCGTGCTAACTGTGGCTCTTAAGGACTCAGCCTACCTTGTCACTCCTCTGACTCATAAGGACCTGGACAGTAATGAAGAATGATTTAGCTATTCTCTGTGCTGGTGGGAGGTAATAGAAGAAAGTAGGGTGGTCAGACAAAAAAGACGGTGGAAATGACTTATGATTAGGTCAGATGTTAGTGGGCTCAAAACCTTAATCTTATGACTGCTGATTGTTGTTTAACAAAATGGTTATGAGTGTTTGTAAAGCAGAGAAATTCCATCAGGTGGAAGAAGAAGGGTTTAGGAAATCTAAGCACAAAGACACTTGCCAAAACCTCTCCAAGTCCTGTGTGGCTGACGGCGATGAGAAGAGCTGGACGGCAGGAGATGCTTTCCTTATGTGCAGTATGTATGTGGCCAATAATAACTGTTAAGAACTTTTATTAATCTTACTGAGGGAAAACATTCTTGTCTACATACCAAAATGAGACTCCATTGTTCAAACAAACAAAATAAAAACAAATGGCAAAATTCTCGTTGTTTTGATCTGCATCAGAGGTCATTGCGAGTACTCGCAGTACTCCTTATCATTCACCGGTGATGCATGGAAAGGACAGTTTTACAGTTCATGCAATCATTCTCGGTAGGAAGTACAAGATGCTGAAACCTGGAAGATGCTAGGAACAAGGAATTGTCTACACAGTATAATGACTGATTGTACATCATTCTTGGCAAACTTTTATTCGTAGTATTTTGAAGGAGTTCAGCTTGCTATTGGGGGAGCTGGATGACATTTTAGTTCACTTACTGATGTTCCAATTCACTTCATTTGCTTTCTTCCCTTAAAATCTCATGAATTCTTTTGAAAACCCTGAGTACCATGTGGCTTGAAAAGCACCAGCAAATACATTTGCAGTGGTAGTCCCACTGTCTGTTCCTCTTTTCCTTCCATGTTTGCTTTGACATTTTCCAGTGTATTTTTTTTTAAGTGTCTAGATACTGGTTTGTGTATTTTTTATTTTACTGGCTCAGGCAAACACTCAAGTTCAAGTTGCTTTGCATGAATGATTACTCTGAACTCACAAAGTTGGGAAAAAAGCATTTCTAAGCCACACTGGGGCTTTCAAAGGCCAAACGGATCGTGACTGTAGTCCCAAACCTCCAAGCTGAAAAGTACAACTAGTGAAATCCTGCAAAAGCGATAGTGTAATTGAGGGATTGTTAATGAAAAACTGCTTGCAGAGAGACAGGTAATTTCTACGCAGGAGTGTCTACACAAGCGTGATAGCAGTGGACCTGTACTATGCAGGCCTTGTGTTGCTGGAAGAACTGGTCTAACCTGACTAACACAAGTTCAGGGTTTTATCTGGCTTCAAAATTAAGTGTGGATGCAGGCATGACCTATAAAATTTTGTAGTCTAAACAAAAAAATTTCTCAATTCTGTGCCTACAAGATCACGTGTCTGTAAAATAATGATGTTCACCTGTCTCGAAGATTATCACATTGAAAGCTATGATTTGTTCAGCGAGCATTGTAATGGGGCCAGATAAGTACCACCCATAAACAGAGACTTACTTTTAAAAACATTTTTCTGCTGAGGAGTAATGGCTGCTCAGTTTAGAGTTCCCAGCAGCTCCAAACAGCTGGCATTGCTTCAATTACAGTGAGCAGGACTTCGTTCTCTTGTGAGGCAAGGGAGCCATCATATTGTTCTGTAAAGAAAAAGAGGATGAACAGGCTATTATTATTATTATTATTTGCAAGATTGTGAGAAGGGGCGGGCTACAAACCTTGAGATGCTACAGACCTTACTCTTACCATTTACAAGGTTGCCTGCACAAAGCCTTGCTCAAATCAATGGGCTAGAAAAAGGAGTAAAATCACCATCAGTCTAGTCACATTTTGGGCTATGTTAATCCAACAGTACATTACAGTCTCCAAGCTCAGGAAAACCACCAAGTCACCTTCCTACCTGTAGCTCCTGGGCTGCTTTGAACCTATGCGTGCCCCGCTTACATGAATTAGAGCTGCTAGGAATGACTGACCCAATTTATGAGGGACATGCAACCCATAATACAGAGAACATAGAGTACCGCAACCATTCCCTCTTGTGTCTCAGCATGCCCCTTACTCCTACCAATGCTGTGGGCTGTTGAAAGAGGAGCCTCTACATCAGGCATAAAGCTGGCTGAAAATGCGAGCGTTTAAATACTTCTGTGAAAAAGATGTGCATGTGAATCATTTCTTGGTTTTTCCTCTAACTGGGAGAATTGTCCCAGCTGGGATCTTCCTCTACTGGCAGCTCCTGTGCCTCATTTGGGCAGCATGCAGGAGCCTTGTCTGGTCATATTATTTTGCCTATGAAACGGCGTGCTTAACTATAAATAATGACAATAGCGTGTCTGGATGTCATGGTAGCTATTGACCTGCCAAAAGTAAGATTTCTTCATGTTATATTAAAACCAAAAACATCATCAGGAATCAAGCTGCAGTTTCTTTATGTTTACTTGAACTCTCCTTAATGGTTCAACTCAGCAGTGAGTTCTTCTGATGAACAATAAATTAATCACCATGTTACAAAAATAATACCACGAGAATCTTACAGAAAGCAGAAAGCTTTCCTTGCAGAATATTTTTCCTCTGACTCACTATAGCATTTTTACCTAATACATACCTGAAACTCAACACCTCTTATTACACACCTGAGAAGTGTACAACTCCTAAAGAAGGTTGTCCCATTATTTACAAATTAAACGTGTATTAATTGAAAGCAGTATCTGAGACTAGCAATAATTTATGCACTGACAATTTACAAGAGGTTATCTCAACACCTATTTTTCTGTTAGTAATAAAAAAAAGTCTTGTTGTTACCATAGAAACTGTCATATCTCTACCTACACTTCTCAAAGAAACACACCAATAGACTCATTTTTGTGTGAGTGTGTGTGTGTGTGTCCCACCCAGTGCTTGAAGGTAATCCTGGATCCTGTTAACAAATGGTGAAAGAAATAAAGCAGCACCAAGTGACAGTTTATTGCCATCAAGCCTAAAGATCTGTAGTCAAACTAATAGATAAACTTCACCAGGCAAAGTTGCTCTGAAGTTCAGACAAAGGTCCCCATCCTGCCAGCTACTCTGTTGTTCTCAAATCCCCCTGCACCCATGAAGTTGCTTTAGGTTGGGATCAATTTATCCTTGCAATGAACGTTTCAATAAGATAACTGGAAAGAAAGGAAGATTTTTTTTTTTTCCAGAAATGCTGTTTTGGAAGAAATTTATAGTTGCTATTAACAGGTGAGATCAATAATTCACATCACCGGTTTTAAATATTATGCTCAAATGTCACAGTAGTCAATTTTTCTTTATTTCCTTTCTGATATTATTTCCACCTTCATTAGAGCAAAGCTCTCCCATCACAACCACTCTGTGCAGTGGAAGGAAATGATTTTAGCTGACACAAGTGAGACACATAAATCAGATCCCTGTTATATTTTTATTAATTCTCTAGTTTCTCTTGTCACTTGGATACCATCTTGAAGGAAGGGAGAATGCTCAGGTGGTTGCTATGTAGAGTGTAAAGGAAGACATTTACAGCAGAACCATCAAGTAAATAGATACAGTTACAGCTTTAAACATAAGTGTTTTCTTTTTTTGGCTCTTACTTTTTGAGACATATAGAGCCTCTATTTTTTCTGGCTATCCATGAATGATTTTTTATGATCCCTGGATTCTGTCTTATAAAGTGCTGGGTTGCTTATGTCAATTTAAACTTTTTTTTG
Source organism: Phoenicopterus ruber ruber (assembly GCA_009819775.1). Taxonomy (NCBI): domain Eukaryota; kingdom Metazoa; phylum Chordata; class Aves; order Phoenicopteriformes; family Phoenicopteridae; genus Phoenicopterus; species Phoenicopterus ruber. The sequence goes on from CM020216.1 coordinate 104,819,496, forward strand.
AAGTGAGAAAAGGTAGGGAATTTTTATTTTGAGGACTTGCTTCCTCATTTATTGAATCAGTGAGTCATGATTACGGCTAGAGTTTGATTATAGTCAAGACTCAGTAAACTTTAAGGGTTCTAACAAACTTAACTTTCAAGGCTAACTAGAAATTGCATTACAGCATAAAAATCACTCAGCAACAAATCTGGCTGGGCATTACAAATGGATTGTTTTATTTATTAATGCCCTTAAGCATATGAAAGTCATAAATTTCGCTTCCTCATTATTGTACAGAAGGATCGCACGTTTTGGTTTGCTAAGAAATGCAATATTGACCATATATAAACTAGACTGCTAGACGAGGAAAAATTATGATCTTTCATCATAAAGTTTTGCAATTGGAGTTTTGAGGAGACTGTTAGGGTGGAGATGAGACCTGAAAGGAACCTTTTTCATCTCTGCTTGCACCGACAGAGCGAAAAAGACTGCTCTCAAACCCTGCCTGCATGACCTTGGTCTGTCTACACAAAAAGCCTCCGGGGATATACAAGTAAGTACGTATCATAGAACTTTGCAACTAGGAAAATGGATTTATGTGAAGTTGCCAAGGAGATTCAGTTGAGTTCTGTGGCCCCAATATTGGTTTTTTTCTTGCCAGAAGTCTTGTACTCCTTGAGAGTGACAGGAAGGAGGGAAGAACGCGGAGTGGCTGAGAGCACAGCTGCAGGAGACTTACTGGTCTGGATGTCAGTATTTTGTTTGCTCTAAGGATTTGCTTGGCACAAAGAAATTATAGGCCAAACCCTCAATTCCTTACCTAACCAGAACTCCAAATGAGGGCTCGAAAAGACTTTTTCCTTAGGTAAAGGCTTCGAACAACCTGAGAGGCAAGGCCCAAATTAGCAAAAGGTCTCAGTTATTACTATGGTAAGTGTCACAGCACCTCACAGCGGGTACTTCCCTTGGACCTTGCTGGGGTTCACAGCTGTGTATAAACTCCAGCTGGGGAGTGGAAAGGTTTCTGTATTCCAAAGCTCTCTGAAATCTCAAATCCTGCCTCTTTCTTGGTTTTAGGAAGCAGTTTGCAGCCGGCAGCTTCACACTTCTGTATGACTAGCAGTCAAAACTCGAAACTCTTCAAGTTTTAGGCACCTGAACTCGAGGAGATGACAACGGCAGCCTTCAGTGTAAGGGACTACGGGACCTACTCAAGGAACAAAAAAATAGGTTTTAGGTCAGAGAGTGCTTGAACTCACTACTCTCTCCATAAGGAATGTCCCCTAACCATCAAACTGTAGACAAGATGAAGATTGAGCTAGTTTCCATGTCACTGTAATGCAAGGAATGCAGGGCTCCACCATCCAGAAAGACTAAGCATGACTTTTGTGCCAAGGACTTCTGGAATTTCCTTAGGAGAGAGGAACCTGACTCCTGGACCTTGGTCAAGATAACTAGCAAACAAACAAACAAGTTTAGGCCTTGCGAACTCTTTTGCTCACTTTGAAATGGAAAAAGACATTTGATTTCAATCCTCTCAGAAAGAAAGGACATTTTGAGCAAGAAAATGCAAAACATGTCATTAAGAAACTGTTGAGGTGAAATGCCTTTGACTTTTCCGGATTTGTTTTAGAATAGACAATTAAATAAAAGTGGTATGAGTCTGTAAGCATTTTGATGTTACAGAGTTTGTAGCATTTGCAGAAAAGCATTAATTAGAATTTTTTTGCCAAGCCCTTATGCAAGTATATGCTTCAGAATTTAGCAATTTGTCTGAAATTTTGGACTCCAAAAGTCTCCCAAACTCAAACCTACACCCAGTGGAAACACTCAGGTTCCACCTTATTTCATGCTTCAACCATGCAAAACCATTAAGTTTGCTATAGCATTTCAGCACAAACCCATAAATCACCCCGAGAGTAGCTGAAAGGCCGCAGAATTAGTGACCCTATTCTAAGTTTTGAATTCTTGGCAAAACAGCAAACCGAGTAGCTTTCATCTTAGACATTTTGTGCAGGTCTTCTTAGACATTACCCACACTCTTTTACTGTCTCCTTGCGTCTTCCGATATTTAAGAGGAAAAGCTTTGAGAAAACAGATGCCACAGATATAGATAGAAATTAGGCATACACTGTATGAAAAGGGCTGTTCGTGATCTGTCAGAAGGTGATTAACTTAAAAGTAGTCTCACATAGTAATCCCAGGCTCGTACTATAATTTATGACATCTCAGTATGAGAAACAAGTGGATAATTCTTAAAAAAATGGTATTTTCTCTTTCAGAGAGTGTCTTGAATGATTGAATACAGGAGAAACAGAAACTTTCTGGAAACAGCCCGTTCTGTTCCACCAGCAATATCACAAGGCAGTCAGGACAGAGTACCTCAGCTGGATGTAGAACAACAGACTTGTAGTCTGAGCAGCTGAAGATCTATTTCAGTATATTTGTCTCTGGGGATTGCATTTTTAGTACGTTAAAATACGTTACTCTGGGTGTACGTGCAATTCGAATATGAGTCACGCTTGTTTCAATACATGTATGCCATCTCCATGTAACGTGAGCATCAGCAGACAGGCAACAAATGCACTTTTGAATATGTGTGTGTTTGAACATTGTTTAGACACCTTCAGAAGTGGAGTATAAAAGCCTCCAAAATATTCTGTTCTATCCCACGAGGAACAGATTAGAGTTGTTAACTGAATCTGTTCGCAGGGAAAACAGTGGATGCCCAGTTGTAAAGACAGAAAGCCTGATTCATTCCTATTGAACAGAGTTATGGAAGAAATCCATGTTGCTGTCCGTGTGTGGATAGCGCCCATTCACATATCCCAGCCATCTTGTGCTTTGACTGATGGGGATAATACATTTTAAGCACGTTGTAACGCCAGCTTGTCGCTGCATAGTCAAGCCTCTAAACTTACATGCAAATTTTCTAAGCTGCAGGCAGAAGACCCTGGTTTTGCAGCGTCCTAATCAAACCAGGTCGAGAGACATTCTTCCAGTCAAGTAATATTTGCCTTAACTAGGACAAATATACTGTTTGCTTTATTTTTTTGTATTTAACCAAAGGGAAATTGTTGTTAACAGATGCCGGCTGGCTGTAGGAAGGCAGCTTGAGAATGTGTTAGTAAATATTCTTGACAACAAACTTTTTAACATAGTCAAGAGAAGCCTTTAGTGCAGCCAAAATATCCGCAGAATTCACTCGACGTGCTCAGATGTAAGTCATCTTCTGTTTCTTTAAAAGCAAAGAAACCGCACAGTAAAAAAGCTAAGCAAACAAAACTGCAATAATCTTTCACAGTGTGCATTTGACTAAATAATGTACTTGATAAGGTTTAAGAGCAGAAAACTCTTGCATAAGATTTCATCATTGCTATGTATTTTATAGATTCGATTTAGTTGCATAAGATGAAACAAAGGTATCAGCAATTCCTGTTAAACTATAGTTAATGAACCTGGAATACTTCGGACGGAATATACCTGCCTTTTGTGTTGTACTGGTACACTGGTTGCGTATCTGTAGAACAAAATTATTTGCGATCAGCCACATAATAAGAGTATCCAAATCACGTTCTACAGCCAGTATATATTACTATGACCTTGATTTTGGGTCTGCACATGTGCTTAATCTTGGGAATAGTCCCATAGAAACTGAGGAAAACATGATAAAAGATAGGTAGGTCCATACAGTGCCAATGTAAATTAAATGAATTTTTGCAGACTTGTGAGAAAGTCTGATTTTCATAGCGATTAACTTAAGCATTACCAACACTGTGTCTATGCATTTAGGTATGCATTTAAAAGACTTTCTGGTAGAGGAATGTTATATGGCTGCAATGTATGTTCACTGATGTCTTAGCTGGAGATTTAAAAAAATGCCACTCACTCTCGAGACTTGCATTCCTAAATCCTTTCTGGTGTAAGGGTACAGACACTAGAAAATCATCACTGTACCTTTTAACTGAAGACAGAATTTAAAATATCCGGCTTACCTACTTGATCCTAATCATGTGTCGTGGAAGGTGCCTGCACCTTTTCCAAATTCAGTTGTGTAATCTAAAGTTTGCAGTAAAGGAGTTAAAAAAAAAAATCTGTGTTGCTAATGCTTTTAGGATATGAAAACAATGTCTGTAGGACTGTACAAAAGGCTATCTGATCAGTGGAGAGTTGAAAATATGTGCGTAATACTAAATTTCTCAAGAAGCCGATCCAAGGTAAAGGGAACAAATGGCACAGTGTGATGAGTCATTAACAAATGTTTTAGCAGAGGTGAAACTGCATTATGCCAGCACTTTGTTAGCAAGAGTGGTGCATCTTCATTTTGTGCTTATTCTGCAATGTTAGTGGAAAAATATTTCCACTACAGGGGCAGTGAGCATATGTAATGCAAACATTTTGACAGTGAATGTAAACAGCTTTCCTGCATTTTAAACCATTAAACCAAGGACACAAATTTCCATGGTTTTGCAGATTGCAATCTTCGCTGACTATAGAGAAGATGGTGTTGCATCTGTTTTGTGTTTATAATTGCATGCTATGTTGTGCCACCGTGACTGAATTTTAATAAACGTGGGGGGATTTTAATTGTCATGGACGCTAGGGTCTCACATATAACTATGGTGCAGAGGTTCAATAATAAGTTCCAGGAAAGCGTTTTTAAAGAAATAAACCGTCATTGGGGTGACTTGAATATTGCTCTTGCCTGCTCATCTGATAGGAGAGTGCAGCAGCCTTCCTCCCCCTTGATTTGTGACTTCTTGCATTTCCATTGCAGTCGATTGGCTTAAGCTGTGTATTTTTGGCTTGGTTCGTGAACGGGAGCCTCGGGGGAGTCCTCTCCGTAAGACTGCTCTATCTACGTGCCCGTCGTTATTTCTGTCGCCGGAGAGCGCGTAGGGTCTGTCCGAGAACGCTTCTCCCGGCTCTCTTCTCCATCCCTCCACCCTGTCCCAAAACAGTTTTGCAGGGAAAATGAAAGTCTTCTTGAGCAGGAACAGAAAGCGCATGTCGGGATGGGCCCCGTATGCCAGGGAATGGTGCCCCAGGGAAAGAAATAGCCGCAGACTTCTGGGGCAGGCAGCTTTCCGTGGAGGAGGAAAAGCTAGAAAGTGAGTTACCAACAACAGAGCAAATGATTTGTGAAAGAGGTAATATGACTCTCTCAGCTTAAAGGAAAAGTTTTCTTTTCTAATAAATTATTTCTCCCCCTGGTTAGTAAATCATTTCCCCTTCCTAATACACTTAATTTGCTATTCCCTTTAATTATTGCTTGTCCAGGTGGATCTTAAAGGCTGCAACTTAAAAGGAATCTAGCTTAAACCTGGCAAAAAGCCACCTCCTGCCACATCATTAACTGAAAGACAATCATACTCTGACTTGCCTTATAATAATACAGACAGGGTTCAAAATGCTGCGGTAAGTGTTTTTCTAAAGGCATGGTCTTGCATTAATAGGAAAGACTATGGTGGGGGTTGTATCGGGCCCATCAGACCCTTCTTGCATGAAGAGACGGTATATTAAAAGGAGAGTTTGTGTCCCTTGGATAATGTAGTTACACAGAGATGCAGGGGATGGTATTTTTTTAGAGGAAAATTGCCTTTGCACTGTCATTACCTGCCTGTAACTCTAACCTGTTACATTATAGTAGAGTTTACCCCTCACTTCCCATGGGAAGGAACAAATGGGGAACATACTTTTTATGGACAAAAAGAAGGGGTTTTTTCCATCCTGTACCTAAAAGTGCTGAGCTGTGTTTACCTTATAGCCCTGCCTCTATCTCAGTATGTGGCTGGCTGACTTGTACGTTGAGATTTATTTCTAAATCAGCAGTGTGGCACTGTAGCCTGTCTATTGAATACACAGGCTCACAGCTGGATCGTCCTGATATTTTAAAGTCATTTCTAGGAGCACATGATGTGTTCCCTGGATGTTTGTAACTGGGGAGTAGGGGGTGGGAGGGAAGGGGTGAAGACAAAAAGAACAGCCAGCGGGAAACAACTCTCTTTTCGAGATGTGATTTGGAAACTGAGACACCTCAAAGTCCCAGGTTTGCCTGGTCCCTCTGAGCACTACGCCTCCCACAAAAACCAGCTGGCTCTGTCTGCCGTTGAACATCTAATACGTCTACAGCTTTTATAACGTGCTCCTCCTCAAAGCTTTTAGTCTTCATGGGAAGAGAGATGTCTTCTTTCCCTTCTGTCCTGACAATGTGTTTGGGGGCTCAAGTTTGAAAGAGCCCGGCATGCCGATTCCCAGGGACACGTAAAAGGAGCAGCAGTGGAGCGACGGGAGCTCCCAACGCAGGAGGCTGTTTGGTACTCTAGGGCACAGACCACAGAATGATTTTGCATTTTAAAAGGCCGATTATCAATTGTCAGAAGGGGAATGAGAAGGAAAAGGCGTCTTGCGAGCTGCGGTCGGAGCCATTCTGCTTAGTCCAGTGCCTCAGGAGCCCGCACCACAAACCAAAAACTTTTTAGACAGAGAAAGCAGCTAGTTGGTGTTTTGGAACAATGTTGATCCACCGCTGAAGAAGGGAGAGAGCGTCTCAGTGCCGGGCTACCTCTGTGCCATGCTAGCCTCGCTGTTGCAGGGGAAGGGTACTGCTGGTGACATTGGTAAGGGTCAAATTCCCATTCAGGCCTGATCGGTTTAGGATCAGTCTTTTAAGAGGTGCAAGGCTGCACTGTATCTAAATCTGCTATGTCCAAGGAGTCCTTAAATTTTTTGATTCTTCCAGCACTGGAAGAATATCACTAATTATTCACAATGCAAAAGAATAGCTGTTTGAGCATATGCTCGAGTTAGAAAAAGAAACATGGAAACTCTTCCTTTTATTCACGTTTACTAGGACCCTCTATTTTTCTTGCATTTAGGTACACAGTTTTAGAAGACCAGCCTTTTGGTCAATTCTTATGTTAAGGATATCATTTTGTCTGCCTATCTTGACTCACTAGGACTTTTTTGAACTAGCCAGTTAACCAGCCTCCAGTAGAAGTTTCTTTAGTCACTAGATTTAGTGATATTAAGCCCGCATTCTACCTCTCTTCTTTATTCCAGCTTTCAAATCCCTCATGTGGATGAGATTTAAATTTGACTTAATGAAAAATTCGTCTCCCGTGTTAACCAAAGCTGTCTGAAAAATTAATAAGAGGAAGTGCAATTATGCAAAGCTTTCATGAAAATGGAAGTGAAAATCAGTTCCTAAACATGCCTAGGTTCAGAGGTAGTGGAGCCACTATAGATACGTATATATAGGTACACCTGTCACTACATCCACTTAATGGTCTAAGCTGAGGTGATTAGACTATTTCCAGGTGGCCTTCACGTTCCAGCTACTAACAACTGCAGAAGCTGGTTTGGAAGGACCACTGCAGCCAGCGCAAGCTGCGTGTGTTGCCGACCAGCCCGGTGCCACATCAGACCCAGAGCCCGGAGCACAGCACAGATGGCAGACAGACAGCCTGCCATCGCTCACCGAAGCACAGAATTTGGGCCAAACACCATACTTCAGTAGCTGCGCTTCCAGGAAATGGGAGGGAAGACAAAAAGATAGTAGTGAATAGTACATCATTCTTCAAATAAAAATGTCTTCTACAGATTACTTACATTAGATTTTAGCTAGGCTTGTCGGCATACTGTTGGATCAGTGCATGCTTCTGCCTGTCGCTATTCACTGACTCCCAAAACTAAATAGACCTCCTCACTGGGACAGTGTTCAGTGATCAAGAAGTCATTATCAGATGCCATAAACGTGGCGGGATGCTGTCTGTCCGTGGAATCTGCTTGTCCCTTCTGCTGCGTAGAAGGTCCCTGTTATCATAAAATATTAGCAGGTCACAATATTTAATGAATTTGTCTTTAAAATACCATGTATGAAATCAAATCTTTCATTTTCATGTGGAAACCTGGTTTGTACCATAAGGGGATTGTCCCACTCGTGGCTCTCGAGGCGGGAATGCCTGGTCCATCTGCACACTGCAGCCTCTTAAAGCATCTCCGTAGCGTTCTAGTTGCATCCATTCACCTTCTTCAGATCTGCCATTAACACCACGGGCTCCTCCTGTCAAACTCCTGTCAGGACCCTTCCAGCATGTGCTTACTGCAGCGCCTCTGTTTCACATGCATCCCACTTTCCTCTAGAAGGAAATGTTCTGCCATTATCCACAAGGCCACAGAATAAAAGGGGAAAGAGCGAGCGATTACACAGGTCAGGGTTGGGAGTACGGTCTGTTTGCCTTCTCCTCTGCTCCCTCATCGGCTGATGGTGCTTCTATCTGGCAGCACTGATAGAGCAAGACAGCAAGCGCCTGGTATCGCAGGCTTGGCTACCTTGAGAGCAGAAACCCTGGCAGGCCCTGTGGGTTCTTCTTATTTCCCTGGCAAATTATCTGGAGGCCTGGACACCCTCTGGATGAAGCCCACAAGACCAGCGTGGCCAACAGCATTCGGGTATGGCGCTAACTGGCAGGGAGAGTCTTTCTGGTTTTCGCTGGTGCGTGAGCAGGTGGTGGAGGTGCATGGAAGGCAGAGCTTAGGGGACAAGGTCCTGCCCTCGGGGCGCTTGGTCAGGGTCCTTCAGTCAGGTTGAGGTGTGCAGCATCAAATGACACAATATTTATTCCTGAGAAAACCTAACTGCCTTTGTTCTCCTTTTCACATGGGCTGGGAAAACAGATCGGGACCCCATAGACCAATGGCCCTTAGTGCTCCCACGATCATCTGGAAGCCCTGGGAACCCTGCTGGGACTCTGCCTCCTGGTCCATCCTGCTGCCCTGAACCCAAACACCAGGTGGGGGCCACATCTCAGCTGCCTCCAGAAAATGCCAAAGAAGCCCCTCCAGTCACAACCCAAAGCAGAGGTAAGAGCATTTGGCTTGAAACAACCCCCCCAAAGGCCACCAAAGAAGTCCTCACCCCGCTTTCCTCCTCCCTTCCCGCAGCCTGGATGGAGGTGAGCTTGGGGGGCTCGGAGGCGTAGGGGGGAGCTGTGAGTGACCCCCAGCAAGCTGGTGGCTGGGTTTTAAGGGAGAGAGGCTGGGGAATCGGGCGGCTCGGGCCCCCTGCAACACCTCCTCCCGCTGCCCGGGTGCCTGTCTCCTCGCCCTCGCCCTCCCGCCCCTGGCTCAGAGATCCAAAAATCCAGTGGCGGGACAGCCTGGATAGAATGACATGGACAAGTCAACCACCAAAATGGGTTGGCTTAATCCAAAGCACAGCTGGGCACTGCCTGGCTTGCAAGGCAGCTGCCACAGCTGCCCTTCTGAGGCCAAAAATCCCAAATTTCGTCCCTTTCTGAGGTCTGCCCAAATCTGCTGCTACTTCTGTGCTTGTCTTGTACTGTTAAACGACACCTGTACAAGGAAAAAGGGAAAAGTAAAAATGCAAGCCAGCCTCAGACTTTCCTGCTATTAGGCTGTTTAGGGTTTTTAAAGCTCACTGTTCCCTTGAGGGGAAAAATAGTTAATGTGTCAAAATATACCAGGCCTTCTGACTTGGAGCAGGACTTACTGAGTTCACTTGCTAGCTGTTTCAAGGTTCATCTGGCAATTAAACCTCTTCTAATAGAAATATAATGTTCATTAACGAGTAAACATCTGTTTAGAATATGGTGTCCTCTTTTATCCTAAAAAGCGCATCACAGAAACAGCTATCATTAATGCTGATGGTTGTTAGCTGCCATAAAAAGTCTCTCTTTTTACAGTATTTAAAAAGAATTGATGTTTGCATAACAAATTAAAGAAATTTGGACTGGGAATGCACACATCTGCAGGATGTCCTCGAGGCACTAACCTTACCCAAGAACACAAAGTCCTTGTTATGATATGCAAACTAATGAATCAGCTGAAGGAAGCATTTATATTTTGACAGCGTTTTAACTTTCTCTGCCTCAAATTAGCTGTGACTGTGGCTGTGACTCTGTAAGATTCTGTGAACTTTCCGGCTAAAATTAGCCTTTCCACTGCTGGATGTTATCACAGAGAAAGTAATTTGCTGGAAAAGGAATAATTGATCTGAAATTACCCCTTGCACATTTTGATATTTGGAGAAAACAAGTTGCAGATCATAACTATCTTTTGCACACTTGCCTGCGGTATGTTAAACCTGTACTGGTCTTAGCTGGTTTAAACATAAAATTAAACTAGGGTCAGGTAGCAACGCGGACTGTGTGTGGGCAGGCTGCGCTCTCACACAACGTAGACTTTCATATATTATTCCATGAACGCTTAAAAGAGCTTCATACCTAAAACCTTCCACATGCATCTTGTTTATTACCTTTTATTACAATAATGCATTGTTGGTGGACTTTGTTCTGTCAGAGTGAGCTTGTAAGAGCCCTGAAAGTCAATTTATCGACAATTTCGACTAACATTTATTAATCTCTGTATTAGGCATTTTGTGCAGTGCTTCCTTAGCCACTAGAGCATCTTTAAATTTCCAGACTTCAAGGTCCTTCTGTCTTCTGCCTAGATCCATGCTCCAGAATTAGTTCGAAAAGCATTTAATTGGCTATAAATGGCTCTTCTGGGTTGGTTTTTTTTTTTACATGACTTGGTCTTTGGCATTGATTTGTCAACGCCAAAGCTTTACTCCTCATCAAGTTGGAGGAAGAAAGTATTATGCAGCGTTCTTTGGCTTGCGTCACGTGGGAGTTTGGATTTGAGCTCGTGCTGCAGTTGGCCTGGCTGTCTCCAACAGGCAGAAATATTTGAGCTGTAGCATGCTTTGTGAAAACACGTCTTCAGCGCACTCCCCTACGTAACTCTATTCCAGCTGCCTGAGATCTAAGTTTGTCGCAGTAGAGCATGTTTTGGTATCTATACTCTCCGGCGCAATGACCCGAGAGCCGAACGTTGTGCTGCAGTGACGCAGCCCTCGCGGGTCAGTAAGTGCTTGTTTGTGTCGTAGCACGAGCACGAGGGGCTGGTACCCCCACTGTGGGCAGAGGAACGTGCCCTGGGCCCTTTACACGCGCAATGCTCACGCAAAACCCTCATCTAGCCATCCTGGAGATATTATTTAAAAGAACAGTTCGTTTTCTTATTCCAAGATTACACAAACACTGCTGACAAGGTCAGTGTCTGGAAGGATTAGCTGGCGTGTAAAGGCCAACCACGTAAATAAAGCTCCTCAGGAGTAGCATTAACCTGCCTAGTAGTACATATATTTATTTAGTAGCTTGCTTTATCTCTTGATTTTACGAATCAGTCTTTTTATTTGTTTATGCTGGCTCCCACTCCTTATCTTTCTTTGCCCTTCTTCTCTTTCCCTCTGTAGTGTGCTGGCAGGTGGTGCTAAGGGATATTTCTTCCGCCTTGTTCATATGTGCTTCTCTTACTCACTGCTTGAGCGTATTGTGAAAAAAAGGTGACCTTTTTTAAGTTTGCATATCCAATAACTGAGGTGTGGTAGCTTTGCAAAACACAGCCTAGAGATTAGATGATGAGCACCTTTACACACACACGTGCACCCACATGCACATACACCGTCCCACCTTTAAAAAGGTACCCTTACCTATAAAATTACTTTTCTGTAATATAGTGTGGAGTTACTGCTGGGGATTCAAACACATTAGGTCAGGACATGACTACAATCTGAAGCTATTCACTGGTCATTTCTTTGCTAAAATAGTTCAGCTCATAAACCACAGCTCCGATCTCTGCAGTGGAAGTAAACACTGTGTGTGTGTATATATACATATATGCGTCACTTCTCATCCATGATAAAGTTCTTTTTTCTCTGTTTTTCAACATCATTTTTTTCTAAACTTGAAGACTTTAAAAACGCAGCAGCCAGACAGCTCTGCTGTTCCAGAAACAGAGATAAGAGCCCTCCTATGCCGCTTCTCCATGCACCACTTCACACTACTTTTATAACTTTGCAACTCTCTGTGTAAGTGCCAACACCGTCTCTACTCATCCATTTTTCACTTTGTCTATGTTACCTCTGCACTCAGGGGGTTCTTTGCCGCCTGCTGCTGCTGCTGCTGCTGCTGCTGCTGCTGCTGCTGCTGCTGGGGCACGTCCCTGTTCCCAGTTCTCCAGTGCCGTGGCTACTGGTGCTGCTCCTGCTCGCTGGGGCTGGCCCCAGCCCTGGCTCTGACTCGGCTCCTCCAGTACCGCACTCCCTGCTCTTGCTTTGATTTGTAGCGCCCTGTGACAGTCTTCACAACCCTGGAGTGTCTTTTCTCCTTACTTGGTTGTTTCTGCTTTTCCTTTGTGTGTTTCAGGGTAGCAACCACAACGTGCTAGGTTTGCGACACAGAAAAAGTCCCAGCCTCAGAGAACCTGGCGTGTAACATTATTCCTATTTCCAATTCTTCTTTTATCACTCTAAATAATTGTATTCATCTCTCTCTTTCCAATCTCTGTTTCACCGCGTAACATACCTTGTGGCTTCTGTGGCTGTATTTGAAAGAGGATACATCAAAAATAAACTGAATACTCCTCAGATTAATAAAACATATGTTAAAAAACTGTATAAAATTTCCATTCTTTCCCATCCTACTGAGTTATGCTAACTATAGCCAGTATTTTCAGTTCAGTTGCCTTACATTGGTTCTTGAAACGTGTCTTTAAACATCTCAGTAAACAGTGTACCATGGAGGAAGCTCAATGTCTACAGTTCTGTGGGTATCTAGAACATCCTCAGATCAAACCTTAGTAGCGTTTTTTTTGACAAGGTTTTGGTGCCACACTAGGCATTTCCAGCTCCAGCTGTCCAAAATCCATGAATCATCAAAACTTAGAGATCGGCTTAAGAATGTTGAGATTAAAACCAACTTGAACAAAAGCTAGTTCTGGTTTTCCATGATTTGTTTTGTTTGCTGGTGCTGCAGTCTTTAAAGTTCTATTTTCAAGATTTTCCTTCACAACCAGGAGGGACAGCAATTGCCTCTGTTGCCAAATGAGAGTTTGACAGTGTCATGTGAATTCAAGAACTGTGGCTTTTATTATTTTATCATGCTTGTTTGCAATACTTAAGGCTCCTCCCAGAGTTGGTAACAAGGGGTTTAACTTTGAAAATTTTAGCATCTGCATCTGATTACATCTTTGTAGGACTTCTTATGGGCCTGATCTTTGGAATAGCTCCATATTAACTAGAACTATGAGTCTGCTGAAATAAGGCTCTACGTTTAATCCTACTTATACAGCACAGATCTTGTGTTTCACAAAAGCAGTGTCACAGAAATATGAGCTTTCAGGAGACACTCCTTGCCCATAAATTAGGTTCTTGGCTATAAGATTTCATCTTTATCTTACTAGGTGAGAGTTATTTGGTGTCACGAAGGAGTACTTTCATTAGTGCAGAATTTGGTTCTTTTCTGTTTCCTGGTGGGATTATAATTTTTTCCTTTATTCTCTGGTATGTGTGACACTCTAGCTGTGGTGCACGGTTTCAGCTGTTAAATCTGTGCGAATCAACATGGACTAAAAGTTTGTCTTCCTCAGCACTTGAGACACCTTAGTGTGTAGTGTCATCTTCAGAGAAAGAAACTGCTGAAACTCTGAGCTGCTTTGCATTTATTTTGCATTAAGACATTACCTCATTCCTGGTCATGTAAATTCAGATGCTTCCTGAATAGCAGAAGTAGTTTAGATGCTTAAGTTTCAGAAAGGATATTTCCTTTAAAGATAAAACCCAAAGCAACCTCTTAGGAAATCTCAGGGTTCTGCTTCCCTCCCTTTCAGCTATTCTAGCTCCCCTGCCCCACAGCTCTCTCTCCTGCCACTGTTCCCAGGAATATACTGCAAACGTTGCAAAATGCAGGAATTCAGCCTGCACCATTGAAATCAATATGAATTGTCATCAGTGGCTTTTATGAAGATTTATGTTTTACCAGTAATGCCGGCTTAGTCACTCCTGTTTCCCCTTCCACATCGTTTGCTACATCCCAGCAAAAAAATTAATAATGTAGAAGTAGGTAAAATCTGTATGCTTATTTATAGTTCCCTTGCCTATCATTTACTTGTATTTTATTCATCCATATTTATCTGTTTATTTATACATTTGTAACCCGGATCAGCTGGCTGATCTACGTAACCACGCAGCCTGGCAAACTGAAAGGGCAGCAAAGAGACAGTAATTAACAGCTGGGAGTAGGTACTCTTTAACTTGGTACTGCTGCTGGAAGAGTAACGATGCAGCCGTGACTTCCGAGTGCGGTTCCACGTACATTTTCTTTGATTAGGAAGGAGACTAAAGATCCCAGTTTTCCCATAAGCTCCCGCTCTTGCATTGCAATTTATCCCTTTCTGATGTGTGCCAATAAAACTGTAAGACGGCGCTATAAAATAGTCAAGGAAATAAGAGAACCTGAGGTTTTTGGCGGCTAGTTTTTAATGATGAGTTTACAGTGCAGCCTCCCAGACAGTTGTATCAGCACAATTCAGGGTGACGGTGAACTGTGGCATGGGGGACGTGAGCGCGTACAGGAGAGGATCTCGTAAGGCAGCTTTACAGCCAAAGAAAACGTACCCAGAACCACATCCTCTCTCCTGACCCAGGTGAATCTGCAGTGGTCGTCCTGTACCTTTAAAGGACGAAATTCACACGTATTAAAAAGCATCTGTTTCTGTAAAGCAGTTAATTAAACTAGTCATATTTAACTGGTTACGTAAAATAGCTAACCCCTAATTTAAACTTCTGGTTGCACGTTAAAGGCACCCCTTTGTAGGAGACGCATAAAACACACTTCAGTGGCACCACTCAGTATTGCTAATTTTTCACGAGCGACAGGGAATTTTAGATGCAGAAGTCCCATTGATTTTCAGTGGAATTTAGACCCCCGAGTCATGCAGGCTCTTTCAAAAATTTTTACCCCTAATGATTTTCTTTGGGCAAGTTAAAAAGCCCACATGCCACCAGCAGTTGTGTAAAGAGAACGCTTGCTGTGTTGGGTGCTTAGTCATAAGGATTTAGCATTAGAAGTCTTCCTGTGTCTCTGTGTGTGTGTGTGGCTTTACCACACATAAATTATCCAGCTTTCCTTTTTCCTCCTACGTGCAGAAAAATATATGGACGTTCAAAAGACGAGCGAACCATCTGAAACGTGAACCCACGCCTTTTATTCCCGCTTTAGATTTAGGCTGGAAGATAGCTCCAGAACCAGTCCCAGTAAAAGAACCGCTTTATGCGAAGCAAAAGAAAAGCAGAGTAAAAACTATTGAGTTGTAAAAGCAGTGGAGCTGCAACTCTTTAGTATTCAAGCAACTATCTCTAGAAGGGAAGCAGATTATGCGGTATCATATTGCAAAAGGGCTGTTCAACCCTGTTGCGCTTACTCAGAGCTACATATTTACTTTTGTCACTGTATAGCAGCGATTGCATTATATCCTTCCTGCCAGGGCACGAGGAGAAACAGAAGGTTAAGTGTAAACGGGGGAGGGGAAAAGAAGGAGGGAGAAGCAGCAGGAAAAAGGCTAAAAAGGGAGAAAAGAACCGCTGAAGAGAAAAGAAAAAGTTCCTTGCCGAGGCAGGAAAAGGTCCTAAAGAAACACAGAGAAACAGGAGATCAGGCACCGCACATATGGGATTACTAATGCAATTGTATTTCATCCCTGATATGACTGAAACCAGGACAGTTTGGTCATAAGAAAATAGATGCATTTTATTAAGCGTACATAAAAGTGGGAGGCACAGAGTCTGGCACCAGCGTAGCCTAAAGGAATTTCCATGATTTGTGCCATGAATGCTGAATGGGAGACTTGTAAAAAGCACCTTTCTCTTAAGGATAGCTTGCTGGAATTTGTAAATATAGCCGAAAAAACAACAACAAACCGACCCTGAAGTAAAATAGTACAAAGTGATGAAAATACCAAGGCCAGTTCTCCAGATATAAAAACCTGCAACAAAACACATTTAGTTTAGGGGGGCTCAAGCAATGCAGAGGCCACTTGGACTGATGGGGTTGGGGTGGGTGGGGGGTCTCAAGATGATGGTGAGTAGCAGAAATGGCCGAAGGCAAAGAGGTCTGGTTTCATAGCTCAGGGTTTCCCAAAATCAAGGGTTCATGGGTGAGGGGGTGACGGGGGAGCAGACCTGACAGGGGGCATCCAAAGTGAGTCCCTCACCACCACCTGCCGCTTTTGCCAAGGCAGGTTATGGCATCTTCCTAGTAATTTCAGCACCCACAGGATCAGGCACTGTCATCGGGTTTGACAACCAGATCTGTCGTGTTTCACTCATTTTATGGAGGACCCACTCATTTGGCCTCCATCCTAATATCCCCTGGCCATCGTCCTCTTTCTGAGATGCTTTTACAGTGCTGTGGCTCAGCTTTCTCCCCGTGTTCCGGCAAAAGCGGTCGGCCTGACCGGCGGGAGAGGCTGTGGCCCTGCAGCGAGCGCGGTCCCGCGTGTAGGAGGGCTCCAGCCAAAGGCGCCTGGCCCGGCTTTCCTTCTCCCGTGCGGCTCAGCCGCTGTCGAGCGCCGAGCCGTGGCCCGGCACGCAGCCCTGCGGGGCAGGGGTGCGCTCCACCTCCTCGCACGGTCCCACGGGCCAGCCTTCTCGCCTCGCCCGTCGTGTGAGCCCATGCCGGAGGTCTGGGCAATGTAAAGACTATTTTCCCTTTGCTGGAGAAAGAGCTAGAAGGAATATTCAACTCATTAACAGAATGCCTTGGCTTGAGTAGAAGTGGTATTTTTCTCCAAAACGTGTTAGCTAACTCATTTTAACTACTATATTATATATTCCGGTGTAGGCTGAGCAAGTAATGTTTTAATACGTGTTAGGTAGTGTACATGAGCCCTAGGAGTGAGCCAACTAAACCATATTAAAGTACAATTTGTCCTGTCAATAACAGGAGTCTAAAACCTGTTAGCTAACACACTTGAGAAAAGAGAAAGAAAACAAAACTCCTTTTATTCTCATCCACCACTGAAGGAGGTTTGTGGATCTCAAGATGGTCTCAACATGGGAAACAGTGAGAGGCAGCCAAATGGGTACATTAAGTTACAACTGTCTCTAAAAATATTGCTTTATAACAGCACAGAAGCCTTTTGAGTCTGCCTCTTCCAAATTAGCTGTACGAAAGGACTAGGAATCTCTGCTAAGTAGATGGGACATACTTTAAAAAAAAAAAAACCCTGACTCTTGCTAGACTTTGATGTGAAGCGTGAGTCCGTAATAATTCAGACGGTACTGAGCTGATGAGAAGGCGAGAGACAGTGTGGTACTGCCTTGGCACTGTGCAAAGAAGAGTAACTTCACTGAACACAGCCAGATTTAGTCTGGTGCAGCGGAGAAGAATAGCGTGCTCGAGCTGTAGCGTTATTATCTGTTGGATAACCAGATTTTCCACCGTCTCTGCAAGATAAATACAAACTGGAGAAAGAAACTCTCCCCGACTCTGTTGCGCTCTCACTTGGTGTAGGGGGAGCATATTTGGCAAATGCTGCAGAGGTGTGGATAGCTCTATCAGCAGCACAGCAGTCCCTGGGAAGGTAGCGTTACTGGCTCCAGTCCTCCGAACTGGTGTTCTTCTACACTGAATTACCGTTTTCCGTCACGCTGGGACAGCACCCACTATTCACCAGTGTAAGCCCGGTCCATATATATTTATATACCACAATAAGCAAGCACAACATTTTAAGCAACTAAAGGATCTTACAGCATAGCCCAGGCTTAACATAGAAAAGGATCACAATAAACAATGGGAGGAAAGAGGAAGAATGAAGGCAAGAATGAGAAACCGTGATGAAATTATTCTATACACATCAACCTTTACTTCCTTTTATTATAAGTGCTTTATTTAAACAATGATCAAGTCCTGAAGACTTAAAGTTTTATGAATGCTAACTTTGCCTATAGAGCATCAGCAGACTAAGGAATTGTCCTATGGCTGGATATGCAAAGCAACAGCAGTGTTTTCACTGAGAAAGCCTACCTAGTCCCTGGCTTGTAATTGTCACCTGTAATAAAGTCACCTTGCTTGCCCCTCCTAAGCAGCAAACAAGCAGGGATTAAGTTCATTCACCTCATTCTTCCTTGTTCTGCATCTCAGGTGCTCGTTTTTAAGTGGGTAAAACCCTACCACGTGCACCATGTTTGTATTGGCATAAAATGATAGCAAAAGACAGTGAGTTCCAGTAAGCAGGTGCTTTAATGCAGCTTAAAGAAAGCAAATCCCTGCTCCCTTCTTTATGTTTATGTCTGTGGCTAAAGCACAGCAAGTGAATGGAGAACCTCGGGCAAAACCAGGCGAGAGAAAAGGTACAGGTGATGCTGCTGGCAGGAGATCCCAGATGGAAGGTTACCTAAAAAGCCAAGGAGGCAAAGAAAAGATGGACATAGCACAGGGTCTATATATATATGTATATATACCTATCTGAGGGCAGGCACAAACGGAAAAGGTCATGGAAAAATCACACTAGGGAGAAAGTGTTGGAAATTGTTTATAAGGTATAGACAAAGACCCTGTATGGAGGTTCCCAGACCCAAATCCTTTGCTTTCATGGCCAGCTGCCGTGACCAGACTGACAAAAAGTGGCCCTTTAAGAATGAATGGTGTTATCAAGACTTTACACGTAATCCCAGCATTGCTAATGGGGGAGGGCGTGCAGGTCCTTCCCTGTTGCTTCCTCCTCCTCCTCCATCCCTGACTGATCAGCATTAACATAGTCTGCAGTGCACACCAGGCTGAAAAGCTCACGCAATACTAAACCCGAAGATTTTTCCAGGAGATTCTCTAAAGTGGGAAAGCGTTAAGAAACAACCGCAGCGAGGAACTACAACAAAGCAGAGAAGAGGGGAGAGAGGGGTGACAGAAAGTGGCAAGCAGGCTGTCCCCGGCCATCGGGGGTTCCCCGGCAGCCCAGCCGTAGGAAGCAGCAGGTACTCTGTTCTCGTGACCTCTGCTGGGTTTGTATCTGCTTTTCCTATTGACTCCGGGGCTGGAAAGCACAAATGGGTTTGATTCGATTTAGGATTGAAACCTAGTTCTCCCAGGCCATAACGTATTTACTTCATATTTGCTTCATATGTGCTTCATAGGCAGAGGTTTGGCCACTAGCAATCATGTTGGTTATGTGAAACAGTTGTCCAACAAATGGAGTGAGGCTCCTTGTCTAGTCATCCCTGGCACATGCTTTTGCCTTGGTCCCATCGTCCAGTACATGATGCAGTTTCATCACCTGCGTAGTCAATAACTGTATCCATGGATCTTCCCATCCAAAAGGATATTAGATGCGTTAATTTATTCTTTCTATAGTGACTTGGTAAATGCATAGAGTTCCATCAACTCACCCTGGTCTCTCCTACACTCTAGAAAGCAGGGCTCCCGAGGAGGATTTATCCTGAAGAAATAAAAGCAAGGGTTACCGTTACCGGTGTACTGATGATGACTGTACACAATAATTGCCACAGCAGAAATGTCCCAGGTAGCCATCGTACTAGCATCACCTCAGCAGTCAGCAATGTCCGCTCTGGCAAGCTACAACTTCCCTGGCCCCCTGGTGCACTCACCCCCCAGTCGGCCCTCCCGCCATAAGGTCCTCATCTCTGTAACGCCAAAGGAACCCAGAGAAACGCCCGGCTCAGCCTGGCCCCCGTCACATCCGATGTCTGCTGCACGCAGTGCGTGCCCAGCAGTCGGAATGAGAGAGGCTCTTTCCACCCCTGAGCTGGCCCGGGATGAAGAGAAAGGCTTGGAGCGGCTTTGGTGGATCGTACTCAAGCCACAGGCAAACAGAGTGACTCTGCAAGGACTCCTGCAGCCTCGTCGCCCTCCTCGTTGCAGGTTGCCACACACATTAGGTTCTCTCAGGGGTATGCAGATACCTGCGTACTGGCTTGGTTTTGTTCTCTTTATCTAATTACCACCAAGCAGCTCATTCACTACAGGGAAAAAATATAGGCTTATACTAATGGAGTCTTTTTCGGACAATATAAATTAGCTTGCTAAAACAGCCTTTCTTAAAATTTTGAAATGAATCCTTTTGTATAATCAACTTAAAAAACAACTCTCATTGTATTGTGTTAGCAAAGCGAGGACTGTTTGATAATATTTGATAAAGATATTAAAAGAAAGAAAAAAATTGTCTTTCTCTTGTTCAAAAATATTTGCAAATAATGTGGCCAGTCTGAATGTGTATGAGGAGACACCTGGCAATCTGTGAAAGAAAGAAGCCAGACTCAGTCATCTTCCATTACTGAAACTTTTGGCAAGTTACACAGTTCTAAGTGTTTTATAAAACATTATTTTGTTAGCTTGCTTTTGACTGTAAGCAAAATGTCTCAGTTGATTCGGCATCTGCTATAGTAAAAAAGCATAACCAAACAGCATGTCAGATAATGTTGACTTCGGTGGACTTTGGTGTCTCTAGATGGGCTGAATGAGTCATGTTGAGACCTGGATTAGGTTCATGTTTGAGTTCAATCTGGAAGACAAATCAGGGATATCATTTGAATTTGATCTTTAAAATCTTGCCAGCCAGTGCTATGGGACTTTAGTATCTAGTTTCCATATCTAATATTGCAGAGGATATGGATCCTTAAAATCAGTGTCTGTCACAACATAATTTGTTCTCATGACACCTCTGTTATTATCAGCCAATGCCGCATGAAAATGGTCAAGATAATTACCAAGAGTCACAAACTTAGCTGTCACCAAGGTACCCTTAATGCAGCTGAGAAGGGATGGAACAGAGAGAGCTTAAGTTACCTTCTCTTACCCTTTGCATTCTCAGGCTGCTCAGGGGTTTTTTTTGTCCCTGCATAATTTAAAGCAGCTTCAGAGCATTCACATTACTCTTCCTTTGGGTCAGGAGTAAAGAGGAAATGGCTTGAAATTCTTTGGGGGCAAAATGCCTTCTGCCCTCTGGTTGAACAGCTTTAAAGACACCTGGAGACGTGGATTAGAACACGCTGCACCACAAACTACAACACCTGCAAGGGGAAACCTGGGCAATGTGTTTTACTACACACCGTCTTGTCAAGCTAGGAGAAACACAGTTCTGCAGAAATATTTTGTAACTCTCTCATGACTATTGTAGTCATCAGCGTACACCACCTTGGCCTGAGTCAGTCAAAATGCGACAAAATCCCACCCGTGCCTCGGAGGGTCCACCCACTGAGCTCCTCTCTGGAGGGTGGATGGGAGGATGAGGCCGGTGACTTTCCTGCAGCTAGCGAAGCGCAGCTGGTGGTTGGGGCCCTCGTTCCCAGGACAGGGAGAAAATGGAAAGATCTATATGACAAGTTCAGAAGACCCGGTTGTCCATCTCTCTTCTAGAGCCAGAGAAAGGTTGTGGGGTGAAAGCGTGAGTGCAATGCAATACGTGGCTCATAAACTTTCCTGCCAGCATCCCCCACTCAGCCTTATCCTCAGAATGTGGAAAATATATAGGTTAGGACTTAAGGCTGAGACTGAGAGGTAGGATCCTCTTCGGCCTCGTTGCACTTCAGCCCTCAGAAAGAGACTCCAAGCCTGCCTAAGGTAACAAGGAAATCAGGTGAAGTCCAAGAAGTGTTTGATCTGAACTCATTCCTCTTTGACATGGCAAATGTACGACCTGGCGCCACCACCTCGTCGTTGGCAATCTTTCATCCTGAGTTCTGAATCAGCTGGATCTGTATAGGTCAAACGTTGTCAATGCATGAAAGATGTCTTCGAAAAACCTTGGTTTTGGAGACTCTGGACACTGGCAGAAAAGCCCACATCATTAATGTAGTCTGTCAGAGTCTGCAATAGGGCTCTCAGGTCTCCCAAATTTCAGTGCTGGTTGAGCCCTCCTTCTGCAGGTCTGCAGCTTCTTTCTGTGCAGGAGCTGCCGTCGTTGCTGTCACACTGTCGCTGTGATCGTAGCACCTGAAAAGAATTATGGGCAATAAGGAAGTTTATTATCACATTTCTGTGCAAGTATAATTGTTCAGCCATAAAGCTGCATTATTTGAGCTGAAAGAATCAGGCGTAACAAAAGCTCTTTTTTCACTTTTTTCCCTACAAAGCTTGTCTGGAGGATTGGTGGCTGGACTAGCAATTAGCACAGTTAACAGAAGTAAGTGGGAGTGATTTTTCTTCCTTAATGCAGATGTACATGAGTTTTGTAGATGCCTCTTTCGCAAGTGGCATTATCTGTTCTTTGCAATATCCTCCCTTAAAGAGAGAGCGTCATCCTCCAGGCCGCATTAGGTTGGATGCATGTTATAATAAGAAAATGACAGAATCACTTTGCTCTAGCAAATTCTATGGACAAGGTGACCCAAAGTCTTGTACTTTCAGGAGAAAAAATAGGTTTACAGTATTTCTACTGTCCTTGGTTTGACAAAATGCCATATGCCTCCAATCACCATGGGCATCATTAGAATGAGGATAAAAATTGAACCTGAACTTAGTTGACTAAGCCAGTCTCTAATTAGGAAGTTTCATTTCCAATAAATTGTTTGGGGCTTTTTTGTAATTCAACAGTATAGTCACAAACATTAGAATTGGTAAACCAAGTTAAATAATTCTAACAAAAATGTTTTTTTAAAAAAAATCCTATGTAACTTCATATTTTTATCTTCCATTCTGTTTTCCAGACACGTGAGGAAGGCACCAAGTAAAATCCTGGCCTTGAGTTGATTGCAAAGTTGACCTGCGACTCAGCCTGAGGTTGTAATACTGTTTTATATCCTGCTTGATCCAATTCATCACCCTTTACTGTTAGAGACAAGGGATGGCCTACTGGTTAAGGCACAGAGCGGGAGCATCTAGATTTAGTTCTCTGCTTTGCCATAGTCCAGAGAAAGCCACTTGGTCCAAAAGCCTTTGAGGGATTTCACTCCTCTTTTGGTACCCCTGACCTCCACTGATTTCCAAAACACAAGTCAGACATCTCAGAGGATTTCAATCTTGAGCTTTTTAGCAGCAGTTCATCCTCTCTGAGAGGAAGGATTATAAATGCTCCCTCTCTCCCAACATGAAAAAGGAATTCATTAATCTGTGGAACGCTTAAAGATCGCAGCGGTGGCCTCAGAGTGATCGCTCTTCAGTTATAAAATTAGGCAGAAACTGGCACAAGTAAATAAGGTTGTTTCTCTGTGCAAAAAGCTGTGGAAATACAGATGAAATCTTGAAGAACTGTCCTCCATGGTTTTGGAAAGACTCTACAGCAGCGTTTTAATAGTAAGTATTGCTTTAGTGTCTGTGCAAAAAAATTTCGTTCATCTGCTTGCGTACATTTTGGCTTTTGTCGTATGGCTGCCCTAGAGGTAACTACATTTCAGTAATGCTGAACGGGCAGCGCAGGAGGGGCCCTCGGAGTCTGTCAGCCAACCCTTCCGCAACCACACAGCATCGTAGCACGTGGGGTAGGTGTCTTCTATTGCAAACCTACAGATAATTGCCTCATCCACTTACCTGGAATCTACCAGGAGTAAGTGTTTTCCATTCCTTGGGGTAAAAGCATAGAGCAGGAATTCAAGCCTTAGCCCGGCTCTTGTGGATAGTGCTCTAAGAATAGCACAATGCGGCACCTACCGCGTTGCTGCTGCCAAGCAGGATCAGGTATCACACAGAGTTCATGAGTCAGTTTAAAGACAGATCTTCTAACCTGAAGTGTGGTTTAAAGCTATTCCCCGGTGTTCTGGGCTTTAGACTGCGATACTTTAAGGGTGGTATTCTAGTAAAGACTGTACCATTTTCAAAAGAGCTTCACAGAAATATAGCAGGATCGATCTGCAGGTATATATTTTCTAGTGTTTTAATGATGCATGCCTTTCCAATACACAGGGACAAGGAGTCCCTCCATTAAGAAGCTATTGCAATTGCTTAGTATATTTTTAGTGGTAATGGAAAGTAAAACTATATTACTGCTGCTGTTTGGTATCATGATAAAAAAGAAAAAATTATCATAACAGTTATTTCCTGATAACTAATTGCATATTGCTGTCTGCTAACTGTCCTTCCATCTGTACCTACATATTTGACACCACGGTAAAATATAATAATACCATATGTCTTTTCTGTGCTACTCTGATACGGAAAGTAGTCCTGAGCCCTGTGGGTTGCATTTTGAATAGCTATTTCAAAAAGAAAAACAACTCAGACTTCCTTTGGTGACACATTGCACAAGTTAGATGTCAAGACTACAATTATTCCCTGCCAATGCATTTTCAATTTATAAAATTGATGAAGATACAGAAGGGAAAGAAATAGAGCAATGATTGCATGGTGTAATTTACTGTAAACAGTAAAATGAGCTTCTTATGTGCAGCTTCCCATGGGACGAGTACAGACAGGGAACGTCCTCTTGTTTCTAAAGAAGAAAAAAGAAAAAGAGGGATGGATGGATGGATGCTGGTTACTAGTTTGCAGAGCAGCTGTTAAGATAAAAGCAGATGGGGACCTGGCGCAGAGGACTGGTAATAGGATATGGCACCTTTTCTTTCCAGGTTACTGGCTTGAATCAAGTTCAGGTTGTTAGCTACTGAAAATCGTGGTAGCAGCACCCAGAGTATGTCCGGTGGCCTTTATAAAAAGGGCTGTCGGTTGCAGTCCAGTTTCCTGTAGTACCAGAACCACTTGAAGCGGCACCTTGGGGCTATGCAAGCAGGGACACCAAGCTTTGTGTACAGAGAATAAAATTCCCAACCCAACCAAATCCCAGTCTCCCACCCACAGCAAGCCGAGGAGATGAGGCAGAGCGTCCACCACGCCGCTGACTTTGCTACACCCGTTCTGTCGCCAGACAGGAATTTGTTTTTGGTGACTGCCCTTCAGCATCTTTTACTGACAGATCTCCTGTAGCATCCTCTGACGAAGATGCATAATTTACTCCCTTCCTAAGGTAAGAGCTGGTTCCTGGGCACTGACATGTCCCTTCCCTTTCCTCTAATTTCTTCCCAGTCTTTCACAACTTTTTCCCCATATTGTCCTGATTCATTGAGACGCTGTTTAATTAAAGGTATGGAGAGAGAGTATGAATTAACATCTCTGCTTCTGCCATTAAAACGATCTAGATTTTATCTTGTGCGCTGTGCTTTTTTGTTTCACTTCATCCTGCCACCTTTTCCCCTTTTGA
The DNA here is from genome assembly GCA_009819775.1 of Phoenicopterus ruber ruber. Taxonomy (NCBI): domain Eukaryota; kingdom Metazoa; phylum Chordata; class Aves; order Phoenicopteriformes; family Phoenicopteridae; genus Phoenicopterus; species Phoenicopterus ruber. The sequence continues at coordinate 104,844,483 of CM020216.1, forward strand.
ACTTGGGGCTTTTAGGTTTCATCAGGAGGAGCGTGGGCAGCGATGGTGACGCTGAGGGTGCTGCGGTGCCTGCAGACCGGCCGGGGACGGGGTCCCACTGGGGCAGGCACCCTACCGAGCCCCACGGGGAGCCAGTCCCTGCCCTGGGGACACTGGTGTCTAAAGGGGGAAGCCTCAAACGTGCGGAGGGGAGAGAAACGCTTCTGTCTGCGTGACAAACACCGCAGGAATGAAGAGCTCGATCTGATGGTTCCAGTAGTTTATTTTAAGTAATACTGGCCTCATATCTGTTGAAATTCCTTACGTGATTCTTCTTTAACACATTTTGAGATGCCTTTTTTATTTTTTTTTTCTTCCTCAGGGCTTTGGAATAAAGAAAGTATACTCACCTCACACCAGGTTGGGGTCTCAAGTCTGGTTAGTGGCAAGTACCATAACCTCACCTCAAAGACCAGCATGCCGAGTAAGTCAAAGCAGGCGCTCAAAATACCTGAGAAATAAATTGTAATTGTTATCCTGCTTAACAAAGATGATTTTTCATGTCCTAAGTCACTCAAGTCTTTTGAAGTGATACATCGTAAAAGCAGAGCAAAGGTAAAACTTTTCCGTGTCTTCTTAGTGATGAATCTACCTGCCAAGATGCAGACTAGCTGGAAAAGCTGCAAAAACTAGGTCGTGTCCCCCCCCCCCCCCTTCACTTTTTAGTAACTTTTCATTTTTAGGATTGAAGAAAAAATAGTTTAATGCCTCATTATCTCTCTGTCCCATCTCTCCCTCCGATCCGAACTTTTAAAACATATTGTAAAGTAATCCAAGAATTCAGTAGTGATTTAAAATCTTATGACAGCCACTAATAATTAAGAACATCCATTCTGCCACTATTCAGGAATTTCATCTATTTATTTCAATAAGGACAGAATAGGCAGAAGCTGAATATTACATAAAGTCTAGTTAGAGAAGCAGGCATCCAGTTTCATTTCCCAAGGACATTACATTTGTAAAATCAGTATCTCACAAATATTTTGAAATGTCTTCAAACTGGGAAACTAATGAAAGAAATTACCTTCTTTTTTCTGGAAATGAATTATTCAACATTTCTTTAATGCTTGAAAAAATAAAGCATATCCTTTTAGCTTTGCAGCTATGGGACAGCAGAATATCTACTGCTATGGAAATAAAAATTTACCTGCTTTCTTACTGTTTTTAGAATCTGTGCAATACCGGCACATCGGATAAAAATCCATTCAGATATGCTTTTTGATATGCAGAGGTTGCTAATTCACTTTGAAGGAGATATTATATCATTATGCAGGATATAATAGAAAATAGTAGTCTTTCCACAGCATTTTAAAACTAACCAGGAAATGTAATAGTGAACTTAAATAGAACTTTATATCAAATTATGTTTTTTTCCAGACATTGATTAAAACAGTAGGGAAAGGATTTAATTTTTCACTGCTTTCTTTAGCTTTTTACAGTAATTTTCTGCAGAAGACTTGTTTTCTGAGAGCTTAGTTTTTAAACTTATCTTGTGTTTTAATATCGATGCCACAGATAAAATTAAGTTAAAAAAATAGTTGCTTAATTTCTAATTACCATTACTTCAGACAGTATGATGGTACAGATTTAATACTTGCACACTCTGGATTAAGTATGAAGACTTGGATCTCAAAGAATGTGTGCAGCTGGTAACATGGAATTAAGGAGGCAACATACTCTAAAGGATAATGCAAGAAACAGAAAAGGAACTGAATAATGACTGCAGTTTTACTTTGCAAAGATGTGTGCAAACAGTTGTTGTTGGCTTTTACTTTGAATACCTGTTGTGGGTGTGTTGGAAGCTTTGGATGTTTCTCTAAAAATCGAAGTAAAACGAAGTTTATATTGGTTGCAGTTGGGTTATGGTCTCAGTTTTCCTGCGAAAAGCAAATCATCACACATTATGCGTTATTTCAGTGTAAATATGTATTGGCTCAGATGAAGTTGAGTGAACCTTTTTATATATCTAGTCTGAATTTCAAGGTTATAGTGAAGAAACAAACCAAGGCAGTCTGAAACATTGTGACATCTCTGACCAAGGGACCTGCTTACCATTGACTCCGAATATGCCCCTATAATATATAAAAGTTATGAATCTTTCTGTACCTGTGCAGCAGAGATACAGATAAACACAATGCTTTCTGCTTCTTAGAGGCATGGACTTTACTGGAATATATATTGAGCTCTTCAGATGAAAGTCACTGCAGACACAGGACAGCAAAAGTCATGGAATGGAGGGCAAGAAACACAAGTCTGGGCTTCTGCTCTCAGCTCTGCCTCTGATTCACTTTCTGGCCCAAAATTAGTCATTTTGTATCCTCAGATACTTTTCTTAACTGTTAAATGAGCATTGCTGATATTTAACTACATACTTGAGGTACCTCAAGGTCTCAGGACAGAAGCAGTAAGTTTTATTTAAAGTGCAGTTTATTAAATGCCGTGCATTTTCTTGAACACTAAAATGTGCTCAACGACGTCCTGGTAGAACAGGGCCAGTGAGCAAGTCAGGAATAGGACAATGTGAATACTAAGTAGATATGATGAATTAGGGGGAAATTTAGATTAAAACTGAGGTAGAGACAAAGCGAGCAAGCCATAGAAGAGGCAGGGGAAGGGAAGTGAAAAAAAAGGGTGACAGGAGATAGGAAATACGATAAGTCTGGGGAGATGGGAACAGGAAATGAGAAACACATCTCGTTCTTGCAAAGTGTAATACTGTGCAGGACAGCGTTAGCCATACGTTAAGTTATTATCAGAGATTCACTGTTGGAAATAAGGTAGTTCCTTATGGTAGACACCTACCTGAAAGAAACCGCAAGCACCTCATCATCTTGCTGATGCTTTGCAGGTGAGGCGCAGGCGAGACGCTTCAGGTCAGACCCTGATGGGGGCTGAAGTCCCACTTAGAACAACGATGGGCAGCCAATATGGAAAAGTTCGTACTGGCGTGGCCTGTTTCTGTGGATCAATAAAGGTTTGAGTTATGACTTGTTTAAGAATGAAATAATAAGTACGGATTTCACAGTACATTTTTGGATAGTTTTACACTTGCCTGCTGGTTCATGCTATTGGTACAATTAGGCTCAGGTCCTGTGGGTAAGATCAACAGTAGCTGATTAGAATATAAAAATTTTCATAGACTGACCCCAGGATTTTCTCCAGAGTGAAACATTAATGTTAAGCTTTCCTACATCCTAAACCAGATTATTATTTCCTAATCCACCAAATTACAAGGTTTATAGAGCTATCATTAAGATGGAGAAGTATACATCTATGTAAACTGGCTATCAGGCACAGAATAAACCATATTTTGTCTTCTAGTAAACACTTAAGCCTCAAAACATCCAATTATCACCAACAGGGAAAAATGTGAAGTTCTTGACAAGGTAGCAAAAGCATCTGGCAGAGGACGGAGTTTTTTAATTTTTAATTTAAAGACCAACTATCATTCTTACTAAAAATATCTTGAAACGATCAGGTGATCTTCAACACTCCAGATGGATTCAATTTTTCACTGAAAGCTTTTACCAGTCGGCAGTAATCTGTCATGACTCTGCTCAACATGAATAGTGTGGATGAAAGATGCGTGGTTTATTGGTTCACATATAAAATGTGTAAATAAGGGAGAAGAGAGGAATGTGTGCGTATGTGTTTTTATCAAACTTCCTCTGTTCCATACAGAAAGTTTGTGTTCTTGAATGGGGCATGCAGCCCCAGCGAAGTCAAATAATGGCTAGGATTCATTTCCTAGGAAGCTGATGGTTTATTCATTTCCTACCGTTACCTATGTAGGGGCCAGTTCTGCCTCTTTATGAATTTAAGGAACACATTAAGAATAAGTAATATTCAGTATTTTCAAAAATCTCAGATGAGGGAGAATGTCATTGCTCCTCAGGCTTCAATTGTACACAAGCCAAGATCTGGTTTCATGTAAATAACAGTGGCAGAAACAAATCCTCAGTCATTTTTTTCTCTTAGTCTCCCTTTCCTTTCAATCTTCTTTTTCCAACCTGAAGTCAAATCCGTATAGCCATGAACGCCTGAGAAACACTTTTTTTATCCTATCCATCTAGTCATGGTTTGTTCTCATTGTTTCAGGCACATTTGAAATCAATGCTCTCTCTGCATTACTTTTATTGACAAATCACGAGAATGAGTTATGTTAATTTAAAAGTAAGGAATATGAACTAAGTGTATTTCTAACTTAGCTTATACATCTAGAACGTGCCACCCTTTAAGAAAGGCTTTTTCAGATCTCAAAGAGAATTTTTAAACCTAGGTTAGATGCCAAAACCTACCTTTTGGCCCTGAAAGAAAATGAAGAGCACCCATGCCTTCTGTTATTTTAATTCAAGATGGTGAGCTCTACTGAGACTTGGGCTAATGTTATTTAGATGTCTGGCTGCTGGTTTAGGAAGTGAATTTTCCACATCCTGGGCCCAGCTGTGTTAGCAAGACCTGTAAGACAATTTAAGGAGCGCTGTGGCTTCTCTTCCAGCTTTAGGGGAAAGCTGGTTTATCGCACCCTGCAGCCGCCCGTAGTGCCAAGTAGACCTCGGAGGGCTGCCTGTCAGTAGTAGAAACTGAGCTTTACTGTGTCAAGGATGAAGGTAATGAGCCTAGTGCAAATGCAGATTTGTGCTGGGGGATGATTTCTGCCTTAATGAGAGCACGCCTTCATTGTTAGCCACAGAGGTTATAAAGCATTGATCCAAAGCTACCAGATCCAGGTGTCTTTTCTTTGTGAATCAGGTTCCTAGAAGGCAACAATCTCTTTATCTGCCTAAATATTTCATTCAAAATCATGTGTTCTTAGGGGTACTTGTTCTCTGCCCACTGCCTGCCTGTTTCTTACTCTGCATGCTCGATTTAAGGACAAGGTGCTCATGTTTCTTAGGTAGAGTAGGAGTTAGGCACCGAGATACCTGCAAGAACCTATCCTTCATTCTCCTGACTTTCACGGGCACTCGGTGAGCACCATGAGCGCCTTTCCCTGCTGCACACACTGCAGTGCTGGGGAAGGCAGGAGACACGTTTCTAGGGTGGTCTGCTCCCATGGACTTCCCTTTGCTGAAAGGCATCACACTTCACATCATTTCAGTGATGGGCAGGCTCTTCCTCCACATGAACTTCTGAACATCCAGTCTCCTCTTAACGTCACAGGACTAGTGCGCTTGGTTATCGAAGCACGGGGAAAAAAGAGTACAACTAAGGGAGAGGTATAATTATGACTCACTAGGATTTGAGAATTGAACTCTCCTGGGTTAATTTGAAAGCCCAGGCCAGAGAGAATGGCAGAGAGTGAAAACAGGCTTGCGTCTACAGCTGCTTGAAGAATGTACTAGAACAAAAGCAAAAAAAAAAAGTCTTCCATTTCCTAGCTATGCTTTTCTGTGACCCTTACTAAGACCTGTTTGCAGTCCCCAGGTCAAGTCCTTGGCACTTAGAGATAGACTTTCATGGCATACATCATGACTGACACCGGAGAGAGGAGGTGGAGAGAGACAGGAAAGCCTGTAGTCACTGCCTGAGGCCTCTGTCACTGCAGAAGAAACCTCCATATAAATTATGGCCATAACCTTGGGAAACTTTCGCTGTCCCAAAGGGTTTGGTATTTTGTTAAATAAATAGGAATTAAGCGCATGCATTTTTAATATCCTAAGAATTCAGTGCATACGCTGCAATGACATGGAAGCGTAATTTTTTCATGCTAGAATTCCACCTGCACACAGAACAATAGCAAGTCCGGATCCTCTAACATCTGCTCAGGACAGGGTGATGATGTTTTGAATCATGATGGGTACTCAGTCCCTGCCTGCTCACCCACACCGAAATCCACTTCGTCCATAGTCAGAAAAGGTGCCTACAGAATGGATTGTGTAATTTCTACTGCTTCTTGCTTTTGTGTGAGCTAGCATGCCTTTGGAAATCACCTTTGTTACACAATATACCGATCATAATGTTGACTCTATTGTATCCTCAGCAAATATAAAATTGGGACATATAGTTTCCTCCCTCCGCAGTTGTGCAGTCAGCACTATAGCTCTTAGGGGCAAGGTTTCCTTCTGTATTTTGTAAAAGTGCCTTCTAGAAAGAGATTAGAGATTGTAGCTGCAGATTGCAGATGCTTGCCATAGTAGAAATAACTATACATAATTATTAATGGGAACTGTACTCAAGGAAGGACTGAAAATGAGTACTTTATGATCTAGACTGTATAAATATTAAATAGTTATGTATGTTTTAATAAATATAAATATCTGGATAATATTTTTGTCAACAGACAAAGCAAATACATGTTTCTTCCTCTTCCCTTTCCAGTGATTTTTTATAGAAATGATCAAGTGTGAGAGATTTATCTGATCAAGTTTTATATTTATTATGAGAAAACAAAACAAAACAAGCTGCATGGGGTCAGTGAGGATTCTTCCTATTGCTCCATCCATTCGCTTCACCTTCAGTGGAATAAGAGAGGGAGTTCTTAGGAATGTGTTTTCTAAGTGTGATTTTTTTTCTAATAGTGAAGTTGGTGGAACTAGTTGAAAAGCATGAAATTCTGCCGCATAAATTATCATTAACAATGTGGTTTATTCTTGTTTGGCAGTTGAAATTTTAATGTAATGTTCTGCTGAAATTCTGAGATTCAGTCAAGTTTTAACAAGCTACAGCTAGAAGGAGATTGCATTATTTTTTATGTATTTGTTATTAAAATTCTTGATAAATGTTGCAAAGATTCTACCTGTGAGCTGTTTTTCACTCTCTAGCTGATATTAAATACTTGCCACCAGAGCTGCATTTTTTGATGGTGATTTGTCACATGGTATTATTTCTGCTCCCAGAGTGGAGGGATGCAACCTTCATCAGGTTTCTTGTCTGAAGCTTCACAAGAAATACATTTCAAAATGAAAGTCTTCAGTATGTATGTGCATAAAATTTTCCATAAAGATGTACTAGTACTATTTTCTTGCATGAATGTTTATGACAAGGGGACGTGAAGACTTTCAGCATGGGTGAAATGGATACATATTTTAATACTGAGCAAAATTTAATAGAAAAAGTTTGCGGTGTTCACCCAACTGTGTTTTGTTTTAGTCAGCATTTATCCAGGAAAAGCTCCTCGGGAGCCTTAGAAAAGCCCACAGACAAGGTTCCTGCGACCCACAGTGGCCTTCAGCCAAGCCGCTCAGCCTGGGAAGATGGGAGCGCTGGGGCTGTGGGATGCTGCCCCTCAGAGCATGTGAAGGTACGGTTTTAGAGCTGAAGGGGAAAAAGCTGCATTTTCCTAACTTTTCTCTGGCGTGCTTTCCAAATTCTCGAGCTAACAGGATCCCAGCTTGCTTGCAAGCCTGGTTATGCTCGTTCTTCAGGGGTTAAATGAACCCCGGCGCATTTCTTGCATGCAATGCTATCTGCTTTCCTTAAAGCACCAGGTAGTCCTTCGAGAAGTCAGTACGGTGGCATCGTGCAGCCCTCGTGTGTGCCAGCCTGACCCCGACCCTCCAGCCGATTGCTGTTATGGGAGGTGCTCGCACATCACTGGCTTTGTGCGCCCGATTGTCCAAAATGAGCGCAAAAAGGTGGGTCAGTGCTTCCATGTCTGGATATGGGCCTGACCCACCTTCTCTGCCGGTCCCTGTGAGCGTCACGCTGCTTCGAGCTTTTCTGGTGATTCTGCGTAACGAATCTTAGCCCGCTGTGCTTACCCCTCAGCGAGGACTTGCAGGTGCGGATTAAGTTGTTGGGTGGTAAAACCTGTAGAAAGGGACTGCCCGGAAAAGAAATCTCCCCGGCGGTTCTTCCCTGATCACATAAACGGTCGTGCAAACTTTAAGCATCCAGGCAGCCCAGAGGGAATACGGTCAGTGCTCTCCGTGACCCTGGTCACCCTTTCACACTATAATTTCAAAGAAAAATCAATTTATACCAGGATGGCTGTTCCCAGGATGGACTCCTGCGAGTGCAGGCTGGAGTCGCAGAGGTACCTGCCCGTGAGACGTGCCTCCTGCCTGTCACACTGGGTGGACCCAGGGGGTTTCTGTGTTATCCCAGGAGGGTGGGCAGTCGGCCGGGGGAGCCTGACTGACAGAGGAGGATGGAAAAGCCTGCAGCATCCTTTCATGCGAGGATCTGCCGCTACTCTCTGACCCTTTCCTGTAAGTTGTATTAATACGTGAACACAATTAAACCTTCATCTACAGGTTTTGTGTATGTGGCAGCCAGAGAAGGGTTGAGTGGCGGGTTTGAGTTTGATTTGAGGGAGGAGTGCGATCTGAAAGCTGTAGATGCTGTTTTAAAGCTTTTCCCCAGTAATGATGATAATGAATGACGTAAGCCATTCCTTAAGGCTGATGATTAATCCTAATGAATATGTTGCGTACATATGTTCCACAGCTGTCATTAAGCTTCGATTTTAACTGCTCTTCCCCTTTCCCCACTCCCACCCATGCCTGCAATCTGCAAACTCTTATTCCCTGTAGGTATTTTGATAGAGAGACAGACAGGTAACGATCCCGGTGTCAGACCGTAAGCCATGCAACTGTCAGTTCATATCGTGTCTGACAGTCATTGACAGCTTGCTTCTTCAATTTTACTAAGATTAATATTCTTCACATGTTTTATTTATATTTACTGATCTTGCTGCAGTGAATTTTTAAAGAGACATTTTCATGTTAAAATTCCCTATTAAAAATCAAATCTGCATTTTCTTCAAAATTTAGATTTACATTTCATCAGTATTGCTTGTGGAATTTTTGCACGTTGCTAACGGCCTGATCACATGCATGATGCTTTATTTATACAGTGGTCAATAAGGCTTATTCTGATAAACCCCCAGGATCATCATCTCGGGAACCTCCTCATCCTTGGAAAGACATCTGCACATGGTTAACTTGACACAAGGCGGTAACTTCACAGCAGAAGGCTACTCAGATGCATAAAACTATTCAAGTGCACAAGCATTTGAAAGATTCAATTTCTATAAGAGTAACATTGTCATCAGAGTAATGCTATTGAGCTTAAAAGTATTCACATAAGTAAATGATTGCAAGATTAGCCTTTGTGCTCTCTGGTGAAACTCTCATACTCTTCTGTCCGTTTGGGCTGGCTCCCCAGCTCTCTAGATGCTTGAATTGAAATAGCACTACACCAGGATGTTGGAATTGTAAATGCAATGGGGGAACTTGTACTTAAGCCAAAAGAATTTTAAGCGCCAAAGAAAATCTTTGGAAATTTGGAAAAAAAATCTGATTTTATGACCATTTTTATAGAAATAGCAATAGGTTGTTTAACTAATTTATATGAAAATAATGTTTGAAAAATGTAAAATTATATATCTACGTATACAAACATATATTTTTACATTATTTAAATACAAAGACAAAAGCTAAATCTTCATTTCTCTGCTATGTCTGCTTTAAAAAGCGCTAGCCAAATGCCCGCTCCTTAGTCAAGGATTTTTATTGGGTGTCCTATCTGAGCGCAGGCTGACTTATTTGACCCAATTTAGGGAAATCCGGATCCTCACGTCGAACATCTTTGTATGTTTATGAATTGGAAATTTTCCACTTCAGGGCTCCTTTTAACCCCTCTGATCTTTCAAATTGCATGTCTCTCAACTTCACGGATAAATTAGCCGATTCCGACCTCATCTAGCCTTGAGATGACAGCGGTGTTTTATCTCTTTTTTCCTTCCCTTCTCTCCAAATCTGCATCATCATGTTTTTCCTATTGCCATGGCGATACAGCTAAGTACACAGAGGAGTGCAAGAAGCCAACTGCATGTAAAAAGTTTGCACAAAGGCGGAATTGCTAACTAAACAGGGGGCATTGCTGATACATGGCTCCTGCAGGGATACTGGGGGGGGTCCCGCTTTATCTCCCCTCCTTACCCAGCGATTACAGGTGAAAACGCAAACGGGGAGATGAAAGACGACACGTCAGGGTTTCTAAAATGGGTACAGGAGGGGAAACGGGCATAAAATAATAGTGCAGTAGCACGAAAGTGCGACGTTTTATTCAGATCATATGGAGCTCTGGCAGCTTCTAATGAAAATATGGGTGATTTAGCACTTCTTCGGAGAAATTAGCCCTGCCCCGGACCTTGGAGAGGGGGCGTATTGTTAATGAAGAAATGGTGGCACAAACAATCAAGGACACGGAAAAACCAATGAATCGGTGAAAAGCCCCTCCATTTAGCCTGGTAATGCTCTCCATATTCTTAGATGTGAAATGAATAATAATTTGCCCTTCAGTAACAGTTCAAGACAGCTTCTTTTTTTTTCCAAATAACAGTAATAAAGTAGTTAAAACAGAGATCCCTTTGATTTTTCCTAAAGTAAGAGGAAACGGCAGATGAATGAGCTGTAGCTTTTTACTTTTCTGGCTTGGTTTCATTTACATTTAGTTCATTAATTATTTTTTAGGGAGAAAAGGTTTGTCTTATTTTCAGCGAAAGGAATGCTGATTGTTCTCCTAGGGATATTATAAGAATGTCAAGGAAAGCCATAAATATTTTATAGAGACTGATAATAGAGTTTTCTGTGCAAAGGAAAAGTCAATGATTTTTGAAAAGGGATACATAATGATTTTCTGACTAACTGCAAAAATGAGATGGCAGTCATTTTAATATTAGTTAATAAATATTGACATTAGTATTTCAATGAGTGTAATCAGGCTTTGGTTGGATATTGGAAAGTCATGATTTGTTCAGCAGTATTATTATAAAAGCTTGACTATTTCCACTGAAGGTATTAAACAATCTTTGCAAGAAGCCTCAGTAACTTCTCAGAACAAACCCAGTAAGACTATGCAAGAATTAACACATGCTCTCTGCATCATATTGTGAGCTCATCTGTTTTGCCGTCTGACTTAAAAACAACATTGCGCAATAGGTTACGTGTTTATGGCATCCTCATACAAAATCAGCCTTTATGCAAAACGGTTTGGTTAAAATGACAGCATCAGGCATACAGGTAATCTGATGTCTTCAGCATAATTTACCTTGTATCTCGCATTTATTCAGAAACTTATTGGTTAGGGGAAAAAAAAAGAGCGAGAAAATACCCAGGGGTCACCCAGAGTGTGAAATGTCAGCTGTTATTCATGTCGGTAGCCTATTATCGCAGAGACAGTCAGAAAGTCATAATTCCATGATGACTTTTGAGTTTTCAAAAGCTTTTAGTCCCCAAGTGCCACCCCCCCCACCAAAGCCAAAATCCAAAATTGGTTTCAGAACTGCTACATTTCTGGTGAAGGATGCCCCTGGGATACCTGGTATTTGATGAATTAAAAATGACATCATTCTTGTTGGCTTTAGGGTTGATAATTACTGTCTGCTGCGAACACGCAGCAGCGAATGGTGGGAGAGGAAAGGGAGTGAGCTGAAACCTGGCTCTTTGGTTAGAAGTTCATTAACAGACACGTCTGCAACAAACAGGCTGGACTTAAAAATTGACTTTTTCTTTCAATACAGACCATTTTAATCAGAAAATTCCTGAGCAGTGACACTGTTTCCTCGCAAACCAATCCCAGTTTCCAAGCAGTGTGTGTTTTAGGGGGCAGCGCATCCTTGTTCCCGGATGCCCGCTCTTGCTTCTGCTCTTCAAAAGCCTCTGCTACGCTGGCACAGGTGCCCGGTGAGCTGGACTGGGGAACAGATCTGGCTGAAAAATAACCTGGTGTGGGTAACCTCTAGCTGGCCCAATTTCCTGATCCAGGTGAAGTTGTTCGAAATAAACGTTGAGAGCGGGAGAAACCGCAGCTGGCTGGTGTAAGAAATGCTGCTCACGGATGGGGAGCGACGACCCTGTCCCGGTGAGCGCTACCGCGCCATCCTCACCTTGGACTTGGTGACGTGTTCCCAGACCCTGCCCTTCTGCCGGCCCCGATGCTCCCCTGACCTCTCTGTGACTCAGTGTAAAATCTCAAACCAGCTGAAAAGTAACCCAGAAAACAAAAATGGCTATTTGTTTGAATTGGCTCAGTAAGGGGTCAGATAAGCAGCGGTGCTAATGCACTTCTGTGCATCAGCAACATGTGGCGTGGCCCAGGGAAGAGGGAGGACCCTCACTAGCTCCATCAGTTTAAGCCGTCTTGAAACTGCTCCCTGGACGTCTTGCCAGGGGCTGCGTAATAGCAAGAGGAGCAGTTTCTGCATTGCAATGTTTAGTCCTGGCTAATTTTAAAACGTAATGTAAAAAGGCTTCCTTTTTTTTAAAAAAAAAAAAAGGGATTTGTGACCCTTTCTTTTATAAATACGCCTGCACACACAGAGTATAAATTAATCTGGAAAATGTGTTGATTTATAAAGTAGGGGGAGCACAGGGGAGAGGAAAACTAAACAATCTCTTTTAGTCTTGGTAATATCAAGAATGCCAAGCCTGGTTTTCCCCTGCTTGGGGATGAGGAGGTTGGAGGCTTTTGAGGGAGGGACTGGGATCTTATTATGAGCTTTTTCACAGTTTATATGAACTGAGAGGGATACTGGAATTTTAAGAAAGGGTTGTTTTTTTTTTTCTCCTATATGATTTTGCATGCTGAAGTGTAACAGCTGTTGCAAGCAAGAAGAAAACATATTTTTCCCACTACATCTTTTGATTCCACCAGATGAACTGAGTTTCTTTGGCATTATTTCTTTTCAAAAAAATTCAAAAAACTAGGCAGTTAAATTTAATCCAGATATAATTCTGCTGATTTAAAATTACATTAAAATAAAGGTCAGGTTTGGCCAAACATTTTAATGGCTCATGACCCCATTATTTTCTGCCCCCCCCCCCTTATCCTCCTCTTAACTATTTGTCCCATTGTTTCACTAGGGATTGAAGTTAGATTTACTGGCTGGCAATTACAAGGATTGCTCTTTTGCCCCTTTGCCCCTTTCCTTGTTTTAAAAAATAACAAGGGAGGGGATGGGGGGGAGAGGGAAGCCTCAGAGGGGTTTGTTTGTTTGTTTTTTTCCCGGTCTCCCTGTAGATTGCTGGTGTTATACCGTGACTTTTTAGGAAAAGCGAGAATACAAGCCGATCGATTCCCTTCAGCTCCACAGGACCGCGCTTTCGTGGGGCAACACAAACATCCCAGTGCCCTGCGAACTCTCCCATCTGACTTTATCAATCAATCAGATTTGTCTCCCCCTCTGCTGTTGTTTATCATCATTTTTATACGTATTTGCCCTCACGTTACAGTTTTGCTGTCAGCTAGAGCAACAAATAACAGGCTTTTATTAGCCTGGGAGCCAGATGCAGGGGAGCGGGAGCGGGCAGCACCCGACGTACCATCTCCCCTCCTGCATTGCCGAGCACCCCGCGCCACAGCGGGATTCACTCCCTAAAGAGATAAAGTTCCCGCCGGGTCCTCCTCCGCCTTCAGACTTTCCACTGGCGTGAGCGCAGGCGTTTGCTTTAGTTTATGACCGTTAACAGAGACTGTGGGGGACGTGCTGGGTCAGCACGTCCTGTAACTCCTCCGGCCGGCCGAACCGACGTCGGGGGCTGCTGCCATCCCCAGGGGGTCCCCCTCGGCCACAGAGGGGTTACGGTTGGTTCTGGTTGTGGCAAATTCCTCTACCAACAGATTTCCCACCTCAGGGGTCCCCTTTGGGGGTTTGGATCATCATCAGCTAGCACTGACTGGGATTGAATCTGACCCTGTATGTATATCCAAGCAGCACATAAACCGGCAGTAAAACTGCAGACAAACATAAATAACACATGCCTGCACATACGCTGCTGCGTTGCGATCCCGGTAATGCTGAAACTGGCGTCTGAGCACTTCGAACCCTCGTTTCAGAGAATTTGAAATGCATCTATTAAATTGCAGCCTTTGCTGAACCTGTCAAGAAGGGTTTCTGCCCCACATGGAGACTGTCCAAAAAATTATGCATGGCCATTTTAAAGTTACGCAAGGTCAGAAAATACAAACAAAACAAAACAAAACAAAAAAAAGCTGGGCAATTGAATGGCTGCAGGACAAAACTGTGAGCTAGGAGAGACCTTTCCTTCAGCCGTGCCCACTGAGACACGTGAAATCAGGGCAGCCGTGAGCTGCACAGGGCTGAGGTGGGGGTCATCCTTCCCCCGAACCACAGAAGTTTAGCTTCCAGTTTTCTAAGTGTTTCCCATCCTGACTTCATTTTAGGCTAATAGCTGGGGTTAAAAAAAATGCTTCATTGAACCGAGTGAGTACGTGAAACGGTCCTTTTTTTTTCCCGGCTCCAGCAAGAGCAAGCTCTGGGGAAAAGGGGGAGACAGGTGGGTTTCAAACCCCTGGCTGGCTGGGGTTCAGTGCTCACATTAGTACCTGCTCCTGCCTGCGCTGGCAGACAGGTGTCCCAATATCAAAGGCCCATCCTCCCTTTTTTACCCCAAACACTAGCCACAATAACTGCGTTGAGAACGAAGCGAAATATTAAAGCGTCCTCTGATTCATAGGTGCTTTTTCGGAGTTTGGTGCACTGATGAATTATGGGGGTGGCTGGGAGAGGGTCGTGATTCCTAGCTTTGCTGGATCTGTTTTCTGGGATACTTCAAATGGATGAGTCTCCAGAGCTGTCAGCAGCTCCTCCTTCCTTGGAGCCCCCCTTTCCCCACCCCAGTCCCCAAACTGGCCCTCCGACATATATTGCAGTTCCTGGTTTTCAGTGATTTTTCCCCTTTGTTAGTTGAATTCTAAGCTCAGTTAATCTCTGCTCACTGGTTTAGTAAAAACTTTTTTGTCTTGTGAGCTGCACTTTTTGTGATCTGTATTTTTAAATTCCCAACAAGCAGGCTGGAAAGGAAATATTAAAGTTTTCTGGCTATAACTGTGAAATCAAATCAACCACAAGTGACTTAAAGTTTTATCAATGAAACTTGATAAATGCAAGGTCTCATTTTTTCTTTTATTTTTTTCATTTACGTGAACACTGAAAGGGTTTTGCAGAAAGTCTAAAAAAACCCCTCTCTCTCCAAAAACATATCTCCAGAGAAAATTATCTCAAAATACAAACAAGGGTCAAATAATTTAGAAGCTGTGGGTTTAACTTCCACTGAGCACGACAACCATTTTGCAAGCTGAAGGCGCTCTGGAGCCAGTGTAAACCAAAAACACTGGGATGTTGAAAATCCAAGCTCCAAGCCTGAGTCCGAACTGCCTCCCTGTGTACATCTGACGGCACAAACAATACCTTGTGTCGGGAAAACATCACTCCCCCTCTGTCCAGGGAAGCCTGGAAGGCGTAGCGGCAGCAGGACATGAAAAGGCTGGAGTTTGAGCCGCAGCTCTGTCGTTACCTCCCTGCCTCGCATGGAAGGCAGGTCCCTGGCCAGGATTTACAATACTCTGGTTTATCCTGGTGTAATTTGATGAACAACTTTTCAGGAAGGCTGCCAGCACCCTCCTCTCCCCCTTCCCCTGCCACTGCTTCACGTCGGCCTTGGCCTTGTACTGGTTTGTCCCGCCATGTGGTGAAATGGGTGAGGGAGCTCAATCTCTGGAAAAATAACCATTTATTCTTTAATATTTCCTATTTATTTGTCAATTTTATATTTTCTATGTTATTTTTTTTCCCAGGGCATCAGGTCCACCATCCAGCCTACTGCACAGCCAGGACAACACCGCAGGAGGGACACGGGAGGAACAAGTTGCTGGCGAGGGCCAGAAATTGCACAGGGCAGCTAAAGCATCCTCCGGCCCATTGAGTGCCAGATCACAGCTTCAGTCCATCTGGAGACCCGCTGCCTGCTATGGTTATTATACATATATTTATCAGCACGTCTGCAACCACCGATTCTCTGCTGAACTGTCCCTAATTTACACCGAAGCAACGCGAACGCAGCATGTCTGCAGAACGCTGCTGCCCGACTGCTGTTTTGACTTGCTTTGCACAGCTGTGAATACAAGGTAGAAGGCAGTGGAAAATTAGGAACAGAATAGCTAAGGATGTTATAAACAATGTCTGTGAGGTTAATTTAAATTTAGCTTATGTTTCTCGAGAGCTATTAATGATAGATTGCTTTGCATTCTTAGAGATGGGGGGTATCCAAGTAAACTGACACTGTTATCAAAACAACAAAAGAAATCCCTGGAGGCCATTTAGAAGCTGTTGGAACCAAGTTTCCCAAATAACGTTAATTGTATTCTTCCCTGTTAGTGCGTTAAAGCGTGTATGCGAAGATATAAGCAATAACAACAGAACGCACGAGGTCGCATGTACGCGATGTGCTGCGTACGCTTCTTGCTCTTCTTCCTCTTCCGTCACCGCGCAGGGTACCTGTATCTGCCTGCTGCTCTGACGTTACTCCTTTCACAGGAATAATTGCAGACAACAGACTTCACTCTTTGGTTTACTGGCAGCTTAAGGCACTCGAGTACCGCAAGGATTAAGTCTTATATTTTGAGGGACACCTTTCTGTTTGATGTTCTTGGGAAAGCTAGTGGTTATTAGCGATGTATGGGCAGGTGCGCGACTGGCTTAAAAATGAAAGACTTTTTTGAATGACTCAGTGTTTATTTTATTTTTATATGTTTTGACTTTCATTTAACTTTCCCTCAAATCCTTTTTCTTCCAGATTACTCTAAGAAAGGCGCAAGGTTCTCTAAATGTCACCTTAATCCAAGGTCTCTTCCCTGTGTTCCGCTCCTCGGACGCAGCGCTGCCTGTCACCTCAGAACATAATGGACAAATGCAAAAACTATTATACCATAGTTTAAAAGGCATTTTCCAATTACACGAGAATATAACATTTTCTAAACAAATAATAGTCTAATTTTGTATACGTAGGCAGCTTTTTAATAGGATGCCACAATCGAAAATTACCATACAATTCTTAAGGCCCAGTATCGCAAACATGTTATTAATTTCCTAATGAAAACACGTGAACTGCTCCACGCTTCACTGTAGAAATCCCTTTCTTTTTTCTTTTTCACTTTTTACTAAGTGCAGGTAGCAGATTGTTTTGGCCTATTGGAAACAATTAAAGCAAAGTCCGTGGGGCTTTCTACAGCTGTATTTAATAGAGAAGGGCAGACTCCTTCCTGCTGGTTAAATTGGTTGCTGTGATGCACAGCTATTTTTATTTTTGTGTGAAAGTGAGGTTTTGAAATCTTAAAAATAAACGATGGACTTGGCAGGGGAAAAAATACTTGGTTATAAATCAGCACAAATGTAGAGCTCTGTATTTACTCTGAGGTGTGTACCTAAATTTCTATTTTGATTCAGGAATTCACCCTGATAGATTAATCTATGTTTAGTGAGAGAAGCAACTTGTGCTACCTGTTTCAACAGTGAATTTGCATTAAGTAAGACGGGTAAGAGGAAAGCTGAATACCCCATTTGCACATTAAAAGCTGATCATTAATCCTATATTTTAACTCTACAACTGTCAGGAGCTATTATTTCCCAGAGAGCCTGACAGTTCAAGGGATAAACTGGAGAGGGTCCCATTATAAAGGTCTATGAATAGATGTCAGAATAGTTTGCGCATCAAACCCCAAAGGCTATTAAATGTGATACTTTAAGAATCAATTTGTAGCAAAATTAAAGTGGAGGGATGTGAATCCTAGGACAGATTTTTTAATAAAGCAGAAATCGTAACATATAGAGAGGCATTTTAAATACAATTAAGCAGATATAAAGATTTAAAAAAATATGTATTATTAACCATAAAAAAACTCCCATTGATTTTCAGCCTAGTGCTTGGAAAACTGTGCCACAGTTCGCCGCAGCAAAGAGATCAAACAAGGAGAGGTGCTGAAATGCTGCTTTCAAAATTATGTTTTCAAGTGACTCTAGAGCAGATCAATAAGAGAGCTGATAGCTTACGAGCCTCTGAGACAAGTCCACAAACGCAATGCAAGAAAAGACGACCAAAGAGCTGTCTTTTTGTACAAAAAAATTAGTTTCTAACAGGATATCCTGCTGGGTTTTATCTGAGTTCATTAGGCTTGAAGACTGAGATCTGCTAATTCCACATGAAAAGTTCCAGACATTTGCAAAACCAAATCGAATGTGATGCTGTAGGTAAGCTTGTTAAGAAGTTGAAGTTAACACTAAAACCTGCTTAGATGGGCTATGAGGAACCAACGCCGCACAAGCCGTACCATAGCGCACCTTCGAGCAAGCCAAAAGAAACCATGTAAGCTCGATGCAGTTCTTGAGAGGCTTTTAAGCACCACACTAGACTGGCCCCCCAAAAAATAAATGTTAGGAAAAGAACATGAGTCTCCAGTATGTTACGTCTCTTTTCCCCCAAGGGGTCTCAAATGAAGTCAGGGAAGCAGGCCCAACATACACAATTACAAGGGCAGGAGTGCAGAAAGACTGACAACCTCACTGTACCGGGAACAACTTTGTAGCTGTTATCTCACATTTATTTCTACAATTTCTTTCTCTTAAGTAGTTTATAATCCGGAGTCCTCGAAACAGGATGTGCCTTAAAAATTATACGTCTTCCTCTGTGCTCTGAAAGTTGATAGTTATTTATTATTCAAAGTAGGCTACTGAAATAAGAGCTCATAAAAATGAAATCACGGTTCATTTCCATAGCTGAAAACGGAGCTCCTCGCTTACTGCAGCTGGAAGAGGTGAAGACAGAGAAGTTTATTGTAGACAGTTCCCCCTGGTTGTTCTGTTTAGAGCTAGCTGAGACGTGAACGGAAACTCCAGAAAGGCTTCACTTCATACTTCACTGGTTATCACAGATCCTAATATTCTGGGGGGGACAGCGAAAGCTCTATGCTGTGGGTTGACCATAATGCCTAGTAAATCATTGTCTCTGATAACTTCAGATTAGCTATTCCTGCCTTTTTTATATTGTCAAATGCATTTAACTATTAACCACTGCACGGTCCACCGATATTTGATTATTTTGAACTGGAGGCAAGTTGTCTATAGGCATGTGCATGTGTGAATGTATAAACACACATTAAAGGAACTAGGTTCTTTACTATGTTCTTAAGTCATGTAGACAAAACAATATAGAAAGTGCCAATACTGAGGAGGTGTGTTCACTCAGCCCCTTATACGTGTGCTTTATGGTATCATCTTTAATTGCACAGCCATGTAGTAATTTTATTGCAAAGCATTATTTAAGTTTCAGAAATTAGCAGCAATTCCATATTTTGTTACCTTCAAAGCAGTTTGTTATCCTATGCCTTATTTACCGTATGCTATTCAAACGCTTCTCTCAAAAAGGAATAATTAAATTCCTCGTGAGATTTTCTGTGGTGACCAGTTCTGCAATATTTGAACGCTTCATGAACATAAATTAAGTTGCCTCCCTCTTAGCAGTTGCTGTTGGAACTCATCCCAACCTTACTGCTCTGAGTTCTTAGTATAGTGAAATTTTGGCTTTGCCCCTGTAATCTATCCTAGAATAATATATTCGAGCATGGAATAGTGAGGACACTAGTCTATAACTGAGGACGTGGCATATGTGGTTCAGTCAGCGCTACCAGCTGTGAGAAACCTGAGCATCCTCAGTTACAGCAGAATCTTCTTAGAATTTAGCGACTCCAATTGAAGAGGTAGTGATGGAGCATGTGCAAACTGTGATTTTTCACAGACTTACAACACAGCCAAATGTATAACGAGAATAGCAAAAGGCAAAGCCCTAACATGGGAAGCCTCTTCGGATTTTTCAGGCTCTGGCTTCAAATTGTGGAGGTGCTAGAGCAATTCCTAGAGGAGATCCAGAATGTTTCGAGATGGGCAAAACAACCTAGTTTCTGTTAACCTCACTCTCAGAAACAGCTACACAGCTTTGGCTGAAATTTTCATTAAAATTTGAGCCTGAATCAGACACTGTGCATGCAAATGGCAGCAGAAATGGCTAAACTGATAAAATTTAGCTGTCTGTGAAGATGGAGTTATAAAGGTAAAGTGTCAGGCAATTTTGCCTTTTCTCACTGTGCATATACACAAATGTAATAATCTCATTACACATAATACTGTGCATGCAATACAAACGTGTATGTGCCATGTGGGTGCAAATGTGCTTGTGCAAATATATGCGAACATCAAACGTTTTGTCATGTTCAAGATTATCACCTATAGACGGTCACCGTGTGTAATTCTGGATCAGTTATGCAAGCGCACAAGCCTACTGCTCGTGAGCCACTCGGCAGTAACGCTACCTCTGACTTCAGTAAGAACAGGACAGTCAGGATTATAATCTTATTAAAGGAGAATAGATTCAGAAATCATGTCCTACTTTTGTTAAATGCAGCACTGGCAGGTTACACAGATTGCTTGTGGTCTGAAATGCTAGTTATCATCTGGCTTGCAAAAATGATTTGATTCATTAGAGAAATTCTAAATATTACCATTAACAGAACTTTCTTCCTTAGGCCCATAAATCCAGGTATATATAAAAAAAAAAAAGCTTGTGTTTATCACCTGTAAAGAAGTTCTTGTTGTCTTTTATTGCAGAGAGCCAAGTGTAATCGCCAGGAGAGGAAACGATGCCGTTCAGCAGCAGCCTCAGCAGGAAAGCTGACTGCCAGGTGCGTGAAGCGTAAGGGTATCTGGGCTAGCTGTGTACGCACCAGGGGTTTGATTTGCATTAAAACTGTGCTGAGTTGGAGGGAACACAATGAAAGAGAGGATAGGTAGGCACGCACCCCACCACCCCGCCTCTGCCTGCTGAAAAGGTTTGGGTTTCACGGCAGAAACAAATACAGCGTGAAGCTAAATAATTAAAGCCTGGCATTGCGGGCCAAAGCCATTTCTTGTTATCGGGAGAGCATTTTTTTGTGCATAACAGACAAAACTTATGTTGAAAGATTTTAAATGCGTTCCTAAGAGAAAACATAATCTCTTCTAGCATTTGCAAAACTTATATTACCCCGGGAAAAAAAAAAATACCCGACACCACTGAGCACATGGGCTTATCTGCAACCTAATACTGTTATTGTAAGGGTTTGTATAGCTCACTTCCTGCCTTCAGGCTTACACAACAGGATATTTAAATTACAAAGACAATGAAGAAACGAGGCAAAATGCTCTTGATATTAAAAATATTCTAGTTGCTTTACTGCTCTAATTCTCCACGGAGTGACTCGCAGAATTAATGAGTAAACACAAGGTCACTCCTAGAGTCGCGCTGGCTAAACAAACTGCAGGCAAATTAAAGGCAGCCAGCAGGCAGGTTCAGGGTTTATCAGCTGTCCCACTAGGCTGTGAAAAACGTGTAACTTACTATTATAATGGCAGCTACTACCCCTTACTACTGTTAACGGTCTGTCACTGTTTCCATTGTTAACTTGGTCTTCGGGGTTTAATATCTCACCTGTATCAAATTGCATCAGGTTGAAACTTGGCGCACAGGTGTGTCTGGATGGTACTCTTTTTTTTTTTTAAACAACAAAATTAAATTGTTTCAATCAGGGCTGAGGAATACCTCTTTTTTTTTTCTTTACTTTCAAGCACTGTTTATTCACTTCCCAAACCTGAACACAAACAAAAGTTTAACTTTTCACTGAAAAAAACCCCTAAGTATAATTCAATCAGTCCATTGAATCTTTTGGTTCCTATTCAGTCTGTATTGACGGGGCTATTTTTATCCTAGAGGTCTTTATCTGAGTGGGCACTTCTCGGCTTACGCTTTCCTGATCTACCACCTTAGAGTACTGAGAGAAACCAAATTAACCCATACTGGCTTGCCATTAGACCCTGTTTTTTTCTCTGGCTTGTCTTTGGGTCAGACTTTCTGTTCTATTCAAAGCATATTTATTCTCTTGTAGCTGTGTGACCGCCTCCCTCTGATTGCACAGCCAACTCAAGGAAGGTGCAAAAACGCTTTGGCAGAGATTGCTGAATGGATATAACCTTTGCTACGCACTGTGTTAGGTAAAAATGCCAAAACACAATTCCAAGTAGAGGTACCATGCATGACTTGTGTCATGGTTTGCTCCGCCGGGGTCAGAAAAGGTCTCAGAGTATTTCATTACGGTAGCAGTGAGCGCAGCTCTCTGTAAGTACTGACCCATTTTGCAGCTACAAAAAATGAGGCTCAGAGAAAAAAAACTGGCTTATGCAGCAAGTGAGTGGAGTGTCCCCCCCAAACCCAGCATATACGGCTGCAACAGGGACAGATCCAGCGCAGCGCCTTGCGAGCAGGGGAGAGATGCGCTATTCCTGCATCCCATGCCACGGCAGGGTGCCGGCGATGCCCGGGGAGAGGGGAACGTGACGCATGCCGTGCCGTGGGCAGGTAGGCGCAGATGCGGCCGCAGCCAGCCAGGAATCACCTGGGACCCAGATCAGCCACGTCAGCTCTGCCGGGTGGCGCGGTCCTTCCTCTCTCCTCGTTCATCTGCTCGGCAGCGGGTTCTTCGACCGGGCCTGCCCCTGCGCTGGGACCCAAGCTGTGTGAGGTGAAAAGAGGACAAGTCTTACAAACCCTTGGTAAAGACCGAGTATCTACTCGTGAACAGCTCGCGTGAAATTCAACTTAGATTAATAGTTGGAGTTCTAAACCCGTTTTGCATTACCGATGAAAAAAATGCGCTAGTATGTGGATGAATGCAACTCATTCATGGGTTTATGGGCCCAAAGGTCAGGGAGTGGAGGACTCTGCAATAGCTTTGATGGTTACATTCTTCCATTCATATCTCTGATTAAGTTGAAGTGTAAAACTCAGGGAATTTCCCATTAACTGTACATCTATCTGAGGAAGCTGCTGAATGCACTTATGTGAGTCCAGATAAGCAGAAACTTCAGGTTATATAAACTAGTTACACATCCCCTTGCTTTTGATAAAGCAGAAGGCCAGTAGGATTGAATGTGTTCTAAATAAACGGCATTAGATGAAGTAATGCCTTTTTTGGACATTTTCCACTTTGCATTTGGAAGTCAGGAGGATCTGGAAAACCACATTTTTTTTTAAATATGGTGGGAAATGATTAAATAAGAATGTTGCTGTCAGACTCTTGCATGCAAATCTTACAGGGTCTGGACATCACCAGTGAACTTCGGAGAGAATTTTACCCTTAATATGGACTAAACACATTTGGTAGTCAAAGAGAAAACACTTGGCTACCAACCAAGCAAATGCTTCCTTTTAAAAATGTTCTAGTGAGCAAGTGAAAAATGAGGTCATTCATGCAAATATCCCATTCACCAGCACTTTTTTAATAACCAGACTACGGCTACTACGCCTGCCCTACAGCAGAGTGGTGTGGACTCCGAGTAGAAAACTCTTGAAAGTAAAGCTAATGTGGATACATACTCCTTGCAGAAGCGCTTGCGCTCATGTCCATTCAGTTGGAAGGCGCCAGACCGAAATTAGGAGTGTGCTAAGGTGTGGTTAACGCTCTGCCACGTCGCCTCCTCCAAGAGGCAGAGGTGGGAAGAGAGCAGGTTTCAGGAGCAGGTGTCGAGCCGGGCAGCGGGCGGGGGTCTGCAAAACCAGCCGGCTTTGTCCCGTGTCCCGCGGCAGAGCAACTCCCCGCTCCCGGCTGAGATCTCACCAGCTGCCGGTCTCCGGTTCTTCGAGCTGGGGGCAGCGGGGGGAGCATGGGTTCATGTTCAGCTGTTCACACCAGCTTCCAGTCGCTGACCTCGCAGGGACTTGGCACTGGGACCACCATAACGGTGGCAAGAGAGCACTTGCCAGAGGGCTCCTGGCCTCTCTTCACAGTCCCTTGACCCCCTTCTTCCCATTTATGCCTTATGCTGTCTCTCCTATGGACTACAGGAGTGCAGAGGCATGTGTTAGGTCAGCTCTACCTAGCGGAGCCTTCAGGGAGTTAAGCACCAAATGGTGAACCCAGGTCTCTTTAATTCTGTAAAACAAACAAACAAACACACGCACAAACAAGCAGAAACTTCAGCTTTAGCGTGTGCCAGCACACCCTCGTACGCATCCTTCTTCTCTGGGGAGACAAAACATTGGCTTGGACAGTACTGACAGCATCGTTCTGCGAGCATTTTTGGCAGTGTTGTTACCACACTTGTTTTGCAATGTATTATTTTTATTACACCAAGTCCCACCAAAATAAATAGGATCCTAGACTCCTTAGACGATAGAGGGATTTGGCATGAAACGTTCTCATGTCTTAGGGAAAAATATGTGGGATATTGCATGGCAACACACTTCATAACAATAAAAGTGTGACTAGTGGTACATCTTGTATTACGAAAACATTGTTGTACTAGTGATGTGAAGAGCAGATCTACCGCATTTGACTTTATTAAGCATAACCCTTTTATTATATAAAGCCCCTAGGAGCTAACAGGATGCTTGCACCATTGATATTAATGGGATGCTTTACAATAAAAACAGTACTCGGGAATCTTCTGCCCAGCAGAAGGAATCTAAGAGTTGCTGGTGTATGTGATAACTGCTTTATTGAGTGAGTACATCGCCGCTTTCGTCAGAGAAGCAAACAAAAATGTAAATAGAAGGAAGAAAAAAAGATGAGGTATCGCTCCACAAGAACAACATTCAAAACGAAGAAATATCTCCCAAACAGCCTGTTCATCTCCTTAGGAAGCGAGAGGAGTGTTTTAGAATAAAAGTGCTGCTTATTCCCGAACAAGGCACCCACGTAGGGAGCTGCTTTAGTTTGGTTATTCTGCAAACAATTCCGATAGCACAAGCTATGCCAGCCGGCTTCCTCGGAGAGGAGGGGGGAGGAGGTCTTAACTACATTAGGAGCCTTTTGTTGGTCTGATATGGCTATATTCCCCGCCACACTGGGGTTCAGCAGGGTTTCCGGGATAAAACAGAAATCCAAATACCCCTTTCTGTCTACTTGAAAGTTTGTTCTGATTTGAACAGAATTTGTGTACTTACCGGACAATTGAATAGTGTAGTTTAACACTCGGCCTTTTCTGTGCTCGCTTTAAAACACAGGGGGGGGAAAAGCAAAGCGGATTATACTGTAGGAAACAGAGAAGCAAAAGTGCGCGTTCAAAGTACGCTGCGTATGACTAAAATATCTTCAAATCCTCGCCACAGAAGTTTCTCAAAACCTCGCCGTCTCTAAGTAAGGCCTTTGTTGACATGAGTGCCTCACTTGTTACTGAATGCTCCGGGTTTATTAGCTTTGGAGTTTAACAGAGGAAAAAGGCAAATGCCTCGCAAAGTCTGCAGCGGACCGACTTCCCTAACTCACTTCTGTCTTTCAAACCCAATGGAAGCAACAAACTAGAAGCCTTCTGCAATTTTTTTGTTAAAAGTTAGGGTAATTTTATGCTGATAGTTTTATGCTAATGATCTTGGGTGTTTGTTTCAGCCTCTTTCTCTCACTAGAGCGAATTCACTCGGTTGATTTGTGGATCCAAATGTGGAAAAAGGAGTAATGAATTTTGCGTGATTTATGGGGAAATTAGAAAAGTAGCCAATTTGGCATAAAATTGTACAGGGAAGAAAAATGGTCTATCAGCAATGAAAGAAATAGTGGGAAGGTTTTGGAAGAGTTCCCATTCTCAAAATAATTTTCCACAGAATTGTACGTCTTTATTATGACTTGTGCTGTTGCAAACTACTGCGTCCTCAGACATAATCATTGTACTTTTACTCATTTTTAATTTATGCTAGTTTAGAAATACAGGCTGGAACACAGAGTTTTAGGAGTTGCAGATACACAGCAACATCTTAGCTACCCGCCCTAATGTAGTATTTCATGATTTGACTTTAAGAGGTGGGCAGTAGTACACTAAAAATAGGCTAATGCCACACATTTCTGATTTGAATGAGATCCAGAAGGTGGAAAAAAGGTTGGGGAGCTTCTGAATCCCAAGTTTTTGACTGGCTCTCTGAAAGGATAGAAAGCACTGGCAAACTTTTTCTCCAGCCTGTGAATGGATCTGTGTGGATGGACCTCAGTATAGGTTGCAGCATCTCTGCAGTGAGGTAATAAAATCTGGGATTTAGACTTGAAAGCATCTCTATTTCTTATTGGCAAGTTCTCGTGTGCCTTCCGCAAAATAAATATCTGACGCTGGTTAAGTTTTTCTGTTTCTTCTGCTGCTCATCATTGCAGATCCACATCCTAGTGCTTACGGCATATTATGTTACAGCCAACCAACTAACTTCCTCTTAAACATGTTACTTCTACTCTGTTGCTCGTGATATTGATGGCTATTTTGACCTTTGCAGTTCTCTAATTACTGAAGCCTTAAAATAGTATGCGTCAGGTAAAATATTCTCTTTTTGAAGTTCCTTTTTCCTCGCATGCCTGAGCTGAAAGACCATATAAACCCAGATTATTCAAACGCTTAGACCACCGCACAGAATGTCAAGGGAAATTTTGTTAGTGAGAACAAGTGACTGTTTTGTTCCACTTTTACTTTTGAGGTATTTTTTTACTCAGCAGAAGATGACAGTACATCGATGCATTTACCATGGTGTTACCCTACGTTCAAAGCCTTCCCCTTACTAAACTCCAGAAACTAACATTTGTGAAACTATTTTTTCTGTATTCCTTCATTTCAAGTTTGTGAAACATCACCAAATAACCCGCCGTTTTAGAGCTAGCAACCAGTTTCCCCAGTTGTATCGAGCGGCGCGTTCGCTGTCTCATCCGAGGTCATTTTTAGCTATTGTACCTCTTTGTCTGGTCCAGTTAGAAAAGCGCACAAGCACTCCAGTACTATCAGTTATGCTTGGAGGAACATAAGAAGGGGGAGGGGGAGGGGAAGCGAAACAAACTCAGAAATAGCCCGTTTCTTTGCTTCCAGAGAGTACAGCCCGCTAACAGCCAGGTCCAGCCTGCCAAAAAATTGGTGTGCTGCAGTATTACGATCGGTAGACAGCATGAAAAAAACCCAGGCCACAGAAATATGCCCTCCCAAAGATCTCTTAGGGGGAAAAAAAAAAAATCTCTTAAAAGTGGCATCCTTATTGAATTTGTCTTCCTTGAAATTAATTCTACGTTGTGGCCTAGTTCTTTTTTATTTCTGAACCTATTATGGGCCACATCTGTGGAAGTCTGTATCAGCTATTCTGAAACCAGCTGCTGCTGAGATTCTTTCAGTTAAGCTGAAATTAAGAACAGGTTTGTGGGCTCCCTACCTGCTGTGAAGCCGTGATGTAGTTTATAAAATTACATATGGGTGAGAAAATCTGACTGCCAGGGCTGGAAAAGTTGGTACTATATACAGCATTTAGCATGAACCTAAAATAACCATGTACACTGAGGCTGTACTTACTTTGCGATATTAACTTTTTCTGCTCTCTTGCTCAGTGTCACTATAAAAGCGATGTTGAATAACGCGATGTAAAAAAATGTGGGTTTGAGAGGATCAAAGCACAAAAATCAAAATCAGGCTATATCCTAGCAACTGTGTTGACGGTAGGGGCAAATATGAAAGACATTAGAGTTAAAAATGTTGATTTTTCAAGAAAAGTCTCCGGATTATTTCTGCCATAAGGAAAAGCTCATTACATGCCATAAATGAGATGATGGAGACAAACACTGATCATCTTTTATCATTAAAGCAATTCCATTAACAGCAAGGGGACAACTCCTATGAGTAGAAGGTAAAGAGGATATGACCACATCCTGACACCCCATACAATTTGTCATCAGATATGCCCAAGTCGCTTATTGTGGTTACATGCTAATAGATTCTTCAGATCCCGAAATACGTGCAGCTCTCCGAGTGGAAAATTATTTTCAAATCTGTTCGCTAGATTTATGCCTGACTAAATTAACGGGGCGCAAGAGCTTCACCTCAGTCCACGCAGACCCGGAGTCCACCGGCATGCAAAACTTTGCTGGGTCGCGGTGCGTTTTCATAGCACAAAACTTTGGAAGCAGCCTGACACCGCGCAGCTACCGAGGCATGATTAAAGCAGAGAGAAATACTTTTGTGGTGCACGCGAGAAGTCGATGCATTTTATCCAAGAGTATACTCTTGTTATTGATTGAAACCATTTTGTTTCAGAGTGAAATTTGTGCCACCCACGTAAACTCTGAAAGCACACCAGTGTTAGAATGGCCCGTTTTAATTGGAGTCAGAAATGTTAGTTTCTTGCTAAAAAGCATCACTGGGAATGTTTCTGTGCAGTGATCTGCAGATGTACATGGGTATTAGAGCCGCCTGCGCCTTCCACTTTGTAACTTCTGCACGTGCTCTTTGTATTTCCAAATATACCAAGGAAAAGTCTGGTTTGGAATGTAAAGACTAATACAAGATCATTTGTTGTCAGACTTCACGTGCTCTTTTTTTCTGACCCAAGCACACTTCGAAAGCAAAATCTCTGGTTTAGATTAAAATAGATATATACTGTTTTACTGGTAGAACTGGAGAACTAACTATAAAGCTAAGGGCTGTGTTTAGAAAGCGTTGTTGAGAGACTTGTATGACGGGAGACACCAAGGAAAACGCTAGTCCGAGTCTTGAGATGGAGACAGATGCCTTAAAAAAAATCAAGAGCCTCAAGCCATCCTGGATTAGCATTATTTAGATACGTTCTCTACATTTCAGATGGATTTGTAACAGCGAAAAATATTCATCGGCACAAAACCTGAGTAACTCTGAGCAAGCATACAGCGAAAGCTAAAGCAACCGACTCCTCTAGATTACATTCCACTGAATATATCTGTGCGTGTGACATGTATACACACACACACGCACACACACATATATAAAATGTAATCCAAACTTGGCTTGTTTGCCTGCCTTGAAGTATTTATATATGCTTTCGGCTTTGCTTTTAGAGAGACGGCCTTTCTTCCTTGCTATTCTACGGTGGTGTTTCTCGGGAACCTTTTCTTATCTGCACTTCCACCAATCATTCCTACGGCTAAGTTATGCAGACAAGTCATCGCACAGATTTTCATCAAAATGCCATTTTCCTTAACTTGAGAAAGCCTGGTCCCAAATGCTGAACAAATAATTTATTAGACCATAGCAAAAGTAAATAAATGTTTTCCTGCTCCAAGTATTTCATTAGCCAGAATTATTATACATGCGAGTCTATAAATAGCAAAACACGTATTGAGCCATTAATATCGCTGACATTCTCATACGAAATACTGTAATTTAAAGAATTTGAAACGGGAGGACATCTCCTGGAAGATTTCTGGCAAAGCTAAAATGGGTAAACATTGTCTGCAAACAGATTAATCACCCATGGTAATGGTACGTTACTAACGATTTGAAAATTAAGAGTATCTTCTCTACCTGAAATTTCTAACGACATCGACGATATTATGCAAATACTTTTTGCATGTCTTTAAAATCTACAAATTCTTATACTGTTCTAGTTTTGCTTTTGAAACCCAGAAGCGCTGGACTCGGCAGAAGAAATGTGAGAAAATCTCCTATTTAAAATTACATGGAGAGAGGAACTCTGCTAGTGACTTTCCATGAAAATTAATATACCGCTTGATTGTTTTTAAAGTCTCTGCATCTCCTGAATTTTTAATTGCCTTTCCATTAAAGTGGAATACCCCTCACTTACTAAGCTTGAGATGGGTTCTCCAGTCCTTTCACCCCCGTAGCCTCAGCATCTAATTTTTTTATGGGAACAAGGAGTGCAAGACTGGGCCCTGTGGAAGCAAATAGGGAAAACGTTAAAGCATTTTAAGCGTTACTCTGTCAAGTAATACAGCAAGCACCGTGTGGAGCGTGCTCACCTTTTAGTGTCTAAGGAAGAGAATCTATACAGAGCACGAGAGAAAAGGAGGAGTTTGTAAAAATCACATTTTTACGTAGAAGAGTTGGGAAGTCTCATGCACCTTTCATTGCTCTGACTTGTCAATTTTCACCATATGGAAATTATTAGTCTAATACTGTAGTTCTAAATACTGCCCAGGAATGCTGATTTATAAGGGATTTCTT
Organism: Phoenicopterus ruber ruber; assembly: GCA_009819775.1. Classification (NCBI taxonomy): domain Eukaryota; kingdom Metazoa; phylum Chordata; class Aves; order Phoenicopteriformes; family Phoenicopteridae; genus Phoenicopterus; species Phoenicopterus ruber. The sequence goes on from CM020216.1 coordinate 104,874,295, forward strand.
ACTCTTTGTGTAAAGAAATGCTGAACGACTATATAAACCGTGATTAGAGAACCCACAGTCTTGCGTTATAGGCGTGTGCCTGGGGTGAATTCTTCAAGCTTAGGGATGTGACGTCCGCTCCGGTCCGCTCGCAGGTAAATCTGGAATCAGTGAAGTTGGAATTCCCACAAAACACTGCAAGTCTGGAGGAACTGAGAACGCAATTCGGCCTGCGATTGAAAAAGTGTGCAGGAAAGATGCTGATGCATAAGGAACAAACCCCAGACATTCCAGATACATTATTTACTATTGAGGCATTAAAAAACACTACCTTAATGCAACGAGGCTGCCTTTGAAGGACAGGCACAGTGCATTTTTTAAAGCGCGTCCTCTCTACATTTTGACCAGCTGCTATGCACGGCTGATAATTTTTTTTCTGTGAATTAGAATTAAATTTGATTGTCCCAAATACATCCCACTCAGGCATTCATGCTGAAAGCAGCAACAATTGTCAATGACCTTTAACACGCCTGCTATTCAAATTAGTGCAGATCATTAATCACACATAGCTTACATTTTATGATTCGTGTATCCTTCATTACCAACTTTCCCTCTCGCTCGCTGACCCCCCACCCCCGCCCCTTTCCTTTATTCCGAGGGTTCTGGTAATAAGCACTGGAAAGGACAGGATTTAAAGGCCCCCCCCCCCCCATTTTGTTTTCTTCTCTTTGCCAGCGGTGCTGGAGCCGTTTGCGTCCCAACTACGAGACGGGGCTGGAGGGGGGGCAGGAGCGGGGCCGGGCCGGGCCGGGCCGGGCCGGGGGGCAGCCGCGGCGGGGGGCTCGGAGCCGGGGTGCCCGGGCGGGGCGGGGGGGGGGGGGAGCTCCGCCGGCCCGGGGCGGTGGCCCAGGGCGCTCCGGGGCGTCGAGATAACACCGACCCTCCGTCAAAAGTCCTCCGTGTCAATTCTACGTCATCGCACGTTACGAGACAAAGAAAGAAAGGGGGGGGGGGGGGGGGGGGGGGAAGCCTCCACACCCTTGATGTCTCGTACCAAGCTTTAGCAGATTAAATTAGGCTTTCCAGCCATAGACTAAACATACTCCCCTCGCCTATGGCACACATATTTGGCGCGATTAAACTGAGCTTCGCAAACACGCAAGAAAACAAGAATTGAACTTTTCAGACATAGGAGTGGTGGTGGGGTTTTGTGGTGGGTGTTGTGTTTTTTTTTTTTTAAAAAAAAGCCATATGGCAGATTGATTTGTTCGGAGGTCTTTCAACTTCCCCAGCGTGGCTGTTGAACAGTATTCCTCTTTGATCTTGATTGAGGACTTTAATGTTGTTGTTTCTGCGCATTTCAATAGATCCATAAATATTTTACCAGTGGAATTCGCCCCCCCCCAAAAAAAAGAAAAAAGGAAAAAAAAGGAAAAAAAAGTTTCTAATAGAAATGCATCTGGGGCAACTCCGGCCCGCACCTTTCGCAGCGGAGGTACGTGGGAACCGGGGCGGCGGCGGACAGAAGCGCGACTCCGCGCCCGCAACAACGCGGCGCCCGGCGGAGGGGCGGCGCGCCCGGCTGCACCCCCTCCTCCCGACCCCCCCGCTCCCGCAGCGCCCGGCCGGCGGCGGGGCCCCGGGGCGGCGGCACCCCGCGCCCCAACTTTGCGCCGCGGAGACAATAGCGGCCGGCGTGCGGGCTCCGCACCGGGCAGGCCGTTGCGGCCGCCGGGGGACGCGCGGCGGCGGGGCGGGCAGCCGGGGCGGGCGGGGCGCGGCGGGCGCGGGCGCGGCGCGGCGCGCGGGCGCGGCGGGCGGGGGCGGCGCGCGGGCGCGGGGCGCGGCGGGGGCCGGCGGGCCGCCCCCGCCCGCGCCAGTGGAGCGGCTCGGCGGATCATGTGCAGCTCGCTGCCGCTCGCATGCGGCGCATGGTTTCACCTTCAGGGCGGCGGGTGGCTCGGCGCGCCCTTCCCCACGCGTTGCCGCCGGCAGCGGAGGAGGTGAGGGGCGGCGGGGCGGGGGTCCGGCCCGGGGGGAGGGGGGGCGGGGGTCCTCGGGCTGCGCCCCTGGGGAAAAAAAAAAAAACCACCAACTTCGCGCTCCCCCCCCCCACTCCCCCCGGGAGCGGGGACTGTCCCCCCGGTCATCGGAGCGGCTCCAAAATGGTAACTTTGCGCTGTTTCGCGAGGAGGAGGAGGAGGTCGGTTTTACTGCAGTGGTGGTGCCGGGGGGGGGCTTGCGGGCTCTGGAGCCTTTTGGCTTTGTACGCTCCGTCAGGGGCGGGGGGGGGGCGGCGGGCTGCGATATTAATCCATTAAGAAACAAAGAACAAATTGCCTCACTTTAAAGTAAAACGCTTCGGCTAATGAAGGTGGGTGATGGGTCTTCGAGCCCCGAGTAGCCAGTTCAATTATTGAGTGGGGTTTTTTTTTTCCTTCCCCCTCCCCTGATAGTATTGATTCAGCGTGTGCGTGAAATGCCCGATGTGTGGTTGTGTACGTGTGTCCCCCCTCCTTGTTTTTTAGCTACTCTCGGCTGCGTTGCGAGTGGATAGCTGCGTGATCCCCGTTACAGGAGTACACAGTTTATCAAAGGAAGTTGGGGGTGGGCGGGCAGAGAAAGCAATTATTCACATATAGACAGCGAGAAGGACAATGTCTCCGTGGCGATTATTTCCAGAAGAGGAAAATAGCCCATTTGATGCCG